>CM028670.1:27486885-28698135 GCA_016760335.1 Gastrodia elata | reverse complement strand
ATTTATTTATTAATATTATATTTATATATATACTATAGTATAATATAATTTTATAGTTATAACTATATTATGTTATAATAATAATAATTCTTAAAAATAATTATTATTATCATTAGATAATAATAAAAAATAATTTTATTATAATTATCACTAAGGAAAATGATAAATCGTAATAACAATGAGATTATATTATTATTATTATTATTATATTTATCAAAATTATAATAATAATAATTATTTCTTATTAATATTATTATATTATTCTCTATCTACTATCATATTCTAATATTAATAATAGTAATCATAATACTGGTATTATTTTTATATTATTATTATAATATTCACTCTCCATTTTTCATTAACAAAATTAATAATAATAATAATTGTACTATTATACTTATTATTATTATTATTATCATATGAATAATAATGGTAATAATAATGATAATAACTAATGTTATAATTATTTTATTATTATCATGATATTCTCTCTAAATAAATATATATACATAAAATAATCATAAAAAATAATGACATTATTTCCTTCCCATTATCATATTCTGTCTCTATGATATATAATAATAGTACTCCTTATGTATAGATTATCATATAAATAATAATGATAATAATAATAATAAAATAATATTATCCATACTTCTCTCTTTAAGTAAATATATATATATATATATATATACATTATTATTTCTTTCTTATTATATTGTCTCTCTAAAAGAATAATAACATTATAATGTTCTTATTATTATCACAATTATTTCCACCTCATTATCCGTATTACTATCTACATTACTCTACTTGTTCTCCATTTGAATCATCATCTTCTCTCCATATTTATGTTTACTCATCTTATTAATATAGAAATAAAGAGAGAGAGAGAGAGAGAGAGAGAGAAGATAATAAAAGTCTATATTTTTATGAAAATTCCTTCATCACTTTGCTAATCAAAAATTTTGTACACTTATTTGTAATAGATCAATTTAGCAAAAAAAGCAGGTACCCTAGATATCATGAAGTACATTTATACATGTTGATTAAAGTTTTATGTTATGGAGACTATTCAGATCATCATGGAGATGCTAATGGAGCTCCGATGAGCGCCCGAGATATTTCGAGGCGATACAAAACAAGTTGGGAAAGGCTCAGCTGCAGCAGGCGCCACAGTGTGCTGTGGTGCGCCGTAGCTCGCCATGGTGGTCAGTGCTAAAGACCAAGGCACAACAGCATGCGCTGGTGGATGGAATTTAGAGGCTGGGGCGATGTAGCGCACTGTAGTTGGCCCCAATGAGAAACAGACAAAGATAGGGGTGCTGTAGTGCTCGATAGTGGTAGACATTTAGAGACCAGGGCACAACAGCACATCATGGAGCAATGTAACGCACTCCAGCTCCAGTGCACTTGATACCAGGGCGCTGCAGTGCGTTCTAGCGTCTGACTACCCAAAGATTGGGCGCTACGGAGTGCTGTAGCACATGGCAAAATTTTGTTCCTGTTTAGGTTACGCCCTAGGCTATGAGGGATATTTTGGATAATTTGGGGTCCAAATATCAGCTGGGTACTTAAGAGAAACTTTAGGAAGAGTTTTTAAGGTTGACACAAGGTTTGCAAAATGCTTTGGTTGCTATTAGAGGAGTTTTCAAGAAAGAACCCTAAGGGAGAGTTATTATGCAAGGAAGCTTTGCATGCTGGAGAAAACTCTCTAAGTGGTGGTTACTTATTCTCTCCTTCATCCTAGTGCAAGAGCTAGTGTTCCATATTAAGGTGAAGCTTTTTTAACTTTGTATTCTTTGAGATTCATAGTGGAAATTTTTGTGAGGTATGGCTCCGTGGTTTTCCCCATTCTGGGGTTTTCCATGTAAATTTTGATCTTTAGATGTGCTTGTGGTTTTGATGCATGTGCTTATGTTATGATCTTTATCTTGTTGTGCTTGTGATTTCATGTATTTCTTGGTAAACGTCAATGCAACCCCAATCATTGAGCGCAAATCACTTCTGCTACGGTGCTCCCAAGGGTGGTTTAGATCAACAACAAGTGATATCAGAGTGATAGATTTCTTATTATTCTAAGTTTTTCTTAAGTACCCAGTTGAGAAGTTAGCTAAGCTTTACCTTAAGGATATCATCTGTTTGCATGGTACACCAAACTGCATAGTTTTTGATAGAGACAGCAGATTCACTTCCAAATTTTGGTTCGCTGTTCAGCAAGACTTAAAGACGAACTTAGCGTTGAGTACTGCTTTCCATCCCCAGACAGATGGTCAAACTGAGCGTGTTAATCAAATTTTGGAAGATTTTTTGCATCTCTGTGTTTTAGATTTTGGTGGATCATGGGAAGATCACCTAGCCTTAGTTGAGTTTGCCTACAATAATAGTTATCAGTCAAGTATTGGTATGGCTCCTTATGAAGCTCTTTATTGTAGGAGATGTACTACCCCTATTGTGTGGACTGAAGTAGGAGATTCTCAGCTTTATGGATCTAAATTAATCGAAGAGACCATTAGAAAAGTTCTGTTAATTAAGCAAAATATGATGACAGCTCAAGATAGATAGAAGAAATATCATGACGTTCATCATTGACAGTTAAAATTCTAAGTGGGAGATTGCGCGTATCTAAGAGTAAGTCCGATGCATGGTGTGCAAAGGTTCAGTGTGTCTAGAAAGGTGAGTCCAAGATCTTTGGGACCCTTTGAAGTGATTGGAAAAGTTGGAACATCAGCATATATGTTGGAGTTGCCTGAAGACTTCTCAGCCGTGCACAATGTGTTTCATGTGTCATCATTACAGAGGTGTTTGCTTAATCCTAGTCAGCAAGTTTAGTTTCCAATAATCGAACTGCAGCCCAATCTGATTTTTATTGTTAAACCTGTTGTAATTTTGGGAAGATATCTCAAGCAGTTAAGGAATCGCAGTATTCCTATTATCAAAATTCACTGGCGGAACCATTCAGTTGAAGAAGCCAAGTGGGAAAAGGAAGAGGATATGCAGAAGAAATTTCATGAGTTCTTTTATTAATCAGGTAGTTTAAGTTCTTTCATTTTCTTACATGTTTCATTTAACTTCCTTTGTGTATTTCAATTTTGTGTTTTATTTGTTGCGTGTTGAGGGCGCCATCTCTTTTATGGAGGGGAGTCTGTAACAACCCTAATGTTGTTACCCGTTATCTAGTAATATAATCAACTTCATTTCTCTTCTAATGCTCTTATAAGAGTGTTAAGAAACTCCACCACAAGTTTTGGCGATTTAGAGATCATTTGAAACTTTCCAACATTTCCTGAATTTTCCGATAATTCTGAGAATGTTTATTTTATTTGGACCTCAGAATCAAGATCGTAGTTTGCCATTGGATTCATCACCCCCAAATTAGCCAGAGGTAATATTTTGGGAGTGTTTGGAAGTCGTCAAAATTTTCCCAATTATTTTAATAATTATTAAATACTCAGAAAATTATGATAATTAAATTGACCTCTGATCAAAAATCTGATTGCATTTTTGAGTCCCCCCCCTCAATTAAGTAAGAGTGATAATTTGGATTTTTTTCAAAGTCCGTTTGAGTATTTAATTTTGAGTAATTATTTAGGGTTAATTTATTAATTAAATATTACATTTCAATTAAATTAATATATATATATATATATATATATAATTAATAAATATTACAAACACTTATTTTAAAATTGCATGGATCTCTTGCGTGAGGCCAGCGCACAGGGCAGCGATCCAAGTAGATCTGGACCATTTTGGATTTTTTGAGGCGGATCGGATGGTCCAGGATTGACCCAATCCACTTGCGTTGATCTAGCCGTTCGATCCCCTGATCGAATGGACGACTTGGATGGGTTTTCCTGTATGTCTCTCTGTGCCACAATTGGGCGCGAAGGCGTATGTCAAGCAGTTCCAGCTGCCTTCTCCTCGCAATTAGGCCTCCATTCCATTTCCTAAACTCAATTTTTCACTTTTGCACTGTTGTTGTGCTGCTGGAGTGAGCTTAAGAGCTTGAGTAAGAAATTGTTGAGGAAAAGTCCTAACCCTAAGTGTAATGACCCCAATATTGGATCAGAACTTAATCCAACACTGGAGTGTTACCACAACACTTAACACTCGATCAGAAGGAAACTAATCCGACATTGAGTGATGTGTTGGCCAAGTATCTATGTGAGGGTGTTAAGTTAAGAAATGTATAATGGAAGAAGTAGGAAAGATATGAAACAAATACAAGTATAATATGTAAAATTATCCACTCATTTAATCCAAATAAGTAATAAGTAAACTCATCACAGAAGAAGTAAAAACATCATAAAAAAATTGATTATTATAAGCCTTTAGAAATGAAAGAGTAATGAAAATAAAGTTACTCTCTCTCTCACATAAGAAGTAAAATAAATGAAATGCAAAAGCAGTAATTAAAAGTCTGCAAGTGCTAGGTCCAACTCCACTAGTCTGATATTGCTCCCAATCTATCATATTTTTGGTATTTAAAATATAATAGGACAATGCCAAGAAAAAGAAAAAGATAGTTAGACTAAACAGTCTAAACATATTTTAAAATTGGCTAATTATTCATTAAAATTAAATTGGATATCACAAGCTAATTTACAATTAAAAAACTGTAGCAGAGCATTTAAATGCATTCAAGTAAAGAAAGAAAGTAAATATAACTGTAAAAAAGAATAGTAGGAAAGGAAAGAGAAGTAAGAGAACTCATAAGTATATTTGTTCTAGCCTGCGATCAAAAAGGTAAGGAAAAGCATCCTAAATAAGGACAAAAGCTACTAATATGCATTTGAAATGTAAATAAAATGGAAACATGTATATTTATAATGGAAATTATTCTAAGTAAAGCAAAAGAAAGCAGTGAAGAATTTAAATAAAATTAAAGCAACTTACACTACATTCTATAATGAACTGTAAGTAAGTAAAGCACATTATTGAAAATAGAAAGTGCAAAGCATAGTAAGTAAGGGAGTAATCTTAATCTCATGGACTAAGAACACATAACCTAGGACTATGCAAGTGAACATAGCTAGAAAGCTACGATAAGATCTCACAATCAATAAGATTGTAAAAGAACTCATATTTTATTAGTTGAAGTTTTTTATGAAATTACTCATTCTACGAGCACAAATAGAATGAAGTAAGGAGTTCAGCACGTCTGTATAACTAGTAAAGTAAAGCGGGGTCTCATAAGAATAAACACTCACATTCACCCTCTGAGAATATGAGGTTACCTTATATCTCCTATTTAGCCTGCCCTTAGCTATCCACCATTGTAAAACTCCTATAGATTTATGAAAGTCTTATTTATGCACTATATCTTGTATATATGCTCAAGGAATAAGCTTAAGGCTCAGCAAGTATTCATGAAATTCAAATAATTGTAAGCTATGTGATATTGAAAATTATCTAAATTTAATGATTATAATTATTGGAGCTAATTGAGCTCCCAATTGACATGTATATTGATCTCTAAGTCAATTATAAGTAATAGTAAAATGGAAAGTGTTTTAGAAAATAGTATGATTTAGTTTATGAAATGAGAAAATAATTTATAAGTATATTCATGCAAATTGAATTTATCCTACACTAGTCCTAACCAAATCAAATCAAATAGATTAATGATTAAAGTTTAGGAAACTAGTAAGGAAGAGTAATACTAATAAATTACTAAGCTAAAGAAAATGGAGTTTAATGTACAACCTACTAACTTCATTTAATTAGCTTACAAAATGAAAGGTTTCCTACCCAATCTAATCACTAATCTAGTTATGATAAATTGATAGGGAATGTCTAAGTGTAAGGGAGAAAATATACCACTAACTATAAGTGCTAATCATCCTAGGTTATAGGTTAAATGTAGTCTATGAGCTATCTTAAACATATTAAAAAAACTAAGGAATTTCTAATCAAATCATTAAAGAGCTTTAATAGAAGATTAAAAGCTTAGGAAAATGAGTGCAATAATCCAATCTAAATATTGAGCATTAGTCTTATTAAGATCACTTAGTGAAATGAGGTATACTATTAGCATACTAATTCTTAACGTATTAAAGGATCTAAGGTAAGGTCTAGAAATTATGGGATTAATATTAAGTTTCACTCTAATTGTAGTACACTAATTCTAATAAGTTCTCTTATCAAACCAAGACATACAATTAGCATACTATTAGCATGGGATAGGTTAACTACACCACTTTAGTAAGCTAAAGAATTAACAATTCAATCTTTAGTGAACTTAAGAGAGAATAGGAATTAATGGGAAAGTGTGATAAGTTCCACTCTAAATGTTAGGGAATAACCCTAATTGATTCATAACATTGCAATTATATAAGTGTAATTGTTATCAACACTAATTGGAAATAATATCTAGCTCTAAAGATCATAAGCAAATTATGATTTTAAATCAATCCTAAAGTAATTCTATTAAGGATGAAGGTTGAATCAACAAATTGCTAAATATTCCAATTATCATATTTATGAAATTCAAGTCTCAAATATACAATTGAAATTATATGTGAAGTAAATAAAGTGAGACATGTTTGCTATCCTAGAGTTTAATAAGCTTAAAACATGCATTCTAGAAAATTAGGAAAATGCTTAATTACACTATTTAAGGAGTCAAATACCTAAGACATCCAAATGTTGTCCAATTTAAATAATGAAAGAATATATGAAATCCTTATATCATAAGGAGAAGAATGACACTAAGTAGGTCAAAATTGGACAACATTAGGAAATTAGTGTTTGGAGGACTCCTAATTAGGGTTAAAAATTCATTAAGAAATTTAGGGTTAAAAACCTAAATTTGATTTCATATTATTGTCCTACACATTTTTACGATTGAAATAGACTATTAGAGTGTTAAATTTGGACATCAATTTTTCAAGTTATGATGCAAACAATATTTGAATTAAATAATTAATTTAATTGATCATTTGAAACAATGACAATTAAATTTATTTATCAAAGTACAATTTTAGTGTCATAAAACTATTTTTCATATTTTTTTGGATGCAATGATATAAATTTTATACAATTTGGATAGCTATAGCTAAAATTATTTAATTAATAAAATTTTGAATTATTTAAATAATTTAGGTTAATTTGGTTAAACAAATGATTTAAATTAATTCATTTGAAGGTTCTGTCATCACAGTTTGAAGGCAAACTGAACCAGACTCGTCTGTGACAGTGGCTCGCATTGTCCTCTCTCCCGATGAAGTGCCGAATTGCAAGCCCTAGGGCATCATGGCAGCGACAATTCAAGACTCCTCACGGCACATTAAGCACCTCAAATGGAAGGCCATCTCACAACCTACAATTTAAACATAAATATTCCATCTAAACCAAACCCTAAGGTATGCAGAAAGGATGCCCTAATATTCAACTTACTGGCATTGCAGAATAATTTCAAATGGAGATTAAATCAAGTTTGATCATATACGACATGTTGATTTGTTTTAAAATAATAAAAACAATAATTCTAAGATGTAAGAATTGATAAAAGAAAATTTGCACAGACATGAAATGGAATTTAAATGCACCACATTTACAAAGTAAGGAAAATTCGGGCTGAGGTCTATCGATCTCAACCTGAAATTGATTTGCCTATTGATGTAGCCGAAATTTGTAATAAAAATCTAGTGTTTAAATAGTCATATCACTATATATTTCCCTATACTTTAAGTAGAAATTAATGTCTTTTCAGAAAAATGAAGAAAACAAATTGCAAAGGCTGATTTACCAAATTTTGGACAAAAACCATCGCAGCGTGCCATGGCGTCCCCTTAAAATCACCCGTCCTAGAAGTACAACTGCAGATCTGGAGCATGACCGCTGCAACGCGCCATGGCTCGCCATCGTGCGCCACAACGTCATATTGATAAGGGTAAATTAAAACCTTATAAACGAGTAATTGAATAGTGAAATCGTAAGTTGCACGCCGCTGTGCGCCACGGCGCGCCGTAGCGCGCTACGTCATTTCTCGTTAATTATTGAAACCTTATAAAGCAAGTAATTGAGCAGTGAAATCGCAAGTTGCACGCCGCAGCGCGTCACAGCGTGCCGCAGCGCGCTACAATGTCATTTCTCGATAATTATTTGAACTTTATAAATAAGTAATTGAACAGTGATCCTGTAAGTCGTTCGCTATAATGCGCTGCAGCGGGTAAATCTTTATATTATAAAATTATAGTTAAAACTAATTGAACAGTGATCCTGCAAGTTGCACGCTGTAGCGACCAAACAAAAAGATACTAAATATTGTGCAGGAAATATGTTTGGAGCACTGCTACCACAGCGGAAAGGAAATTGAAATACGGTTGCCGCAGTGCGCCGTAGTGGAATAGTAAATGAAATGATGCTGCCGCAGCATGCTGCAGCGGACGACCTATAATTTTCCAAAAAATAGCAATTAAGAGGCATGGGGAAGGCCACAAAAATGTGACCTTTGGCCTCCCCCAGCCCCTTGACAACTGATGTATTGAATCCTTGCTGAATCCCAATAGTTATACATATAAAAATATTTAAAGGGATTGAAATTAATTCAAGGAAGAAGAAAGGTCACACATTAAAAGCTTTGAGGCTGAGTGCATCCTTATTTAAGGGCCAATCTCAGACCTTGAAAGGGTTCCAACTTAGCTACTCAAAAGACCTGAAGGAAAGGCTGCAGAAGAGAGAAAGAAGGAGAACTCTCCAAGGGGAAGAGAGGACCAAGAACAGGAAGGAAGAAAAGACAGCAAGGAATGAAGGGTGGAGTTTCAAGAGGACAACACAGGAAAGTAAAGAGAACCCCAGAATTTCTCTGGGCGATTCTTTGTATTTTTCCTAAACCCCCTTGATTAATTTTTTTTTGTGAACTGATGGGGACGTTCACTTTTCCTTGCATGTATGTTCTTTCTTGCTTAGTAATGGTAGGCTAAAAACCCCTTGGAGAGGGTTGAGATGTAATTGTAGAATTATGTAAGGGAATTTGTGACAACTTAAGCTGTTACCTTAGTTAATTAGGACTAATCTTAGTCTTAAATATAATGATAAGTGCTAATTAGGTCAATTAGGGTCAACATCTAAGACCTAGTCCAAATCAGGAGTCAAATGGATCGAATCCTGATTTCTAGAAATTCAGAAACCCTAAAATTTTACCTATTTAAATTGACCTCGGATCGGAAAACGGACTTCGCCATTGGACTTCTTACCCCCAGATTAGCTAGGGGTGAAGTTTTTATGTCAATCGGAAGTCGTCGAAATTTTGACGAATATTTAATAATATTTAAATATCTCGTAAATCGAGAAAATAAAATACTCGTCGGACTAAAAATCCAATCTCGACATTGCGTTCCTCACCCCTCAATTAGCTAGGGGTAAATATTTGGAATTTTTCTTAAAGCCATTTAATTATTTGGAATTTATTAAATTTAATTAGGAATTTAAAATAATATTTTAATCGAAATTAATTAATATTTAATATTATTTATTTAAATTCCTGCACCGCCGTTAAGTACATACGCCGTCAGCCCAAAATCGCGCGTGCCGTCTGGGTTTTTGTCCGATCTGACGGTCAATCTTGACGGTCTGATCGAAGATCAGACGGCCCGGACGTTTCTTCCTCGAGCGCTCCATCGCCGCGTGTCGAGCAAGGACACGCGGCGTCCCATCGTCGGCCTCGCCAACCAGCGGCCTCCACTGCCTCGTGAGCTCCGTCCTGAGCTCCTTAACACTCGGGAACCCCAAGCTGGGCCGGTCACGCGCACTCGGAGCCGCAGGAGTCCTCGTTCGAGCCCAGAATCCCTCGCCGTCGATCAGGTACCCCCTACTCCTCCCTCTCGTTCAATTTATGCCATTTCAATGCTTGGATATTGTAGATCTTAGGATGGATTGACAATCGATCGGACCTGATCGAGCTCGATCCGGTCCGATCGACATAGATCGTGGCTCGATCCCCTTGGGTTCTGCCTCGCACGTCACACACCGCACGTAGCCACATAGGGTTGGACATAGCGCACAACTCCGGCCACCTCCGACGAAGGTCTGCCCGCCGCCGTGTAGGCCCCGACGAGGGCTACCGTCGGCCGTGCGGGCTGAGGCGGTCCGGCACCGGGAAGGCCGGCAAAAGCCGTGCCCTAGGCGCCGGCCCTCGGGGAAGAGAGAGGCCCTCGGGTCGGATCGGGTCGGGCCGGATCGGGTCGACTCGAGCTTGACCCGCCACGACTGGGTCCGCGTAAGCCCAGGTGGGGCCCGCAACGCCACATGGCAGCCTCCAGGCATGCCACGTGTCACGTGGGGGCCCACTGCCAGAGTCCGCGTCCCTTCGGCTTTTGCTGTGGGGCCACTGCGCCATGTGGCAGCCTCCGGGCACGCCACGTGTCCCATGGGGCCCACAGCCAGAGCTCCCGCGACTCTTGAGTTCTGCTGTGGGGCCCACTATGCCACGTGGCAGCCTCCGGGCACGCCACGTGTCTCGTGGGCCCACACGCAGAGCAGCGCCCAATCGGGCGCTGGCAGCCGTAGGGCCCACTGTTAGTTTAGACAGTTATTTAAATTAATTAACTATTGTTAATTAGTAATTAATTATAATTAGCAGTTAATTAATTGTAATTAATGTTAATGACTTTTAAAAGTAACTACATTGAATTAATTAATTAACTATAATTAAATTAACAATAACAGTAGTTAAATGAGGTTAATTAGTCATTATTAATTATAATTAACAACTAATGACATTTGAACAGTATCCATATTAATTAAGATTAATTATTCCTTAATAGATAATTAAGTTAACTTAAATAGTAAATATTTCAACAGTAATAATAATAATATTATATATATTTAGATTAATTAAATAATGGATTAATTAATAATTAATTAATAATTAGATATTAATTAATTATAAATTAATTAATGGATTAATAATTACAAAAAATATATAACTTTAGAAATGAATAGTAAATTAATACAATTTGAATAAATGAACAGTAAAATAATACATATTATATTTTTGAATAGTAAAACTTAAAAGTTTAATAATTTTTTGTAGGATGATCCAAACGTAGCCAATATAGGACTCATTTTACTTAGAAAAATAAAATGAATCAAATGGCGTAATACATAATTTAGTTTCGGGGTACACATAATGAAGTAGCATTTTAGGACCTATTTAGGACCCCATAACTTTTGACATAGTTGACCAAATATAATTAATATAGATCTTAAAATACTCAGAAGAAGAATGGCCCCATCCTTATAGTAGTGTTAGTTTTCCCATTTGGACATCAGGATAAAAAGTTAACCCTAGATCTCACAGTTAACTTTTAGAAAATTTACCAAAATGCCCTAGCATTCAAATGACCATAATTTGGTTAAATCAGCTCCAAATTCAATAATTCAAGATGCTAACTAGTTTATAATTTTGATATCATCAATAAACTAAAATAATATTTAGGATCCAAATCTTAGAAATTTAGAAAATGACAAAAATACCCCTAACCTTAGTTAGGTCATAACTTGACCATTTGAGATCCAAATTGGGTTTACTCCCTATCAACACACTCAGTATATTATAGGGAAGCTATAGGAATTGAGTTTGCTAAAATTGGACTTCAAACTGAAAAGTTCGGTTTTGTCACCCGTTGATCGACCCGAAATTATCAAATTGCCCTTAGAAAGCAAAACATCTGTAACTTAGTCAATTGGCCTCAAAATTCAGTGTTATTAGAATCTATGGAATCCTTGAACCATAACCAACATTAAACTGCATAAAAATTTAAGTTTAAATAGAGTGAAAATTACTAAAACGCCCTTAAGTCAAAAGCCTTAGTTTGAACCTGTAGAACTCGTCTCTCGTCCAAATTGGACGTACTTACTGTCTATCTTGAGAAATCATTTGGAACTAAGAAAATTTAGTTTGGACCCTTAAGTCAAAAGTTGACTTTTCGGACCCTTAAGTAGTGGCAAAATAGTCACCTTTCCCTAAGGTTGGATTAAGTACCCTTAACATTTAATTAACTTTTTAAGACTCTAAAACCAATATTATAATTTATTAGTGACATTTAAGTGAGTGAAATCAACTATTAGGTCAGATTCTAGAATCTCCCTAAGTCTTTAATACTACACCATAAGGACCCTTCCTGAGACTAGGACTAGATCATATGTTAGAGTTCATTCATTAGGTAAATGGGTTACTCAATGGGTGAAACCTTGGTTTTATTAATTTTTAGAATTTTACAACTTATTCTGATTATTTAATCTTTTAACTTTAGATTTAAGATAGGAGATTCATCCTATTAAATTTGATTACTTAATAGGATTTACCATAATTAGTAGATTACCATTAGAATAAAACTTAAAACTTAGGTCTTATCTTTTTGGATTATGTGATTAAGCCCAATCTCATGGTGTTTAATCCATAATCTATAGTTTAAAAGATCTTGATCAGATTTTAGATAGAATGTCTAAATTCACAAAATTAGGATGTATGATTCATTGATTTAACTCATAGTCGTCTATCTGATTGAACTAGATTAGAACCTGATCAGTTCTAATCCTTTTAACTTATAAGGATGAGTTTCTAAGTTACACTCGATAGTAGGAAAATGGTAATCCTGAACTTGTGTAACTTGGAATAGTTAAAATGGATAATTAGAAAACAAATGATATCACCATGTTTAGTAGAGTCCTTTGCTTACTTTAATGATTGTTGCTATGCATTCCTTGTATTTTTTGTGCCTTAACTCCTTGAGCATATCATATAAGATCTTTGATGCATAAATAAAATATTAGGAAAAAATGGAGACTCCTTAGATTCCTTGTGAAAATATTAATGTGATTGATTAAAGATAATAATTATATGTGTTAGAGCTGCCTCTCAGTTATATCTTCTGATTGCCTAGTCTCATTGTTGACACTAGGGGAAGACTTTATTTATATCTTCTATTTACTTAGTCTCCTTGTTGATACTAAGAGAAGATTCATTATTTACTGATTGCCTAGTCTCCTTGTTGACACTAGGGGTACACAGTTTTGTGCCTTAGCCATGATGGTGCTAAGATCTTTTATATTCGGTGGGCTAGATTAGCTCTTTTCTGTATGGCAGTTAGTACACAGATGTTTACATATATGTTTAGTTTTGATGTTTTGTTTACTTTTCAGCATGTTTATTCAGTCAGCTATTCCCTTTGTACTACTTATATATTTTAGGATGTTAGAATTTTACTGCTATTTATATGTACCATTACCGAGTTTAGTTATTTTAATTTACATATTTCTTTTGATCACCAGCATATTTAGGATGTAGTATTTTCTTCCAGTACTTGTTTAGTTATTTAGATTTATATGCCTTACCTTGTTTAGCTTGCATTTGAAGCATTTCTTAGCCTCTTTTTTTGTCTAAGTTATAAATGATTGTTTATAGTTTTTTCCTTCTTTTTGTATTGCTAGTTGCTCCTATATTATTATAGCTATTACTTAGAATTTGTAAAATGGTGATATTGTAAAACACATAAAAACTTATTAACCTAAAATGTACTTAGACAATTGTCTAACACAAGATTTTTTTTTTTTGGCTGGGGCCCTACATTGTGAAACTGACAATGACAGATCCTCTTCAGTTAGACGAGCAGGAGCTAGGTGTGGAGCCATATCCAGAGGAGGAGCCTTTGGAAGAAGCAGCTGTTTAGTTTTTTTTTTATAAGTGAGAATGAGAGCATTTTTACTTTCATTGCTTAAACTTTAAATTGGTGTAATAATGCAGATACTCTTGACTATGTGTTTGGAGTACTATGCCTTTTATTCGGAGTCATTTTATTATATTCATACTGTGATGCTTGTATGTTTCTTATTATAAATTGCTTCCGTACTCTGTATGAATTCTTATTAAGTGACTGAATATTTGATTATATGCTTACTCCTTCCATTATTAGGTGGATTATGGATTTCATCCTAATCCAATAATAAGTGAAGGGTTAGCTAGAGTGACACACCACCCTTTAGCTTAATCTTGTGGATTAAGGGGTGGGGACCCACAGAAATATTGGTTGCATGATGACATTATTTAAATATAATGAGAAATTGTTTGTGTGTTAACTTTTATTATTAAATGAATGCTTGGATGAACTGAATGCTTAGTTATTTTAAATCAAAAGAGGTTATGTTCCAATGCTCATTAATTTGGTAAGAGTGAGGAAGGTAGTGCGAGTCAAGTTGAGAATTTCTTGATAGAATTCTCAAGGCTCACTTGCGCCCTCCCTTAATAGCTCTCCAAAAGATTGAAGCTTGAGAACCAAGCTCTCCATTTACCTTGCTCTATTGCTCAGCAAAGTTAAAGGGATGAAAGGACATTGGGAACTTCATGGATTATGAGACAAAATTCATTGACCCAATGCATCCTCTCATCCAGCTAAACTGCGTGTGAAGCGTTTGACGCATGATAGATGGAATCTTGCTTGTGAGATTATAATAATTAAGAGATGTTTTGGTGACCCAGACGTAGGAGATCAAAATCTAACTAATTAATTAATATCTCATAAGAGTAGTTTATGTGCTCGTGATGAACCCATAAGGAGTTCTCTTTGTGCACTAAACTTGAACCCAATGTAATTGAAGGATACTCCAATTCTAATGGTATTCACTTGATTAATCAAAGTAAATAAATTGCATGTCTACATTTGAATAATGAAGTAATATAACCAACCCCTTACATATATTACAACAAAATCTCAGCTCTCTCCTTTTTAATCCAATCGTATCTTAACTTAAGTCTTGTGTATTGCTAATTATGAACCACAAAAATCAACCAAAATTATTATCTAAACTTTAGTGAACGAAATACAACTCGTTATCAAAACAATCGTTCCCCGAGATTTGATAAATCCCGAAAACTAAACTTTCCAGTTATTACTTCAGACCACGTACACTTGCGTGCAAACGCAGACGTGTATTTCCGTCTGTCACCTATCTTATTTTAATTAATATAGGATATTGGTAATCAGTATTAATGACTGCATATCAAAACTGAGAATAGAAGGTAAAGGCATGATTTGTGGCATTCCAAGTCAATTGAACAAACTTTGAAAGCGTTCATTTTAGCTCGACAAATCGTCAAACGAACTGGAGTTTGTCAGTATGCCAAACTAAATGAAATTTGAGTAAGGTGAGAAGGAGGTAGCATACCTTTCCTCTTCAGCCGTCGGCTAGGGTTAGGTGCACGGCAAACCTTCACAGAGTTCAATACAATCCTCCAGTAGCCCTCAGCTTCAGTAATCATCTAGAATGAGTGCAAAACCTCAAGAGGCAGCTGTGAGAGGGATTATGAGGGCTTGGGCAGCTGCTGGTGACACCGTAGTCCTCTCCTGCTACCCACGATCATTCATCAGAGGAGACATATAGTGATTTTATCATAGCTATTGGATTTACTTGATCGTGCACAAATCACATCAGATAGCAGATGTGATTTCTTGCATTTGAGAGCTACTAGAAAGGATCAGGCCGTTGGATCATATTTGATCCCACACGAACGGCCTGATCGGGCTTAAGAGCGACGGGAAAATGCCTAGTTGTCTAAGATGTTGTGCCATATCATGCGATTAACAATAGATCGTCATTTTAAAAAGGAATAGCCATTGTAAATTAAAGTATAATACATATTATTTAATTTAAAACTAATATTTAATTAATTAAATTAAACACAATGATTTGCTCAAATTTATAAAATTAAATGGACTTCGAAAAATCCCAAAATTTTACCCTTACCTAATTGAGGGGTGAGGAACTCAAAAATGCAATCGAATTTTCAATCAGAAGTCAATTTAATTATCCTAATTTTCTGAGCCTTTAAATAATAATAAAATAATCGGAGAAAATTCGACGACTTCCAAATACTCCCAAAATATCACTCATAGCTAGTTTTGGGGTGATGAGTTCAATGATGAACTCTATTTTTGATATGGGGTCTAAATAAAATAGGAATTCTCAGAATATTAGGAAAATTAGGAAATATTGGAAAGCCTTAAATGATCTCCAAATTACACGAAACTCAAGGTGGAGGCTCTTAACACTATTATTAATGAGTAACAGCATTAGGGTTGTTACACTAAGTTTCTTTTATTTTAACTGAGGGTGGAGAAGGCACATGTACCTCCCTTGAATTCTCCTTTCCTTCAATATGGTGTTTAATACATAATCCTATGGTTGTTAATCTTTGAGGGGGTTCGATCATGCTTAATTGACTCGAATCGACCCCAAATTGATATGGGGGACTTCAGCCTTTCTGAGTTGAACCCTAGCCATCGAATCCGAGGCTAGGGAATTATGCATATTTCAATCCTGCTATCGTTCAGCCTCAGTGTTTAGCTTGGCACATCAGCCGTGAAGAGAGCTTCATGCCGACATGTAGGCTGATCCTTGGTACCATTATAATAGCCTGGATCGACTTAGCCATAGCTGCACATCTTCACGCTCCTAACGGGGATAAAGGACTAGTGCGGTTCAATCCTTTGGACCGGCTGGTTCAGTCCCCTCAAACCATACCTTATCTCAAATCCCTTACGATCACGTGGTGATACGCGTCACTCCTTAGAAGCTGATATATCCAAAATTTATAGCAAAAATGTAGTAATTAAGCAGTCAAATCATCATATATATCCATATACATTGAGTGGAAAATGGTACTTTTGCAAGAAAATGAAGAAAATGGAATGCATGGACTGAATAACCAAATTTTGGGTCAAAACTGCCACAACACGCCATGGCGCGCCACAATGCGCTCCCCAAAATTCTTCACCTAGAAGCTGAAATGCAGACTTGGAAGAAAGATCGCTGCAGCACGCCACAATGTCATTTCACTGAAGTTAAATTAAAATTATATAGAAGAGTAATTGTAATGTTTTAAAAAGTCTGTCCGCTGTGCGCGCCACGGCGCGCCACAATGTCATTTCTCGAGGAAATATTAAAACTAAAAGGGAAATTGAATAGTGTTTCGAAAGCACTTCCGCTGCAACGTGCCGCAGTGGGTAAATTTTCATTTTATGAAATTATAAGTGAACTAATGATCCGCGTTTTCGAAGTATATTCTGCTGCAGTGCGCCACAATGGAATATTTTATTAATCATTTAAACTATAGATGAATTAATTAAACAGTGAGTATTCTGCATTTTCGAACTTTCAACCGCCGCCGCGCTCCACAGCGCGCTACGGCAGCATTTCTGATTACTCACACAAAACTATATATGAACTAATTGAACAATGAATCTTCCGCAATTTTGTACTTTCAATCGCCGCAGCGCGCCATAGCGCGCCACAATTAAATATTTATTTATCATAAACACTATAAGTGAACTATTTGAATAGTGATTATGAAGGTTTATCCGCTGTAGCGCGCTGCAGCGTGCCACAACGGATCCTGCTGCGATCAAAGAAAAGATACTAATCTTTATGTAGGAACAGTGTTTGAAGCATTGTTGCCACTGCGCACCACAGTGGAACAATGCTTGGAACATTGCTGTCGCAGTGCGCCGCAGCGGACGATTCAAAAATTCCAAGAATAACAATAATTGCAGCATAGAGAAGGCCACAAAATGCAACCTTTAGCCTTCCCTGGCGTCTTGAAAACATGGAGAGCATTATTACTGTTGAATCCCAACAAAATAAATGAATTAAATATTAAAAGGTATTGGATTAAAGCCAAGGAAGAGGAAAAGTTATATCATTAATACTCTAAGGCTGAGTGAATCTTTATTTAAGGGCCAATCTCATACTTTAAAAGGGTTCCAACTTTGGATATTCAAAGACCAAAAAGTAAAAGCTGTAGTAAGAGGAGAAAGGAGAACTCTCCAAAGGGAAGAAGGCCAACTAAGAACAAGAAAATGAAGAAGACAGCAAGGGAAAAAGGTGGAGTTTCAAGAGGAAGGGCAGGAAGATTCCAAGAGAATCCCAGAAAACCTTCGGGTGATTCCTAGTATTTCTTCCTAAACTCCCTTGATTTATTTATGATGTGAACTTATGGAGAGGTTCGCTTTTCCTTGTATGTATGCTTATGCTTATTTAATAATGGAAAGCTAAAACTGCTTTGGAGAGGGTTGAGATGTAATTGTAAGAAGATGTAAAGGTATGATGGTGTATGATGAATTTGTTTGAATGTATAAAAAAAGTGCTTTTATCATTTTTATTTTATGTTGAAATAAATGCTTGGATGAACTAAAATCTAAATTATTTTATTTAAAATAACTTATGTTCCAAGCTCATCAATTGGGTAAGAGCAAGGAAGGTAGTGCAAGTAGAGCTGAGAATTATTTGACAAAACTCTCAAGCTCATTCGCAACTTTCCTTAACAGCTCTACCAAGAGATTGATGCTTGTGAACCAAATTCTCTATTAACCTTGCTCTGCTGCTCAGCAAAGTAGAAGGGATGAGAGGACGTTCGGAAAACTCAATGGATGGTGTTACATAATCCATTGACCCAGTGCATCCTCCCATCTAGCTAAACTGCGAGTGATGCGCATGATGCATGGTTAATGGAAGTCTTGTTTGTGAGATCATCAGAAATATAAGATATCCTTTGGTAACCTAGACATAGGGGATCAAAATCTAATTAATGGATCATGATCTCATGAGAGTTTATGTGCTAAGGAAGAACCCAAAAGGAGTTCTATTTGTGCACTAAACTTGAACCTAATGTAATTGGAGGGTACTTAGATTTTAATGGTGTTCACTTGATTTAATAAAGCAAGTAAACTAAAAGTATACATTCAACAATGAAGTTATATCACCAACCTTTGCAACTATTACAATAAAATCTCAACTCTCTCCTTTTTAATCAAATCGTATCTTAACTTAAGGTCATTTGTATCGCTAAACTAGGAACCAAAATCAACCAAAATTTGACATCTAAACATTATCGAAAGAAAATATAACTTGGTATCAGAACTACCATTCCCTGATGATAATAAATCTTGAAAATTAAAAGTTCAACTTATTACTTCAGACCATGTACACTTGCGTGCAAACGCAGACGTGTATTTCCGTCTGTCAAGTTTTTGACGCCATTGCCGGGGAACGGTTTCGTTTTGTATCAAGTACAATTTTCTAGTAACTAGTGATTTAGAACTAATTTGTTTGTGCATATAATTTTTACATAGCTATAATTAATTTCTTTATTTACTTGCTTTTGAGAAAAATTAAAAAAAAATATTTGTGCTGAAAGTTATTGCATATTATCATTATTGAAAATTGAATTTGCTGGCCATTTATGGGTGAATTTATATTGCTGTTACTTGCTCTAGCTAGTGAATCTTTAATTGCATGAGTAGGATAGACCTTACTAAATTATTTTACGATCCTAAAATTGATAGGACTATTCTTAGAGCTAGGAGAGAACAAGTATTGCTTAATAAAAAAATACACACAAATGGAAGATCTAGAAATAAACCGAATAAACTAATGGTAAATACTAGGAGGAGCCTCCTTAGAGAATATACACTTCCCATTGTAGAAGGAGTTCCCAATGCCATTGTTAGACCTCCTATTCAGGCTAATAATTTTGAAATAAAATCATTCACGTTAAATATGATTCAAAATAATCAATTTAGTGGGCTAGCATTGGATGACCCAAATGTGCATATTTCAAACTTTTTGGAAATATGTGACACTTTTCAATTTAACGGGGTATCCGATGATGCCTTAAGATTGAGGTTATTCCCCATTTCGCTGAGAGAGATAGAGCTAAAGCTTGGCTCAGTTCTCTACCCGGTGAGTCTATTAGGACTTGGGACAACTTGGTAAGGAAATTCCTAGCCAAGTATTTCCCACCTGCCAAGACAGTCAGGTTGAGGAATGAAATCTCAAACTTCTCTCAGCAGCATGGTGAGAATTTGTATGATGGATGGGAACACTTTAAGGACTACTTATGGCATTGCCCGCATCATGGGTTCCCTTTGTGGATGCAGGTGAAAATTTTTTATAATGGATTAAATGCACGCACAAGAACCCTTATTGATGTAGCAGTAGGAGGTTCGTTAAGTAGTAAAACCCTTGAGGAGGCTTTTGATCTCCTCTAGGAAGTGGCTAACAGTGCATACCAATGGATGACTGAGCAGCTGAAATCCAATAAAATAGAGGTGAATCACTTGACGACTCAAATCAAATTTTTGAACTAAGAAATAAAATTGACTTGCTAACCCAAAGACTTGAGGGTATGCAACTGGTTTCTGATCATAATGGAGAAACTGAAGGAGTAAATGCTATCCAAAATTATAGAAATCAACAAACTAAGGAGGGAAGAGGATTAGAGCATTCCCTAAAAGAATTTAGAACTGACATAATCAATTTTATAAACAGAACTGATACAACATTAAATTGACATGAACACACACTTTTGAATCAAGAAAAAGCTATCCAAAGAATTGAGTTAAAATTAAAGGAAATTATGATACAACTAAATCAACCTGTCTTGGTAGGAGCTATAGGGGACTATGCGAATGAATTAGGAAATTCCATAACTTTGAGAAGTGGAACATTATAGAACTGATGGTATTAAAAAATTCTGAAAATACATCTAAGATTTTGGGAGAGGGATCAATTGATGAATAAGAAATTAATAAGGACAAAGAGAAAGAGATGAATGAGACAACTAACACGCAGGTGACTAAACCTTCTAATTACAATCCTCACATCCCCTACCCGCAAAGAATGGCAAGGGAAAAGTTAGACATCCAATTCCAAAAATTCCTTGAAATATTTAAAACTCTTCATATAAACATTCCCTTCGCTGAAGCGTTAAAACAGATACTAAGTTATGCTAAGTTTATGAAGGGCATTTTTTCAAAGAAGAGAAAAATAAATGAGAAGGAAATGGTTGCCTTGACTGAGGAATGTAGTGCCATTCTCCAGCAAAAAGTTTCCCTGAAAAAGAAGGACCCAGGGAGTTTTACCATTCCTTGCACTATAGGAAATCCCTCTTTTGAAAAGGGCTTTGTGTGACTTGTGGGCTTCAATAAATTTAATGCAATTCTACATATTTAAAAAATTGGGAACTGATTCTTTAAAACCTACCTCAGTCCTCCTCCAACTAGCCGATAGATCCGTAAAAATTTCTATAGGAATCTTAGAAAATGTTATAGTCAAAGTTGATAAACTTATATTCTGTGCCAATTTTATTATGTTATAAATGGAAGATGAAAATCAAGAGATTCCTATAATTTTGGGGAGACCATTACTTGCTACTGGCAAGACCATGATAGATGCTGATAAGGGTAAATTAAGTCTTCATTATGAGGGGGAGGAGGTAAATTTTAACATAAAAAATTTGATGAGGCACCCCATTAAGCCAAATAAGGAGTGTTGGGAAGTAAATGTGTTGGAAGAGGTGCTAATTTCGGGAGATATAAGGAAATTTGATTTAGAGGAAGAAGAAGGAGCTGGAACTGATGAAGAGGAAAACAAAATTAATGAGTTGATTTAGGAAAGAAAGAAAATGCAGCTGTATATAGATAAACCCCCTAAATTGGACTTGAAACCTTTACCCAAGCACTTAAAATATGTTTATCTTTGGGAAGGAACATCACTACCAGTGATTATTTCTACTTTGTTAAGCCCAACTCAAGAGAATAAACTGTGTAAGTTGTTAAAAGAGCATAAGAGGGCAATAGGATAAAGCATTGCCAATTTGAGGGGAATTAGTCCTACCTTATGCACGCACCACTTCCTTTTGGAAGACAACTCCAACCCTTCCATAGAACCTCAATGAAGATTAAACCCAAATATAAAAGAAGTAGTGCATAAGGAGATTATTAAGCTTTTGAATGCTAGGATCATTTTCCCAATTTCGGACAGCCCTTGGGTAAGTCCTATTCATGTAGTCCCTAAAAAGAGTGGGATAACTGTGACTTTAACTGAAAATAATAAATTAATTCCCATCAGGAAAGTTACAGGGTGGAGAGTATATATAGACTATAAGAGATTAAATACGGCAACAAGGAAAGATCACTATCATCTCCCTTTCATTGATCAGATGTTAGATAGGCTGGCCAGACACCCTTACTTTTGTTTTTTGGATGGTTACTCGGGGTACAATCAGATTTTGATAGCCCCAGAAGACCAAGAGAAAATAACCTTTATGTTCCCCTATGGAACATTTACATTTAGAAGGATGCCCTTTGGTCTATGCAATGCACTTGTAACTTTTCAAAGGTGTATGATGGCCATCTTTTTCAAAATGATAGGAGATTTCCTAGTGATCTTTATGGATAATTTTTTGGTAGTGGGAAAATCTTTCGAAGACTGTTTGACAAACTTGGGTAAGGTTCTATGGAAATGTGAAGAAACTAGCCTAATTTTAAATTGGGAAAAGTGTCACTTCATGGTCGGTCACCTTATATTTAGTAAGGGAATTGAGGTAGATAAAGCTAAAATTAAGGTTATTGAGAAATTTCCCCCACCCACCAATGTAAAGGGAGTTCAGAGTTTTCTTGGGCACGCTGGGTTTTATAGAAGATTCATAAAAGATTTCTCTAAAATCAGCTTACCTTTGTGCCAACTTCTAGGAAAGGACATTGAATTTAAATTTGATGTAGATTGCACAAAGGGGTTCAATGCAATAACATCTGCTCTTATTTCAGCACCTATAATTTCTACACCTAGCTGGGAGCACCCTTTTGAAATCATGTGTGATGCTAGTGATCTTGCTGTGAGAGCAATTTTAGGACATCAAAAAGAAATTTTTTTTTATTCCATTTATTACGTAAGTAAGTTAATGGACAAAGCCCAAAGAAACTACGCCACCACTAAAAAAGAGCTTTTAGCAATTGTTTTGCGTTCAACAAATTTAGGCCGTATCTTATTGGATCAAAAATAATCGTGTACATGGATCATGCTACGATCAAGTATCTTTTTCAAAAGAAAGAAGCAAAACTACGACTCATACGTTGGGTTTTGCTTCTACAAGAATTTAACTTGGAAACCCGTGACAAAAAGGGGTGCAATAACATTGGTGGCTGATCACCTCTCTAGATTGACTCATATAAATCATAAGAAGGGAGAAGAAATTTGTGAGACCTTTCCTAATGAATAGCTCTATACAATTGCTGCACGCAATCCTCCCTGGTTTGATGATTTTGCTAGCTATCTTGCAGGGAAGGTGATCCCAAAAGAATTAAACTTTGAATAATGAATTTTTTTTTTTGCTAATGTTAAGAATTACTTTTTGTATGATCCCTTCTTATACAAATGCTGTGCCGATCAAATCCTAAGGAGATGTGTGCTTGAACCTGAAACAAACAACCTCTTTGCCACACTTCCCCTTATGGAGGGCATGTAATAACCCTAATGTTTTTACCTATCCATTAGTGACCTAATTGATTCTAATCTTTTTTCGTTGGTCTTATAATAACATTAGGAGCTTCTATTTCAGTTTTCATGCAAATTGGAGATCGTTTGTCAATTTCCAGTATTTCTTAGTTTTCTGTTAATTTTGAGAATGCATAATTTATTTAGACCTCAGAATCGAAAATGGAGTCCGCCATTGGACTTAGCAGCTCCAAATTAGCTAAGAGTGTTGTTCTGGGAATTTTTGGAAGTCGTTGAATTTCCCAAATATTTTTATTTTTATTTTTATTTTGAGCGCTAATTAAATTAAGTCAAAATCAGGATCCCAATTCAAGTCAAATAAAAATTTAATAAAAATATCATCTTATAATGCTTGTTGAAGGAATTCTACTGTGAATGGTTGAGCGCATTTGGGATCCCAGATTGTCCTGAAATAAATTCGTGAAGTTCAAACTTCAAAGTCTAATAATAAGAAAAATATAAATCGAAATTTGGAAAATTTTCTATATTTAAGTTATGCATCAATCAAGGGTGTTATATTTTAAGTTTTACTAATTTTCAAGCTCTCGATTTATCGTAATTAATTTTCAAAATTTTCACTTAAACATTAGTATAAAATAAAATACTTGTTGAAATTCAATAATTTTTGGACGCTTGCATTCATCTCATCAAGACGGTCATTTCGATACTAAGTTTGTAATTTTTGGAGTTCATTTACTAATTCAATCAAACCTTTGAAATTTTGGTGATTCTTGGCCCCTAGATCTTGATCGAGTGGCTCTCATCATTTTTTTTGTTTGAGCATTTATATGACTCTCTAAAATTACCCTAACCTAATTTCTCTATTTGTTCTACGAGTCCTTAGCCGAAAACCTATCTTCCTCTCTAAGAGCCTATCGCCCTCTCAGCCAAGCGCCTCCTTCCAAGCTGAGAGGATCCCTCCTTCTCCTCTTCCTCAGGGAAGGTCAAAGCATCCTCACTCCTCATTCTAGAGTGATCCCGAACTGAACCAGGAGAGCAAGAATACTGAGCGGAGGATCTGCCTGGAGCAGGATATGGCCAAAGATGGGGCCGAAGAAGGGCTAAAGCTCGACGAAATTCCCACATGGATCGTCTCCGTCGTTTGCACCGTCATTATCTACATCTCCCTTTTCTTCGAGCGATTCCTCCATCGCCTTGGCAAGCAATTTATGCCAAAGAACCAAAAGCCCCTTTCCAAGCTCTCGAGAAGATGAAAGATGAGCTCCACTCCCTCCTTAGCTTGGTCGAACTCGCCGTCGCTCCTCGCTGCATCCTACCTTCTTGTCGACCTAACCCTAGAACGTAGATGTCAACTTCAAGTACTCTCCCATTTCCATTACCTTAAATGTGCACTTAATAATTGTATTCTCATTTATTAATCCCCATTTCTGTAAAATCAATAGTTGAACTCTTATCGAGCTTGTTTGAGCCCTTTTGGATTTTGTTCCGTTGGGATTACAATAATCTATAATAATACTTAATATGATGGATTGGATTTCGTATCTTCTCGTTAATAAGTGCTCGTATGCTTCATTCGATTATTGGCTTTATGTGAGCTCCGAAAGAACCCATATGAACTTGATAGGAGTTCGTCTCGATACTTAAGAGCTGTTGTATGGAGTACTCATTCATTTTAATAATTTAGGATCTCCATTTAGAATCTGTGCTACAGCTTATTGTAAGGATTTTGTCTTAAAAATTTAGTTCTTTTCTTTTACTGAATGTTACTTCTAGCAAATGCTCAATCAATCATAGGATTGATTGGTCTAGTGTTATTTTTGTGTCTAACAAAATTGTTTATCATTAATACTATCGACTCAAACAATATGTAGTATGAATATCTAAAATACCAAATGAGACTATGTTATTATCAACATTTATAAATCTCTGATTCAAGGGACTAAATTCAAATGTCTTATTAATGCACTGCAAACTAAATTCATACTTAAAAATAGCAAGTAACAAAATCAAGGATGGAGCACCAAGATGAGATTAACAAACAAGAAACATAAGGCACAGTTTTGATCGTAGCTTTGATTAAATTATAGTTGAATGGGTTTATATCTTAGACTCAATGAAACTCAAAAAGAAAGCCTCATTTCTCCTCTCTATAAATTTTGCAATTTCAATGATCTTTAAATAGTTCGATTATGCAATTATGCAAGGATAGATTTTATCTTCATATTAATGAGATTATTAATAAACTGTTAAATTATAATTTCATTAAATGAAACTTCGAACCTGCAAATCATAAGTATTACTGTGATCTTTAACCTTGTAGAATAGTAATATGAGAATGGAAATGTGTTAGATAATAAAAATTTACTGAATTATTATTACAAAAGAGATAATTAAAATAATTATTTTATCAATTGTTATATGCATTATATTTTGACCAATTGATATCCAAATTAGACATTTTAATAGTCCATTTTGATCAAAAAATTAGGTAGATTAATAATATGAATTGAAATTTAATATTAGAACCATAATTTTCTTAATCACTTCTTAACCCTAATTAGGAGTCTCAAAAACCCTAAAATCCTAACATTGTTCAATTTTGATATACTTAGTGTCATTCTTCTCCTTATACAATAAGGATTTCATATTTATGAATTTTATTTCATTTGGACAACAATTGGTGATTTTATATTTTGGCTCTTTAGTTAGTATAACTTAAATAATTTCTTAGTTTGTTAATTTCATAATATAGGCGTTTAAAGCCCTAGGATAGCAAACTTGCTTGACCATTTTTCCTCCCATGTCAATTTTCCATGATATGATTACTTTGAGCTTAGTTATCATCATTTAATTGTATGTATCCTTAGCAAATTTGCTGGATTCATCTCTTAACCTTAGGACATAGCCTATAGGATTGATTATACCTTAAAGTGTAGGTGATCCTTTAGAACTAGATGTTATACCCATTAAGTGTGTTTAACCTTAATGCTTGTTTAGTGAAGGTTATTATCTTTTTAGTCATAATCTTAAGTAATTAGGTTAGAGCTTAATTCACTCCACCCTAGTTCTTAAGTCCCTTAAGGACTTATGTTAGGAGTCCTAAATTTATTAAAATAGTTTAGAAATCCTATTTATTTTCCATAACCTTCAACTTATAGAAAACATAGAGTTTTAGTTTCAAATTCTTCTTTCCTTTTTCCTTTAAACCTTTCTTATTTCTTTAACCTAGCTAGATTCATTGTCAATTTAATTAAATCTTTATAATTTAACCTAGTTAGATGAGTTTAGTGTGCAGAACCTTAACTCTTAGCTTCCTTATTGTAGTGTTTATCCTTTCCTATATCAACATGGAACCCTTCCTACTCACTTATCCAAACTTGTTCATATATCATTTTATGTGACATTTAAAAGCATTTTTAATTTGTGCAATGCTAAGCAAAAAAAGTATATTAAATAAGAGTAAGGAAAGACATCTGATATCTTGTTTTTTAAGTTTGAATAAGTGACAGTTCACTCAATTTGCATTTAGATTTTTAATATTTTAAATTAGCCTTTTTGCTAACATTAAAATGAAAGAGAGATGATATTTTTATGGATTCTTACTTTCTTCTTTTCCATTACGCCTTTCTTTCATTCTTTTATCTTGATAGAAGACACCATTTTAAGTCTCTTATGATAGAAATTATATTTGATATAATATTATTATTATCATTATTTCAATGATAATAATATATGAATGAAAGAAAAGCAGAATGGAAATGACTATAAAATGTGTATAATATTATGAAAATACCTAAATTGAAATAGTAGTCATTTTATAACATATGTATTGTTTATCATTATTGATTAATAAAAATAATGCTAATGTGATGACATAATCTTATCCTCATAAAGATAATTAAGTATATATAATAATAAATAAAGAAAATAACAAAATA
This sequence comes from Gastrodia elata, assembly GCA_016760335.1. Lineage (NCBI taxonomy): Eukaryota > Viridiplantae > Streptophyta > Magnoliopsida > Asparagales > Orchidaceae > Gastrodia > Gastrodia elata. Next base: position 28,670,899 of record CM028670.1, on the reverse strand, counting down.
ATTTATTTTCTTTTCTTTTCACTTTTTTCTTCCTCAACTCACCTTGGGTTAGGGCTACCGAGGGCCAGAAGAGGGATCAGAGGAGGTGGCCGGTGGCTGGCAGGTGGTTGGACGATTGGCTGGGCTATTGGGAGAGGAAGGATGGCTGCCGCTCTTTGAGAGAAGGAGGGGAGGGGAAGGGCTGGCTGTTGGCTAGCAACAGGTTGAGGAGGAGGCTGGCTAGGCTGGAAGGGGACTGCTGTGAAGGGGAGAGGGAGGGATGCTGTGAAGGAGGAGAATGAGAGATGTGGGAAAATTTATATAAAGGGTAGAGATCAGGAGGGGGAGAGGGAGGGTTGGCAGTGTAACAGAAACTCTTAAGTAGTAATAATTGAAACTTTTAAGCACCAATATATTATTCGCTTTGGCCTAAAAGGCCTCATAGTTTTGCCATCGAAAGATAATTTCCCAGCAGGTCACCCATCCTGGGAGTGCTCTCACATGAGCACGCTTAAATTTGGAGTTCTTATCAGGAACTCCACCTTTATTTGAAAAGGTGCCTCGATGTTTATGAGTTGTAGTTATTACTACTTAAGTGGGTCTTTATAATCTCCCCAATTTAAGTAATTGATGTCCTCATCAGTATCCACACATAGATCTAAAAACCATTTATTGGGTAGATAGGACTAGAGCTGACCCCTATAGGCTCAAGAGGTACCACAACCATGTAGCACCTTAACCATAATAGGTTCAAGAGGCTGCTCATATGAAGTGGTGCTTTGTCCAGTATGGCACTTAGCTCCTATCTGACACCCTATGGCATGCTCTAATACTATTTGTAATAGCCAAAACTCTTAAGCACCAATATATTGTCTGCTTTGCCCTGAAAGGCTTCATTATTTTACCCTCATAAGATAACTTCATAGTAAGTCACCCATCCTAAGAGTGCTCCCACATGAACACGCTTAACTTTGGAGTTCTTATCAAGAACTCCACAATTATCTTAAAAAGAGCCTCGAAGTTTAAGAGTTTTAGTTATTACTACTTAAGTGGGTCTTTACAGCCAGCACTTTGGCTGACCAATCCTGCGCCAAAATGGCGTGGGAGCCCTTCCCGGGTGCAGAACCTTTCACGCCTGCAGGATAAATTGTGTAATCCGATCACAAGATTGGGGGGGGGGGGGGAGCTATCACAGAAAAACATGGAAGGGAAGAAGGAAAATGAATAGAAAATTAAACATTTACTTAAAATTAATTTTTTTATATTTTTCCATTGTTTGGCATCCAAAATAACGAAACTTGACACCAATATGTGTTATGTTATAACGAACACCCTCGCACTAAAAATTTTAGATTTGGATAAATACTATATTTTTAATTAATTTCTGAAGTTTGAAATTTTAAAATTTAATTGAGGCTAAAAATTGATGAAAATTTTCAAGCAGCCTTTAGACTATTGGATTTAAATAATTTAATAGTGATACGAAAAATGATGAATTTAGATACATATTTAATTTTCACACTTTATTGGATTTAAATAATTCAAAAAAATAAATCAGGAGTTTCTGTTATCTGAATTCTCCCAAGCTATGTCACTTTGATCTAAAAATTATTTCTATCTAAAGGAAATTTTGTTTGCCATAATTTGTACTTCTCCGAGGTCCTGATGTTTGAGATAAGATTTGACCTAATTTTAAAAGTAACGACATAGGGTCATTATAGGCAGCCTAAACCCTCATTAGGGAGGGTTGTGCGTAAGCATGTAACGAATTAAGAAATAAAAGTGTTTGTACTCTTCAAATATCAATGATGTATTTTAATCTTATCTTTTTGATTTAAATGCTATGAAGAAGGAAATAGATAAGTAACTATTAACATGAAGATATCTTGGTATATATTTGAATTTAAAATCATAAAAACCATTGAGCTCTTCAATCACTAAGAACCATAGGTTTGCATGCTGAGTGTCCTCATCATGAATGTCAGTGACAACTTTTATTGTGTGGTAATGGTGTGGGCCCCACCCTTTAATCCACTAGAATTAAGTTAAGGGGTGGTGTGTCACTCTAGCTAACCCTTCACTTATAATTGGATTAGGATGAAATTCACAATCCACCTAATAAGGGAAGGAGTGAGTATAGAATCAAACATTCAGTCACTATCTAAGTAAACATACAGAGTGCGGAAGTGATTTTCAATATAAAACATCAAAGCATCACAATATAAGTATAAAGAAATATATCTCAGAATATAAGCATAGAACCTAAATACGCAGTCTTAAGTACCTGTATTATTACATCAATTTAAGTTCCAAATAATAAAAGTAAAGTGCACTCATCCTCACTTATAGTGGAAGGACTAAATAGTTGCTTCTTCCACAAGCTCCTCCTCCGGATATGGCTCCACACCAAGATCCTGATCGTCCAACTGAAGAGGATCTGCCATTATCGGTTTCATAATATAGGGCCCCAGCCAAAAAAGTAAAAAAATCTTGTGTTAGACAATTGTCTAAGTACATTTTAAGCTTATAAGTTTTATATGTGTTATGTAATATCACCATTTTACAATTTCTAAGCAACAATATATAAGGGAGCAACAAGCAATACAAAAGGAAGGAAAAGCTATAAACCATCATCTATAACTTAAGCAAAAAGAAAGGCTAAGACATGCCTCAAATGTGAGCTAAGCAAGGTAAGGCATATAAATATACATAATCAAACAGGGGCTGTAAGAAAAATGCTACATCCTAAATATGCTGGTGATCAAAGGAATATGCTAATTAAAATAAAATAACTTAGCAGTGATACATATAAATAGCAGCAATGTTCTAACATGTTAAAATATATAAGCAATACAAAGAAATAGCTGACTGAATAAAAATACTGAAAAGTAAACAAAATATCATAACTGTATATATATAAATGTCCGTGTACTAACTGCCATATAGAACAGAGTTAATCTAGCCCATCGAATATCAAAGGGTCTTAGCACCATCACGGCTAAGTCACAAAACTATGTACCCCTAGTTACATAAGGAGGCTAGGCAACTAAGCACACAAGATAATCGAAAGATCCTAGCACCAGTATGGCTAAGGCACCAACGGTGTACCCTTAGCGACATAAGGAGGCTAGGCAACTAGGCACACAACAAAACAAGTCCTTCCCCTAGTGACATAAAGAGACTAGGAAATAAGGAGATATCTGAGAGGCAGCTCATATAACTATTATCTTTTCATTAATCACTTTAATATTGTCACAAGGAATCTAAGGAGTCTCCATATTTTCTTAACATTTTATTTATGCATCAAAAATCTTATATGATATGCTCAAGGAAATATGGCACACAAATACAAGGAATGCGTAGCAATAAAATATCAAAAGAAGCAAGGGACTCTACTAACATGGTGATATCATATATTTTTTACTTAACATTCTAACTATTCCAAGTTACACAAGTTCAGGATCACCATTTTCCTACTATTGAGTGTAATTTGGAAACTCGTCCTTATAAGCTAAAAAGGATTAGAACTGATCAGGTTCTAATCTAGTTCAATCAGATAAACGACTATGAGTTAAATCAATAAATCACACGTCCTAGTTTTATGAATTTAGACATTCTAACTAAGATCTGATCAAGATCTTCTAAACTTATGGATTATGGATTAAACACTATGAGATTTAGGTTTAATCATATAATCCAAAAAAAGGATAACCTAAGTTCTAGGTTTCATTCTAAAAGTGATCTAATAATTAAGGCAAATTCTATTAAGTAATCAAGCTTAATAGGATGAATCTCCTATCCTAAGACTAAAATTAAAAGGCAAAATAATCAAAACAAGTTGTAAAACAAAAGAAAAGTCTAGAAACTAACAAAACTAAGGTTTCACCCATTGGGTAACCCAATTTACTCAATGAATGAACTCTAAAGTATGATCTAATCCTAGTCTCAGGAAAGGTCCTTAAGGTGTAGTATTTAAAACTTAGAGAGATTTATGGAATCTAACCTAATGATTGGTTTCACTCACTTAGATGTCACTAAGATCTTTATAATATTGGCTTACAAATTTTGAAATGTAAACTAGAGGTTAAGAGTACATAGTTCAGTCTTAGGACAAAATGATTATTTTGCCCCTACTTTAAGGGTTAAAAAGTCAATTTTTGACTCATGGGTCTAAATTGATTTCTCTTAGTTCCAACTGATTCCTTACTGTCTAACTTGAAGATAGACAGTAAGTACGTCCAAATTGGACTCCAAACAGTCAAGTTATGGCCAAAATGAGGTCAAGGGTAGTTTGGTCTTTTACCTAAATTTCTAGGGTTCAGATCCTAAATATTATATTAGTTTATTGATGTCATTAAAATTTTAAGTTAGTTAGCATCTTGAATTTTTTTGAATTTGGAGTTGATTTGACCAAGTTATGATCATTTGAATTCTAAGGGTATTTTGGTCATTTTTCACTAAGAATTCTAGGGTTGACTTTTTGTCCTGATGTCCAAATGAGAAAACTAATACTACTACAGTGATGAGGCTGCTCTCCTGAGCATTTTAAGCATATTGACTATGTTCTGATAACTGGGTAAAAAGTTATGAGGTCCTAAAGAGGTCCTAAAATACTACCTCATTATGCGTACTATGAAATTAATTTTTACATTACGCCATTTAATTATATTTATTTTTTTGAGTATTTTGAGACCTATATTTGCTATGTTGGGATCATCCTACAAAAAGTTATTAAACTTTTAAGTTTTACTATTCAAAAATATAATTTGTATTAATTTACTATTCATTTATTCAAATTAAATTAATTTATTGTTCATTTCTAAGGTTATATATATATATTTCTGAAATTATTGATAATTAATTAATCTGTCATTAATTAGAGCTTAATTATTAATTAACATTAATTAATCTAATTATAAATATTATTATTATTTTTACTATAGAAAAGTAATTAACTATTAGTTACTATTTACTTAGTCTTAATTATATACTAATTATCTAGTTAAGACTAATTAATTATAATTATTGTTTAATAGTAATTAATTATTCTAATTACTGTTAAGATTTAATTAATATTAAAATAATCCTAATTAACCTCTAATTACTAATTATAGTTAATTAATTATAAAATTACTCTTCAAAACTCATCAACACTAATCCTAATTAATTAGCCACTAACTGTAATTAATTAGGCTAATAGTAATTAATTTATTTTAATTAACAGATAGTGGGCCCCACCTGACATGTGGCATTGCCAGAGGCTGCCACGTGGCACTGTGGGCCCCACAGGGAAGCTGAAGAGGCTCGGGTGACCGGGTAGTGGGCCCCACCTGACACGTGACAATGCTAGAGGCTGCGACATGGCACTGCCAGAGGCTGCCACATGGCACCGTGGGCCCCACAGGGGAGTCGAAGAGCCGCCGAGGCTCGGGCAGTGGGTCCCACTTGACACGTGGTGGGCCCAGAGGCTGCCACGTGGCACTGTGGGCCCCACCCCCGAAGCCGAAGAGCCGCGGGGCTCGGGCTGTGGGCCCCACATGACACGTGGCACGCTGGATGGTTGCCACGTGGCGCCGTGGCCCCACGGCCGAAGCCGAAGAGGCGCGGGTTCTGGCTGTGGGCCCCACCTGACACGTGGCATGCCGGGTGGCTGCCACGTGGCTTTGCGGGGCCCACCTAAGCTGACGCGGACCCGGGAGCGACCGGGTCGGGCTCGGGTCGACCCGGCCCGGCCCGGACTTTGTCTCCTTCGGAGACGTCCTGAGGGTGCCGGGCTAGGGCACGGCTTTTGCTGGCCTTCCCGGTGCCGGACCACCTCGGCCCGCTCGGCCGATGGTAGCCCATGTCGGGGCCTACACGTCGGTGGGCGGACCTTCGCCGGAGGTGGCCGGAGGTGGCGGCTAGGGGCAACCCTAAGTTCTAGGGTTCGGTGCGAGCGAACGAGGTGGAACCCGTAGGGTTCGAACCCCGATCTGGGTCGATCGGACCTGATCGAACTCGATAAGGTTCGATGGATCGTCAATCCAACCTAAAACCTACAATAATCAGGCATAAAAATGCCGATCGAAATAACGCGAGGGGAGTTCGGTGGGGGGGGGGGTACCTGATCGACGGCGAAGAATGGCTCGGCTCGGGTTCGCTCGATCCGGGCTCGGGTTCGCAAAACCCGAAGCCCAGAGCTTGGCCGAGGCCTTATAGGCACGTCGGCTACCTCGACGAGGTCGGGGAGGGCGCCGGTTGGCCCGGAGGGGCGGCGGGGCGCACCGCGTGGCGTCGGGCGGAGAAGACGAAGACGAAGGCTCTGGACCGTCGGATCCCGCGATGCGTGGACGGCCCATATCGGCATCGCGGGTCACGGATCGTGCTTACGGGCCATCCGATTCGAGCGGATTGGACGGTCCTGATGGATACGTCCGATTAGACGGCGCTGTCCACTTAAGTTGACAGCGCGGGACGGCGACGTTAACTTTAATTAAAAATTAATATTATCTTTTTTTTTTTTAAACAAAATTTTGAACATGATTTTCCTAGCTATTTGAGGGGTGAGGAATGCAACGGCTGGGTCGGATTTTTGATCCGATGAGTATTTTAATTCATCGATTTCTGGGGTATTTAAATTATTATTAAAATATTCATCGAAATTTCGACGACTTCTTATTGACACGAAAACTTCACCCCAAGCTAATTTGGGGTCAATGAACGTAATGGTGGTATCCGTTTTCCAATCCGAGATCAAATTAAATAGGTCAAATTTTAGGGTTTCTGGATTTTCCAGAAATCAGGATTCGATCCATTTGATTCCTGACTTGGGGGTAGGCCCTAGAGATTGACTTCAATTGACCTAATTAGCACTTATGATTATTTTTAAGACTAAGATTAGTCATAATTAACTAAGGTAACAACTTGGGTTATTACAAATGGCTAGTACAACCCTTAGATCTAAGCAGATCAATAGAGCCAAGAAATATTTATTGATCTCTGAGCTTAATTGCTCACCATCAGTTTATGCGAGAAGTTTGTGCATGACGACAGTCATTGCATAACTCCTTGCTGAGCTGAGAAGTTGACGCATGTGATGCCGAGAGCCACTAGTTGGGCTCCATAGCTCATTTTAGGTTTATTCGATGAGTTAGATACATTAGGTGTTAAGAGTGATGTGACACAGCCCATCTAGCCTAATAGGTCATCTCCTTAGCTAAACCTAAAATTAATGCATGTGAGCCATTAGTGGGATCAAGTTCATGTGATGCAAAACTTAAATTGTAGATTTCATAACTTAGATGTAATCGTTGAATTTGTTCACTAACGATCACATGAAAGCCTATGTGTCAAGATTGAGCATTAACATATTCATCTTTGAGCATTAGGCTAGACATAATGCATTTGGGGGACACCCCAAAAAAGATTATGTCTCCTAATAATAATAGTTCACTCATCTCATTTGACACTAAATTAATATAGAAGAGTACTTATATGAATTCTTGATAAAATGGCATGCTGAAACCCAACTCTCCCTACTCTTTCTAAAAGTAGTTTCCAATAAATGAAACTCTTGCTTGCTAAGACTAGGACAACCTTATCAGCAAACTCAAATCATCATTCAAACATTAGTGAATTCTAGTAAACCTTAGTAACAAAACCAATACCATTCTCTGATGATGATAAATCTCAGGATCTCACCATCCAAATATTGCTTCAGACCACGTGCACTTGTGTGTGAGCGCAGACGTACAAAAATAGTATGTCAACATGAAACAACCTGAGGGGTACAATGCTCAAGATAAATAAAAAGGAGAGCTTGTGTGCAAGATCAAGAAGAGCCTATATGTCTTAAAACAAGCACCTAGATAATGGTACTGAAGATTCCACAAGTTCATGTCAGAAACTGGGTACAAAAGATGTCAGGTGGATTACTGTTACTACATAAAACATTGTAAGTCCGTATATATCATTCTATTACTATATATGAATGATATGTTGATTACAGGATTAGACATGAAGGAGATAAAGATGTTGAAAGAATATATGTCAAGGGAGTTTAACATAAAGGACTTGGGACTGGCCAAGCAAATTATTGAGATAAGAATCAATAGGGTGAGAAGTGCTAAAATTCTAAAGCTGTCTCAGAAAGACTATATGGAGAAGGTGCTGAAAGATTCAACATGATTGAGGCAAGGCTAATGAGCACTTCTTAGCAAATTATTTCAGCTTATTGAAGGATCAGATGTCAAAGTTTGAAGATGAGAAAGAACACATGCTAAAGGTTCTCTGTGCTTTAGTAGTTGGGAGCTTGATGTACCAGATGATATGTACAAGACCAGATATTATATATGTAGTAGGAATAGTCAATAAATTCATGGGAAACATAGGAAAGCATCATTAGGATGTGGTCAAGTGTACATTGAGGTATCTTAATGGTACAGCAGGCAAAGTACTTTGCTTTGGCAGACCTGACATTTCTCTATAGGGCTATGTAGACTATGATCTTGTAGGAGATATTGATAGCTGGAGGAGCACTATGGAATATGTGTTTACATTAGGAAGTACAATGATTAGCTAGATCACTAGGATACAAAATATTGTTTCTCTATCTACCACGGAGGTAGAGTACGTTGTTATCACTGAAGAGAGTAAGGAGATGATTTGGCTAAAAGGCTTTATGGCAGAGTTGGGCAGGGAGTAGAAAGATTTGAAGCTCTACAGAAATAGTATGAGAATTATTCAACTCTCAAAGAATGCATCATTTCATGCCAGGACAAAGCACATACAATTTTGGTATATTTCATCCGGACACTATTAGAAGAATGACAGCTTAGATTGGAGAAGATTCACACATTGTAGAATCCTATTGACATGCTTATGAAAGTAGTAACAATGGAGAAACTAAAGCTATGTGTTGCTTTAGTTTGCCTCAGCACGTGATAAGAGAGCGGGGGTGAGCTATACCATGTTCTTGACAGAGATTGAATAAGACAACAAAGGATCAAGCAAGAAGAGGGATGATTCCAAAAGGTCTCCAAAATGTCTTCCAAGTGGGAGATTGTCTCTTCAATGCCTATTATTTTTATTCCCTATATTTTATAAATTTATTTAAATATTTTCTATTTATATATAATATAATTAATGATATCCAAAGTACTTATAATTTTTCTAGTGGATGTTCAACTAATAATAATAATAATATATATGTACATATTATTATTATATATTATCATCATCATCAGCAGTATTATTATTATTAATTTTATTAATTTTATTATTATTATCATTAATAATAATAATAATAATAATAATAAAGCTATTATTATTATTTTTATTAATATTATTATATTAATATTATTAATATATGTATACATAGATTATTATTATTATTATTATTAATATAGTATTATTATTATTTCATTACATAATAATAATAATAATAATAATAATAATAATAATAAAATTATTATTAATAATATTATTATAAAATTATTATTATCATTATAGTTATTATTATTACATAAGAAAGAGAAATAATAAGTTCAGCAAAAAGAGAATGAGAGAATGAATAAAAGAAAAATTATTTCCCTCTTATATAATTATTATAAACATTATTTTGCTTTGTCATATAATTATAATTATTTTCATATAAATATTATAAAAAAAATTATCCATATTAAATAAATCAACTATTAAGTTTTTTAGTAATTGCTTATAAAATATAAAGTCATGCAAATATATTTGACTTTTAACTTTCTGATACACGCACTAAGAAAAGGTACCAGATATCTTTCCTTACTCTTATTTAAGAAGTTTTTGCGCTCAGCATCGCACAAATTTGATATATGCGCTTTTTAAATCTTATAAAATAATATATGAAAAAATTTGGATATCTAAGTAGCTAAGGTTCACTGCTAATTAAACTTTAGTCCAATTAGACAACTGTTAGGATAGAGTTGTCTGACAACAGGAGGCATAAGTAGCCTATATTGACAAGCCTTTGAGGGGATATGTATAGATGAAAGTTGGGATTTGTAGCAAGAATTAGAACCGCCCCCCATTTTTCTCGATTTTATATTTGCCCAATAAAATCATATTTTTGTGTGATATATCAAATATTAAAATTATATATTTATTTTTGTGACATCAATTATTTTTATGCTAAGGTTTTAGTGTAATTGAAACAACTTTGCAGGGATAAATTTGTAAAACTTTTTATTTCCTATCAATTTATTGATTATTTTGCTTATTATTTAATAATTATAAAGTTGATATCTATCAGTACTTGGTTTCACAACTAATTGATATTCAAATATTCATACTTTTGAAGTGTGCATAGATCAAGATCTCATCATAGAGGAAACACGCTAAGCACCAAACAGTGTTGACACTACAACCTACTAATTTATTGCTTTTGACTCTTATTTTTATAACTTTTTATTTTATTTAGATCATTGTGATCAAAATTTTGTGATATCTCTAAATTAATAAATAAATGAGTTATGGTTAATGTACATATATTATTTCTTTTAAATCACTCAATATGATTATGTGACTAAGGATTACCTCACCAATATTGGATTAGCTTTTGCTAACCCAGCATTGAATTCACACATGCCATCCCAGAGCAAACATGGGACAACCAAATTTGATCAGACGATAGTCATTGACCGACTTCCAGATCTGATCAGAGTAGCAAGATAAGAGGCGAACTGTCAAGATGGGATGTGAACCGTCATCTCTGTGCTCATCACCCGAAGCCATGTAGCATTTCAATTCATCACTGGAGCCACCACTCAAGACTAGACAAAACCCTTCCTTAGGGTCTATTTTGCTAAACATGCACGGAACGGGTGTTGCTAGGACTTGAAACCACCTTGTGCGAGTGAATTGAGTTGACAAGATCGACAAGCAGCAAACGAGAGGTACCTTTGATATCCTATTACTTGCGCTTTGATTTTGTATTGTGAATTTTTGTAACCCCATTTGTCTCCTATAATTATCGATGACTTCAATCAATTGGCTCAAGTGAGACTAATTGATATTCAATCGACTCGATCATGTATAATAGTGTACATTGCTCGAGCCTATTAGCTTGCCATACTTTTTGTGGTGCCTAGGTCATGGCCTGGGGTTCAATGGATTGATCATATTCTTCTATAAAGGATGAATGGTGATATAATGATAAGGTCAATTTTAGAATGGGTTTATTGAGAAGTTTAAGAAATCTCAACAAATGCTTCAATTTGGTATAATGTGTGAGGGCTGGATTGCTCGATGCTCAGATAATTTTAATGCATTAGGGTGGGTTTTAGCATCCTAGTGAAGAAGAGGAATAGTGTCGAGCGGATCAACCACAACCGGTGCGGCATTGTTTTAGGGTTGCGCACGCAGAAAGTAAACATTTGTGCAGCGGCCATAACAGATGCGCATGTGTGCATAGAGACATTTGGATTTAGTTATAGAGTAATTGTATAAATTAAAATTTTAATTTATTTTATAATTTTTTAATTACTTATGCAAAGTGTTGAGTCACAAACACAACAACACAAGCCCCACAACAAAAGTGATTTGAGCTCAAGGACAGGGGTTACGCTAGCGATTACTAATCAAAGACAAAATTAACCAAGCACAAATAAAATAGAATCACAGCTGTAACAACCTTAGTATTGTTACTCATCAATTAATGACCTAATTGACTCTAAACTTTTTCCATTAGTCTTATAATAGTATTAGGAGCCTCCATTTTAATTTTTGTGCAATTTGGAGATCGTTTAACAATTTCCAACATTTCCTAGTTTTTTGATAATTCTGGGAATGCCTAATTTATTTAGACCTCAGAAGTGAAAATGGAATCCACCATTGTACTCATCACACCCAAATTAACTAGGGGTGATATTTTGGAAGTGTTTGGAAGTCATCGAATTTTCCCCGAATATTTTAATAATATTTAAATACTCAAAAAATTATGATAATTAAATTGACCTCCGATAAAAAATTTGATTTCATTTTTGAGTTTCCCACACCTCAATTAGATAAGGGTGAATTTTTGAGATTTTTTGGAGTGCATTTAGTTATTTAATTTTGATTATTAAATTGAGTATAAATAAATTAATCAATTAAATTATATAAATTAATATAAATATATATATATATATACACACACACACACACATATATATATATATATTATATTTAATAATATTCTAGTGGTAAAATCAGGACCACGCGGATCCCGTGCGCGGGTCCAGCGTACGGGACAGTCGTGCACATAGATCTCGACCATCACACTTATTTGGATCTAATCTAGCTGCTATCTCCTTACCTTCACTTCTAAGCTAGATTAGATCATCCGATCGAGTGATCGGATGGATGATCTCGATTGATTCCAGCCCGTCGTGCTTAGACACGATCAATGGCGTCAGACGAGGAATGTCCGGAGGTTCCAGTTGAACTGTTGACTCGTATTATCCTTCCAGGCATCCTCTATCTCCCCATTTTCTTAATCCTGCTTGGAGGAGTTGCTGGAGGATGCTAAAAAGCTGCGTACTGAAGGGCGCAGGAGTGAACTTGTTCGGCAACCTCTCATTCCTCAATTAAGAGTTTCGTGGTGGAAGGTACCGACTTCCACTTCTCGTTCCCTTCTAGTGAGCCTTGTATTAGAAAATGTAATATCTTATGTAAATAAACTGCTATGCCTTTGCAATCCAGCTAGATATTGAGCAATCTAGCTACCCATTTAATTTTAGGGTTCCATTGGGTCCATCTTTAGGTCCCTAGGGCATCACATGGTAGGCTATCCCATTGATGTCGTAGGTTGATTCAAGGTTCATTAGGTGCGCCTTAGTATTTACTTCATGCCGGTATGTGATCCATCTCTAGAGACCCTCAGAATTAGCCATATTCTGAAACCCTAGCCCCACTATTCCGCTCCTCATTTGGGACGATGCGGCTTGGACCGGCAAAGTCACGGTCCAGGCATTTTCATTGAACCGGGCCGGTTCATTTGATTTTGAACCACGCAAAAATGCGGATTCTTCTCTGATTTTGAGGCAATTTGATTTTGAGCCACACAAAAATGCGGATTCTTCTCTGATTCCGGGGCGACACGCGTCACTCTCTGGAGCAGAAGTGAGTCTAAATGGCATGATGAATTTCCCTGCTAGCTGCCTCCCTGAATTTAGCAAAATGTGGAATTTCAAGTTATACTATGTTGTGTCATCAGTTTCCGTGCCATTTAATTCTATGTATTATTAATCAGATAAATTAATCATTATTTGGCAATTAATAAATGCAATTTCAATTCTTTTATAATTTTAAAATACTTAACCAAAATATACAATACTATATACCTTTTTTATTACAAAAATGTGTTGATTAATAATATACAATTTAATTTCTATTTTGATAAATTTATTAGTTAGTCACTATTTAAGATTAATTAATTAATTATAAATTAATTTCATCATTTTATGCGACCTAATTTGTTCATTTAATGTCCACAAATTAAATGATTAAATTGTTGATTTCACTCACAAAAATATGAGGAACATTAATATGAAATCAAATTAAATATTTGATCCCTATTCTTTATAATCACTTTTAAACCCTAATTAGGAGTCACAAAAACCTAATTTTCTAATGTTGTCCAAATTTCCAAATTTGACACACTTAATGTCATTTTTCTCCTTATGTAATAAGGATTTCAATTATATGAAAATTAACTCTATTGGACAACAATTAGTGATTTTAGGTTGTTGACTCTTAATTAAGTGCTATTGTGATGAATTTTAATTTCCTAGATTGCATGATTTAGGTATCTTAAAACCTTAGGATAGCTAACATGTCACATTTATTATTCACCATGTTAATTTATATTACTTATGTTTGTGCTTAGTTCTCATTTTCTAGATATTTGAATCAATTGTAAAGTTCTTGATGCACCTTCTAACCCTAAGATAAAAACCCTAGAATTGAATTGAAGATGAATTGTAGTTGATCCCTAGATATATTAGTTACATCCATTAAGAGTAGTTAGCCTTAATGCATTTGTAAATATAGATTATTGAATCAACTAGGACTAACCTTTAGTGACTAGACTAGAGCCTAGTTTATTCATCTTAATCCTTAAAGTCTTCACTTAAATTCTATAAGAGTTAGTGATAGGAGTTTTAAATTCATTTAGAGTAATTTAGGAATCCTATTAGTTTCCTTAACCTTTAGCTATTAGAATACTTGGAACTTGTAGCTCTTAAATCCCATCATTTAATTACTTTAAACCTTTCATTTTATAATAACCTAGCTAGATTAGTATTTGATATGGATAGAACCTTCAAACTAAAACCTAGCTAGAGAGCTTTAGTGGATTAAGCCTTAACTTCCAATTCCTTAAGTTTGATATTTTTTTAATCTCAATCTCTTCCTACTAGTCACCTAAGCCTTGATTTAGTTATTATAATTGAATCTTATAGTCAAGGACTATAATAGAACTAATTTATATTTGTATTGATTATACTTATTAATTATTTTATCATATCATAATAAATGAAATGAAATTATTATTCTCAGATCTCTAATTATTATTATTAATTACCAATAACTTGAGATCAATATCTCAAAGTTAATTAGGAGCTCAATTAGCTCCAATCATTAAGTAGATCATTAAAAATTGGATAACTTTGGATATCACTTAGTTGTAATTATTGAATTTTCCTTGAATACTTGCTTTACTTTGAGCCTTATTCATTTGAATCATTCATATAAGACATTATTCATGAATGAAACTTTCACATTAAAAACTATAGGGGCTTATATTATTGGTTAAGCTAAGGGTAGGCTAATAAGAAGTAATAAAGAGACCTCACATTCTCAGAGGGTGAATGTGAGTGTTAATTTATTTGGCCCCACTTTCCTTTACTTATTAAACACATGTGTTTAACTCCTTGCTTCATTCTGTATTTTCCCGCAGAATGCATACTTTCTTAGAACAACTTTAATCATTTAAGAAATGAGATCTTCTTCAATCTTATAAATTATTAAAACTCATCATAGCTTTTAGCTATGTTATTTCCATAGTTCTAGACTATGTGATCTTAGACTAATAGCTTAAGATCTTCTTCCAATTTCTATACTATGCATTTTCCATGTTTTAGTACCGTACTTTACTTGTTTACAGTTTACTAAGGTTACTGTGAATGCTGTTAAATTTACATTTAAATACTTCACTATTTCTTTTACTTACTCAGCATAAGTTCATTGAACATATACATGCTTTACTTCATTTACTTTCATATGCACTTTAGTTCATTTCTAGCATATCTAAGATGCTCTTACCCTTGTTTTACTTGCAGGCTAGGATGCATATTTATGTGAGTATTCTTACTCACTTTGCCTCTTATTTACTTCCAAGTTTCCACACTTTTATGCTTACCTTCTTGGCACCCTTGCTTATGCTTAGGTTGTAACTAATAGTAATATCCAATTGAATAATAAAATGCTTAGCCTAATCTTAAACTGTAACTAGACTGTTTAGTCTAACCATATTTTCTATTTTCTTGGCTTTGCTCTATTATATTTAATGCCAAAATATGATAGATCAGGTGCATTTGGAGGCTAGTGAAGCTAGACCAAGTGCATGAGCTAGTTGCTTTTGCTTAAAAACATTATAAAACTATAGGTTATTAATTTTGCAAGTGAGCTATTATTTTTCATACTTTCTTTTAATTGCTACTGGTTTGTAATAATTTAAGTTATTTACTTTACATTTACTATGCTTGTGTTGGAGTTTAATTTCATACTTAATGCTTGGCTTGAGATGAATGGATGAATGTATGTCATGAATGTTAAATATATCATTAGTTTCATATTTCCTTAGCAAATTAAATTGGGGTTTAGTCGCATATTTGTTTTGTATATTAAATTGGGAATTAGTTGTATACTTAATTGTACATTGAATTTGGAAAATAGTCATATATTTAAATTGTGAATTATTCCTCATCCTCTTGTATGTAGTAATTTATGTGGATTGTGCATACTTTAGGATAGATAACTATTACATATATATTTCTTTCACTTCAAACTATTAGAATTGGAAATAAGTAATCCCATATAATGGATTGACTTTATACTAGACTTGGAAATAAGCAATCCCATATAATGGATTGACTTTATAATAGAATTGTAAATAAGCAATCTCATGAAATGGATTAACTTT
This sequence comes from Gastrodia elata, assembly GCA_016760335.1. NCBI lineage: Eukaryota > Viridiplantae > Streptophyta > Magnoliopsida > Asparagales > Orchidaceae > Gastrodia > Gastrodia elata. The sequence goes on along the minus strand of CM028670.1, from coordinate 28,654,725 downwards.
ATATTAGAACTGGAACTAAGCAATTCTATGTAATGGATTGATTTCATATTAGTTTTAGGTTACTATCTTTTCAATTTAATCTTCCATTGGAATGGAAGACTTGTATATTAAAATTGCAAGTGTACTTTTAGCCAAATATAGTAGAAGTCATGTCAAAAATTTTAAGATTTAATTGACTTAGACTTTTATTGCATATTGTACACTTATATCTCATATGTTAATTTTTAGAATTTTGACATCTAAATTTGTATGTACTCATAACATATGCTTTCAAATTCACATTCTCATATGTATTTCACATAATGTATTTCATAAAATCCTTTTTATCTTAACTTAAGGCCCTCTTTTAAATTCTTGGCCAAACACAGTATCTAATGATTTGGATTAGTTTCCTTCGAATCTGGTATTAGATATTGTGGTAACGTATCAATGTTGAGTTTAGTGATTCTCAATATTGGGGTCGTCATAGTTGGTATATGAGCCAAGTCGATAACCTTAAGTTAAGACAAACATATCCATTCATCCAAAAGCAAACAACGCAGTATAGTAAAAATAAGTGAATGACATCTTAGGACAGTAAATGCATTTCCAATTAAATAAATGATTTAAATTTCTAACTTAAGCCTTAATTAAACTTTCAGATGGTAGACTCTAGTACTGAATTAAAACATTTTACCAAATTGTTCTTCTAGTATTAGGAGTACGATCATTGGTACGGTTTGACGTTTGGTCGTGTTTACTATGGAGTATCTGTTGCTGGTGGAGATGTTTTGAACAAAATTTTGAGGTTGTGTGTGTTTAGAGGCAATCATTTCCCTCAGTTAGCTAGGGAATGGCTCTCCTATGCTACAACGATATTTGAAGCCATAGAATGCCCCGATCACTTACGCATCCAAATTTTTGGATGAATTCTTTGACGGCTACGCCCTGGATTGGTGGAGTCATGCTCATGAAGTTCTAATTTGTGGGAGTAGGCGTCTTCATCGTGCCCCCAGTTATGATAACTTTGAATTTATGTTTCATACAAAGTTTTATAACTAGTAGTACTAGTTTCCTTTTTACTCTAACTTCTTTTCCTTTTAGTAGCCTTTGTAAATAGTTTCTACTTTACTTATGCTTTTTTCCTTTTCCTCCAAAGTTATAATATCTTAAAAGTTTTAATTTTTAATGAGAAATTTTCTTCTCCTATCTTCTTCAGTTTTTGAATTATGTTTTCTTTCCTTTTCCTTAGAATGGATCCAAATTCCAATATCCCTGTTGATCCTGTAGTGGAGGAGTCTGCTTCCACTTTAACTTCCCACACCGATCAGATGCAGAATTTGCTCAAGCTAATGAAGGATATGATTGAAGCACAAACTTGAGCAGCTGAAAGGATGGCCTCATTCTGCAACCCTTCCCAACCTTCTCTTGCTCCATCCCAACATTGTCTAACTGCTCCTCAGACCTCTTCTCTAATTATCCCTGAACTCCCTTTGGCTCCACAACCATCTACTGGTCTTGTGGTAGATGCCTATCTTCTAACCTTCCTTTGTCTGAAATCTCAGACATTCAATGGTTCTGTTTCTCATTTTAAAGCCATTGACTGGTTATAGGTCATAGAAAAGACCTTACCTAGTATAAAATATCCTGAGAGTGAGTGCCTTCATCTTGCAACTTATCTATTCCATGGAGAGGCTGAGTATTGGTGGGATAGTGAGTTGAAGGCCCATTTTTTTGAAGTTCAGTTGGAAGACATCTCTTAGGATGAATTTGAACAAGTGTTCCTTGAGGAGTTCATTCCTCCATCCGCCTAGACCATAATCAAGAATGACTTCATGCAACTCTTGCAAGGAAGCCGTTCTATGCATGATTATGAGATTGAGTTTTGCAAACTTTCCCGCTTTGCTCCTAATCTAGTCCACACAGAGGTGGCGAGGTGCACTAGATTTCTTTCTAGTTTGAAAGATTCTGTTAAAAGTAATTTGATGTCTCAACATCATGACAAATTTCCAAGCTTCTTGAAGGTGCTCGCATGGTTGAGTACCATCAAGCCCAAATGGATTTGAAGAAGCGTTCCCATCCCCAACCTTCCAGGTTTGAACCTTTCAAAAGGAACCGTTCCCATGGTCCTAAAGTGTTCCAGCTTACCTCTGGGCAAAATCCTAATCAAAATCCTAACCAAAATCCCAGGCAAAATCAGTAAGGAAGACATGGAGCAAGATGTAATAGACCCCATCCTTATGGGAAGTGCTACCACACCGGTGGTAGGTGTTACATTTGCGGCAGAACCAATCATCGCCATTGGGACTGTCGTCCTAACTGGACTGTGAAAAAAATAAAGATCAATCGCTAGTGTTCTATGCAGAACCTAGTTCCTATCAACTCTCAAGTGCCAACGCTTGCCTTGATGCCTCCTCATGATAGTGGAAGTGCTCAACACCAAAAGGGTGTACCCCCATCTTCCTCCAAGCAAGGCCGCTTTAGTAGAAAGGATAAGGGCAAGTCAGTTGCTCAACCTCATGCAGTACCAAGAGTATACGCTTTGTCTTCTTCAGCTGCCCTAGATGACAACAGCATTGTAAATAGTACGTTCTATGTTTAATTTCATATTTTCAGTCTTTTATTTTCTTCCGCAATTTTATTTTTAGCATTTTCTTGCTTTAATTTTCATTAGTTATAATTAGAGTTTATTTTCCCTACTATAGGAACTCTTGTTATTAAAAATCAGTCCTGTGACACTTTCTTTGACACTAGTGCTAGTCACTCTTTTTTATTAGTGAGTTGTGCCTCTTCCTTAAATCTTCAATATTTCAGCCTAGGCAGTCCCTTAGTAGTTTAAATGCCATATGGTGCTGAAATGTGTGCTAGAAAGCTCTGTTTAGTAGACATCCCAATCAATAATCAATTCTTTCAATCCAAACTTATTGTTATGTCCATTACAAACTTTGACATGATTTTAGGAATGGATTGGCTACGTAAGTTTAATGCAGTAATAGATTGCTTTCATAAGCAAGTCTCACTTAAGGTTGGAAAGAAACTTGAAGTGTTTGTAGAAAAACTTGGCTTGACTACATCATTAATAAATGCAATTGAAGCTAAGCGCCTCATTAGTAAAGGTTGCTATGCAATCTTACTAACTCAAATTGGAAACGAGAAGCAAGTTAGTAGTCGAGAAGAGACTATCGTCGTTAGAGAGTTCCTGGATGTGTTCCCTGAAGACTTGCCTGGACTACCTCCTATCTGTGAGGTAGGGTTTTCTATTGAACTTATCCATGGGACTCAACCTAAATTTAAGGCTCCGTATAGAATGGCTCCAAAAGAATTGTAAGAGCTTAGAGAGTAGTTGCAAGAGTTATTAGAGAAACGATTTGTTCGCCCTATTATGTCACCTTGGGGAGCTCCTATCCCATTCGTCAAGAAGAAGGATAGCTCAATGCAGATGTGTATAGACTACCATGAGCTTAACAAAGTGACTGTGAAGAATAAGTATCCTCTCCCTAGGATTAATGATTTGCTTGATCAACTTGCTAGAGTAAAGATCTTTTCCAAGATTGACTTAAGATCGGGTTACTACCAGATTCGAGTCAAGGATGAAGATGTTTCCAAAATTGTGTTCAGGACCCGATATGGGCATTTTGAGTTTTTAGTAATGTCTTTTGGATTGACAAATGCTCCTTCCATATTTATGGACCTGATGCAGCGTATTCTTATGCCGTATCTCGACAAGTTTGTCATCATTTTCATCGATGACATCCTAATCTACTAGAAGTCAGCTGTTGAGCATGAAGAGCATCTACGTACCATTCTAGAATTCTTAAGAGATAATAAGATTTTCGCTAATTTTCTAAGTGTGAGTTTTGGCTCAAGTCCATGGCATTTCTGGGTGACGTGATTGATGCTGAAGGTATTAGAGTAGATAAAAAAAAATCCAAGCTGTTCAATAGTGGGTCCAACCTAAATCTATAATAGAGATTCACAGTTTCTTAAGATTTGCTGGCTATTATAGAAAGTTTGTTCCTAGATTCTCTCTAATTGCTTCATCGTTAACTCAGTTAACTAGAAAAGAAGTTCTGTTCATCTGGAGCACAACCTATGAAGAATCTTTTCAGAAGTTGAAATAGTTATTGACTTCTTCTCCTGTTCTAATACTACCTCATTAGGGTAAATATTTTCAGGTTTATACTGATGCCTCTAGGTAGGGCTTGGTTGTGTTCTGATGCAAGATCGCCGCATAATAGCCTATGCCTCTAGACAACTTAAGAATAATGAGAAGAATTATCCTGTACATGATCTTGAACTTGCAAAGGTAGTTTTTGCTCTTAAGATCTGGAGACACTACCTGTATGGAGTTAAGTGTGAGATATTTACTGATCATCAAAGTTTAAAGTACATCTTCACTCAGAAAAAATTTAACTACCGTCAGCGTAGGTGGCTAGAGTTACTTTGCAACTATGATTTGGAAATCCAATACCATCCGAGTAAGGCTAATGTTGTAGCGGATGCCCTGAGTCGTAAAGTGACATTATCTTCCCTTTATTGCAACAAATCCTTGATCAAAGATTTTGTCAGATTGAATCTTGAGCCAATCAGTTCAGCTGATTTGGGAACTCTACTATTTGTTATTTAATCAGATGATTCCCTAAGATCTAAGATTGTTTAAGCTCAGAAGGAAGATTCGAGTTATCCTGCGATAGTTTCTGAAATCATTAGTGGCAAGAGATCTGAATTACGTCTTGATGAAAAAGGTGTGATATTTCAGAAGTCCAGGTTATGGATTCCTAAAAGCTTGCAGTTATAAGTACTGTCTGAAGCTCATAACTTTGGCTATGCAGTGCACTCTTGTTATTGTAAGATGTATCAAGATCTCAAGCAATCATTTTGGTGGTTCAACATAAAGCGGGATATAACCATTTTCATTTCCAAGTGTCATCCATGTTCCTTGGTTAAGGCCGAACACCAGAAGCCTAGTGAACTTCTTAAGCCCTTAGATATTCTTAAATAGAAGTGGTCTGATATTTCCATGGACTTCATTGTAGGTTTTCCTAAGAGTAGATTTAATTCTGACTCTATTTGAGTGATAATTGATAGACTCACTAAGTCAGCTCATTTCTTAGCTATTTGTTAGACTGATCATGTTGAGAAGTTAGCCAAGATTTATCTTAAGGAGATTGTTCATTTGCATGGTACACCGAACTGTATAGTTTCTAATAGAGACAATAGATTCACTTCCAAATTTTGGACAGTTGCTCAGCAAGACTTGGGGATGAGTTTGGCATTGAGTACTGCTTTTCACCCCTAGACAGATGGTAAAACTGAGCATATTAATTAGATTTTAAAAGATCTCTTACATCTTTGTGTTCTAGACTTCGGTGGATCATGGGAAGATCATTTAGTATTAGTTGAGTTCGCCTACAATAATAGTAATCAGTCTAGTATTGCTATGGCTCCTTATGAAGCTCTTTATGGAAGGAGATGTACAACTCTAGTTGCATAGGCTAAAGTAGGAGACTCTTAACTTTATGGTTCTGAATTAGTAGAAGAGTCCATTAAGAAAGTTCAACTGATCAAGCACAATATGATCGCAGCTTAGGATAGACAGAAGAAATATCATGATGCTCGTCATTGTCAGTTGGAGTTCCAAGTGGGCGATAAGTCTTATCTCAAAGTTTGTCCGATGCATGGTGTGCAGAGATTCAGTATTACTGGAAAGCTAAGTTCAAGGTATTTAGGACCCTTTGAAGTGATCGAAAGGATTGGAACATCTGCTAACAAATTAGAGTTGCCAGAAGACTTGCTCGGTTGTACATAATGTGTTGCACATTTTATCACTAAGGAGGTGTTTGCTAGATCCGAGTCAACAAGTTCAGATAGCTGCAATGGAACTGTAGCCCAATCTAACTTTCGTCATTAAACCTGTTGCAATTTCGGGGAGGGATCTTAAACAGTTAAGAAACTGCAGCATTCCTATGATCAAAGTTTACTACAGAATCATCTAGCTGGTTAAGCCACATGGGAGAAAGAAGAAGAGATGCAAAAGAAGTTCCCAAAATTCTTTTCTTAATCAGGTATATTTAGTTCTTTCAATTTTGTTAAATTTCTTTAAACTTCCTTTTTGCATTTTCAATTTCCTTATTTTATTTGTTATGTATCATGGGTGACACTCTTTTTAAGAAGGGGAGTATGTAACAACCATAGTATTGTTACTCATCAATTAGTGACCTAATTGAATATAATCTTTTTTCATTAGTCTTATAATAGTATTAGAAGCCTCCATTTTAATTTTCGTATGATTTGCAGATCGTTTAGCAATTTCCAACTTATTGGTTTTATGATAATTCTGAGAATGCCTAATTTATTTAGACCTCAGAATAAAAAATGAAGTCCACTATTGGACTCATCACACCCAAATTAGTTAGGGGTTGTATTTTGGAAGTGTTTGAAAGTCGTTAAATTTTCTCCAAATTTTTTAATAATATTTAAATACTCAGAAAATTAAGATAATTAAATTAACCTCTGATAAAAAATCCAATTTCATTTTTGAATTCCCCACACCTCAATTAGGTAAGGGTGAATTTTTGGAATTTTTTTGGAGTGCGTTTAGTTATTTAATTTTGATTATTACATTGTGTATAAATTAATTAATTAATTAAAGTACATAAATTAATATATATATAATATATATATATATGTATATATATATATATAATAGTAATAATAATAATAATAATAATAATAATAATAATAATAATAATAATAATAATATTCCAACAATAAAATTCAAGACCGCGCGGATCCCGTGCGCGGGTCCAGTGCACGGAACAGCCGTGCGCCAAGATTTCGACTGTCGCGCTTATTTGGATCTGATCTAGCAGCTATCTCCTTACCTTCACTTCTCAGCTAGATCAGACTATCCGATCGAGTGATCAAACAGACAATCTCAATTGATTCCAGCCTGTTGTGCTCAGACACGATCAATGGCGTCAGATGAGGACTGTCTGGAGGTTCCAGCTGGACTGTCGACTCGTATTATCCTTCTAGGTATCCTGTATCTTTCCATTTGCTTAATTCTTGCTTGGCAGAGCTGCTATAGGACGCTAAGGAACTGCGTGCTGAAGAGTGCAGGAGTGAACTCGTTTGGCAACCTCTCATTCCTCAATTAGGAGTTTCGTGCAAGGTACCGACTTCCATTTCTCATTCCCTTTCAGTGAGTCTTGTATTAGAAAATGTAATATCTTATGTAAATAGATTGCTATGCCATTGTGAACTAGCTCAATATCGAGCAATCTAGCTACCCATTTAATTTTAGGTTCCATTGGGTTCATCTTTAGGTCCTTAGGGCATCACCTGGTAGGCTATCCCATTGATGTCGTAGGTTGATTCAAGGTTCATTAGGTGCACCTCAGTATTGACTTCACGCCGGTATGCGGTCCATCTCTAGAGGCCCTCTAAATCAGCCATATTCTGAAACCCTATCCCCACTCTTCTGCTCCTCATATGGGATGATGCAGCCTGGACCATCAACGTCCCGGTCCGGGTATTTTCATTGAACCGGGCCAGTTCATTTGATTTTGAACCGTGCAAAAATGCGGATTCTTCTCTGATTCCGGGGCGACACGTGTCGCTCTCTAGAGCTGACGCGTGTTTAAATGGCATGATGAATTTACGTGCTAGCCGCCTCCCTGAATTTTGCAAAATGTGGAATTTCAAGTTATAAAATGTTGTGTCATCAGTTTCCGTGCCATTTAATTATGTGTATTATTAATCAGATGAATTAATCATTAAATGGTAATTAATAAATGCAGTTTTAATTCTTTTATCATTTTTAGAATACTTAACCAAAATATACAATATTATATACCATTTTGATCATAAAAATGTGTAAATTAATAAAATTCAATTTAAATTATATTTTGATAAATATTTTAATTAGTCAATATTTAAGATTAATTAATTAATTATAAATTAATTTCATCATTTTATGTGACCTAATTTGATCATTTAATATCCAAATTAAATGATCAAATATTCTATTTCACTCCCAAAAATATGAGGAACATTAATATGAAATCAAGTTTAATATTTGAGCTCTAATTTTTATAATCATTTTTTAATCCTAATTAAGAATCACAAAAATCCTAATTTTCCAATGTTATCTAAATTTGACATATATACTCAATGTCATTTTTCTCCTTATGTAATAAGAATTTCAATTATATGCAAGTTAATTCCATTGGATAATAATTAGTGATTTTAGGTTGTTGACTCTTAATTAAGTATTATTGTGATGAATTCTAATTTTCTAGATTTCATGATTTATGTATTTTAAAACTTTAGGATAGCTAACATGTCACATTTATTATTCCCCATGTCATTTTATATTACTTATGTTTGAGCTTAGTTCTCATTTTCTAAATATTTGAATAAATTGCAAAGTGCTTGATTCACCTTCCAACCCTAAAGTAGAAACTTTAGAATTAATTTAAACATGAATTATAGTTGATCCATAGATCTATTAGTTACATCCATTAAGAGTAGCTAGCCTTAATGCCTTTATAATTGTAGATTATTGAATCAACTAGGACTAACCCTTAGTGACTAGACTAGAGCCTAGTTTATTCATCTTAATCCTTAAAGTCTTCATTTGAATTCTATAAGAGCTAATGATAGGAGTTCTAAATTTATTTAGAGTAGTTTAGGAATACAATTAATTTCCTTAACCTTTAGCTATTAGAATACTTAAAACTTGCAGTTCTTAAATCCCATCATTTAATTACTTTAAAACTTTCATTTTACAATAACCTAGCTAGATTAGTATTTGATTTGGATAGAACCTTCAAACTACAACCTAGCTAGAGAGATTGAATGGATTAAATTTTAACTTCCAATTCCTTAAGTTAATATTTTCTTAATCTCAATCTCTTTCTACTAGCCACCTAAACCTTAATTTAGTTATCATAATTGAATCTTATAGTATAAGACTAGAATAGAACTAATTTCTATTTTTATTGATTATACTTATAAATTATTTTGTCATATCATAATAAATAAATGAAACTATTATTTTCAAAAACTCCAATTATCACTATTAATTACCAAAAACTTAAGATCAATATCTCAAAATTAATTGGGAGCTCAATTAGCTCCAATCATTAAAAATTAGATAACTTTGGATATCACTTAGTTGCAATTATTGAATTTTCCTTGAATGCTTGCTTAGCTTTGAGCCTTATTCATTTGAATCATTCATATAAGATATTGTGCATGAATAAGACTTTCACATAAAAAACTATAGGGGTTTATATTGTTGGTTAAGCTATGGGCAGGCTAATAAGGAGTAATAAGGAGACCTCACATTCTCAGAGGATGAATGCGAGTGTTAATTTGTTTGTCCCCGCTTTCCTTTACTTGTGAAATAGAAGTGTTTAACTCCTCGTTTCATTCTGTATTTGCCCACATAATGAATACTTTCTTAAAACAATTTTAATCATTTAAAATATAAGATTTTCTTCAATCTTATAGATTGTTAAGACTCATCATAGCTTTTAGCTATGTTACTTTCCATAGTTCTAGACTATGTGAATCTTAGACTAATAGTTTAAGATCTTCTTCCAATTTCTATACTATGCATTTTCCATGTTTTTTTACTGTAGTTTACTTGTTTACAGTTTACTTAGATTATAGTAATATTGTTAAAATTACATTTAAATGCTTTACTGTCTCTCTTACTTACTCAGCATAAGTTCAGTGAGCATATACATTCCTTACTTCATTTACTTTCATATGCACTTTAGTTCTTTTCTAGCATATCTAAGATGGTTTTACCCTTATTTTACTTACAGGCTAGGATATATATTTATGTGAGTATTCTTACTTACTTTGCCTCTTATTTACTTCTATTTTTCCACACTTTTATGCTTACCTTTTTGGCACCCTTGTTTATGCTTAGGTTGTAACTAGTAGTGATATCCAAATAAATAATAAAATACATAGCCTAATCTTAAATTATACTTAGACTATTTAGTCTAACAATATTTTCTATTTTCTTGGCTTTGCCCTATCACATTTAAATGCCAAAATATGATAAATCAGGTGCATTTAGAGGTTAGTAAAGCTGGACGAAGTGCATGAGCTAGTTGCTTCCACTTAAAAAGATTATAAGAATATAGCTTATTAATTTTACAAGTGAGCTATTATTTTCTTTACTTTCTTTTAATTACCATTGGTCTGTTATAATTTAAGTCATTTACTTTACATTTACTATACTTGTGTTGGAGTTTAGTTTTATACTTAAATACTTGGCTTGGGATGAATGGGTGAATGTATGTGATGAATGTTAAATAAATCATTAGTTGCATATTTCCCTTACAAATTAAACTGGATTTTAGTTACATATTTATTTTGTATGTTAAATTGGGAATTAGTTATATACTTAATTATACATTGAACTTGGAAAATAATCATATGTTAAAGTTATGAGTTATTCCTCATCCTCTTGTATGTAGTAATTTATGTGGATGGTGCATACTTTAGGATATATAACCGTTACATATGTATTTCTTTCACTTCAAATTATTAAAATTGGAAATAAGCAATCCCATGTAACAAATTGACTTTATAATAGACTTGGAAACAAGCAATCCCATGTAATGGATTAATTTTATATTAGAATTGTAAATAAGCAATCCCATGTAATGGATTGACTTTATATTAGGACTGGAACTAAGAAATCCTATATAATGGATTGATTTCATGTTAGTTTTAGTTTTTTATATTTTCAATTTAATCTTCCATTGGAATTGAAGACTTGTATATTAAAATTGCAGGTGTACTTTTAGCCAAATACAGTAGAAGTCATGTCAAAATGCTTAAGATTTAATTGACTTAGAATTTTATTGCATATTGTACACTTATATCTCATATGTTAATTTTTAGAATTTTTACATCTAAATTTGCATGTACTCATAACATATTCTTTCAAATTCACATTCTCATATGTATTTCACATAATATATTTCATAAAATCCTTTCCATCTTAACTTAAGACCCTCTTCTAAATCCTTGTCCAAATGCAATATCTAATGATTTGTATTAGTTTCCTTTTAATCTAGTATTAGATATTATGGTGACATATAAATATTGAGTTTAGTGATTCTTAATATTGGGGTCATCAAAATAGCTCATACACATGCATAACTATAAGCATCCAAACACAAGTATATTTATATAGAAAACCCAAAGATGGGAAAAACTATAGAGCTACATCACACTGAAATTTACACTATGAATAAAGAAGACACAGAGTTATAAATAGCTTCACCTTCATAAGAATAAAAAAGATCTACTACTTACACAACCTCCAAATCGATTTCTTCTTCATCAAGGAACACTAACCCTTCCTCTAGGTTGAAGGAGAAGAGCAACAATCATCACCTCTCAGAGTTCTATCCAACATGCAAAAGGCCTTGCACAACCTCTCACTCATATAGAAAGTATCTCTATAATATTTCCTTATATATTCCAGTAACATTTGGAACCCAAAGAGTTCAAAATATCCCCCTAAATAACTTAGTGCAACGCCTAAACTAAAGTTGTAACTAGCTGTTGTGCCCTGGTCTCAAATAGGTAGATGCTAGGGCATCCTATAGTGCTCTGGTTTCAGACACACTATCACCCTTGTGTGCCACAGTGCGCCACGGTGCCAACGGTCCCCTAATTTTAAGCAAACTGGCACTGTGGCGCGTTACAACATTGTGGTCACGGGTGCTAGGAGCCATTGTGTGCTACGATGTGTCATAGTGTGCTATGGAAAGTTGTATATTTTTTACCTCTTTAATATGTCTTGTATTAGTTTAAAACCTCCTAGAAGTCCGTCGGAGCTTCATTAGTACTTCCATGATGATCTGAATAGTCTCTACATCCCAATAATCTCCCACTTTGAGGAATATTTGGAATCACTCTTCTTTTAGTCTTGAACATTCATTGTCTTCTTCAATCTCTGTCAAGAACGTAGTGTGGCTCACCTCCACTCTCTTATCATGTCACATAGCTTCAATTTCTCCATTATTATTGTTTTTGTAAGAATGTCAGTAGGATTCTTCAAAGTATTTATCTTCTCTAATTCAAGTTGTCCTTCTTCTAGTATTATCCAAATGAAATAGTACTAAAGTTGTATATACTTCATCTTGGCATGAAATGTTATATTTTTGTATGGTGGATAGCACTCACATTATCATTATAGAGCTTCACATTTTTCTACTCCTTGCCCAATTCTTCCATAAAACTCTTCAACCAAATCATATCCTTACTCGCCTTAGTAATGGCGATGTACTCTGCCTCCGTGGTAGATAGAGAAATAATGTTATATAACCTAGAGATCCAGCTCACAGTTATACAACCCATTATGAACACATAGCTAGTAGTACTCCTCTAGCTATCATAAACTCCTACAAGATGTAAATCTACATAGACCTATAAAAAAATGTCGTACCAACTAAAGCAAAGTGATTTGCCCGATGTACATTTCAGACGCCTCAAAAGTGACTTCACTGCATTACTATGGTGCTTCCCTGAGTCTTACATGAATCTGCTAACTGCTCCCACTACATGTACTATGTCTAGTCTCATGCAGATAATCTTGTCCATCAAGCCCTCAACCATTAAAGCATAATGAACCTTTTGCATATGTTTATTCACCCCTTCAGTCTTAGGTATCCAAACCTTTGATAAATTAAAGTGACTTACTAGGGAAATTCCCACTGGCTTTGTCTCAGTTATGTTGAATATTTTCAGCACCATTTTAACATAGTCCTTCTAAGATAGCTTCAGATTCCTTGCACTTTTCTCCCTTTTGACTCTCATCCCAAGAATCTGCTTGGCCGACCCGAAGTCTTTCATGTTAAACTCCTTTGACATAGTCTCCTTTGACATATTTATCTCTTTCATATCTGATCTTGCAATCAATATATCATCAGCATACAACAAAATAATGATATAGGAGAACTTACATTGTTTTATATAACAACAATGATCCGCCTAACATCTCTTGTACTCAGTTTCATACATAAACCTAACGAATCTCTTATACCATTTCTTAGGCGCTTGTTTTAAGCGGTAGAAGATTTTATTGAGACACTAGCTCAACTTTTCCTATCTATTGATATTTGTACTCCTCCAGTTGTTGCATATACAACTCCTCGTCCAGCTCTCCATAAAGAAACACAGTATTTACATCCATTTGCTCCAAGTGCAAATCTTCAACTACAATAATGTTCAACATAACTCTGATATTTTCATCTTTACAACAGGGGAGAAGATCTTACTATAGTCAACTCCATGCCACTACTGGTAGCCCTTTACTGCAAGCCTCGCCTTGTAGCGTTTGCCCCCATCTGGTTCTTCTTTCAGCTGGTAAACTCACTTGTTCTGAAAACCTTTCTTTTCAGCTAGTAGAGCTGCCAACTCCCATGTCCCATTTGTCATGAGTGATGTCATTTTATCATTCATGGAAGCCTCCCACTTAATTAAATCATTCACATGAAGAGCGTCTTCAAATCTTTATTGTTCACCATCATGTGTAAGTAACATATAAAATAAGGAAGGAGAGTACCTCTATAGAGTTCTAGTGACTCTTATGGATCTCTACAACATGGGTGTTTGTGGTTCAATTTCATTAACACCCTTCTGAGCATTTTCTTGTACACATGATAGACTAAAAATACATGTTTGTGCTTACACGCTAGTGCACATGGTCTGAAGTAATATGGGATGGTGAGATCTTGAGAATTATTATCCTTTGAGAATGATATTTTATTTTATTACTAGACTGTACTTAGGTTCACTAATATTTAAATGTAAAATAAATATTTTAATTTTGGTACTGAATTACTGCAATAAGATGTTCTTGTTTTTAAGAGTACTATTTGACAAAAATAGGGAGTGTTAGGTTATGGCATGTAATTTAATAAGGTTTATGTGCTAGTACTATTCATTTAAATATCATGCAAGTGAATTTAATAAATTTTATTATTTAATAATCAAGAGACTTGGACTTCTTTAGGGAATCCCCTAGATGTTCTAAGTCTTACCTAACGCTCAAAAATGAACACCTGTCGCATTCTTTTTCGGCTATTAGACATTCATGAAATCTTTATTTTGATGAATTTATTCCTTACGTCTAAGTTATGAAATCTTGAATTGGTTTGAGCATCTCATGAACATGATTCCATAAATGGCACTCAAGCATCAATTATAAGGAATTTAACTGCTAGGCTAATTGGAAATATGCCACATTACCTAATAGCACTTAACGCTCTAAGACCTCGCATAAACTTAAAATGAGCTATGAAGCTCAATTGATGTTTCTCAGCTCTCATGCATCATCCTCTTAATTTAGCCAATGCCATTGTGCTAAAAAGTGTGTTAGAGCTCTTCATTTAGCCCTAAGCTTAACATGCACTATTAACTTTACATAAATCAAGCAAGAGCTATGGAGCTTAGAGATTTGTATGTTACTTCCAAGGCTAAATTGATCTGCTTAAGTCTAAGGTTATGCACTGAGTGTTTTCACAGTGAATATTGTCATGGGCATTCACGACGTCAATTCTCTACTGTGCATCTCCTCATATCTAAGTTATCTATTGAGCTTAATGGGATTTTCTATTAAAATGATTTACATACTGATTTTACAATACAATTATGTTTTCCAAATTCATCATTCACATATTTGTCATGAAACTAAACAAAATGGCATTCATTTAAATAAGAAGAGTACACAACATCTTAATACTTACATTCTTACATGTTAACACCCAAGCCTCCCCAAGGAGAGTTTATGATGCTATTCAAAATAGGAAAACAAGATAAGCTACAAGAAATGATAAGCCTTTGCATGGCTTTTGTAGTAAAAGAAAAAGAAGTAAAGGAGGGGTACAATATTAGGGAATTGCTTTCACGCTCTTCTGGCTCTCTCTCTTCCTTTGATTTTCCTTTATCTCCTGCTTTCTATGCTCCTCTTCCTCACAAGCTGCAGCCTTCTTCTTCCATGAGAAAGGTCTCTTCTCTTTTTTGGATCTACAACTGTCTCTAGGACAAAGAACACTTGAGCTGATAAAATTTGGGAACCCCTCTTCAGTCCTTAGTCTTTAATTTTATAATCTTTGAAAATCTTCTTAGCATATGTGCGGCCATCCTTTCCCTCTTCTTGAGAATTGAATTGCAATTAAGGTTTATTCCCTTATTCCATTGAAAAATGAGAAGTGTTAATTGATTTTCCATTAATTCCTTCTACGGCAAGGGGAAAACATTGGTCTTTTGGCCTTCCCAATACTGTTTCAAATACCTTTTATGGACAAAATACGGCAAGCGCTACGGCGGGCGCTGCGGCGGGCACTACGGCGTGATGTAGCATCGAGCTCTCTGTCATGCGGGTGCTATGACACACTGTAACGTGAGACTCTGTTTGATATGTTTCATGGTGCGCTGTAGAGCCAAACTCTGTTGCGGAGCGCTGTAGCACTAGAATTTACTGTGGCGCACTGTAGCACTAGGCTCCTTAGGATTTGAAGAAGTCTTTAAGCATGCTATGGTGCGTGGTAGCACTGGGCTTTCTATTTTGGACCTGCTACAGCACACTATAGCATTGACCTCTCTGTTGATTTAGCTTTGTGGTGCATGGTAACACCAAGTTTTCTATTGTGGGAGCGCTATGATGCGTGGTAGCACCGAGCTTTCTATTTTGGGTCCACCACAACGCGCTATAGCATTAGGCTTTCTATTGAGGGAGTGCTGCGGCACGCTATAGCTCAGGCTTCTCTGGTTTGTTCCGCCATGGCGTGCTAGGGCGCGCAGTGCCCCACATTAGTGTCTATCTAGTTTAGGTTTCAGGTTTCTTTTGTAATCTTGATTTTAGTTCTTTTGTCCTGTAATATCACAAAAACACATATCAAAGTATACTAATCCAAAGAAAAATCATTACTTTTAGTACTAATTAACTACAATTCTTAGGTTCATCACACCCCCATAGTTAACTTCTTGCTCGTCCTTGAGTAAGCACTAAATAACTTTTTGAATTTTTAAGTTGCACAAAAATAGCTATGAATTTCTTCTTTGAAGTTTAAAGTCTATTTAACAAGGTGATTATTGATAAAAGTGAATTCTTTTGTTCAAACTAATTATATTCCACTCCTTTCACCACCTTTTTCTCTTTTTACCTTAATGTGTGATGCTTTGGCCAAAAATTATTCTTAGAGGAATTTCTAAGCTTTTGCTTAAGATTAATTGAGGGTCAGTATTTAAAATTTTGGGTGCCATTTGTGATTCATCTTATGAATTGCAATGAGTATTATTCTTTATAAGAGATACTTTTTTTTATCCTGATTGTTCACTTTTATCAATTATTTAGGAGAGATATTTTTCTTTTGTATTTACTCCAAGGCAAAAATATTTTTTTTCATCCCATTCCTCATTCATTGCATTCATTTAGTTCCATATAAGCCTAGCACAAACTTGATTTTACTGTCCTTTGATTTATCTCATATGAGCCTTTTATTTCCCTACACTTGAATTCTAGCATCACAAATTTTTAGCTTTAAGGGTACAAAATAATGATTAAAGCACATATCATTGAACACGAATATTTTAGAAATTTTATAACACTAAATCCAACATCTTGTTAAATAACTAAATGGAAGAAGTATTTTATATCCATGATTAGAGTTTAATTGTGCACATTCAAATTTCTTAGAAAGTAATATGAAGCATATTTAAAAATACTAGCTTAAATCATTATGGTAATTGATTTTACTAATAATTTTAAAACAAAAATACAACAAAAATAAAAATAGAACATAAAAAAGAAAAAATACAGCCCGCTTATTCTTGGGTTGCCTTCCTCATAACACTTGACGTCCTCAGCCTGACCATTGTGTCAATTTCTATGTGACATTCCATATGAAGATCTTAAATTATCATTCTTCTTTGTCCTACATATTTTTTTCCAAATAATAAGGTTTTAGTCGCTAGCCATTAACTTTAAGAGATCATCATTTGATACAATTTTAATGGCTCCATGAGAATGAATTTTCACCATGGTAAATGACCCCAACCACCTAGATTTTAGCTTCCATGGAAACAATTTGAGCCTAGAGTTAACCAGAAGAACCTTCATCCCTGGTTCAAAATCCCTTGGTTTAAGCAGTTTGTCATGCCATTTTTTTATTTTTTCTTTGTAGATTCGAGCACATTCATAAGCATTAAGCCTAATTTCCTCCAGCTCGCTGAGCTATATTGGCCGTCATTTTTCTACTTAATTATAATCAAAATTCAATTTTTTAATTACCCAAAATGTACGGTGCTCAAGTTCAGCCGATAAGTGGCATAACTTTCCATACATAATCTTGTACAATGACATTCCTAAAGGAGTTTTAAAAGTTGTTATATAAGCCCTCAATGCATCGTGCAATTTGGAGGTCCAATCTCTTCTATTTAATTTACAATTTTCTCAAGGATTTGTTTTAGATCTCTGTTTGACACTTCTACTTGGCCACTTGTTTGAGGAAGATAGACTGTCCCCACTTAATGTTTGATCCCATAATTCTTTAGTAAGACTTCAAGATGTTTATTGCAAAAATATTTCCTAGCATCACTAATTAAAACTCTAGGGGTACCAAATCTAGCCAACATATTTTCCTTAAGAAACTTGATGATAGTCTTAGCATCATTATTAACCCAAGCAACAACCTCTACCCATTTTGAAACATATTCTACCACCATCGGGACGTAACGATTTAGTATAGACATAGAAAAGGCCCCATGAAGTCTATCCCCCAAACATAAAAAGTTCAACTTAGAAAATCCCATTTAATGGCAGCTCATCTTTTTTATCAATATTTGTTGTTCTTTGGAGGCCACCGGGATGAAACTATTATCACAATTTTTAACATAATTAGCAGCATCTTTAAATATGTTGGGCCAAGAGAATCTAGATTAGAGTACCTTGCTGTAATTTTGTCAATACTATGATGCCTTCCATAAGGTGAAGTGTGATAGTGAAAAAGGATCTCATTGACATCGGATTTCGAGACACACTTTCTCATCAATTGATCTATATAACACTTATAAAGGGT
Source organism: Gastrodia elata (assembly GCA_016760335.1). Taxonomy (NCBI): domain Eukaryota; kingdom Viridiplantae; phylum Streptophyta; class Magnoliopsida; order Asparagales; family Orchidaceae; genus Gastrodia; species Gastrodia elata. The sequence goes on along the minus strand of CM028670.1, from coordinate 28,636,624 downwards.
TGGATCATACCAAAAGTAATGTTTAACATCAAAGAGAAAAATTTTATTTTGTTGATAAGTAAATTCTTTTGGTATGACACCTCCCACAAGATAGTTGGCAAAGTCAGCAAACCAATGTGGTTTTGAAGAAGCAATCATATAAACCTGTTCATCAGAAAAGTTTTCATAGATATCATTTAATTTATCTAGCTTAAGATGAGTTAACCTTAATAATGGTCAGCCACAACATTATTGCTTCTATTTTTATCCTTGATTTCTAAGTCAAACTCTTGGAGAAGTAATGCCCATCAGATTAAATGTGATTTTGCTTCCTTCTTTTTAAGAAGGTATTTTATGGCTGCATGATCAGTATAGACTATGGTTTTAGAGCCAATCAAGTAAGAACATAACTTATCAAAGACAAAAACAATGACTAAGGATTATTTTTTAGTTGTCGCATATTTTTTTGATCAAGGACTTTCCTAGCATAATAAATAGAATGGAAAGTTCTCTCTTTTTTGTGCCCTAATACAACCCCCACCGCTAAGTCACTCGTATCACACATAATCTCAAAAGGAAGTTCCCAGTTAGGTGTAGAGATTATAGGAGCGGCAATCAAAGCAACTTTAATTGTGTTAAATCCCTTAAGACATTCATTGTCAAAGTTGTAATCCACATCTTTTCCAAGAAGCCTACAGAGGGTTAGGCTAATTTTTGAAAAATATTTAATAAAACTCCTATAAAATCCTGCATGACCCAACAAACTTCTTATACTTTTTACATTAGTTGGCAAATGGAGCTTTTCAATTACATCAATTTTTGCTTCATCAGCTTCGATCCCTCTTTCTGAGATTTGATGCCCTAGAAAAATTCCTTCCTTCACTATGAAATAACATTTTCCCAATTGAATACAAGATTTGTGTCCTCACATTCTTTAAGAACCTTGATCAAATTGAAAAGGCAATAGTCAAAGGAGGATCTTATAAAGAAAAATCATCCATGAATATCTCTACAAAGTCTTCCCCCATATCAAAAAATATTGCCGTCATGCAACGTTGAAAGGTGTCAGGGGCATTACACAATTCAAAAGGCATACATCTAAAAGCAAAGGTTCCATAAGGGTATGTGAAAGTCATTTTATCTTGGTCTTCCGGGATATCAAAATTTGGTTATTACTTGAATACCCATTCAAGAAATAGTAAAATGGATTTCCAACAAACATATTGACAGAAGTTTAATACACGTCTGCGCTTGCACGCAAGTGTACGTGATCTGAAGTAATAATTTAGAATGTGAGTTTCGAGATTTATCATCCTTAGGGAATCGGGTGCTTTATTACTAAGGTATATCTACATTCAATAATGTTTAAATTATATATATTTTGTTGATTCGGTTCCTAACAAGCACAACAAGTCTTGGTAGAAAGTAACTATGGTAAAAAGGAGAGGAGAGTTGGGTTTCTTCCACATGAAATGTTAGAAACTTATGTAAGATAATTCCTCAAACATTGCCCTTTTTTACTTAATTTTGCATAATTTTAATCAAGTGCACATTGTCCTCCTTAGAGTTTAACTCCAAGATTCGCAAGTTCAAATATCGTGCTTGAAATGAACACACAGTCGGTTCTATTTCAGCACAAAGACCCTCATAAGATCTTAGATCATTAGTTTTCCTCTATTTTTAGATTATAGAATTGAGAGTTGTTTCTTTATTTAAGATCTTACAAGCATTGATTCCACTAAGAGCATCGCGCACATCATGCGTAGTTCGGATAAGGAGATGACTAGTTTGGCTCAATGCGCTATGTTACGTCACATACGAGCTCTCAACAAGTCATCATCCTCCCATCACGCATGCTGAGCTGTAGAGCTCATTTGGTGGGTCTCAGTTCACACGCATCAATACTTTAGTTGGGCATAGATCAAGGTGCACTGGGCCCTAGAACTTTCTCATATAGTTCTAGGCTCGTATGCACTCATGATTCCAGCTCCAAACTAAGGGTGAGCTATGGAGCACAATACTTTTAAGTCTTGATGTCATTTAGTTCCATCATCATTTGGTCCACATTCAAGTCCACAAATAGTCCTTTTTTTTCTTTAACAAGTTATTTCATTTCACAAATTCTTACAAAAGCTTGAGGAAAGTTTCATACATAGTAGTCCCTTACATGACATGTAGGATTTGCCAAACCCTCCCCAAGAAAGATTTAGCTCTCCATTACACTAGAGATAAAGAAGAACACATACATGTATAAAGACCTTTCATGATCAACTAAGAAAAACACAAAGATAAGAATTAGAGATTACTAGGAACATTCCTTTGATAAAATTCTCTGGATTTCTCCTCTTCTTATTCTCAGTTATTTCTCCTAGGTCCGTAGTGCTGCCTTTCTCCCTTCTTCTCCTTAGCAATAGGAGTTCTTCCACCCTTGAAGAGTTCTCCTTCTCTTTTATGCAGCCCTCTCTTTTCTTTAAAAGTTTGTAAGCAAGTTGGGAACCCTTCTAATGAATAGAAGAGTTGTTTTTATAGGAGGGGTGCACATTTATTTTCAACCCTTTTGAAATATGAAAATTGATTCAAAAATTTAGCCATCATTGCTAATCCAAGTGGAGCTTGAGGTGACATCTTCTTTTCCTTTTTTTTTAATCTTTTATTTTGCTTCAATTCACCTCCTCCAAATTAAATAACAAGCAGCAGGTCTGGAAAAATGGCTAGAAGATAAGATCCAAATTCTGGGTCACATCCCAATTACATTTAATATTTTGAGAAGACAGAAGTTTGGTGCCCGCTATAGCGCTCTGTGGCGCGCTGCAGCGATCGAGCCCTGCAAGTCTTCCCGCTGCGGCGCTATAGCACTCGAGCCCCGCAAGTCATTCCGCTGTGGTGCGCTATAGCGCTCGAGCCATGCAAGACTTCCCGTTGTGGCGCGCTATAGCGCTCGAGCCACGCAAGACTTCCTGCTGTGGCGCGCTATAGCGCTCGAGTCTCGCAATTCCTCTCGCTGTGGCGCGCTGCTGTGATCGAGTCCTGCAAGTCTTCCCGCTACGGTGCGCTATAGCGCTCGAGCCCCACAAGTCTTTACGCTGTGGTGCGCTATAGCGCTCGAGCCATGCAAGACTTCCCTCTGTGGCGCGCTATTACGGTCGAGTCCCGCAAGTCTTTCCGCTGTGGCGCTCTACAACGGTTTTCTTCTAGAATTTGTTGAAAATATTCCAGAATTGTCCAGACTTTGCTGAGCTTGTATTTTTCTTGAAATTACACAAAATTTATTAAAGTAGACTGATTCTAACATAGATTTTTATGAAAAATTCCTTTATATATGAAGTAAATAATGGATTCATCACATATCAAGCATTTGATCTATGAATGATAGTGAGTAGCGATCTTTTGGAGTGGCCTCGTTTAGCCTCCTATAATCAATACAAACTCTCCACTCGGTTACCTTCCTAATCGGGATGAGTTTGTTATTATCATTCAAAACCACCATCATCCTGTTTTTCTTAAGAACAATATGGATTGGACTCACACAAGGACTATTAGATATGGGGAAAATAATTCTAACATCAAGGAGTTTTACAATTTTCTTATGCACTACTTCCTTAATGTTAGGATTTAATTGCCTTTGAGGCTGAGTTAATGGCTTATAATTATCCTCCATTAGAATCATATGCATGCACAATGTTGGGCAAATTATTTTTATATCAACGATGCTCCACCCGATTACTCTTTTATATTTTTTTAACACATCACAAAGTTGAATTTCTTGTTCCGATTTGAGCAAATCTGAAATTATTACAAGCAATGAGGCTCTTTCCACTAAATAAATATATTATAAATGGGTTGGGAGGGGTTTGAATTCTAATTCAGGTGGTCCTTCAATTGAGGGGGAAGTTTTCTTTTTCTCTTGAATTAACTCCTCAATTTCATTCTTGCCTTCATAATCTTTACTATCTTTATAGTTGTTAAGTTCCTCTTTCATGACGTCCCCAGTTATCACCAAAGCTTCTATCAAATTAGCTCTCCAACAACTCTCCTTAGTTTCACTAAGGTGGTTCATAGTATCTCTAATATTGAACTTTATTTCTTCCCATTCACTCTTCTTTATCCAAATCTATCATACTTTTGCCAGTGGCTTGAAAAGGTCTACCTAGAATTATGAGAATCTCTTGATTCTTTTCTTCCATGTATAAAATAATGAAATCAGCAAGAAAGATGAATTTATCAATCTTTACTAGAACATTTTTAAGGATCCCCATAGGGGTTTTCACAGATCAATCAGCAAATTGTAACAGAACTGAGGTCAATTTTAAGCAGTCAATTTCCAATTCACTAAAAATGTAATAGGGCACTAAATTAATTGAAGCTCCTAAATCACATAAAGCTTTTGGGAAACTATGGCTCCCAATAGTTCAAGGAATTGTGAAGCTACCCGTATCCTTTCTTTTTATAGGGATATTTTATTATAAATTAGCAATATATTCCTCAGTCAAAGCAATAATTTCTTTTTCATTAATTTTTCTCTTTCCAGATACGATATCTTTCATGAGTTAGCATTATATTCCTCAGGCATTTGTTTGAGTGCTTCAGCAAAAGGAATGATGATGTGCAAGGTTATGAATATTTCTAAGAACTTTTGATATTGAATATCCACTTTTTTGCGTAGCCATGCATTGGGGGAAAGGTAAGGGTTGGCTTATCCTTGGTTGATCTACTTGTGCTGGGGGTTCAGTTAATTCTACTTCTTCTTCTATATGATGTTTGTCATTTATTTTCTCCTTTTCCATTACTCCGTTTGTGCTTGCATTAGGTTCAATATCTACAGTTTTTGTAGGTAGTGTGACCTTTCCACTTCTCAGAGTTATAGAGTTTCTTTGTTCGTTCTCACACCCACATATTGCTTCTACTAAAATAGATTTTTTGGGCTGATTCATGATATCTTTCAATTTCTTTTATATTCATTTTGTAGTATTAACCTACCTTAGGAGAGTATTTTCATGTTTATTTAGTGTTGCATCAGTTTTATTCATGAAATCATATGTGGAAACTTAGAATTCATTTAAAGCTTGTTCAAGGTATCTTTTATTCCAATTGAGGGTGCTATGATCATTACCAATTAGATTAGCATCCCTCATTTCCCACTCATTGTAATAGATGGCATTAGAATTCATTCTCTCTAATTTTTAATTTAGTATGAAAATTTCATATTGAAGTTTAAGTATTTTGGGGGATTCAAATATATTATTGTAATCACTCTTATTAGAATTAAACATTTTAGTAGGCCACTAATAAGCATTATTTGCCATTTCCTCCAGGAGTTCTTAAGCTTCCTCTTGAGTCTTACTACTAAGAGAGCTACCAATGGCTGTGTCAATTAGGGTCATAGTAGGTGCATTCAATTTATTATAGAAAGTCTACACTTGCATCCACTGTGGGAACCCATGGTGTGGGTAGCGCCTTAGGCACTCTTTGAAGCATTCAAAACTATCATATAGGGTTTCCTCATCATGTTGACAGTAGTTAGTTATTTCAATTATTAACCTGGCAATCTTAGCAGTTAAGATGTGTTTGGCTAGGAATTTCCTAGAAAAATAATCCTAGGTGTTTATAGAATCATCGGGTAAAGAGCTGAGCCAACTTTTGGCACTATACCGCAGTGAAAATAGAAATAACCTAAGTCTAATGGCATCATCAGTAATACCATTTTATCTAAATGTATCACATATCTCCAAAAAATTGGAGATGTGAGAGTTGGGATCTTCAGTAGCAAGCCCACTAAATTGGATGTTCTAGACCATTTGTAGAGTGGATGATTTTATTTTAAAATTGTTTGCTTATACATTGGGTCTAACTATTGTATGTGGGATCCCCCTTAATGTTGGTAATGCATAGTCTTTAAGGGCCCTGCCTCTATTGTGTTCTAGCACTTCTTCTAGGTTTTCTCCTAAGTTCTCCATTGTAATTGGTTTCATATTATTCTAAATTGTTTTCTTCTAGCTCTCAAATAGGTTCCCTCAATTTCAAGATTAAAAATATAATTAGAACAATCCCTTATTCGCATGCAAAATTAGAACTTAGCTAGATAATCAACAATTACAACTAGTGATAAAAAAAAAGTAAGAACTATAAGTACACTAGAAATTAAATAAAATGTAATAACAAAAATAGAAAATATATTCATGAAATGTTTAAATAACTAATTACTTCTAAGTTATCTCTAATACGAAATAATTAAATTGTTCTCTGACAACGGTTCCAAGAACTTGACAGCCTGAAAATACATGTCAGCGCTTACACGCAAGTACACGTGGTTTGAAATAATATGGAATGATGAAACTTGAGAATTATTGTCCTCTGGGAATGATGCTTTGTTTTGTTAATTTAGTGTACTTAGGTTCACTTATGTTTAAATATAAAATAAATGTTTTGGTTTTGGTCCTGAATTACCGTAGTTAGATATTCTTATTTTTAAGAATACTATTTGATGAAAATAAGGAGGGTTGGGTTTGGCATGCAATTATATAAGGTTTGCGTGCTAGTACTCTTCATTTATATGTCATGTCAAGTAAATTTGATAGATTTTATTATTTGATAATCATGAGACTTAGACTTCTCTAGGGAGTCCCCTAGTTGTTCTAAGTCTTATCTAGTGCTCAAAAATGAACAGCTGTCGCATTCTCTTTCGGCACTTAGACATTCATGAGATCTTTATTTTGATGAATTCATTCCTTATATCTAAGTTATGAAATCTTGAATTGGTTTGAGCATCTCATGAACATGATTCCATCAATGGCTCTCATGCATCAATTTTAGGTTTAGCTAAGGAATTTAGCAGTTAGGCTACATGGGCTTATGTCACATCACCAAATAGCACTTAGATCTCTAAGACCTCGCCTAAACCTAAAATGAGCTATGGATCTCTATTGATGGTTCTCGACTCTCAAGCATCATCCTCTTGATTTTGCCAAAGTCATTGTGCTACAAAGAGCATTAGAGCTTATCACTCAGCCCTGCACTTAACATGCATTATTAACCTCGTATAAATCAAGCAAAAGCTATGGAGCTCAGAGATTTATAAATTACTTTGATGGCTCAATTGACCTGTTTAAGTCTAAGGTTATGCAACGAGCATTTTCATACAGTGAATGATATCACGGGCATTCGCGGCGTTAACTCTCTAGTGTGAATCTCCATATATATAAGCTATATGTTGAGCTCAATGGGATTTTCCATTAAAATGATTTACACACATATTTTACAATACAATTATGTTTTCCAAATTCATCATTCACATACTTGAATTGAAAATAAATTAAATGACATTAATTTAATGAGGAAGAGTACGCAATGTTTCAATCCTTACATTCTTACATGCTTAACACCCAACCCTCCCCAAAGAGGGCTTAGGCTGCCATTGAAATATGAAAACAAGATAAGCTACAAAAAATGATAAGCCTTTGCATGGATTTTAAAGGAAAAGAAAAAGAAGTAAATGAGGGATACAATACTAGGGAACAACTTTTGTGTTCTCTTGACTCTCTCTCTTCCTTAGAGCTTCCATTATCTCCTGCTTTATGTGCTCCTCTTCCTCAAAGGCTGTAGCCTTCTTCTTCCTTGGGAATGGTCTCTTCTCTTCTTTGGATCTACAACAGTCTTTAGGACAAAGAACACTTTAGCTGATAAAATTTTGGAAACCCCTCTTAAGTCTTAAGTCTTTGCTTTTATACGTTGAAAATCTTCTCAGCATTTGTGTAGCCAACCTTTCACTCTTCTTGAGAATTGAAATGCAATTAAGATTTATTTCTTTTTTCCATTGAAAAATGAGAAGGTTTAATTGATTTTCCATTAAATCTTGTAGCGAGAAGGGAAAAATTTATGTCTTTTGGCCTTCCCAATGTTGTTTCAAATGCCTTTCCTGAACAAAAATACGACAGGCACTACGGTGCGCTATAGCGCAGGGCACTCTGATGTGAGGGTGCTATGGCACGCTATAGCACAAGACTCTTTATTTTTTATTTTTCATGATGCGCTGTAATGCCAAATTCTGCTGCGGCACGCTGTAGCGCCAAAATCCAGTGTGGCGCGATGTTGCATTGGGCTCCTTAAGATCTGAACAAGTCTCTAAGAACACTTTGGCGCTTGATAGCACTGAGCTTTCTATTTTGGACATGCCACATCATGGTATAGCATTGAAATCTTTGTTAATTAAGTGTTGCGGCGCGTGATAGCGCAGATTTTTTTGTTGCGGGAGCGCTGTGGTGCGCGGTAGCGCCGATTTTTTTATTACGGGAGCGCTGCGTCGCACAGTAACGCTGAGTTTTTTATTTAGAGTCTGCCAAAGCGTGCTATAGCATTAGGGTCTCTGTTGAGGGAGCGCTGCGATGCACTATAGCACATGCTTCTTTGGTTTGTTCCACCATGGTGTGCTGGGGCGCTATGTGGGGCGATGTAGCGTTTATCTAGTTCAGGTTCTAGGTTTCTTTTGTAATCCTAATTTTAGCTCTTTTGTACTGTAATGTCAAAAAAATGCATATCAAAGTACACTATCCTATGAAAAATCATTGCTTTTAGTACTAAATTAATTACAATTCTTAGGTTCATCAACCCGCTTCCCTAGCTCAATGCCATCATCAACTTCTATGTGTCGGGGCTCACGAATCAATCCTGACTCCAATACAATATTGTACATCTCACTATCATTGAAAGTGACATCCATGCTTCTGATAACTTTTTGGTTTTGATTATCCCATAATCTGTAACCAAACTTGCCCGCACCATATTAAGTAAATGTGCACTTGATCGCTTTTGCATCAAGCTTGCTCCTGGATTGTGCATCAATATGCACATATGATGAATAACCAAATACCTTGAGGTAGTTTTGTTTCACCTATTTTCTACTCTAGGCCTCCTCAGGAATCTCTTCATTTAGGGTACAGAAGGTCCCTTATTAATAAAGTAAGTAGTTATGCTAATAGCCTCAGCCAAAAACTGCTTTGGGAGACCTGCAAGCAACCTCAAGCTTCTGGCGCATTCTGTGATCGTCATGTTCATACGTTCTGCAACACCATTTTGTTGTGGTGCCCTTGGAACTATAAATTCCTTCTTGATTCTTCTCAAGGCACAGAAGTTCTTGAGCTCCTTGTCAGTACTCGCCTCCACTGTCAGATCTTAAGCACTTAAGCTTTAACCCTGTCTCATTCTCCACCAATGCCTACCATTTCCAAAACACATCAAATAGATTAGATTTATATTTTAGAAAATAAGCCCATACATTCCTTATTTAGTCATTAATTAAGGTGACAAAGTATGTGGCTCCACTTATAGAAGAAGTAGGAGCTAGCCCCCATAGATCTGTATGTTTCAATTCGAGTTTCATGCCTTTTAGCTCTCTTCCAACTTTGAAGAATGAAACCTTCTTTTGCTTGCCCAACACACAATTTATAGAATATCAAGTCCACTAACTTAAGTCTTAGGAGCCTTTCCCTTAATTGTAGAGATTTCAAACCCCTCTCGCTCATACTTCCAAGCCTTTGTTGCCATAGACCTGCGTCTATCTATTCTGTAGCTGCAAGGGACACTATAATTATCAGGTAAAGTGTACCTTCCATGTTACCACATGCAACTATGAGTGCACCCTTAGTGACCTTCCATGAGTTCCCTGTAAAGCATGCACTGTAGCCCTCCCTAGCTAACTGGTAAATTGAAATTAGGTTCCTCTTTAGACATGGCACATGCCCAACTTCTCTAAGCTTCCAAATAGGATTGCTTGATAGTCGTACATCCACATCACCCTTACTTATGATATTTCATGCCTTATTATCTCCAAGATATACCTTCCCCAAGTCACCCTTGGTGTAGTTCTTCAAAGCATTCCTCGTAAGAGTGGTAAGAAAAGATGCGCCCGAGTCCATCACCCAGGACTTCATGTTGACAAGTAATAGGACCAGTGTATCATAATCCTCTTCTACTAAAACATTCGTTGTGGGGCACATATCCTTGCTCCCACCACTTGTCTTCTTCAAGGTAGGACAATTCTTCTTGAAGTGACCTGCCTTTCCATAGTTCCAGCAATCAAGCTTTACTTTTTCAAAAATTGATTTTCTTTGTCATAACCTAGACATATTTCTGTTATATCTTTGATCTACATTTCTTCCTCGGCCTTTAGCATTTAATGTTAAAGTAGATACCTACCCATTGAATCTTTTCTGCACCTCTTCATTTATCACTAGCTTGACAATGTCGTTGAATTTTAATGATGCATTTCTTAATGAATTACTGTTGGCTTTAACTAGCCCATCCCAAATGTCTGGAAATTATAAGAGGAATTATAAAGCTCAGACCTCTTTATCAAACTTGATATCCACAAAACTCAACTGACTCATCATAGTATTGAACACATTCAGTGTTCAGTCACTAGGTAGCTATCCATCATCTTTATATTAAATAGTCTTTTCATTTGAAAAAATTTATTAGAAGCTGAAGGCTTCTCATATTTCATAGTCAGAACATCCATGAGATCTATTGTAGATTTCTCATTAATAATATTAAATGAAATAGAAGAAGATAATGAAAGATAAATCAAACCCAATGTGGCTCTATAAATAACCTCCCAATCTTCATTTGACATAGTGGCTAGTTTTCTGTCAGCTCCACCTAATGGTAGATACAACTTCTTATGATAGAGAAAATTCTCCATTTTAATTTTCCAGAAAGCAAAAGTAATGCCATTAAACATCTCTATTTTGTGTCTTATTTTGTCAGCCATTGCTCCCACTCAAACTATAAACCCAAAAACAACATGAACAGATGAAGAACCTCTTCCTGATACCACTTGTTGAGTCACAAACACATCAACACAAGCATCGCAATGAAAGTGATTTGAACTTAAGGATCTGGGTTACCATGATAGTTACAAAGTAAAGAAAAAATCAACCAAGGACAAATAAAATAGAATCATAACACATACACATGAATAATTGACAGACCCTACAAGTCTGTGCATGCACGCAAGTGTACGTGGTCTGAAGTAATAATGGAATTGTGAGTTTTGGATTTTATTGTCCTTAGGGAACTATGGTTTTGTAACTAAATTATATCTACATTCAGTAATGTCTAGATAATTAGTATTTTGGTTTTTGATGGTTCCTAATTGAATAATGCAAAGAACTTAATTAGTGATGCTATTTGATTAAGAATGGAGAGTGGGATTTCATCATGTAATTTGTTAGGGACAGGTGTTGTATTCGATGCATGCAATTTTACATAATTATTATTATGCTAATTAATCAAGTTAACTTTGGGTTCCTTAGATTGGTCCTCTAATTCTGACAAGTTCAAATCTAGTGCTCAAGGTGAACTCATTAGTGTTCAACCTCAGCACATAAATTCTTATGAGATCACCTTATGTTAATTTTAGAAATCCTACATTTAGGTTATACAAATTTATATTTTAGTTCTGTGATCTTGTAAGCATTGATTTCTACTAATTAGCTTCTTGCGCATCATATGCAGTTTAGCTAAGAAAGCGGATTCATCAGATCTCATGGATTATGTCACATCATCCATGGGTTCTCGATGCCCTCTTCCTCCTTCAATGTCTGCTGAGCCGCAGAGCTTGATTGGTGGCTCTTGGCTCATAAGAGTCAAACTCTTGGCTGAGCCCAATGAGTTGTGAAGTTAAGCTCAAGAGCTTGTCGCTTAGTTCTAAGCTCTAACTACACACACACCTGTGCTCAAGACCAAATGGTGAGATTTAGAGCTCAAGATAATATTTTACTAAGTAATTTCTTCCAATCAAAACTTGAGGTGTTTTACAACAAGAATTCTCGCTCAGCGACATTACGTCGCGGCGAGGACCTTTATGTGCATTCCCTCTAGATCTTGATTGGTTAGATGACATAGCAATCTTTTCATTTAATAAACAGCTTTTTATTTCATTACAAAATTGCAAACATTCCAAATCATCATTCACAAGCATATAATATAGATAGACAGCTATACACAATTTATTTATTGCAGTAAGTTCACACACAACACCTTTTTAAAATCCCTACTTATCACATGATTACATCCTAACCTTCCCCAAGGAGGTTTAACTCTCCATTACAATAGACATGCAAGAAATTGCATACAAGAAACTAAACCTTTTCATGGTTCAGACTAAAAAAAAGTTTAGAAGATAAGTTGAGAGGAATACTAGGAACTGCCCTTGGCATTCACTGAATTTTCTCCCTTGCCTTCTCTCTTCGTCTCCTCTAGTTGCTTGGTGTATCTATTTTCCTTCCCTTGAATGGATCCTTCTCCTTCCCTGGTGAGGTCTCCTTTTTCCCCTTACAACAGCTTTTAATTTATGGTAAATGAGTGTCAAAATTGGGAACCTTACCTCAGTTTCAAATGGCAGTATTTATAATGATCTCCTCAGTCGCCTTAAGCATAAATTATGCCATATCTTCAACTCCTTGAATTAATGACAAGCTATCAAAGTTTATTCTTTTATTCCCTTGGAATCTAGCAGAATTTAATGTGATCCCAGTTTCCAAATTGTTGGGGAAGGTCAATGGTTTGAATTTTTAGCTTTCCCTATGCTGTCGTAAATGCTCTGGTCTGGGCAATTATGTTTAGGGCACTGCGGCGCGCTGTAGCGCCGAGATCTCGGGAAGACTCCGCTCGAGCGCACTACAGTGCACTGCAGCGGGTTGTTTTATATCTTTTCTTCTAAGTCTTTTTCTCCCTGTTGGCCCACTGTGGTGCACGATAGCACCGAGCTCTCTGGTTGGATCCGCTACAACGAGTGGTAACACCAATGTCTTGGGTTGAGATCGTTGCGGTGTGCTATAGCAAGGGTTTTTTAATGAATGCTAAATCTTGATTTTTGATAGTTTTGTTATGGTGCACGGTAGTGCTAAGCTCTTGGGTTGGACCCGCTATGGCATGCTGTATCGAGGGCTTCTAGATGAGTGCTGAGTCTGGAATTGGTTTGACCTGCTGTGGCGCGCGACAGTGCTGAGCTCATGGGTTTGACCCGCTGTGACGCACGGTAGCGCCAAGCTCTCGGGTTTGACCCGATGTGGAGTGCTAAAGCAATTTTTGTTACAGGCTTGCAGAAGTGCTCCCAGGTTCTTTAGTGCTCCTTTGTCTGCTAGGGCGCGCTGCAGCAGTTTTTGCCCAGAATTTCACCATCGACTCTAGATTTGCCTTGTTATCTCATTTTACCTGAAATTGTTTAAAATTATCTCAAAGCGTGCTGTTCTAAAGAAGGATTTGTATATTTTTCTGCTTTAAAATACTATAAATTTTGGATTCATCACACTCCCACACTTAAATTCTTGCTTGTCCTCGAGTAAGCTCAAAAATGAGTTTTTTAATTTTTTATGAAGTATAGATTTAGTTCTAAATGAAAATGTGAAGTGTTTGGTTAATTTAATAGTTGCTTAACTAAAATGATTATTCAGTAATTCACCCCAATAATTTTGAACTTAAGTTCAACTCCTTTGTTGCTTCCTTAGTCTCCAATTTTAAGTTTTAGGGAATGCTGGTTCTTGAATTAGGGATGAAAAGTTTCTTTTTAGGATTTCATGAATGAATTAAGGCATGAATGAGTAACTTAGAGTCTATGCTATGTGTGCTCTTTCTTAAAAATTACAATGAACATATTATATCTTAGGAGAGATATTTTTCATCATTCTATTATACTTTCTTTTCACTCTTTTGGGAGAGATATTTTTCATCATCTATAAATTATTTTATCTTTCTTGCACAGCACAAAGGCAGAGATATTTTTCTTCATCAATTTCTTAGTTCATTATGATCATGAAGTCTTATAGGAGCCTAGCATACTCATGAGATTACTCTATTCTTACCATTCATCACTCTAATCCTTTAATTTTCTCCACCCCCACACTTAAATTTTTTAGCATCATCCTTTTAAATTGTTGGAGACTAAGTGGAATTTAGGATTATCACCCTTGTTTAAAATTCATTAGGGGTTTCACTAAGTTTAATCATTTTTTGTTAAGCAAGTTTGATCACTCATTTCTTCACATTTGAATTTTTCTTATTGATTCCATGTAGTTTTTCAAAAGTTTTAACTCTTATAGACTAGAGCAACAAATAGGGGTTTAACAAAGTTCAAAATTCATTTATTTAAAAAGGATAGCTACAACAGAAACAAAAAAAATGAAAGCAGCAAAATAAAAAGAAAAACAAAACAACATTGTCTCATGGGTTGCCTCCCACCAAGCGCTTGTTTTAACGTCATTAGCTCAACACATGTAGATTCTCCTATGTGATTCTTTCCATAGGAAGGTCTTGCAAAGTTCATCCTAATTTTTCATGTAGGTTGCATTCTTCTAAGCATGGATTCAATTGCTGCTCATTCACCTTGAATGTGCCATATTTTGATGTGATATCTACTACTACATGCGGATAAACCTTTTCTATATTACGAATGGACCTGTCCACCTTGACTTCAGCTTTCTTGGAAATAATCTCAGCCTAGAATTAAATAAAAGTACCTTCATTCCTAGTTGAAAATGTTTAGGTTTAATAAATTTTTCTTGCCATTTTTAAGTTTTCTCTTTATAAATCTGGGCACTCTCATAAGCATTAAGGCGGAATTCATCCAGCTCACTCAATTGCGGAATTCGCCACTCTCCTGCCTGTTTGAAATCAAAATTCAACTTTTTAATGGCCTAAAAATCATGGTGTTCTAGTTCTACCGATAAGTGGCAGGATTTTCCATACATGAGTTTGTATGGGGACATTCCTAGGGGAGTCTTAAAGGCAGTTCTATATGCCCACAGGGCATCTTGCAGTTTGGTTGTCCAATCCTTTCTATTTTGGCACCAAGTTTCTCAAGAATTTGCTTTAACTCCTGGTTGGAAACCTCAACTTGCCCGTTTGTTTGAGGGTGGTAAGCTATGCCCACCTTGCATTTTATCCCATAGATTTTCAGTAAACCTTCCAATTATTTGTTACAGAAATATTTTCCCCCATCACTTATCAAAATTCTGAGTGTGCAAAATTTTGCTAAGACATGTTCCTTAAGAAATTTAGTCATGATTTTAACATTATTATTCACACACGCAATGGCCTCAACCCATTTTGAGACATACTAAGCACCCACCAGGATATAAGCATTTGATTGGGAAATAGGAAAAGGGCCTATGAAGTCAATTTCCCAAATATTAAATAGCTCAACCTCAAAGATCCCATTCAACGATAGCTCATCTCTTTTACTCAAGTTTCCAGTGCACTAGCACTTATCACAACTTTTGACATACTCAGCTACGTTCTTGAATAGTTTTGGCGAAGAGAATCCTGACTAAAGCACCTTAGCCACAGTGTAGTCAATCCTATGATGACCTCCATATGGAGATGTGTGGCAATGATAAAGAATGTTGTTCACTTTAGATCTAGGAATGCATCTCCTCAATAGTTGATCAGCACAATATTTATACATGAACAGGTCATACCAAAAGTAATTTTTTATGTCGATGAAGAATTTTTTTCTTTGTTGGAACTTTAAATATTTTGGGATTACCCCTCCTACAAGGTTATTTGCATAGTCGGCAAACCAAGGGGGATTTGTTGAAGCAATAGCGTATAGTTTTTCATCGGGAAATGCCTCACTAATTTCATTCAATTTGTCATGAGCAAGATGGGTCAATCTTGAAAGATCTGTTACCACATTATCCCTCCCCTTTTTATCTCAAATTTCAAGATCAAATTCTTGTTGAAGCAAAACCCAATGTATGAGGCATGGCTTTGCTTCTTTCTTTTGGAGGAGATATTTAATTGCATCAAGATCAGTGTACACTATAGTTTTAGACCCAATGAGATAAGACCTAAATTTATTGAAAGCAAAAATAATAGCTAGTAACTCTTTTTGAGTGGTAGAATAATTCCTTTGGGCATCATCCATTAGTTTACTAGCATAATAGAATGAAAATAAAGTCCTTTCCCTTTGCTGACCAATAACTGCTCCTACAGCTAGCTCACTCGCATCGCATATAATTTCAAAGGGAAGACCCTAGCTAGGAGCAAATATTATGGGAGTGGAGATTAAGGTAGTTTTTAAGGCATTGAATCCTTTTACACAGTTTCTATCAAAATTGAACTTGACATCCTTTCCTAGAAGTATGCACAGCGGTAAACTTATTTTTGAAAAGTCTTTAATGAATCTTCTATAAAAACCAGCGTGCTTGAGAAAACTTTTTATTCCCTTCACATTAGTGGGAGGGAGTTTTTCAATCACTTCAATCTTTGCTTTATCAACTTCAATGCCCTTCCTCGAATGTAGATGGCATAGAACTATTCCTTCTTCAACCATGAAGTGACATTTCCTAATTTAAGTTTAAATTAGTGTTTTTATATTGCTCAAGAACCTTACTTAAATTGGCAAGACAATGGTCAAATGATTTACCTACAACAGAAAAATCATCCATAAAAATTTCCAAGAATTCTCCTATCATGTCAGAAAAGATAGCCATCATACAATGTTAGAAGGTAGCTGGAGCATTACACAAGCCAAAAGGCATTCTCCTAAATGTAAAGATTCCATAAGGGTAGGTGAAATTTATTTTTTCTTGATCTTTCAGAGCTATTAGAATTTGATTGTTGCTGTAGAAACCATTGAGAAAATAGAAATAAAGATTTCCTGACAGCCTATCGAGCATTTGGTCAATGAAAGGGAGAGGATAATGGTCCTTCCTAGTTGATTTATTCAGCCTCCTATAATTAATGCAAACTCTCCAACCAGCCACCTTCTGAGTAGGTATTAATTAATTGTTATCATTTTAAATTACTATCATCCTACTCTTTTTAGGCACCACATGAATTGGGCTCACCCAAGGGCTGTCAGATATAGGAAAAATGATTCCAACATCTAAAAGCATAATTATTTCTTTGAGAACCACCTCCTTTATGTTTGGGTTTAAATTCCTTTGGGGTTCGATTGAAGGCTTAGACTTATCTTCCAAGAGTATACTATGCATGCATAAGGTTGGGCTAATCCCCTTTTAAGTCAGCTATACTCCACCTGATTATCCTCTTATGATACCTCAAAAATTTACATAATTGATTTTTCTGAATTGGGCTCAGCAAGGCAGAAATTATTATTAAAAGTGAAGTTCCTTTCCCTAGATAAATATATTTTAAATGATTTGGTAATAGTTTTAGTTCTAATTCAGGAGGCTCATCAATGGATAACTAAATTTTCTTCCTTTCCTGGACTAGTTCCTCAACCTCACCTTCTCCCTCAAGATCTACAACCTCCTCATCTATATTCAAATCAAACTCTCCCATATGTCCTGACATCAGCACCTCTTCAATCGGGTTAATCCTCCAACAATCTTCATTAGGCTTACTTGGGTGATTCATTGCATCATTTATATTAAATTTTACCTCTTCTCCCTCACAGCGTAGACTCAACTCTCCTTTATCCACATCAATCATTGTCTTGCCGGTAGCTAAGAAGGGTCTACCCAAAATTATAGGGATCTTTGGGTTTTCATCTTCCATATCTAGGATGATGAAATTAGCGGGGAAGATAAATTTATCAACCTTAATAAGAACAATTTTCAAAATTCCCATAAGAGTTTTCACAGATATATCGGCCAATTAAAGGAGAACAGAGGTAAGTTTTAAATGATCAATTCCTAATTTCTTAAATATGTAGAGTGTCATTAAGTTGATGGATGCTCCTAGGTCACAAAGAGCCTTTTGATATGAGTGGTTTCCAATAGTGCAAGGGATTGTGAAACTCCCTGGATCATTCCTTTTGAGGGGAATTTTTTGTTGAAGAATTGCACTACATTCTTCAGTTAAGGATACAATTTCTTTCTCACTTATCTTTCTTTTCTTAGAGAGAATGTCTTTCATGAACTTGGCATAGCTGGGCAATTTCTCTAGTGCTTCAGCAAAGGGAATGTTTATATGTAAGGTTTTGAATGTTTCTAAAAATTTGTTAAAATGGACATCCAATTTCTCTCTTGCCATTCTTTGAGAATAAGGAATATGTGGAGTGTATTTAGGCTAGTTATTTACATGAGCTTGATCCTCCCTTGGCTCCTCTCTTATTTAATTCAATTCATTATAAAACATCTGCACTTGCATCCACAGCAGAAACCCATGATGGGGGAAATGCCTTAAGTAATCCTTAAAGCATTCCCAGTCGTCATACAAATTTTCTTTGTTCTACTGAGTGAAATTAGCAATCTCATTTCTCAGCTGGCAGTTTTAGCAATTGGGAAATACTTAGCTAGAAAATTTCTAGCTAAGTTGTCCCAAGCACTTATAGACTTGCCAAGTAGAGAGCTGAGCCAGACTTTTGCTCTATCTCTCAAGGAGAACAGAAATAATCTTAGTCTAATGGCATCATCAGAAATGCCATTGAATCTAAACATATCATGGATTTCTAGAAAATTTGAAATATGGGAATTGGGATTGTCAGTAACTAGACCACTAAATTGATTATTTTGTACCATATTTAGAGTTGAAGGTTTTATTTTGAAGTTGTTTGCCTGTATGGCAGGTCTGACTATGGCATTGTGCACCCATCCTACAGTTGGTAAGGCATAGCCTCTAAGAGGTCTACCCTTATTATTTTCTAATAGCTCACCGGGGATTGCTTCTAAATTTTTTATTTGGGCTTATTATTGGTTTAGATTTGTTTGTTCTCTCCTAGTTCTCAAATAGGTTCTTTCGATTTTAGGATCAAATAGAATTTTAGATAAGTTTCTCCTATTTATGCAAAGGAACACGAATCAACTAGCTAGAACAATTCAGCAATTAAGTTATTAAACAGATTTCAACAACCTAAATTCTCAACAACTATATTTCAGCAATTCAGGAAATTCAGATTCAACAATGCAATAATCAATACAATTTTAGCAAACACAAATCCGCAAACAGTTTTTCTAATAGTTTCAAGTTCAGCAATAGTTTCCAACAATTTAGTTTTCAGGTTTTTAAGTGTTTAGCAATAAGGCAACTAAATTAAAAATTTAATTAGAACTACAATTAGCAACAAGTGTAATAATAGAAAATAGTAACTTATGAAAAATAAAGGAAAGTTTAAATCATTATTTACTTGCATATTATGCTTAATACAAAATTAAAAACCATTCCCCGACAACGACACCAAGAACTTGACAGACCCCAAATACGTGTCTGCGATTGTACGCAAGTGTACGTGGTTCGAAGTAATAATGGAATGGTGAGTTCTAGATTTTATCATCCTCAAGGAATGGTGGTTTTGTTACTAAATTATATATACGATCAATAATGTCTAGATAAATGGTATTTTGGTTTTTGGTGATTCCTAATTAAATAAAGCAATGAACTTAATTGATGATGTTTTTTTATTAAGAAGCGAGAGTTTGGATTTCATCATGTGATTTATTAGGGACAGGTGTTGTGGGGCCCCCGTACTGACAACTTGGAAGTACGGTGCTCCAACTATGGCAAATCCCCAACTTAAATAAAGTTAGGTAAACCCAACCTGCCTTAAGCCAAGGACTCATCACCAAGTACTATCACATCATCAATATACAAGTATCAAAGTGGCGGAAGCAATGAACAATAGAGTAACATCCACAAGCATACATAGTAGGAAAAGAGAATGCAACATAGTAACTCATCACAATGCAGAAATAAAATATATCCAGAATTAACTATTATAAACTGAAGTTTAAAGAAATGAAAATGTCTCTCAATCTCACTGAAATAAAGGCAAAATCTAACTGGACAGCAGCAGCACGATCCTCCTCCCGAACCTGCTCCTCTTCAACGACAGTGCCCACGAACACGTTTGAATCTGACATTTGTCGGTATCACAAATGCCAGGGCCCCAGCCAACAAAATAAAAATGTTACAGTTAGACAATTGTCTAAGTACATTTTAGGCTATTTTAATGAACTGAACATTTAAAGATATCACATTTTAATTTAACTACACATGCAAGCAGTAAAGGGTGTAACAAGCTATGAAAGAAATGGGTAACTATAAACTATCCATTTATAGCCAGCATACAATGCAAAATAAATAAGGTGAGGTTAAAAGCTAAAAGAAACAACAACTATAATACAATTCTAAACCTAACATGCTTATGATCATGTTAATATGCCAATATATATATAAGTAAGCCATATGAGTATACGTACAACATACTAGTTAAGAACATGAAAAGAACATAAAAGCCACTGAGACATGTGGCGAAGTGAGCAAATACTGAAAATAAGGCCACTGAAGCATGTGGCAAAGCAAATCAGAAAATAATACAATCCAGCTAGAGTAGCAATAAGCCTAAGACATAGTACTGCCATACCAGCCAATAGGCTATACAGGGCCTCCAATATCAATCAATCAATCCCCAACCTAGCCATCCAAATATGCTAGGTCTGAGTCCAGTCTATACAATACTACTACTGAAGAGGCATACTAAGCTAGGACATATTCTACCAACTGCAATCAAGGCAAAACTAAATGATATGCAATTCAAATACTAACTTAGGATGTATCATCCATATCCTAAGTTTTCCTATTATGCTCAAGGAACAAAGCTCAATATCTAAGGTATGCAAAGCAATCTAGTCAAACTAATCAAGAGACTCAATCTAGACTTATGTGATATCTGGTGTTATCTAATTACCAAATCTAACTACTCTGAGAAGGTACAAGTTTAGGATCTCCAATATCCAACTATTGAGTAGAATCTCAGATTCACCTCCTTAAAGTTAATATTAGAACTTAACAAGTTCTAATCCAAAATCATGTGATGACTATATGGTTTAAGTAAGTAAATCAATGACCTAATTAATTTATATTTTACTCTCTTACCCAAATCTTGATTAAATAGATCAAGATTTAGGGATTTAGAATTTAAACCTTATGCTGAGTTCAAATCCTAAATCCAAGGTAATATTCTATCTAGGATATAGGGTTCACACTTATTACCCAAATTAAAGGTAAAGAATCCTATAAACTGAAAGATTCAGGAACTAAGAATTTAGAAAAAGGCTATTATACTGATTATAAGATAAAACAATCGATTAAGAACTTAAGAATCTAAGATCTATATTCAATCTTTAAGATAATTTCATTATCTTATTGATTGAATCATCCTATAGCCACATGGAAGGTTGCAAAGGATTAAACAATCAATCATTAAAGAATTTCAGTTGGAGATGGTTCAATTTCAAATTGAAGATCTAAGTCTAAGATCTTAAGATCTAAAGATCTGAGAATTGATCACTTTAGATCTCTAAATTAGAGTTTTGTCTTAAGAGCTTTCATTTGTGATTCTTTTAGAATCTAAGTTCATGGTTAAACTTAATGGAGCTTATTAAGGTTGAAATTGACAATTTTAAGTATTAGATTAAACATCAAACTCATATTAATCCTTTTAGGGCTACTTAAGATCTAAGGGTCTGAGGTTTGATCACTTTAGACTTTAAGCTAGATTTTAACTTAGACTTTACCAATTACATTTCTTTTAAGTTTTAGCTCTTAGGTTAACTTCACTAAACTTATTAAGGTGATATTTAATCATCTCAATTATTATATTCAAGGATTAATGCCAAATGACTCTTATAAGATCACTTAAGATCTAAGTGTCTTAATTAGGGATTAAGTGGAGATTTCTTGAATTGATGATCACATTAACATTACTATTAGTCTAAGAGTTTAGAGAACATTTCTAATCTACCTTAGGATAGTTTACTGAAATTTCCAAGCTTTAAGGAGCATTTAAACACATTTTGGTCAAAATGACCAAAATGCCCCTCTTAAGGGTAAAAATTAGGATTTTAGGGTTTAGTTAACCAAGTTAGATCAAATCTATTTTAATGAGTTTCACATTGATTAGTGAAGTGAGAAACATACTTATATTAGGTTTTGATGATCTAATTAATCTTAATTAGCACTAATCACTTATTTAAGCTAACTAGAGTGATTAGTGAACATAGGCATTCTTAGGGCAATCCAACCATATACTTAGGTTAATATAGACCTAATATGACATTAGGAACAACCCCCATCCAAATCAAAGGCTTAATTAGGGTTAATTTCACTGATCCTTATTTAAGGTGATTAAGGAGTGATTAAGAAAAATAATTATCCAAAATTAAATTTAAGTGTATGATATTATTCCTTAAAGTACAAGGAGCGATTAGAGACCTTAATCTCATAAATTAGATACTTAAATAATTTTATATGATTTAATTAATGACAGTGAAGAGTTTGGCAAATAAATTTTAATCTAACCATCGGATCTGAGATTTTATTTTATATTTAGATTCCTTGAATTTTTCTAATTCAAATGGTATATTGGATTATATAATTTGTATTAGTATAGCCAAAGTTATTAAATTAATTTAATCTGAATGTTTATTTAAATTAAAACTATAGTGTTTAATTAATTTAATTCGCAATCCTTAAAAATGTTATCCAATAAATATTGATTAGGCGCGGCCCAAAATCAGAACCGCACGGGTCACGGGTCGGCCCGGCCCAGAACCCGCGACTTCGTCTCCTTCCTCTCGACGGGTCCCGAGTTAGCCGAGCTTCAGCGCCAAAATTCTCAGCGCTCCAGCGACGGCAGAGGCTCAACTCGATACCTACACGTTCCCTGAGTCTAGACGCGTCGATTGGAGAAAGAACCCCCATCTGGATCCCTATGGATCGATGGGGTGCTGCTCACCCGAGACGTCTTCCATTAAGGCATCTCAGGCCGACTGTGAGGGGAAAAGGCTCCTCACAGAGACCTCGATTTGACCGGGGCTCAATCCCTACATGTTCAAGAAAGTGAGGCAAGTCGAACCCCCAACCTATCTTAACCTGGGGTGCAGCCAATCGCTGGGTCCTTGCTTGGACTCAGCCATTGGCTCGGCCGCTAGCTCAATCGATCGATATGATCGGCTCGAGCTAGCTTAGCCCCAAGCGACAATCACAGTGGGTTTCCTAGGTGGCTAAGGTAACCTAGAGGACATCCAGAGCTCATTCAGAAGGTAGAAACCAGATGGAGCCTGAATAAATTTTGATGGAGGAAAGCTGTACCTGAAGGCGAGTTGCAGTCTCGGCCGAGGAGAATTGAAGTGCTCCTAAGCTTCCTGAAGGTTAGACGAATGTGTACAGGGGGTCTGAACACCAGACGGGCACTCTATCAGCGGTTCTAAGCTCTAGAAATGCCGAGAAAATGCCAAGGTGACGGAAGCTCTAGTAGGCCTTCAGCTAGGGAATTGGGGATTCACAGTGAGCAAAGGGACACACTGTGAAGTCCTGGAGGTATTTATAGGTGCCATGGAGTCATAGGAACGGAGACTGGGGCTTGGGAAAGGAGCTTGGCTCAGCCCGAGGGTCCTCACCATTTTCCTGAAATTGGGAGGGTCCAGGCCTCCCGGGTCGCCTTACTAGGCTCGGCCACTTACGGAAAGGTGCTAATGGTCTAGCTGACCTGGCGAGGGGAGTGGCAGACAAGGTTACATGGTGAATTTCCGCGAATCTTCTCGGTTGGGACGGGATCTCTTCGGGGATGAAGATCCACATTGGTAGGGTTCGCCTCCGTCGTCTGATCCACAAAGCTGTAGATGATAGACGATCTGATGCGGCTTCAGATTAACGAAACCACAGAGAAGATCTCGTGCATCCGATTTGAGATGCCGATCGGGCGGATGGGATTAGATCATGGCGCGCGGTATGCGAGCCATTAGTTTAAATGCTCTGAGATGCATGCCAAATCATCCATTCGACGGGTAAGGTGCCCCGCTGTCGGGATCCAGCAGCGGATCTGCCGCGGTCCCGACAGTAAACCCCACTTAATTAAAAATAATTAATTAAATTAAATTAAATTAAATTAATCCATTTAAATAATGTATAATTATTCTTAAATAATTCAAATCCAATTTAGGACCAAATGAGCTCCAAAAATTCCCAAAATTTCACCTTCAGCTAATTAGGGTATGAGGAATTCAAAAATGAAATCAGATTTTAATTCGGAGATCAAAATAATTTAGGTATTTTTCAGAGCTTAAAAATAGCCAAAAATACCAAATTTTCCATTTTAGCTCCAAATGATTCCAAACTTCTAGGGTTAGGTTTAAATGACCCATTGAATCCAATGGACTCAAACTCAATCCTTGGTTTAGCTTAATTAATCTAAGTCTAGCTAGGGTAACAACTTAGGGTTATTAAAGGTGTTGTATTCGACTCATGCAATTTTATGTTCTTGTTATCATGCGAATTAATCAAGTGAACTTTGTGTTCCTTAGATTGGTCCTCTAATTTTGAGAAGTTCAAATTTAGTGCTCAAGGTGAACTCATTAGGGTTCAACCTCAGCACATAGATTCTTATAAGATCACCTTAAGTTAATTTTAGAAATCCTACATCTAGGAGATCAAAATTTATATTTTAGTTCTATGATCTCGTAAGCATTGATTTCCACCAATTAGCTTCTTGTGCATCATATGCAGTTTAGCTAAGAAAGCGGATTCATCGGATCTCATGGACTATGTCACATCATCCATAAGTTCTCAATGCCCTCTTCCTCCTTCAACGTCTTCTAAGCTGCAGAGCTCGATTGGTGGCTTTTGGCTCACAAGCATTAACCTCTTAGCTGAGCTCAAGGAGTTGTGCAGTTAGGCTTAAGAGCTTGTCACTTAATTATAAGCTCTAACTACATACACACATATGCTCAAGACCAATTGGTAAGCTTTGGAGCTCAAGATAATTATTTTACTAAGTCATTTCTTCCATTCAAAGCGTAAGGTGTTTTACACTAAGAATCCTCGCTCAATGACGTTACGTTGTGGCAAGGACCTTTATGTGCATTCCCTCTATATCTTGATTGTTTAGATGACTTAGAATCTTTTCATTTAATAAACATCTTTTTATTTCATTACAAAATTGCAAACAATCCAA
Organism: Gastrodia elata; assembly: GCA_016760335.1. NCBI lineage: Eukaryota > Viridiplantae > Streptophyta > Magnoliopsida > Asparagales > Orchidaceae > Gastrodia > Gastrodia elata. The sequence goes on along the minus strand of CM028670.1, from coordinate 28,611,732 downwards.
ACCATCATTCACAAGCACAAAATATAGATAAACAATTAAACACATTTTATTTATTGCAGTAAGTTCACACACAACACCTTTTTAAAATCCATACTTATCACATGATTACATCCCAACCCTCCCCAAGGAGGTTTAGCTCTTCATTACAATAGACATGTAGGAAATCACATGCAAGAAATTGACCATTTTCATGGTTCACACTAAAGAAAAATTCAGAAGATAAGTTGAGAGAAATTATAGGAATTGCCCTTGGCATTCACTGGATTTTCTCCCTTGCCTTCTCTCTTCTTCTTCTCAAGTTGCTTGGTGTATCTCCTTTCCTTCCCTTAAATGGATGACTTTCCTTCCCTGGTAAGGTCTCCTACTTCCCCTTACAGCAGCTTCTAATTATAGTTCAATAAGTGTAAAAATTGGAAACCCTATCTCAGTTTTAAATGGCAGTATTTATAATGATCTCCTTATCCCCCTTAAGCATAAATTATGACATCTCTTTAACTCCTTGAATTAATGGCAAGCTATCAAAGTTTATTCTTTTATTCCCTTGGAATTTAGCAAAACTTAATGTGATCTCAGTTTCCAAATTGTTGGGGAAGGCCAATGTATAAATTTTTGGCCTTCCCTATGATGTCATATATTCTCTGGCTTGGGCAATTCTGCATAGGGCGCTACGGAATACATTTTACAAGGATGTACGCTGCAACTCGTGATAGCGTCGGGCTCTCGAGAAGACTCCGCTCGAGCGCATTGCAATGCGCTTGGGCGCGCTGTAGTGGGTTGCTTTATATCTCTTCTTCTAAGTCTTTTTATCCTTGTTGGCCTGCTGCGGTGCGCGGTAGCACCGAGCTCTCATGTTGGATCCTCTACAATGCGCGGTAGCGCTAGTGTCTCGGGTTGGGACTGCTGTGGTGTGCTGTAGCGAGGGCTTTTTAATGAATGTTAAATCTGGATTTGGATTGTTCCATTGCGGCGCACGGCAGCGCCAAGCTCTTGGGTTGGACTCGCTGCGGCGCGTTGTAGCGAGTGCTTCTGGATGAGCGCTAAGTGCGGAATTTGTTTGACCCGCTACAGTGCGCGGCAGCGCCGAGCTCTCGGGGCTAACCCGTTGTGGCCGCTATAACAGTTTTTCTTCTAGGCTTGCAGAAGTGCTCCCAGGTTCGTCAGCGCTCCTTTGTCTGCTAGGGCGCGCTGCAATAGTTTTTGCCCAAATTTTCACCATTTGCTCCAGATTTGCCTTGTTATCTCTTTTAACCTAAATTTGCTTACAATTATCTCGAAGCATGCTATTCTAAAGAAGGATTTGCATGTTTTTTTGCTTTATAATGCTATAAGTTTTGGATTCATCAACAATAAGAAGCATCCATAGACAAGGATATTTACATGGAAAACCCAAAGATGGGAAAAGCCATGTAGTCACACCACAAAATAAATTCTACTACAAATTAAGAAGATTCAAAGTTACTTAGAGCTTCACCTTCACAATAACAATAAATATCTACCACTTACACAACCTACCGATTGATTTCTTCTTTAGCAGGGAACACCAACTCTTACTCTAGGTTGAAAGAGAAGAGCAGCAGCCACCACCTCTTAGGGTTCTCTCGAACATATAAAAGGCCTTACATAGCTGCTCATTTTCATATATATTCTAGCAACATTTGAAACCCAAATGGTTCAGAATAATCCCCAAATCACATAGGGCAGCACCTAAATTGGAGCTGAAACCTGCCAAGTGCTAGGGTGCACCGTAGTGCCCTGGTTTCAGGTAGGTAAGCATTAGGGTGTGCTACAGCATCCTGGTCTCGGGCAGACTGGTGCCCTTGTGCGCTATAATGTGCCACAGTGTGCTATGGTGCCCCAGTCTCAGGTAGCCTAGTGCCGGAGTGCACTACAGTGCATTGGTCTCGGGTACTAGGTGCCATGGCGCTCCATAGCATGCTACGACACTCTACAGGTTATGAAATTCTCCAAATTATCTCGTATTACTTTGGAACCTCCCAAAAGTCCACCGGAGCTTCCTTATTATTTCTATGATGATCTGAGTAGTCTCCACATCCAACACAAATATGGAAATTATATATCTCAAAGTGATCATAAAAATATAAGGAATTTATTGGTGGCATTAGTTTCTTAGTTTGAATGATATTCTTACTAATGATTTCTTAAACCCTAATTAATGATTATTTCATTTTAGTTCCAATGCAATCCTACTTACTGTCATTTTACTTACCACACTATTGGGAAGGTAGATTCACAGGCCTAATCACTTATTTTTTTTATATTTTTAGGAGCTTATCCTTATGTTAACTTTGAACCTTAAGTCATGGTTTATCCTATTAAAACCTTAGAACCCAAGGAAAAAATATTGTGAACCATTCCTTATAATAATTGATCATTAGGAAAGCATATAATATAGAGAACACTTAGTATAACCTAGTAAATGCTAGTCTTTCCATTTAAGTAGGAAGCCTATGTTAGGTAAAAGGTTGGAGTAAGGGTTTGAATTGAATTGAGTCTTGATTGGTTAGTCTAGTAAACCAACTAGTAAGATACTAGGACCTTATAGTGTAGGTTATAAATGAAATTAGATCTAGATCCAGTTGAAAGGTTTACGTTTAGACTCTTTTTCAAATTCTTAATTAAAGGGAGTTAGCCTCAGTGATTGCAGATATTAGTAAAGGAATAATTGGATTCAAATTGGCTCAAACCATTAGGAAACTTTTTGAGTAGACTTTTAGATCATCTGAGAGATAAATTAGAATAAACTTAAGACTGACCTTTCCTTTGGTGAGTTACCTGTGAAATCAAGAACCTTAGAAGTCCTTGAGGTAGAATGAACTTTAGATTTTTAATTGGTCTTCTTAAGATAGATATCACTTCCTAATGTTAAAATAATATTCAAGTAGGAGACCATGAGAATTTTAACTATAATTTAGGATGGGTAGTTATTAAGAATTCTCTTATGTCTATTAAATCTTTATTTTAAAAACTATAGTTTCACATTATATACACACACACACACACACACACACACACACACACACACACACACACACACACATATATATATATATATATATATATATATATATATATATATATATATATATATATATATATATATAGTAATTATAATGGCAGACAGTTCGGAGGGAGCAAGGGTTTGGGTTCGAGGGGGGTGTCCGTCCCCTGGTCCACCCTTCCTCTCTATCGCAGATTTCCTCTTCCTCAGTAGGTAAGCAATGTTAATTTGGTCTCGTCGTCGTTGCGTTCCTCGTCTTTAGCCCCTATTCTCTCTCTTCCTTATGCTGGAGGTGGCTTTTCCATTTCGGCCATATGCGTAAAAGGCTGGATCTCTATATCCTTCCTAAACAGATGGCTGGACTCCTTTTGTAGGGATGGCTTCTGGATGACTTCAGGCCCTCATAACAGTTTTTTGATTACTTTGGTTATTTTTGATGATTTCTTGAGCTTGCTTTCTTCTCGTTTCCTGAGGCTTGGTCGGGGAACGTTGAAGATGTTGGTAGAGAAAGGGTCGCCGGATCCTGAGGGTTCTTTCTTTGAGCCTCATTGGATTAGCTTCCCTAATCTCAGGCTGAAACTCAACAACCCGCACCACCTCTGGGCTTTAGCTAGCCTTATTGGATCCCCTATTGCATTGAGAAATCCTCTGGCTATTGGCATGCCCCTAAGGCCCGTGTTCTCGTGGATATTGATATTTCTAAATGATGTCCCAAATCTGTGACTATCTCAGGCAATATGTTTGAACACTCTCAAATAGTTGTGGTTGAACAAGAATATGTGAAATGTTCTCACTATTGCTTATGTGGACACGTCTCTAAGGAGTGTCACAAGCTAAATAAAAAGGTTTGGAGGGTTAAACCTTCATGCTCGGTGCTTACAGCTATTGACGTTGATGCTCCTCAGTCTTTTGTCCCTCTTGTCCATTCTGATTCCTCTCCGAGCCCTTCTCAAGAATCTTTTGCTGCTTGTCAGCTGGGGCCTGTTGAAGTTGAGCTATCTCCCTCTTTGTGTGAAGTTAATTCTATTATTCTTTAGGCATTAGAAAAAGTTGATAAAGGTAATGATATTGATAGCTTGAGATCGCTGGACCCAGACTCCTCCTTAGAAGAGTGGGAAACTCCTAAGAGGAAGTCCAGGCTAGCCAGGAGGTCTTAGGCGGCTATGCTTCTTGTCTGATCCATCCCCAGGAGGTCTGCTAGGCTTCATTCATGCTAGACAAATCTATTTTATTTTGGAATGTGCGGGGTATAGCTGCTACTGTTACTAGAAGAAGGCTCAAATCTATTTGCAATAGAAACAGTGTTACTTTTCTAGGTATCTTTGAGCTTCTCCTTAAGTGTGAGGCTATCGGAAGACTTGCTGCTTACCTTGGGTTTTCTTCTTATTTGTTCAATTCTTGCAACAAAATCTGGATTTTCTGGAAAGCTTCTATTCATTTTGATGTTGAGGTGAATGAAGATCAGTGTATTCATGAGTCCTGCCTTTGGGGTGGTCATTCTGTAAGGATCTCGGTGGTTTATGCTAGCTGCTCTTATATTATTAGAAGAAACCTTTGGTCCTCTATTATTAGCTGGTGTAATTCTAGTGATTCCCCTTGCTTGGTGGGAGGTGATTTTAATTCGGTGAGGAAAGCCTCGGAAAGAATTGGGCTTAGCAGATTCGCACCGATTGCTTCTCGTGAATTTAATGAAATGATTTGCAAAGGGGGGCTTATCAAAATTAATTTCCAGGGCTCTAGCTTTACTTGGTCTAACAACTCTATCATTTCCAGAATTGACAGGTTTCTTGCAAATTCGAGTTGCTTGGGTCTATTTTCTGGTCTCCGTGTAGCCCACCTTAGCCATTTAGGCTCGGATCATGCCCCTCTCCTCCTTTTCCCTATTTGCTCTTCCTTCTCTAAAGGCAGATTCCATTTTCAGAATATGTGGGTGAGGCATCCGAGTTTTCTGGAGGTGGTCAAGTCTAGTGGGAAACTCCGGTTGCCTCTGTTGCTACCCCCTTGATTATCCTCCACATCAAGCTTAAAAGGCTCATGCTTGCCTTGGTCAATTGGAATTTAAATGTTTTTGGCAACATTTTTTCAGAGGTTAGCAAAGCTGAGGCTGAGGTTGCTGCCCTGGAAGCGGAGTATGACCTTTTGAATGACCAAAGTCTTTTCCTGAAACTTTCTAAAGCTCAAGATCATCTCGATTCCTTACTTGAAATGGAACAGGATTTTTGGGTTCAAAAAGCTACCTTGAAAAAATTTAAAGAAGGGGAAAGGAACACTAAATTCTTTCTTTTGTGGGATGCTTTTATCTGTCTTAAGGATGTAGCTGGCGCTAATATTCCTCAAGAAAATTTGGGAGAGTTTGCTTGTAGCTTCTTTGCCAATTTGTAGTCGAGTGAGGGTTGTAATCTGACCCCTCTCAACAAGGACAATCCCTTTCCCTCGGTATCTGAGGAAGAAAATTCCATGCTGGTCTCTCCTCCCTCGCTGCTGGAGATTGAGGAGGTCATTCGTTCTTTAAAAGAAGACTCTACGGCAGGGCGGAATGGGTTCTCCCCTCTTTTCTTCATCAAGTGTTGGGATATCATTAAGCTGGGCGTGGTTGAAGCGGTTATGGATTTCTTTTCCTCCCATTACATCCCTAAATTCATCACCTCCATTGCTATAGCCTTGATCCCCAAACTTCAATCTCCCAAGTCTTGGTCAGATTTCAGGCCTATTAGCCTTTGCAATGTCTTCAACAAAATTTGCACTAAAGTCTTGGCTAATAGACTTTGCTCCATCCTTTCGAAGCTTATTTCCCCCAATCAAAATGCTTTTGTCAAAGGAAGGCTTCTATCTGATAATTTCCTTCTAGCAAAGGAGCTAATCCATGACTTAGATAAGCCGTGCTTTGGTGGCAATGCCATCATTAAGCTCGACGCGATGAAGGCCTTCGATAGGATTGAATGGACCTTCCTCCTTGCCATTCTCTGAAAGTTTGGTTTCTCTTCTGAGTTCACTCAATTCATTTATAAGTCAATCTCCAATATTTGGTTCTCGGTCCTTATAAACGGCCAGTGCCATGGCTTCTTTAAATCTTCTAGAGGGCTTCGGCAGGGAGACCCTCTCTCCCCGGCACTGTTCATCCTTGCTAATGATTATTTTCTGAGACTGTTGTCCTTCCGGTTCTTGTTGGCTAAAGGAGTCAACTATCATAACACTGATAAAGATATTATCTCCCACCTTGCTTTCGCTGACGACACTATTATTTTTTGTAGAGCCACGATCAAGGCCTTTAGTATCCTGCTACTAATCCTAGAACACATGCAGATTGTCTTTGGGATGAAAGTAAATATGTTCAAGTCCAATGTTGTTTTCAGGAAGCAGGTCGTTTTGAGCCATTGCAATAAAATCCTACGGCTATCTAGTCTCTCCAAGAAGTCTCTCCCCATTAGTTACCTGGGTCTTCCTTTGTCTAAAGGTAGAGTGTCATGTTCTCTCTTCCAGTCTATCCTTGATCAAATGTCCACAAGCATTAATGGTTGGGCATCTAAATGCCTTTCCTTTGGGGGACAGATTATTTTGCTCCAATCGGTGCTTAGCTCTCTTCCAAACCATTTTTTGGCGGTATTTAAGCCTCCTGCCACTTTCAGTAAGAGGGCCTATAATCTTTGTAACGATTTCCTCTGGGGAGCGTTTGATTCTAGAAAGGCCGTGCGTTGGTCCTCATGGAAAAAGATAGCGCGCCCAAAAGCTGAGTGGGGGCTGGGCTTCCATCCGTTTAATCTCACAGCTTCTGCCTTCTGAATTCGGGACTGGTGGAGACTGAGATATGGGGATGGAAGTTGGGCTGCCTTCATGGCCAACAAATACGGGAAGTTGACTCATCTTTCTGTTCGGTCTTGGAGGAAAAATGACTCCATTAGCTGGAAACACCTTTTAAATATTAAAGCTTTAGCTGAGAGCAAAATCTTTTGGAAGCTGGGAAAGGGCTTTATTTCTTTCTGGTTTGACAGGTGGTGTATCGAAGGCCCAATGGCTTCTCTTTTTCCAGTTAGGGGCTCCCCCCTTGATTGCGTGGCAGATTTTTGGGCTGATGGCCGTTGGTTAGAGGACAAGTTAAGGAGCGTTGGTATTAGTGAGTCTTAGATTCCAAACTCAATCAAGAGGTTGCCATTATTCCATATACTGATGACTATTTCAAGGTGGTCTTCGACACCAATGTGCAATTAAAAGTTAAATCAGCGCGTAAGCTCCTACTCAATCCGGGCCCTTCTTCTCCCCGATCCTAGTTCAAGCTCCCCACCCTTGCCTTGTCTTTCTTTATTTGGAGACTCTTGAGTAATTTTATCTTGGTGGATGACATTCTGCAGAACAGAGGGGCCTCCTTAGCCTCTAAATGTTCCCATTGTCTGGCCGAGGAATCCATGTCTCATCTTTTCATGTTTTACAAGTATGCTATGCTTCTTTGGAAGGGTTTTGCTTCCTTTCTGAAGCTCGATAAGATTTTAACCTTGAGTAGCACTGCTGAGTTGATTCTTACTATGAGTACCGTCGACCATTTCTCTTTTACTCTGGTCTATCGGATTCTTTGGCAAATTTGGTTAGTGAGAAACAATTTAAAGTGGAACAACAAATTGACTTCTCTCCCCAATTCCATCTTTTCAATTCGAAAGTATATTCGGATGGCTTGTGCTTCAGGCCTTTTATAGGGAAATGGTAATTTCTCCAACTTCTATGACAACATGGCTACTATTTTCCCCTCTCAAGCCAGCGGCTCCCTGAGCATCCCGTGGGATGGTCACTCCTCCCTCTTTATTCACTTCTTTGTGCTGAATCATGGAGGGGCTTGGATCTCTTCTATTGTGTGGGTGGACCATTCGGGCCAGTGGCTTACCCGATCTTCTGGTGCTAGAATTTGGATGACTCCGTGGCTGGTTTGGATCCTTTTATCGTCTTTCTCAGGCAGGCTTAATAATTTAGTGTGGATTTGTAATAATTCTTCCCGTCTCTAGCTCTTGCATTTTTTTAAGGATCTCCTTCTGATATTCTTCAAATAAAATAACTAGATACCCTAAGATTATGCTTAAACTTTTGTAAGTCTAATCTCTTATTTCTTTTTATTGACTATTGTAATAACACAAACTCTTAAGCACCAAGATATTGTCTGCTTTGGCCTGAAAAGCCTCATAATTTTGCACTCAGACAATAACTTCTCAGCAGCTTACCTATCCTGGGAGTGCTCCCATGTGAACATGTTTAACTTTTGAGCTCTTATCAAGAATTCCACTATTATCTAAAATGATGCCTCTATAACAACATATGGTCATTACCTAGATTATGATCACCAAAATAGTTTAAGAACTTCAGCATTAGTCTTAAAATAATATTTAGACCAATTCCTGAATTTTTGGTGGAATTTGGAGGTCATTTGAGTGAGATCAATATTTTGATCAAATTAATTATTTAGAAAAATGAGATAATTATTTGGACTTCTAATAAAACTTTTGATGTCATTTTTGAGTTTACTCGCCCAAATTAGTCAGGGGTAAAATTTTGGGAATTTTTGGAGTCCATTTGGTCTACAAAATGGAGCATAAATTATATTATATTAATTTATGACAATTAATAATAATTATTTAAAATAATTATCCCTTTCAACGGTATTAACCATCGGCAGCGGGGATCCGCTGCTCAGTTTTAAACACCGAGCAGCAAATTCGTTGAATCTGCGACATCCGTCATGGTAGGATTTTGATCTGATAATAGGGCATGTTCCACGGGCGAAGGGCGATCTAGTCGTTGGATCAAAACCTTAATCCAACTGTCGAGACTTGCCACTGCGATCAGTTCAACTCTGATAGCTCGAAAAAAGCTGATGACCGCTCGAAATGGCTGCCTCCTTCACCCGTTCGTCATGCTAAGGCCTAAGCCATCATCCTCATATAGATCTTCCTAACCTATTGCGTGAGAGTTTCTTTTGATGTTTTGAGACACCGAAGAACCTAACGGATGAGCCATAGCCTGTGACTGCCCTGCCCCGCCGTGGTCCTGTTAACCCTTAAGTTAACATGATTAGTATTGAATTAGACACATGTTCTAATCCAACTTAAATAAGGACTTTGCCATTCATCCCAGAATTTATCACTAAATGATCATACATGAACTCAGAGTGCGGAAGCATAAAAAGTATAACATCCATCCAATACAGTATAATTACAACAATACAGAATAAGTAAAGCGCTGAAAGAGAAATATAAACCTGTATTATTACAACAATTTAATAAGTTTAAAAGAACTGAAAGGAAACTCTCAATCTCACTGGAAGAAAGAAAACTAAAACTACAGATCTTCAGGAATGGGCTCCTCCTCCAATGGCAAGCACTCCACTAGATCAGCTGCTCCAACAAACTCAGAACCTACCATTATCGGTTTCATAATGGTAGGGACCCAGCCAACAAAAGAAAAATTGGTTAGACTATTGTCTAAGCACATTTTAGGGCAAACAATTTTATTAAGTTAAATAGATATCACCATAAAAATAGAACTGAGCAAAATAGGTGCAGAAAAGCGTACAAAAGAACACATAAAGTTATAAACAAATAGTTTAGAACTAAAACAACTAGGAAGTAATACATACCTCCTCCAAGCAACTGCAACAAAGATAGGTAAGTAAAAGAAAAGTAAAACTGTAAGAAAAGTACAACCTAAACATGCTTATGATCAAACAGAATATGCTAGGTGACATACATAATTTGAACATTATAAAACTGAAAACACTAACATACTATGTGATCATATGAAAATAGTAAGTAAAACTAGCATCCTATATAGTGCAGGAAAACTGTAAGTAAAACAATGCTGAGATGCAGAATACGCTAGTAAAACAGTAATTGTAAACTGAAACTGCAGTGACTATATAAGTCACCCAAACTGAACACATATACAGCAAATCTTAGCCTGATGAGCTAAGAAACTCTGAACTGAACATCACTGAAAACTCTTAGCCTGATGAGCTAAGATAGAACTGAATGTAAGTGTACTTGAATTAGCATATCCATATCAGAATCCTGACTCTATAGTCAGTAGGGCGAGAGTCTATCCATCCTATCACTCGGACTAGGCATGGCCAATAGACTGTCGGACATTAAACCCTCGAAAGGTTGTCGACCCCGAACGAGTTGATCGAAGAGGTATACTAATCAAGCTACACCTTACAAATCAGTTGTGAACATAATGCTGCTTATAAATAATGTTCCAAATTAACATAAGATATTTATCAAAATATCTTAAGTACATAATACATGTTCAAGGTATAAGGATCAAACTCAAGGAATGCGAAGCATCAAAATTAAAGTGCAAGAAACTCTATCTAAAATACAGGTGATATCCTTTGTTATCTACTTTATTCGTTCTATCTACTCTAAGTTACATAAGTTTCGAAATCATCAATTCTTACACATTCTGTAACTTAGAATCACGAATCCTACTAGTTAAAGATAATTAGGACTGGCCAAGTCCTAATTATAACTTAATCAAAAGATGACTATTTGGTTAAAATGAATAAATCATCGACCTAGTTTTGTAAATTAATTCATCCCAACTACATCTTGATTAGCCAAATCAAGGTGAAAAGATTAAGAATTAGACTCCAGATGATGGGGTCTAACCACTTAATCTAAAGGTATAATCTAAGGGTCTAAGGTTTAGAACCCAAATCTCACAGATTAGGTTAAGGCAAATCCTAATGATAAATCAAGTTCATTAGGATGGATCTCTATTCTTAGTTCTAAAGTTTAAAGATCAAATAATCATTTAATAAACTTAAGAAAATCTATAAACTAGAAAACTCAAGGTTTCACCTAATTGAGTAACCCAATTTACTCAATAGATGAATTCTTACTTAAGATCTATTCCTAATCTTAGGAAATAAGGCTCTTAATTACTAAGAGTATTTCTCAAGACACACATCCTAACTAATGTTATAATACCTAAGGTATGATCTAAGAGTGATTAAGGAAAGAAGAACACTCACAATTTACTTAAGAATTTTAAGGAGCAAAATTTGAGATTTTAATCAAAATCTAATTTAGACTTGAATTTGATTAATTTCAGTTCTAAATCATTCTATTTACTGATTTTAGTGATTAGAAACTAAAATTAGGGCTTTTAAAGGCTAAACCCTAAATTTGGGCAAAATGACCATTTTGCCCCTACTTAAGGGTTCAAAAGATCAACTTTTGATCTAGGGCTTAAATTCTGAAATTTTCTTTTGGAAAGTGCTTCTTATTGTCTAATATAAGATTAGACAGCAACTAAATTAATTTTAGGTAATTATTAAGCCATATGAGATCAAATTAGGGAATTTGACTCATAAGGGTAATTTAGTAATTTGGCTAAGTAAAAGTTAAATTTTCTTTCAGATTATTCTTCTTTACTGCCTAAGTTTTCCATAGAATCTAAATTTGCTAAATTCTGATAAGTATTGGCCAAGTTATGGCCAATACAAGATTTAGGGTTAAAAGGTGATTAAAGGAATCCTAAATTATGGGTCAAAATCCTAACTTTGTTAATTAGTGTCCAAATTAAGCAAAATCAGTGACTATGGTTTACAAATAGTCCACTGATCATAATGATATGTGGTAGGCTCAATTTAGACCTAATTTGGCAAGTTATGATCTAATTAGGGTTTAGGGTGATTAGTGAGTGATTAGTAAAATTAATCACTCAAACACTAATCCAACCTTACAGATAGGTTCTAAATGGTTCTAGGAGTCCTCTGAAACATAAATCATTCAAATTGGATTACTAGATTGGCTAATATTCACTAATTAAGATCTAGAGTAATTAAGAGTGATTAGCAAATCTAATCGTTGGATCTAAAATATTTTTACATATTATTGTTAATTAGGTTTTTCTGATCTAAATGGACCTTTGGATTATCAAATTCGGAGCTAAATTGACCAACTTATGGTCAATTGAAGATCTAGGTCTAATTAGGGTAATTAGGGTTAGGTTTAAAAGTGATTAGTCAAATCCTAATCCAAACAGCAAGATGAATACTACCCAAATAATCCTTAGGGTTTGCTGATCACTTTAAGACCCATATTGGGTATGTTTGGGTTATTGGGTAGAAAGTTATAGTTGAATGAAAATTTGTAACATATTTACCCTAATTAATACCCCTAAATTTATTATGTTAAATATTTATCCAAAATGAAATTTGATAGTTTCATAATATTCCTTATAATTTTCTGAATCCAACGGTATATCTATTTGCTATGTTTGGACTTATATTTATTAAGATAATAATGTTTTAAGTGGTGAGATTAAATTAATTAAATGTGTTTAATTAAATTGAATTTGATTAATTGATTAAGTTAATAGATTTTATTTAATATATTTTCTAATACTTATATATAATTTATTATTGATTTTCTGCAGGTGGTGGGCCCGAGCATTCGAACAGCGACAGCAGAAGGCCACGTGTCGCGCTGTGGTAGGTTGATGAGACGACGGCGGGGCCCACCGCATTGATTTGAGCAGACAAAATTTGACGCGCGTGGGACCCATGTACATGTGTCCGCACGATGGGGAGCCGCGTGTTGAGAGGGGCCCGCATGCCAGAACCGCAGTCGACGGGCGCGGGCCGGGCCCGGGTCGACCCGGCCCGATCCAAAAGTTCGTCTTCTCCAACGATCTCGAGGCCGAACATTTAGGGCAGGGATTTTGGAGGTCAAATCGGTAGCAACTGAACTCATCCCGCATATCATTGAAAAGCACATGAGAAGGGCTTCCTAATGACATGCGGGCTGCAATGAGAGAAGGTCTGTACCTCCGTCTAAGGTCAACCCTAATTTTTAGGGTTCGGTGATTTAAGAAAATATACTGTTTAGTACTGTAGAAAAATTTGCGATTTAGACCAATCTAGATTCGATTTCGACAATCAAACGCTATGGATGGTCAATCAAGCTCTCGGAATAGATAAACGAAATCGATATCATGTGAAATAATTAAGGATTTGAGGGATGGGTGTGTACCTTAGTTGAACGGCTGGAATCGCTAAAATCGCCTGAAGAGCTCCTTCGATACTCGAACGGTTCAAAATGTGAAACCCGAAGAGAAGACAAGTCTCAGTCTTAAATGAAGACTCACTGAACGCTTCTTCAGCGGTGAGTGAGGCCCGCGTTTGCGGGAGGCAGACAGATCGCGAGCTCAGCGCGACACGCGCTGAGCGATGAGGACGATGGCCATCGATCGTCTGATCTCGCGCTGAGATCAAATTGATGGCTCAGATGGAGTGTGGTTTGGCTAAACAGATAGCGAAACGGTGTGAGGGATTTCAAATGGTGGAGATATGAAGGAGACGACAGCCGTTAAGTTTAATTAATTAAATAATTATTTAATTTAAATTACACAGCTTTAATTAATTCAATTTACCCTATTAAATGCATCCCAAAAATTTTCAATGATTCACCCTTAGCTAATTAAAGGGTGAGGAATGCAACGGCGCACTCGGATTTTTATTTCGATGAGTATTTATTTACTTGATTATTTGGGGAATTTAAATAATATTAAAATATTTGACTAAAAATCAACGACTTCCAAATGCCTCCAAAATTTCACCACTAGCTAATTTGGGTGTTCTGAATGCAATGACGAAGTCGGATTTTCAATTTGAGGTCTAGATAAAAGTCAACCTTCTAGGGTTTGAGATTTTCCAAAATTCCAGATTTGACTTTGTTGACTTTAGATTTGACCAAGGTTTTAGAGATGAATTTCAAATCACTTAATTAGTGACTTAGAACCTTAATTAAGACTTAGATTAGTCTTAATTGAGCAAAGTAACAACATGGGTTGTTACATAGCCAAACCCTAAATATTCCCCAACCCTAGCTATATACAATGTCAATTTCTAATCTTACTGTTTGTTTCTCTATTCTGAAAGCAGTGTTGAGGTAGAGTAGGATCAAATGGTAATGATCAGGCTCCAATTGATCCGTCACTTATGCTTGTGAATTGTATTGCAGAGTAAACCCTAGGTTCCCATTATTCTTGGGTCATGTTAGGGAGATAGAGATTGAATTAGGATGCAGAACCTTGGATGTTTAGGAGAACTCAGCGAGTGCTTCAATTTGACATATGGTGGAATGGTTGAAATCATTTGTGCTAGTAGAATTATAAAACCCTAGTTTACTAGAGCTCGAGTAACTCAGTCAGGGAGGTGTACAGTGCTGGGAGGGTCGATCCCCAACCTATGCAGCACTGTCTCGAACCTTTGCGCACGTGGGTGCGCTACGTGTGCGTGGGAACGACCCATGGTCATAGGCAGGTGTGCGTATGAGTAATTAGAGAAATTATAATTACTAAAATTTAAACTATTAATAGCTTAATATTTTTTTATACAATGATCCAATTTTTGCAATGTTATATCTTAAAGTTATAAGAAAAAAGTGAAGTATATTATGATGACATTTATTTTACAATTGGATTATTATTTTTGTTAATAATTATTTGAACCTTAGTTAGCTTAGGTCAAACCATAATTAGGTCCAAAAAGCTCCAAAATGATCCTACTCACTATCATTGTTCTTATTATGCTATAGGGAATGTAATTACATTGATTATACTTATATTTGATAGAAATTGCAAGATTTGACTTCTAGGAGCATAACACAAGATTAATTTTGGAGAAATAAACATTGGATAGCAAAGTATAATTCTTAAAACCTCGAATAGAGTAGAAGAACATTTACATAACATTATTGATCTTAAGTAGGAGAGTGTAGGTGAGAGAACCCTTAGGGTAACATTGGTGAATGGCACTTGTGGTTGAGATGAATAATAGGTTGTCATGGATATAGGAATGGAGGGTGAGTTCTTAAGAGTTGAATTAGGTTATGATGTTTGATAGCATTTGATTAAATTGAGTGGAGTTAGATTAAACTCCTTGCAAAATATTATTAAAGAATGTAAGTTTTAGTAGATGTTAGTATAAGTCAACGATGGATTATGTCCTTAAGTTCAAATAGATTGAGAACATTGGGATGGTATTTCTAAGCCTTGAGAATAACATCATAGTTTAGGGATTTTCCTAGTATAGATGAGCTACAAAGAAATTTCATGAGGTAGATTGAACCTTAGGACTTAAGTTGATACTTATGTTAGATCATTTCAAACCTAAAGATCTCAGTTAAAGAACAATTAGTGAACCATGAGGATAATAACTTCAGGACTATATTAGGGAGTCAAAGAGGATATTCATAACTATAAGCTTGTAAACTTTATTTTCAAAACTCCAAAACTAGTTTTTTATATACATACCTATATATATATATATATATCTTAAGTCAATTGGGGGTTCACTTAACCCAATCCTTAAGGTAAATAACTAAAATTAGACAACAAATGGAAATCAATTGCTTAGCTAGTATCTTTGGCAAATTCTTTTGAAATGTTTCTATGCCTTGAAACTTTATTCAATTGATCATAAATCATTGCATAATAATAACTAATATTAAATAAGGGTTCTTACTCAAGATGGATTAGTCTGTATAGATATTGAGCTAGGGTTGCCTATAGAGTGATCAAAAGACCACACATGTCCTTGAGGGGGAATGTGTGGTTATGCATATAAAGACCCACTTAAGTAGTAATAACTGAAACTCTTAAATATCTAGGTACCTTTTTAGATTAATGGTAGAGTTCCTAATAAGAACTCCAAAGTTAAGCATGTTCATGTGAGAGAACTCCCAAGAGTTTCACTTATTAATACTTAAGTGGGTATTTATAATGTCCCCAACTAAAGTAACTAACATACACGTCGGTATCCACACATAAATTTGAGAACAATCCATTATGTAGATAGGACTAGAGGTTCCCGTACAGGCTCAAGAGGTACCCGCAACTATAGGGAATGTAATTACATTGATTATACTTAGATTTGATAGAAATTGCAAGATTTGACTTCTAGGAGCATAACACAAGATTACTTTTGGAGAAATAAACATTGAATAACAAAGTATAATTCTTAAAACCTCGAATAGAGTAGAAGAACATTTACATAACATTATTCATCTTAAGTAGGAGAGTGTAGGTGAGAGAACCCTTAAGGGTAACATTGGAGAATGGCACTTGTGGTTGAGATGAATAATAGGTTGTCATGGATATAGGAATGGAGGGTGATTTTTTAAAAGTTGAATTAGGTTATGATGTTTGATAGCATTTGATTAAATTGAGTGGAGTCAGATTAAACTCCTTGCCAAATATTATTAAAGAATGTAAGTTTTAGTAGATGCTAGTATAAGTCAATGAAGGATTATGTCCTTAAGTTCAAATAGATTGAGAACATTGGGATGGTATTTCTAAGCCTTGAGAATAACATCATAGTTTAGGGATTTTCCTAGTTTATATGAGCTACTAAGAAATTTCATGAGGTAGATTGAACCTTAGGACTTAAGTTGATCCTTATGTTAGATCATTTCAAACCTAAGGATCTCAGTTAAGGAATAATTAGTGAACCATGAGGATAATAACTTCAGGACTATATTAGGGAGTCAAAGAGGATATTTATAACTATAAGCTTGTAAACTTTATTTTCAAAACTCCAAAACTAGTTTTTTATATACATACCTATATATATATATATATATATATATATATATATATATATATATATATATATATATATATATATATCTTAAGCCAATTGGGGGTTCAGTTAACCCAATCCTTAAGGTAAATAACTAAAATTAGACAACAAATGGAAATCAATTGCTTAGCTAGTATCTTTGGCAAATTCTTTTGAAATGTTTCTATGCCTTGAAACTTTATTCAATTGATCATAAATTATTGCATAATAATAACTAATATTAAATAAGGGCTCTTATTCAAGATGTATTAGTCTGTATAGATATTGAGCTAGGGCTGCCAATAGAGTGATCAAAAGACCACACATGTCCTTGAGGGGGAATGTGTGGTTATGCATATAAAGACCCACTTAAGTAGTAATAAGTGAAACCCTTAAATATCTAGGTGCCTTTTTAGATTAATGGTAGAGTTCCTAATAAGAACTCCAAAGTTAAGCATGTTCATGTGAGAGCACTCCCAAGAATTTCACTTATTAATATTTCAGTGGGTATTTATAATGTCCCCAACTTAAGTAACTAACATACACGTCGGTATCCACACATAATTTGAGAACCATCCATTATGTACATAGGACTAGAGGTTCCCGTATAGGCTCAATAGGTACCCACAACTATAGGGAATGTAATTACATTGATTATACTTAGATTTGATAGAAATTGCAAGATTTGACTTCTAGGAGCATAACACAAGATTAATTTTGGAGAGAACATTGGATAGCAAAGTATAATTCTTAAAACCTCGAATAGAGTAGAAGAACATTTACATAACATTATTGATCTTAAGTAGGAGAGTGTAGGTGAGAGAACCCTTAGGGTAACATTGGTGAATGGCACTTGTGGTTGAGATGAATAAAAGGTTGTCATGGATATAGGAATTGAGGGTGAGTTCTTAAAAGTTGAATTAGGTTATGATGTTTGATAGCATTTGATTAAATTGAGTGGAGTTAGATTAAACTCCTTGCAAAATATTATTAAAGAATGTAAGTTTTAGTAGATGCTAGTATAAGTCAATGATGGATTATGTCCTTAAGTTCAAATAGATTGAGAACATTGGGATGGTATTTCTAAGCCTTGAGAATAACATCATAGTTTAGGGATTTTCCTAGTTTAGATGAGCTACAAAGAAATTTCATGAGGTAGATTGAACCTTAGGACTTAAGTTGATCCTTATGTTAGATCATTTCAAACCTAAAGATCTCAGTTAAAGAATAATTAGTGAACCATGAGGATAATAACTTCAGGACTATATTAGGGAGTCAAAGAGGATATTTATAATTATAAGCTTGTAAACTTTATTTTCAAAACTCCAAAACTAGTTTTTTATATACATACCTATATATATATATATATATATATATATATATATATATATATATATATATATATATCTTAAGTCAATTGGGGGTTAACTTAACCCAATCCTTAAGGTAAATAACTAAAATTAGACAACAAATGGAAATCAATTGCTTAGCTAGTATCTTTGGCAAATTCTTTTGTAATGTTTCTATGCCTTGAAACTTTATTCAATTGATCATAAATCATTGCATAATAATAACTAATGTTAAATAAGGGTTCTTACTCAAGATGGATTAGTCTGTATAGATATTGAGCTAGGGCTGCCTATAGAGTGATCAAAAGACCACACATGTCCTTGAGGGGGAATGTGTGGTTATGCATATAAAGACCCACTTAAGTAGTAATAACTGAAACTCTTAAATATCTAGGTACCTTTTTAGATTAATGGTAGAGTTCCTAATAAGAACTCCAAAGTTAAGCATGTTCATGTGAGAGAACTCCCAAGAGTTTCACTTATTAATACTTAAGTGGGTATTTATAATGTCCCCAACTAAAGTAACTAACATACACGTCGGTATCCACACATAAATTTGAGAACAATCCATTATGTAGATAGGACTAGAGGTTCCCGTACAGGCTCAAGAGGTACCCGCAACTATAGGGAATGTAATTACATTGATTGTACTTAGATTTGATAGAAATTGCAAGATTTGACTTCTAGGAGCATAACACAAGATTAATTTTGGAGAAATAAACATTGAATAGCAAAGTATGATTCTTAAAACCTCGAATAGAGTAGAATAACATTTACATAACATTATTCATCTTAAGTAGGAGAGTGTAGGTGAGAGAACCCTTAAGGGTAACATTGGAGAATGGCACTTGTGGTTGAGATGAATAATAGGTTGTCATGGATATAGGAATGGAGGGTGATTTTTTAAAAGTTGAATTAGGTTATGATGTTTGATAGCATTTGATTAAATTGAGTGGAGTTAGATTAAACTCCTTGCCAAATGTTATTAAAGAATGTAAGTTTTAGTAGATGCTAGTATAAGTCAACGATGGATTATGTCCTTAAGTTCAAATAGATTGAGAACATTGGGATGGTATTTCTAAGCCTTCAGAATAACATCATAATTTAGGGATTTTCCTAGTTTAGATGAGCTACAAAGAAATTTCATGAGGTAGATTGAACCTTAGGACTTAAGTTGATCCTTATGTTAGATCATTTCAAACCTAAAGATCTCAGTTAAAGAACAATTAGTGAACCATGAGGATAATAACTTCAGGACTATATTAGGGAGTCAAAGAGGATATTTATAACTATAAGCTTGTAAACTTTATTTTCAAAACTCCAAAACTAGTTTTTTATATACATACCTATATATATATATATATATATATATGTATATATATATATATATATATATATCTTAAGCCAATTGGGGGTTCAGTTAACCCAATCCTTAAGGTAAATAACTAAAATTAGACAACAAATGGAAATCAATTGCTTAGCTAGTATCTTTGGCAAATTCTTTTGAAATGTTTCTATGCCTTGAAACTTTATTCAATTGATCATAAATCATTGCATAATAATAACTAATATTAAATAAGGGTTCTTACTCAAGATGGATTAGTCTGTATAGATATTGAGCTAGGGCTGCCTATAGAGTGATCAAAAGACCACACATGTCCTTGAGGGGGAATGTGTGGTTATGCATATAAAGACCCACTTAAGTAGTAATAACTGAAACTCTTAAATATCTAGGTACCTTTTTAGATTAATGGTAGAGTTCCTAATAAGAACTCCAAAGTTAAGCATGTTCATGTGAGAGAACTCCCAAGAGTTTCACTTATTAATACTTAAGTGGGTATTTATAATGTCCCCAACTAAAGTAACTAACATACACGTCGGTATCCACACATAAATTTGAGAACAATCCATTATGTAGATAGGACTAGAGGTTCCCGTACAGGCTCAAGAGGTACCCGCAACTATAGGGAATGTAATTACATTGATTGTACTTAGATTTGATAGAAATTGCAAGATTTGACTTCTAGGAGCATAACACAAGATTAATTTTGGAGAAATAAACATTGAATAGCAAAGTATGATTCTTAAAACCTCGAATAGAGTAGAATAACATTTACATAACATTATTCATCTTAAGTAGGAGAGTGTAGGTGAGAGAACCCTTAAGGGTAACATTGGAGAATGGCACTTGTGGTTGAGATGAATAATAGGTTCTCATGGATATAGGAATGGAGGGTGATTTTTTAAAAGTTGAATTAGGTTATGATGTTTGATAGCATTTTATTAAATTGAGTGGAGTTAGATTAAACACCTTGCCAAATGTTATTAAAGAATGTAAGTTTTAGTAGATGCTAGTATTAGTCAATGAATGATTATGTCCTTAAGTTCAAATAGATTGAGAACATTGGGATGGTATTTCTAAGCCTTGAGAATAACATCATGGTTTAGGGATTTTCCTAGTTTATATGAGCTACTAAGAAATTTCATGAGGTAGATTGAACCTTAGGACTTAAGTTGATCCTTATGTTAGGTCATTTCAAACCTAAGGATCTCAGTTAAGGAATAATTAGTGAACCATGAGGATAATAACTTCAGGACTATATTAGGGAGTCAAAGAGGATATTTATAACTATAAGCTTGTAAACTTTATTTTCAAAACTCCAAAACTAGTTTTTTATATACATACCTATATATCTATATATATCTTAAGCCAATTGGGGGTTCAGTTAACCCAATCCTTAAGGTAAATAACTAAAATTAGACAACAAATGGAAATCAATTGCTTAGCTAGTATCTTTGGTAAATTCTTTTGAAATGTTTCTATGCCTTGAAACTTTTTTCAATTGATCATAAATTATTGCATAATAATAACTAATATTAAATAAGGGTTCTTACACAAGATGGATTAGTCTGTATAGATATTGAGCTAGGGCTGCCTATAGAGTGATCAAAAGACCACACATGTCCTTGAGGTGGAATGTGTGGTTATGCATATAAAGACCCACTTAAGTAGTAATAAGTGAAACCCTTAAATATCTAGGTACCTTTTTAGATTAATGGTAGAGTTCCTAATAAGAACTCCAAAGTTAAGCATGTTCATGTGAGAGCACTCCCAAGAGTTTCACTTATTAATACTTAAGTGGGTATTTATAATGTCCCCAACTTAAGTAACTAACATACACGTCGGTATCCACACATAAATTTGAGAACCATCCATTATGTAGATAGGACTAAAGGTTCCCGTATAGGCTCAATAGGTACCCACAACTATAGGGAATGTAACTACATTGATTATACTTAAATTTGATAGAAATTGCAAGATTTGACTTCTAGGAGCATAACACAAGATTAATTTTGGAGAAAACATTGGATAGCAAATTATAATTCTTAAAACCTCGAATAGAGTAGAAGAACATTTACATAACATTATTCATCTTAAGTAGGAGAGTGTAGGTGAGAGAACCCTTAAGGGTAACGTTGGTGAATGGCACTTGTGGTTGAGATGAATAAAAGGTTGTCATGGATATAGGAATGGAGGGTGATTTTTTAAAAGTTGAATTAGGTTATGATGTTTGATAGCATTTGATTAAATTGAGTGGAGTTAGATTAAACTCCTTGCCAAATATTATTAAAGAATGTAAGTTTTAGTAGATTCTAGTATAAGTCAATGAAGGATTATGTCCTTAAGTTCAAATAGATTGAGAACATTGGGATGGTATTTCTAAGCCTTGAGAATAACATCATAGTTTAGGGATTTTCCTAGTTTATATGAGCTACTAAGAAATTTCATGAGGTAGATTGAACCTAGGACTTAAGTTGATCCTTATGTTAGATCATTTCAAACCTAAGGATCTCAGTTAAGGAATAATTAGTGAACCATGAGGATAATAACTTCAGGACTATATTAGGGAGTCAAAGAGGATATTTATAACTATAAGCTTGTAAACTTTATTTTCAAAACTCCAAAACTAGTTTTTTATATACATACCTATATATATATATATATATATATATATATATATATATATATATATATATATATATATCTTAAGCCAATTGGGGGTTCAATTAACCCAATCCTTAAGGTAAATAACTAAAATTAGACAGCAAATGGAAATCAATTGCTTAGCTAGTATCTTTGGCAAATTCTTTTGTAATGTTTCTATGCCTTGAAACTTTATTCAATTGATCATAAATCATTGCATAATAATAACTAATATTAAATAAGGGTTCTTACTGAAGATGGATTAGTCTGTATAGATATTGAGCCAGGGCTGCCTATAGAGTGATCAAAAGACCACATATGCCCTTGAGGGGGAATGTGTGGTTATGCATATAAAGACCCACTTAAGTAGTAATAAGTGAAACTCTTAAATATTTAGGTACCTTTTTAGATTAATAGTAGAGGTCCTAATAAGAACTCTAAAGTTAAGCATGTTCATGTGAGAGCACTCCCAAGAGTTTCACTTATTAATACTTAAGTGGATATTTATAATGTCCCCAACTTAAGTAACTAACATACACATCGGTATCCACACATAAATTTGAGAACCATCCATTATGTAGATAGGACTAGAGGTTCTCGTACAGGCTCAAGAGGTACCCACAACTATGTAGCGCCTTAACCATCATGGGTTCAAGATGCTATTTATAAGAAGTGATACTTTTCCCCGTATGACACTTAGCTCCTATTTGACACCCTATAGCCTACTCTGGTATTTTTTGTAATAGCCCAAATTCTTAAATACCAATGTACTATTTGTTTTGGCCTAAAAAATAATGTAATTTTGCTCTCATAAAATAACTTCCCAGTAGATTATTATAATCTCCCAAGATTTTGAGTTAATTAAGTTATTATTTATTATCTTAGTTAATTTAAATAATTTATTAGTTATTTTTCAAAACAAAATACAAGGTTGTTAAGAATAAATTTTGAGAATTCTGGTAAATTTTTGGGAATTTTTCCATTAGAGAATTTTTCTCAATTATTTTATGAAAAATTTAAACCAAAATAATTATAGAAACTTTTTAGGCATCAAAATTGAAATACTTTAAAATTTCTGAATTCCAAACTATCAAATTAGCTATTAACAAAATTTTCATAATTTTTGGAGCTAAAATGGATTAGTTTAGATAAAAGAACATTTGCAAAACAAAAATTTTGACCGTTATAGTTTTGGCAAACTCTAGTTTGGTCAACTTCAAACTCAGATCCGGGAACAACCACTTGGCTAAATTAAACAATTTTGGTGTCTATGGATTCATCTTACTGAGATCTATAATTTGGAACCCTAAATTTAAATTTTGGAGATATATTTTTTTATTAATTTTGAGAAATACTAAAATTTTATTCTTAGTTAAAAATTAGGCAACATTATGCCATAATGTTTGGGGTTTTACATTTAAATCACCTAATTAAAGGTACCAATTAATATTCCAAAGAAAATTTTCTCAATTAAGGATGAATTTAAATCAAATTATGTTAAGATATTCAAATTTTACCATGATCAAACCTACACCATTGGATCTTTGCTAAAGCCTTATATGAACTCCTAAACCTTCCAACCCTAATTGGAAACATAAAAGTTTGCCTCCATTTATAAACATTTTTCAAACCATCTTCTCCTTCCTCTTCTCCTCTTCTCTAAACCCTAAGGACTTTATCTTTAAGCAAATCCCATGGCAAGGAGAAGATTTTGAAAGCTCTAAATAACCTAAAGAAGAAGATTTCAACTGCACTATCTCATTCTTTCCATGATAAGAAAGAGATTTAGGCTTCATCAAAATTTCTTTATTTTAAGGTAATCTTCTTTGATACTCTCATTATTTCTCCCCTTTACCAAATATATTTCATGTTTGAATACATATAATGTTCAAATAAATAATAATTATAATATTAGTAAGTTTTAGGCATATCCATAATGATATTTTAGTGTGTAGATTCATAGTATTCTAGGGAAAAAAATGTTCTTAGACTTATCCAAATATTTTGAAAATTTTCATCCCTACTTCGTGTTATCATAATTCTTATTTTATTAAAAATTAGTTATTGTAATTTTGCACACACATTTTCACATGTATTATTAACAAATTACTAGAAGACAATATAACCTAGTTTTACCCTTAAGATGTTCAAAAATCACCCCAAAGTTGATAAGAGAATTTTATTTTTATTTAAACATTTTTTATAATATTTTTTTTTATCAATTTTGGAGAGTTGTAATTTATTAATCATTAGGATTTGAGTGCTGCTATTTTGTACATTTACTCTCCTATGTTTTATGAACAATTTTACAGTAAACTTTATCAATCGATTTGGACGCTAAAGTTACCATTTAGGCACTCAAACATCAGCAAACACTCATTGAAATCAAAAAAAACAATTTTGGCTGATTTTAGTATTTTTCTTACTATGTTGTTGCTGTCATAAATTTTAATCCAATTGTCAGATTTAACTGAATTATGGCATGCTTACTCTTTGTTATGTTAGGAATAATTTCATTATTGAACCCAAAACCTAGTTTTTCCATTTAGGTCTTTATAGGTTCAAAGTTCTGAGACTAAAGTGACTCTTTCATAGAAAATTTTAGAAACAATCAACATTTTTCTCAAATTTGCACATTCATAACTCTTACAATATTTTGAATTAATAGCTAAAATTTAGCATGCTTAATCTCCTATCAATTAGGAATAACTTTTGTTTAGATATCAGTAGTTAAGAATATCATTTGTACCTTCATTTATGTGTCAAAAGTTCACTAAAAACCCTAATTACATCACCTAACCATTTTTAAAGTTCACCCAAACTTTATAGTATTGACCCAAAAATTTTATATTATAATTTTTTAGATTTTTAAATAGTAGATTAATGTATAAGCATTAAATTTTAAATAGATATATATAAGGAAAGTCTTGCAGAGTAAACGAACGAATCATGTACATAGAGTTATTCTAATTGTATTATTTGTAATATTATTTGAGCTTACTTCCTTTGAATGTATACAACCATTGCATTTATCTCAGTACTATACTAAGTTAAGTTATATTTTACTTTTTATAAATGCTTGTCATATATGTATATATATAATGCTTGTCATATATATATATATATATATATATATGGTGATTCTTTAGAGGTAGAACAAACCTGAACATATACAGGTAGGGTTTGCTAGCAACCCTGAAGAAAAAAGGAGGGATCTAGTCCACCAGGAAGGGGCAAGAGATCTAGAGAAAAGACTCACCAAAATAATATTTATGTGAATAATTACTAACAGGTAAGTTGTATACCTTCCCAGAATAATTTTGATGCTAATATCTGGGTTTCCCAATCATGCAAAGTTATTCTTATTCATGCTATATTATAAATTATGCTAAGTCATTTTCATTCATACCAAGTTATTTTCATCAAGCCAATTTATATTTTCACTTTAAAATTATTTGAGCCGCTTGAGAATTGCAAGTTACTTATTGTTGAAATTAGCATAACCCTCAAATTCTAATGAGGATATTTCCTTCACACGTTGTTGCATTAAATTTATAACCTATATAGGATGCTAGAAATTAATACTTTTAGATACTTTACATTCTCCTGTCTAATTGGCAGTGTTGATAATTAATACAGGTTGTGAATTAGAAGTGGAAGCCCCGCCACTTGATTTCAAGAGCTAGAAAGAATTCTTTTATCAAGTGTGAGATGGAGACTCATGATTTGAATTCTATATTATTTTATATTTATTTAACTTAAGATATTTTGTATAACTTTAATTTAAATTTCTGGCTCTGTGATATATGAATATAATTTTATTTAGTAATTTTGTGATGAATGTTTATTCTCAAATTATTACTTGAAATCTCCCAAACTCTGTATTCGAATCGTTACAATTGGTATCAGAGCCAGGACCGACAAAACAAGGAAATATAGATTGAATGTTATGAGCTTAGTAGCAAATCATTAATTATAGTGTTCTTATTAGTAAGAATTCTATTATCTTAGGTAGATGGATCACCACAACAAAATTAATCACTCTTCCATGGAAGATAGAGGTCATCAGACAACTCCGAGCACTAATGATCCCGCCTCACCTCACCACGAGATAGTTTATCCATTCAATCATGATGGGGTGAATCAAATGTTGCAATTTTTAAGCATGATGGCTCAATTTGTAAGCAACCAACAAACTTAAGTACCATTGCCTACACTAATTCAAGTTAGGGACCTAGAAAAATAAATAAAGTCATTTCTCAAATTACAGCTCCCAAGATTCGATGGAATGGAAAATCCTTCCAAAGCAGAAGAATGGATTCAAAGGATTGAAAAGGAATTAAAATGTGCAAGGAGTGTTGAGGACCAAACAGTAGCATTGACTACTTATCTTCTCATCGACTCAGTCGAGAAATGGTGGAAAACTGCAAGAATCACTACATTTCAAAGAAGAGCTGAAGAAGAAATTTCTTGGCCATAATTTGTTAGACTTTCCTTCGGAAGTATGCACCCCAATCTGCTCATCAAGAAATGAGGAAGAAACTGCTCAATTTAAAGCATGGAGGCCATACAATGATAGAATACAAAGCAAAGTTCACTCACCTTGTATGCTTTGCACTAGAGATAGTAGCCTCAGAAGATGTTAGATGTCATTTGTACCTTAGTGGCTTAAGAGAATCCTTCCATCACATTATCACACCCTTACATATATTTAAATTTGCTCAGCTAGTGGAGAAGGCTAAGTTTATGGAGGCACAAGAGAACCATTCATCTCAAAAATTCAAGATGCCAGACATGCCCCATCCTATTTCACATAAGAAGCCCCACTTTTCTAGATTTCAAGGAAGAATTCATAACATTCAAGACAACAATGCTAAAGGTCCCAGAAAGAAATCTAGTTGCAGATTTTGTCGTAGAATTCATTCTACAGACAAGTGTTTTACTTAAATGGGTCAATGTTATTGTTGTCGAATATGGAATCATATATCAAAAAATTTCCATGCTATATATATAGTAATTGGAGATCAGATTCCTAATAATGGTTAAAAGGTTACTGATGAGCAGAATAAATCCCAAGCCAACATATGTTGCCTTAAGCAGTGGTACCAAAAATCTAATAGTGCAAGCCAGAGTCTTCTCATTAATTAAGGCAGAAGCAAGGGAAGAACCTGATGTCACGACAGGTTCCATCTTATTATTTTCAAATCCTTGCACAATTCTCTTTAATTCTGGAGCTACTCATTCTTTCATTGCTTTGAGTATAATTATGAAACTTGCTTTACCTATTAAAAAATTGTCATCCACTCTTAAGGTAAATTTGTCATCAGGAGATTTCTTAAAAATAAATAATTATCGTTTGTGTGAGCCATAAATAAATGGGAGTTTATGTGGTGCCCCGCCCCGTCCCCATGTGAAAAAGAGAACATATTCAATTTTAGTGGCGGAGCGGTGCGCCACTCAAGAAGGCATAATAGCTCAAAATTAACACTGAAGGGCTACTGACTCAACCCCGAAGGAGGATCGAGAGCTAATACTTAAGATTAGAGTAGTATCATTATCCTAATTATTAGACAAATATATACATTAGATTTAATATACAACATGAAGAATCTAATATATATATATATATATATATAAAATATCAATATTTTCAGCATGCTAATCACATCACAAAACTAAGTATAAGTAATATATAAAACAGAGTGTGGAAGCTAAGCATATATCCAGAAAATATTCATCATAGAACTGAATAGGAACATTCATCTCATAACAGAAAAGTAAATGCATCCAAAATTATTACAAACTATTTACTAAAATAGTACTAAAATAAAGTATAACTATTAAACTAGAATAACACAGAAAGAAAATGGCAAGGTTGAAGGAGGGTTCACTAAGGCACCACGAACTCCTCTTGAATCTCCTGAGAGTTCTCCTAACATGGCTCAACATACTGCTCAAGATCTAGCAAGTTGTCGGATCTCAAAAGTATCACATGTTAGACAATAAATCTAATATATTAAAATTAATCTAAACAGTTCTAATTATTTACATTTAGCAGTAAAGTAAACATAACTGCAGAAAGATTGTAAAAGTAACTGAATACTAAAACTGTATAAAATTGAGTAAAGTAAAGCTGACTGTATATTGAATATTAAAAATAAATAAAATAGTGTATGACTCAAAACTAAGTAAATAATATGTAAAACAGTGCTGCTGTATGCCACTAAAATTATGCATCTGAATATGCCACAATATTAGTTGCCACTGATATTCATTTGAACTATCGCTGAACTAATAAGAGTTGTACAGTTTAATGTCTACATACATCATATTAGGAAATACAGATTACTTATGCTCATGCTAATGTCTCTACACTACATGACTTAAAATTTAGGAAATCCAAAAAATCTAGATTATGACTCAAATGTCTCCATTGTGCAGAATCCTGCTAGAAGGATTATGTCTCCTAGATTCTAATTTGAACAATTAGACTCTCTTGTTTAGAATTTTTGCTTGAGATAATCAATTGGAAAGGTTGTATACACATGGTTGTATGTTCCCATGAAGGTGAATTTAGCACTGAGTTTGCTTATAATTACACTTATTGAGGCACACACAAGATAGGGGGCAGAACCCTATTGCAGTTATTATTCTCCCAAACTAAAATTCTAGCTCACTCTCTTAAGTTTGGATAATTTACTCTAGCGGGACTGTATTTGGCCTATCCCTTAGAAAAGCACCTGGTTATAAGTCCACATTGGAGTGACTCATCCAAACCTGAATATTGCTGGAGTAACTTAGCACCATAGGTATGCATGATCATAACCAAACAATAATTCGGGCTCGATCAATTCTATTTAATAGCCAAGGGTTTATCAAAACTAAAAATCCTTACTCTAATTGGGTGAGTCCTACTCAAGGCTTCAAGGATGTGACCAAAAAGTCACTCAATATGGGTTACTACCATATAGGATAAATCTAATTCTAACGTCTTAGGTGAATTTTACCACAAGATTTAAGATCAACTTCTAAGTATAAGGACTACCTCAATATGTCACAATAAGCTTTTCCTACCTCAATGTATTAGCATTAATTAGGCCTCTTAGACATTTCAAAACACTCCTATAGCAAGATCATTAAGATCTTACACTTTTAACAATTAAACTAAATTCATAAGGTTCACTTATTGGGCTTGGATTAAATTGATCAAATCAAATGGTTATACCCATCTAATTACATCCTATTCTACAATCGTGGGATAAAATCAAGAATATTATTATGATTAGATCATTCCATCAATTAATATAGTTTTATTATTATTTTTATGCTAAGAGTCTTATAAAAGAGAAAATTAAGGATCTTAAGCGTGGATTCAAATGTTTCAACCATATAAGTTCATTATTAACCTTAGCACTTCTGCATTTATAATTTAAGGTCAATACTAAATCAGATACATTATTGGAATAAGGTCAGTCAAATTATTTTTCAATCAAGTTAATTGATTAAGCGATTAAGGGTTTAAGTCTTAATCAAATAGGTTAGAGTTTAACCCCTATCCTTACCCAATTAAGATCAATTTCTAGATTTATAGATCAATGACCAATCAATGTATTATAGGTGTATTATTGATGGCAAATTTTAGATTTAGATTAAGTATCATTTACTTAATCAAGTTTTTAAGATTCTTATGTTCAAATATGGTTTAATAAAATATTAAGTAAATCAAGGTGTCCAAATCAATGTTAAAGTTCTCTAACATATACCATAATATTATGAAAGCATAGCTATATAAAGTGACATAAAATAGAAGGTAATTAAGGCTAACCAAATCCTAAATCAAACCAAAGGGATTAGCACTTGATTATAAATCTAAAGAACTTAAGTTTTATGCAATTTGGTTATTTAGTTTTAATTTGTAATACAAGTAATCAAAGATTCTAACATTAACATTTGGCACAAAAATATTAGAGTAAATACTTAAGATATTTAGGACATGCTATTTTAGGATAAGATGGTGGATTTCTCATTAAAATTCACCTATACATTCATACAATGCTTAATTTTACTAAATCCGAGCAATTCCGGATAGTTCTGGGTACTTTTGGGCAATTCTGGGCGCTACGGCGTGCTGTAGCGCCTTATGGCCGAAAGTCAGGTGCAACAGCGCGCTGTGACGCGTTGTAGCACTTTTAGGCGCTGCGGTGCACTGCAGTCGATTTAATTCAATTTCATAAAAACTTTTTATGCTTCATCAAATTATTATACCACTGTGGCGTGCTGTAGTGCACTACGGCAGACCCAAATTTGAAACTTCGGGCACTGCGGTGCGCTACAGTGCCCGACAGTGATTTCACTTGTGCGAATACGGTAATGGGTCTCCATTCGCACTCAAATATACCCAATTTTGAGCACTTCACATGTGGTGCCATATACCGATGGAAAGGTCTTTTCGAGACCTTTCAATTTATACTAAAATCAACATTAATTGATTTTCCTAACGAATAGAAATTGATGCCCTAGCTACAAGTATACAAAAATTATACAGTTTTTTGTCAATTTTTCTAATGGAGAACAAGTTTTGACCGGACTCATTTGAGTCCGATTGAAGCTCGATGATCACACATAAATTCCATACAATAGCTACTGAACATGCCAATCACAGTACTTGATAAATCAGATGAAGAGAGCATAAGAAAGAGTAAGCAAAAGGGTACTTTAGCCTTTAGAAAAGGAAGAAGATCTTAGATTTTTTGCAAAAGCTTGAGACTTGAGGGCTTCTCCAACAGCAACTCATCAAGTGAAGGGGAAGAAGGAAGCTTAGTTTGACAGCAAGGGATGGAGGGAGGGGGTTGAGCTCCATTTAAAGGAGAAGGAGAAGAGGATGGGCTATGAGAGCTAGGAGGTGAGGGAGATGGCCTCAGCCTTGCTTGTGTGCGCCAGGGATAGGGAAGGCGTCAAACAAGGGAATGGGGGTGGGATCCATGCGCAGGAAAGAAAAATGGAAAAAAGAAAAATGCATTTAAATGAATAATTAATTATTCATTTCTAATATTTAATTTATTAAAAATTCAGATAAACGCACTCCAAAAAATCCCAAAAATTCACCCTTTACTAAATTGGGGGAGAGAAATTCAACAGCGAAATCGGATTTTAATTTTGATGATTATTTAATTATTCTATTTTTTGGTGTATTTAAATACATTAAAATATTTGCAAGAAATCTGATGACTTCCAAACGTGTCCAAAACATCACCCTAAGCTAATTTGGGGGTGACGATCACAATGGAGAAGTCAAATTTTGATTTTGAGGTCAATTTAAATAGCTTAATTTTCTAATTAATTAAATATTATTAAAATCATCCAACTATTTGATTGAGCTCTGAATTGCTCCAAATCTCTAGGATTTGGTTCTAATGGCTATATGAACTTAATAAAATGATAATTAAGATGTGATTAACCTAAAATTAAGTTGGGTAACAACCTTGGGTTGTTACAATATAAAGAAAGCCAAATTAACTGTCCTCCCCATTATAACATCTTATATAATACTGGTTATGGAATAGATGAGTCTGAATAGAGCATTAATCGACTGTGCTAAAAAAAGTGTATTTGCATCAAAATAATAAGAAGTTTCCATTCATTGGTCAAAGTTGTGCTGTTATCAATTTCATATTTGCCCATAAAGCTGAGAAGGAGATTAGAAAGGGATACCTTACTTTCTTAACTGTACTATCAAGTGCTGAGAATAAACATGCGACTCTCAATGCAACACCAATTATTTGTGAATATGCAAATGTCTTTACAAAGGAACTCTCTAGCTTACCTCCCCCAAGAGAGGTAGAGTTTAGAATTAAACTAATACATGGAACGAATCCTATCTCTAAAGTACCGTATAGGATAGCACCAAAGAAATTACAAGAACTTAAGTAGCAATTTCAAGAGCTATCTGAATGAGGTTTCATCCATCATAGCAGTTCCCCATGTACCAGTGTTACTCGCCAAGAAGAAAGATGGAAGTACGAGATTATGTGTAGATTACCGCGAGCTTAATAAGTTAACTATTAAGAATAGATACCCGCTACCATGAATTGATGATCTCTTTTATCAACTAACCGGTGTCATAATATTCTCAAAGATTGATCTAAGATAACTCCATGAATGAGCAAAATGAAGGTTGTATTAATGAGAAAGATATCTGGGGAAACAGCTAAAAAAAGATCTTGTTACCACCAACTCCATATAAGAGAAGAATATATTCCTAAATCTGCATTTAGAACTTGTTATAGGCATTATTTAGTAATACCCTTTGGCCTAACCAATGCCCCATCATATTTTATGGAATTAATGCAATGAATATTGAAGGCATATTTTGATTCATGTATCATTGTGTTCATTGATGATATATTAATTTATTTATAGAGTACTACAGAACATGAAGAACACCTTAGAAGCATTTTAAACTGTCTAAGGCAACACCAACTATATGCAAAATTTCCAAATGGGAATTTTGGCTGCAGTTAATAGCCTTTTTAGGCCACGTGATTAGTAAAGGAGAAATATCCGTCGATACTAACAAAGTTAGAGCAATCCAAAATGGCCCCAGCCTACTTCAGTGATTGAAATTTGCAGTTTCTTGGGTCTAGCCGATTATTACCGCAAGTTTGTAAATAATTACTCTCAAATTGTTATCCCTCTCACTCATCTAACTCAAAAAGCTGTACTTTATATATGGGAACCTTTATGTGAAAATGCATTCTAGAAGCTTAAGGAGTGTCTAATGACAACCCCATTCTTAGTCTTGCCCATTTAAGAAAATGATTACCAAATATATAGTGATGCCTCACTGAATTATTTCAATTGTGTGCTTATGCAAGAAGGACATATTATAGCATTTGCTTCTAGACAACTAAAGATTCATGAAAAAAACTATCCAATTCATGATTTAGAACTGGCGTGTGGTGACCCCAACATTGGATTGGGAACCCGACCCAACACTAGAGCGTCGCCACACCACTCAACATAGAGTTAGAAGGAAACTAACCCAGTGTCGAGTGGTGTGTGGCCAATAATCTTTGTGAGGGTGTTAATCTAAAAGCTGAAGTGGAATAAGGAGAAAAACAAAAGTAGAAAAGTAAAAAATAGAAATAATTATAAGTAGGAGATATACAAGCAAGTAGTAGTAGAGGAAAATAAAATTACATGCTAATAGAAGATTACATATATGAAGAAGATATTTGCATTCACCCACTTATCCAATCCAAGCAGTTTAATTATGAAAGTAAAATTCATCACAGAATAAGTAAAAACATTACAAAAATTTAAATTATTACAAACTTAAAATTAAAAAGCAAATGAGTAAAGTTCACTCTCTCACATAAATAGTATATGGAAAGAAAAATGCAGAAGTAGAAATAAGTCTTCAAAGTACTAATGACCAACACTAGGTCCAACTCCACTGCTCTAAAAATGCTTCTGATCTACCATACTATTGGTCTTTAAAATACAGTAGGGCACAGCCAAGAAAAGAAAACAAGTGGTTAGACTAAAAAATATAAGTACATTTTAAGATTGGCTAAATTTTATTAAAATTTATTTGGATATCACATTTGCAATTTACAATTAAGAATCTATAGTAAAATATAAAAGCATGAAAGTAAGGAGGAAAAGTAACTGCAAGGAAGATAAAAGAAAAGAGTAAAACTCACAAGTAGGTTTGCTCTGTCTGCAACAACAAGTAAGGAAAAAGCATCCTAATAAGGCTAGAAACTACTAATGTGCATATGAAAATATGAAATGGAAACATATATATGTCCAATAAATATTATGCTAAGTAAAGCAAAGAAAAGCAGTGAAGAATAAAATGTAATTAAATAGCATACACTATGTGAAAGTAAAATTGTAAGTAAGTAAAGCACAATATAGAAAATGAAAGTGTAAAGTAAGGAAAGCAAAAACAAACCTTAGCCTCTTAGGCTATGAATACATAGCCTAAGACTTTGAAAAGTAAGCATAGCTCAAATGGTATGATGAGTACACCCAATCAAAAAGATTATGATGACCCAAAAAAATGTAAATTATTGAAGTTATTTTAATTTTCTGTTCTGCAAGCAAAATTATAGAACAAGCTATGAGTTAAGCAGATCTACCTAACTAGCAAGGAAAATGGGGCCTTAAGTAGGAATAAAACACTTATAGTATTCACTTGAGAATGTGAGGTCTCCTTATATTCCCCCTAAGCTTGCTCTTGGCCATCATCAAAAAGAGCCCCTATGTTTTATAAAGATTGTTTTATTTATGCACAATTTCTTGTAAGTATGTTCAAGGATATAATCTCATTACGAAGCTTTGCATTCAAGAAAAAACAAGTAATTGTAAACTATGTGATATCCATTGTTATCTAATTTTAATGATCTAACTTAATGATTTGAACTAATTAAGCTCCCAATTGACTTAGATATATTGATCTCAAGTCAATTATAAGTAATAATATAAATGATTAGGGTTTTGGAAAGTAGAAATTTGATTTAGTATATGGAATGACAAAATAATTTATAAGTATATTAATGAAAAATGAAACTAATCCTACACTTATCCTAAACCACAAAATCAGTTTAGGTCACTAGATTCAAGGCTTATGAAACTAGTAGGAAAAGGTACAGCTAAGGAATTACTATACTTAAAGAAAATGGAAGTTAATGTTCTACTTACTAGACTCATTCGACTAGCTTATAATTGAAAGACTCTATCTAAATCAATCACTAATTTACATAAGATCAAGCAATAGGAGAAATCTAAGAGTATGGAAGAGGAAGGATTATAAGCTACAAGCTCTATATTCATTATAAGTTGTATGTTAATGAAATCTATGAGACATTTAAAACATATTAGGAGAGCTAAGGAGCTTCTATTCCAATCCTTAGAGAGCTTAAATGAGGATTAAGAACTAAAGGAAAAGAGAGCTATGATCTAATATAAATGCTAAGAACTAGTCCTAATAGATTCATAACCTAAAAATCAAACAAATACTAAGAGTAATTACACTAATTAGAAGAAATAACAAACTCTAAAGGTCATAACAATTGAGGTTATACAATCAATCATAATGCATCTCTACTAAAGTTGATAATTCAATTAAGGATTCTACTAAGCACATAAGCATCTAAATTATGAAAATTCAAGCTCTAAACATTAAATTGAAATGACATGGGAAGTAAATAATATGAAACATGTTTGTTGTCTTAGGATTTGAAAACTTAAAATAAGCATGTTAAGAAATATGAAATTACAAAACTACCCAATTTAAGGAGCCAGATACCAAAAATATCCAATTATTATCCAAATGAAATAATGTAAGTAAATATGGAATCCTTATAGCATAAAGAGAAGAATGACACTAAATTGGTCAAAATTAGTCAACATTATGTTTTTAGGGTTTGGAGGATTCCTAACTAGGGTTTAAAAGTTATTAAGAAAATTAAGATTCAAAACCTAAATTGAATTATATCATTATGTTCGTCTCATTTTCCTAATTGAAATGATATACAAATTTGTACATTTTGGACATATATTATTTAAATTTTGATAGAAATAAAAATCTTTATTTAAAATTAATTATTTAACATTTATTAAATAAATTAAACTGCTGGCATAGAAATCTATGGCACAGATAATGGCAGCACAAAAACCATGGCACGGAATTTCATGCCCAATGGCTGACACGATGCAGAAATGCACGCTGTTAGAACACACGTCGCTCCCTGAGTGGAGCCACATTTTGAGTAGGACCTGTGGTGCATATGGTGCGGCCCGCGATTGGACCGGGTCGATTCAGTGAGAGTGTCCGACCCGTGGGGCTTGCGGTCTGGTTCGCAACATCTTGATGTGAGACCGAAGGGGGTCGGCTAGAGTTTAATTTCCCAGCCGACTCCGAAGGTCCCCTGGCGTGGCCCACACATTGACGGCTAGCCTACACCGAGACCAACCCGACAGGCCCAACCTCAGCCCGAGACCTCGATGGAGTAGCCAACAGAAGGAAGCCCTAGGTCCCAAAGGGTGGACCCTAGGTTTTCTTGTAGACTATTATAGACATATCACCTTATTCGGGCTCGATCAGACTTGATCAAGACTGATCATGGTTTAACTTGACGGATTGAGGCTTGAAATAATAATCAGTAAGATATATTTAAAATGGTAAGGTAAGGATCGGTACATGGAGGTTTGCCTCCTCGGTTTTGCCGGCCGGATTAGGGTTAGGTCACATATGCTTGAATCAAACTCCCGTGGCTCCCAACACACTCTAACTTCATGGAAGCAAAGAAAATGGAGAAATGGATTGTTTGGGAGAGAATAAGAGGGCTAAGTACGTGCAGGGAGGCAGCTAGCGCGGTCGTAGCACGGCCTGCTAGGCACGATCAGGCGCAGAGGGGAAAGGCGTGCTGG
This sequence comes from Gastrodia elata, assembly GCA_016760335.1. Classification (NCBI taxonomy): domain Eukaryota; kingdom Viridiplantae; phylum Streptophyta; class Magnoliopsida; order Asparagales; family Orchidaceae; genus Gastrodia; species Gastrodia elata. Next base: position 28,575,337 of record CM028670.1, on the reverse strand, counting down.
AGATAATGACGGCCATCGAATTAATGGCGTGATCCAATGGCCTGATCGCTTCAGCGTGAACTCGCCGTCTAATCTAGGCATATTAGGGATCAACAGTCCTGATCGAAACACGGCGCTATCCGGTGTTCGGCGCCCCACAAGCGTTTTCGCGGCTTGAAATAGTGGTCGTTGGAATTATTAAATATTAATATATATTAATTTAGTTTAATTTCATTAATTAATTACTTAATTTATTAATTTATTTACTCAAATTTAAATAACCAAACAGACTCCAAAAAGTTCCAAAATTTCACTCTAACTAAATTGAGGGGTGAGGAACTCAAAAATGTAATCAAATTATTGATCGGAGGTCAATTTAATTATTCTAATTTTTAGCATATAAATATTATTAAAATATTTGTAGAAAATTTGATGACTTCCAAATACTCTCAAAATACCACTAATAAATCTAAGATTTATAGTAAAATAAGATAATGAAAGCAAATACTTTTATGTTAGAAATATATACTTTGATGTGTTTTCACTGCTTTTTTAGGATAAGAGATGAGCAAATTAAAATTTGGTTTAAATATAAATTTCTAAAAGAAAATCATTGCGGCGCGCCCCAGTGCGCTATTGCCCGCCACAGCGGGTACAAAACTGAGAGCTCGGCGCTACCCCACGCCGCATCGGGCACAAAACCGAGAGCTCGGTGCTACACCGCGCCGTAGCAGGCACCAAACTGAGAGCTTATCGCTACCGTGTGCCGCATCGAGCACAAAACTGAGAGCTCATCGCTACTGTGCGCCATAGTGAAAATAAGACCAAAAGCTTGGCACTATCGCACGTTGCAGTGGACACAAGACAGAGAACTCAGCGCTACAGCACGCCACAATGGGCACAAGACAGAAATTAACTTAGCAAAAATTCAAAAGCAAAACTGCTGCAGTGCGCCATAGCGCCCATCGTAAAACTGCTCTAGATAGGCATCCAAATCAGCATTGGGGAGAGAAATAGACTTAACTTTCTCCTTCCCACAGCAAGAATTAATGGCAAATTAATTAAACCTCCTCATTTTCAATGGAATAAATAAATAAATCTTTGTTGCAATTCAATTCTCAAGAAGAGGGAAAAGTTGGCTGCACAAATACTGAGAATGTTTCAAAGATTATAATAACAAATGAGAAAGGCTAAAGAGAGGTTCCCCATTTTGACATTGAAGCTTCTAAAATATTTGAAGGTACAAAAAGTTGAAGGAAATGGAGAAGCCCTTCCCAAGGAAGGAAGAGGATACCACTAAACGAAAGAGGAATCGAGGTCAAGAAATAGAAAGGAGAAAGAGAATGGTGATTGAAGGAAAATTCGAGAGAGCGCAACTATAGTTCATAGTATTGTTCCTTTAACTATTTTCTTAATTTCTTTTCTGTAAAGAACCATGCAAGGGTTCGACATCCTAAATTTCTTTTCTTGTACTTCTTTTGTAAAGGGAGCCTAAACTTTCCTTGGGGAGGGTTGGGCCTAAACATGTAATGAATTAAAAGAATCAAAAGTGTTTGTACTCAACATGTTAATGAATTAATTTCTTAGTCATTCCTTGATTATGGATGTAACAAATTGCTTGGATGAATGTTGTGTAATGAATGTATCTTTTTAAGTAATGTTCTTAACTAAGAAAACTATCTGCTAGGCTATCATTTTAGAACTAAGCACTTGCACATAAAGCATCCTCATCACAGATATATATGATAATATTCACCATACGAGGATGATCAAGGCAATTTCTTAGGGTTAGAAACGATGAGCAGATTGATGGAAATTAAATTAATCTTAGAGCTCCACTGCTTGCCATTAGCTTAAGCTAAGAATATGTGCATAATTACTAAGAACCCAATGACAAGCTCTTAAGCATTGTAGTATTATTCCTCTAACTAAGCTAAGAAGTTGATGCATATGAGCAAGAGCCACCAAATGTGCTTCATAGCTCATTCTAATTAAAGGAAGAAGATGAAGTGTTGAGTGATTCCGAGTGATGAAACATAACTCACTTAGCCCAACGACTCTCTCCCTTAGCTAAACAAAAGTAGATACATATGATGCTAATTTTGTGGAATAAAGCTCGCATGATTGCACAATTAAAACAATAGATTTAAAAACTTAGACGTAACTATCATATTTAACTAATATTAATTATGTGAGGGTTTATGTGTCGGGATAGAACCTTCTGGAGTTCATCTTGTGCACTAGACATAACTTAGTACAAATTAGGGGTCACTCTAAGGAAGACTATTATTGCTTGATTATAACTAAAAAATTTAAGTAATTTGACATTTAAAGTTAACAAAGAAGAGTACTTGCACGAAACCTTTTAATGAAATGCATGTTAAACACAACTCTTCCTGCTTTCTCAATTTATAGTTTCTTATCAATAAAAATTTAACTGCTAAAGTGGAACCAAAAATACAAACTCTACAATTGTTCAAACATCATTGAAAACAAATAAACTTTAGTAATGAAACACACCATTCTCAATGAACCATAATTCTCGAGACTTCAATCCCTTATTACTTCAGACCACCTGCACTTGCGTGTGAGCATAGACGTGTATCTTAAGTTTGTCAAGTTTTTGGTGTCGTTGCCGGGGAACAGTGATTTATTTCGTATTAAAGACAATTTGAAAGTAACTGGTGATTTGAAATTTTTACTACATATATTTTCTTATTTCTGTAATTTACTTTTCTATTAATTTTTATAGTTTTTATTTTCATATATGGACTACTTTAATCTCATGGTTATGCACAATAATAATCAAAATTGGTGTAGGTGGTACCGGGGAACACATTCAAGTTCTGATTGCAATATAATTAGCCCTTTTTCACCTTCAATAACAAAACCTATTAATGACACTAAGCGTGATCGCAACTTGCAACATTATTACTCTCACTATGGTATGAACATTAATCAAACAATCTGGACACGTGAGCAATCATACTTAGAAGAATTGGTGATATATTTTAGTGGGATCGTGAACAACAATATGCACAAAATTGAACAAACCTTGATAAGGCACGAGTTTAATTTAGAAGGTCTAGAGCATTTATGTTTTTTTTAAGAGAATTGAGGATCAATTAAAATTTATATTGCAAGAATTAGCTAACCCTATCCAAGAAGTTGTTTTAATTGAGAAGATAAATAAACAAGCTTAAGAAGTGCCAATGTGTAGGGAAAAAGCTTTAACTCAAACTAATAATGAGAAGGAGAAAGAGTTCGAGAATCAACTAAAAATAGACCATTCAGAAATGAAACAAAAAATGCCAACATATGGTGATGAAGTTTTAACTCAAACAAAGAATGAAAATGAGAAATAGTTGGAGTATCAATTTAAATTAAACAATTTGAAAATACAATAAGGATTTCAAGTAGAAAAAGTTGATCAAATACTATCCAAAATTTATGTTTCCTACATACCTCAAGTGCATCTACCTCAATGTTTGACAATAGGTGACTCATTTTTTGAGGACGACAAAGGTAAATTGATTCAAAATAGTGAAAGTGTCAAAACCATGTGTAGCATCTCAAACATAAATAAAGCCCTTAGCAATCTAGATGATTATTGTGTGCAATTTGAATTTGTAAAGAAATACTTTGATTGTACTCTTAAGAAAATTGAATTTTATGCATTTTTACAAAATGAAATTGAGAATGATATTAATGATAAATTTGATGACTTTGATGACAAAAATAAGGCGAGGAATGTGAAGAATGAAAAGAAGAATAAAAAGAAGAATTATTATAAATTAGAGGACACAGGCTGGGCATGGGAGGAGAAAAATAGTGTAGCTGATATTCGTAATGATTACATTATTAAACAAGCTCATACTCATCCTAAATATTTAATGAAAATATGGAAAAAAATTTTAAAGGGATATAAACTCTTTTTGGTCTGGCTGAGGATATTAAACTAAGAGCTGATTCGGAGGCAACCCAACAAATAAATTTATGTTTTTATTATTTCAGATTCTATGTAATAGTTGTGTGTATTAATAATGGAGCAGGAGGAATCTTGAGCATGATTGCAGTAATGACAGTTTGCCATTATCTCTATCAGTTTGTTTCATTCCTTGCTACTCGTAGTAAATTATTTTTAATTCAATAACTAGTTTTGTTGCTTTGTTTTTCTTTTTATTGTTTCACATATATTTTTGCTTTTGTTTAATAAATCTTAGTGCATTATATTCACTCCAATTTTATGCCAATTGAATACTATTATCTAAGCATTTTTCTAAAGTTATTAATGGGCCAAATTCAATAGATGATGTAACATATAAAAAATCCCAATATTTTAATTTACTTAATGAAATGTGATCAATCGAAATGAAATAGCTTTACAAAATTTTCATGTTAAATTGATTTACTTTCAAATTACTATAGTCTCCATAAATAAAAAATGTATGATGCTACAAATTTAAACGTGGGGGTGGGGTTAAAGAACTTGATTTAGAGAAACGATAAATGGTGAAATAAAGAATGTGCTAGGCTTATGTGGGACTTGCTGAACGCAGTGAATAATATATGGAGATGAAAAAGAATGTCTCTTCCTTGAATTGAATGCAAAAAGAAAATTTAAGGATGAAGAAAAATATCTGTTCTAAAGTAAAAAACTTTGAAAAATAGGATGAATAAAGTATCACTCCTGAAAAATTCATTGCTATTTATAAGAAGAAGCACAAATGAACAAGAAAATTTTAACACACCGAATATGGCTTGGTCTTAGTTAAGCAATCCTAGAAACTCCTCATAGAAATTAAGAGTCAAGCATCGTACATTTTGAAGGAGGAAACTAAAATAGTAAAAGAGAGGGAAACATTGGCATGTCACTTAATAGAATTTGAGCTTCTTTGATCACATTATTAAGAAAAATATTAAATGACTAAAAATACTTCACACTTATCCTGTTGAATTATGCAATCTAAAAAATCAAAAAAGTTAATTTTGAGCTTATTCAAGGATGAACAAGAGTTTAAGTATGGGGATGTGATAAATCTAAAATTTATAGTAAACAAATTAAAAAAAAAAACAAACACTTTTCTGTTAAAAATGTATACTTAGATGTGTTTTTATTATTTTTTCAGGATAAAATATGAGTAAATTAAAATCTGGCCTAAACATAAATTTTTGGAAGAAAACTGCTGTGACACGCCCCAGCGCGCTATCGCGCGACACGGCGGGCACAAAACTGAGAGCTTGGCGCTACCACGCACCACAGCGACACAAAATTGAGAGCTTGGCGCTACCATGCACCACAGCGACACAAAATTGAGAGCTTGGCGCTGCTATATAAGACTGAGAGCTCGGCACTACAATGCGCTACAGCGGGCACAAAATAGAAATTCACTTAGTAAAAATTCAAAAGCAAAACCGCTGCAGCGTGCCGTAACGTCCGCCGTAAAACTGCTCTGGAATAAGCATCCAAATCAGTATTAGGAAGAGAAATAGATTTAATCGTTCCCTGTCCTACAACAATAATTAATGGCAAATCAATTAAATTTCTTTATTTTCAAAGGAATAAATGAATAAATCTTGATTGCAATTCAATTCTCAAGAAGAGGGAAAGGTTGGTTGCACAAATGTTGAGAAAGTTTCTTAAGATTATAAAAGCTAAGGAGAAAGGCTAAAGATTGGTTCCCCATTTTAATATTGAAGCTTCTAAAATATTTGAAGGTGCAAAAAGCTGAAGGAAATGGAGAAACTCTGCCCAAGGAAGGAAGAGGATACCACTAAAGGAAAGACGAATCGAGGTCAGGAAACATAAAGGAGAAAGAGAACGGTAATTGAGGGAAAATCTGAAAGAACGCAAATACAGTTCCAAGTATTGTACCTCTAACTCTTTTCTTAATTTATTTTTTGCAAAGAACCATGCAAGGGTTCGATGTTTTGAAATTTTTTCTTTTATTTCTTTTGTAATGGGAGCCTAAACCCTCCTTGGGGAGGGTTGGGCCTAAACTTGTAATGAATTGAATGAATCAAAAGTATTTGTACTCAACTTGTTAATGAATTTATTTCTTAGTCATTCCTTGAATATGGATGTAACAAACTGCTTGGATGAATATTGTGTAATGAATGTATCTTTTTTAGTAATATTTTTAACTAGGAAAACTATCAGTTAACCTATCATTTTAGAAAAAGGACTTGCACATAAAGCATCCTCGTCATGGATATACGTGACCTTATTCATCGTGCAAGGATGATCAAGGCAATTCCTTAGGGTTAGAAATGATGAGTAGAGCAATGGAAATTAAATAAATCTTAAAGCTCCACAGCTCACCATTAGCTAAGCTAAGAACATGTGCATAATTTCTAAGATCCCAATGATAAGCCTTTGAGCATTGTAGCATTATTCCTCTAGCTAAGCTAAGAAGTTGATGTGTGTGAGCTAAGAGCCACCAAATGTGCTCCATAGCTCATTCTAGTTAAAGGAGGAAGATGAAGTGTTGAGTGCTTCCAGGTGATGTGACATAAAATACTTAGCCCAATGACTCTCTCCCTTAGCTAAACTAAAGTAGATACATATGATGCTAATTTGGTGGAATCAAGCTCGCATGATAGCACAATTAAAATTAAAATAATAGATTTGAAAACTTAGACGTAAGTATCATATTTAACTAATATTGATCACATGAGGGTTTATGTGCCGGGATAAAACCTTTTGGAGTTCATCTTGAACACTAGATATAACTTAGTCCAAATTAGGGGATACTCTAAGGAAGGCTATTGTTGCTTGAATATAACTAAAACATTTAAGTAATTTGATATTTAAAGTTGACAAAGGAGAGTACTTATATGTGGCACCCCAGCCCCACCGTAGTCATATTAACACTTAAGCTAATATGATTACGGTGAAGTGGTCACCAAATGATAAGTTCCTCATTTATAGTCAGATTAAGTTTTCACCTTAATCCTTTATAATTAAAGAATTTGCCACATAATAGGAATGTTTCACTAAATGATCATACATGAATATTAGAGTGCGAAAGTAAGAAAATATACACATCCATTTCACCATAATTCATAAATTAAATATATTCAACTCAAAACAAATATACAGTAAAAGAAAATACAAATAGAACATGTATTATTATAACATTTAAAAACTTAACTGAAATGAAATAAAAATACTCATTCTCACTAACAAATAAGAAAGATAAGCTAATTATCTTTGGTTACTGCACGCTCATCCTCTTGAACAAGCTCTTTAGAAGGCCCAACTACTTCAAACTGCTCAGAATCTACCATTGCCAGTTTCACAATGACAGGGATCTCAGCCCAAAGAAAAACAAATTTGATTAGACAATTTGTTTGAGTACATTTTAGGCTAATTAGTTTCAAAATATTTTAAGATATCACCATTAACTAAACAGCTAAGTAAGCATAAATGAGTGCAACATGCCATGAAAGAATAAGGGAAAGCTATAAATAATATATTTATGACTTAAGCAAAAGGAAGTAAAGCACATGCCTCCACTCAAAGCTGTAATAAGGTTAGGTATTTATATAAGTATAAAATAATTGGTAATTACTGTATAGAAGACTCATCCTAACATGCTTATGATAATAAAAAATTATGTAGACTAATATAAAGTAAATTGAACTGTGATGCATATAAATAAGTTAACAAGATTAACATCCTAGCATATGTACGTAAACAAACAAATATTGAACTGTAGAAAAGGTAACTAGGAAGCAGTAAAGAAAGAATAACATATAAAATCTACCATATCAGAAGAATTAGTTAACAAGCCACTAATTTGAAGCATGCATATCACTTAGCTTATCAAAGCTAAGGCAGAAATAACTTTACTAAACTCAAGAGACAGAAATTATATATATGTACTAAGTTTTTAGTTATTTTACTTTACTTATATGGATACATTCAGAAGTAGATGAGGAGTCAAGCACGTTTGTAAGAGTAAAGTGGGTTCCAACTTAACACAACTTTCCTCAATTAGTACATGTTAAGTAATCCTTAATTCTTCTTACCACATGTCCATTAGTAGTAAAGTGCACAAATATCTATCAAGAAATAAACCCAATGCAAGTGTTAACCTAATTTTCTATATTTTTATTTCATGCATCAAAGTATCTTATATGACATGTTCAATGTGAAAAGGCTCAAAATACAAGGAATGCAAAGTAATAAAGTTCAATAGTAAGTAAAAGACTCAACTAAAACACAGGTGATATCTATTATTGTCTAATTGATCCATTCTAACTATTCCAAGTTTATACAAGCTCAGGATCTCCAATATCCTACTATCCAGTATAAACTCAGATTCATGGCCTTACAAGTTAAATATTAGAACTTTAATAATTCTACTCTAAATCAAAAAATGTTGCCTACATAAGTTAAATAATTAATCATTCATCCTAATTTTATGATTTCTTAGCAACCCAATCAAATCTTGATTAAGATAAACCAAGATTGAGGAATTAAAAATTAAACTCCAAATATTGGGGTTTCATCACTTAATCTAAAGGTGATCTTAAAAGCTAAAGCTTAAAAACCTAAATCTTAAGGACTAAAGATTAAGGCAAATCTTGTTAAGTAAAATTAGAACTTAATAGGATGGATGTCTAACCAAAATCTAAGGTTTAAATACAAAATAATCATAAGTAAAGGATGAAACTGTAGAAAGCTATAAAATAAATGTTTCATCCATTGAGTAACACATTTACCTAACAAAAGAAGTCTAGCCTATTTCTACACCTAATTGCTAAGCAAGAGGATCCTAAAGTTAAAAAAAATCCTAAGAAAAAGATTTGCATTGTTACATATTAAAGCTAATTAGATCTTAAGTATACTTAATTATCAATACGGAAGGCTTATGGGTGACATAATATGAGATGAATCTCACATCATAAAATTTAATAATTACTTCGAAATATTTTAAGATGAACCATAGGGTTTTACTTATAAATTTAATTAATAAGCTTAAATAACATAAAATTGAATCTAAATCACTTTATTTATTGATTTTAGTGATTTAATTAAGATTCTAAGGTTTAAGAACACTTAAACTTAAATTTGGGCAAAATGATCGTGTTGCCCCTACTTAAAGGTCTAAAATGTTACTTGTTGATTTAGCATTTCAAACTAAAATTTATTGATGTCCAATGATTACATACCATCTAATGTGAAGATAGACAATAAGTACATTAATTTTGGATAATGATTAAGCCTTGTGAGCTCAATTTTAAATTTTTAGCTCATAAGGGCAGTTTGGTAATTTTACTTAATGAAAATCTAATGACTTAGTATGTTTATTGATGTTTATTGCCTAAGGATTCCATAGAATCTAAAATTACTGAATCTTGATAATAAATGGCTAAGCTATTGCCAAAATAATTTTAGGGTATATTTATGTAAATTAGAAGGTCAAACCTAACTTTCTCAAAGGGTGTCCAAATTATATAAACTTAGTGGCTATAGCTTTCCTATAGTATACTGAGTGCAATGACTGGGAGTATACCCAATATGGACCTTATTTGGTGAAGTTATAAAATAATCAAGTTCTAAGTTGATTAGGGAAAATTAGAAAATCTACTCATCAAAACCTAAATTTTCTTGCAATTTATTGTTCATTAGGTCTTCCGGATCAAAATTGTATATTGTAAAACCTAATTTGGAGTCCAATTGATTGAGTTATTGATCAATTGAAGTTTATAGGGTCTAAGGGGTAATTAGAAAAGGGACCTAAAAGTGATTAGTCAATATATTAACCTAATAACAAAGTTAATATTATAGAAATATTCCTAATAATCTCCTAATTAAAATGAGACCCATATTAGCTATACTTGGATTTGTGGGTACAAAGCTATGAGAATTAGAGTTCTAGGGCTAAATTGGACTTAATTAGGGGTCCTAAATGCCATTATCAGAAATACTCATCAAATAGAACAATTGATATCACCACACTATTCCTCATAATTTTCTGAACAAAATGAGATATAACTTTAATATGTTTAGATTTATGAATTTAAAGTTATGAGTGCTTGAATGTTTGCAATTAAATTAATTTAATTAATTAATCAAACTAATTTATTTGATTCATAATTCCATTTAACTGCTACAACCGAGAGGCGGGACCCACAATCAGATCATTGGCAGAAGGATGAGATGATGGGACCCACCTTCTTCAGCTTCAGCACCCGACGACTCGTCGAGGAGTGGGCCCACAGCAACTGTCTTGAGGTGGGACCCATACGCAGAGGCGTGAGTTAGCTATCGACATGTGGATGGCTCCAGCTGAATATGGCTCGGGCTCGGGGTCAACCCGGCCCGGCCCAGACCTTCATCCTCTTCACTTCGAACCCACGATAGGAGGGCTAGGGCACGATATTAAGGGGTCATCCCGATGACAACAGGGCTCGGCCTGCATATCTTTGGAAAGAGGATGACCAGAGCTAGCAGATGCCGGCTATGCCACGGGTGGAGATGGCCTGAGGCACCGACGAATCCTAACCCTAGATGCCACCCGATGGGATGAACTGTATACTACTGTAGATCGAACCCTTAATACATCTGATCCAACCCATTTGAGTTTGATCGGACTCGATCACTCGACAATCAAAAGGATGAAAATAAGGTTTCAAAATTTAAGTGATAGCAATTACAAAGGAAAAATGGAAGAACAGGAGGGTGCCTGATTGATAGTTTGGAAGAGCTCAAGATCGATCGAGGACCACTTTTGACCATGCAGGTTCCAAATTATGCAAAGGAGATAGTAGAGTTGATTACGGACTTAATACGAGCTTATATTATCATCATTTAGTGGCAGAGTCAGCCACCTGTCAAGGAAACTGCCGCGTACAGTGAATGCGTGACACGCACACGCAGGGCGTGGGTGACAATGCGAAGATCGTTCGATTGAGCTGATTGAATAGTTGACTTCAACTGTCTGATCAAACCTCGGAGGTAGATGGCATGAGTAGGGAGTAGATAGTGTCGTTTAGGTGTATTACATTAATTATTAATTTAGAGAAAATTCTTGATTATTATTATATAAATATTAATTACAAATTGACTTCTAAAAATTTCCAACAAATCACCCCTAGCGAATTGAAGGGTGAGGAATACAACGGCAAAGTTAGATTTTGATTCTGACAAGTATTTAATTGTCTTATTTTTTGGGGTATTTAAATTATATTAAAATATTTGCCAAAAATCCAATGACCTCCAAATGCTTCCAAAACATCACCTCTAGCTAATTTGGGGGTGATGAGCGCAATAGCAAAGTCAAATTTTTGATTTGAGGTTAATTTAGATATGTCAGCTTTCAGTGTTCTTGAAATTCTCAAAATCAAGGTTTGATCTATATGGCACCTGATTTGGACCAAAACTTCAGGGTGTGATCCTAATAACTTATTAAGAGTGATAGATTCAAAATTAGGACTTAGTTTAGTCCTAATTGACTAGGGTAATAACCTAGGGTTATTATAGACTCCCCCACTTAAGAATGATGTCATCTTCAACATCACTTAAGTAGGAAGATTGATGCATAATTAAAAGACAAAAACTTGAAAGAGTAGGGAGCTAAGGAAGTACTTGAGCTTTTAAAGAGTCTTGGATATTTATGGCGCATATTCGCTTCCTTTTTCAAAGTAGATTCTTCTAGTAATTGGCTCTTTCACTGAATCTTAACCATTGGAATTGAGCGATTTCTCAGGTGCTATTGATCGTGAGCTAAGATTCTGATTGGCTCCTCCACATAGGAAAGATCGAGCTAAAGAGACATGACCAGAAGTTGAATGAGATGCAAAGGATTAAAAAGACATTTTTGTAATAATAAGATGTGGAATACATTATGAATTGCAAGGAAATCTTCAGTAAGTTTTAATCTATAAGATGTAGAGCCTATCCTCTCTAAGCATTCAAAAGGTCTGACATAGTGAGGACTGAGTTTCTCAGCTACACCAAAACAGAATACTTCTTCACGGGATTAATCTTGAGATAGGCAAAACCTCTAATATTTAAATCTAGAGGATGATGATGAGCATCATTATATTTACTTTGGAGGTCTTGTGCTGCTCTAATCCTCTATTAGATTAATTGAACCTTTCTATTTGTTTCATCAACAAGATCGGATCAATAAAGTTGAACACAATCGGTCTTAGACCATGCAAGTGGAGTGATGCACTTCCTACCATATAATGCTTCATAAGGGGCCATGATAATGCTTTCCTGATAGCTGTTATTATAGGTAAACTCAACTAAGGGAATGTGTCCTTCCCATAAACCACCAAAATCCAGGATGTATGGACATAGAAGACCTTCAAAAATCTGATTAACACGTTCTATTTTTCTATTAGTTTGTGGATTAAAGGCAGTGCTCATGGCCAAGGTAACCCCCAAGTCTTGATGCTCTGCTTGCCAGAACTTGGAGGTGAATCTACTATCATGATCAAAAATGATTGATCTCAGAATACCATGGAGTTTAACAATTTCTTTAATGTACAGCTTTGCTAATTTCTCCACTGAATCGGTTTAACGCATTGGGATAAAATGGACTGACTTGGTCAATCAATTGACTAAGAAATAATCTGCAACAGACCTTGACTTGGAAAACCCATTGCAAAGTCCATGGAAATATCAAACTATTTTCATTCGAGGATAGCCAAAGGATGAAGAAGTCATCTGGGCCTTTGATGTTCTGCTTTAATAAGGTTGTAAGCATGGCATTTTCCCACAAATTTTGCCACACTCTTTTTCATACCAAGCCACCAGAATAATTTCTTCAAGTCCTGATATATTTCAATACTCCCAGGGTGAACCTTATATCCAGAGTTATGACATTCTATGAGAATCTCCTGGTGCATGGATTTAGGAATCCTTAAACAATTACCTTGATAAATTACTGCCCCATGCATCTATAAATCTTGATGGTGACCACCTTCAATATTATAACAACCTTAGTATTGTTACTCATCAATTAGTCTCATAGTTGACTCTAATCTTCTTTCAATACTCTTATAATAGTATTAAGAGCCTCCACCTCAAATTTTATGTAATTTGGAGATCATTTGGCAATTTCCAATATTTCCTAGTTTTTTGATGATTCTAAAATGCCTAATTTATTTAGACCTCATAATAAAAAATGGAGTCCACCATTGGACTCACCACACTTAAATTAGCTAGGGGTGGTATTTTGGAAGTGTTTAGAAGTCATCGAATTTTTTCTGAATATTTTAATATTATTTAAATACTCAAAAAATTTGAAATTATTTAATTAACATCCGATCAAAAATCCGATTACATTTTTGAGGTCCTCACCCCTCAATTAGGCAAGGGTGAAATTTTGGGATTTTTTGGAGTGCATTTGGATATTTAATTTTGATTAAATAAATAAGATAACTTAATAATTTAATATTGAATTTAATTACTAATAATATAATTATTAAACTAAAATTCCAAAAGCATTATTTAAACTGCGGAAATCAAGTGTTTGGCACCGAACACTAAACACCAATTTTGTTCCATCTGATGCGTCGATCCATTTTTTGGAATTGGACGGCGGACTGCATGGTCTTGATCTAACCATCGGATCACAATGGGGATCCGAGAGCTCTTGCAGCTTCCCTGTACATCTCCTCCACTTTGCCTGCAAGCATACCTCTGCCAAAGGGGAGTGGAGGTACGAACGCTTAGACTGTCATTCTCTCCCGCAATTAAACTATTTTCCTTTGCATCTCTTCATTTCTTTCTCACCAAAAGAAACTGCGGAAGCAAGAGGCTACTGGAAGTCGAACTCCTGGGCTTAGAACTTCAGCCGAGGAATCTCTCATTCTCCCCAGGCTTAGAGGTACTCCTCTCCTTCCTCAGTTTATAAGTTGATTTTTCCACCTATTGTTTTGATGATGGTAAATCTATTTTGGCTCAAATGAGATCTTCAGAGCCCAATCGAGCTTGGGTTCTCCAAATCTTTCACTAATGAGTACACAAAATCAAAGATAAGAAAACTAGGGAATCATATTAAATAATCATCCTATCCTCGTTGGCTCTGATGCCACTCTTGGAAAGTCGGCCTCAGTGAGGGCTTCTCGCCGGTGTGCGGGCCGTGCCAAGAGACCGTAGGAGTCGAAGGGTGCACCAAACCCTAGTTTCGCCCGTCCGGTGTACATTTGGGGACGAAGCGGCTTATTTGGGATTTTGTTTTTGGTCCGTGGTTTGTAACTGAACTAGACCAGTTCAGTTCCTGTGAACTGTGCCGTTCATTTGGATGTGAGGTCGACGCATGTCGGCATCTGAGGCCGTCGCGTCAGCGTGTGATCATGTGTGCAACGTTGATTTTAGCGTTGTCCATTAATCCATGCCTGTCAAATAATTAGTCATCATCTCTTAAATTTCGTGATACTTTAAAATTTTGAGCAATTATTTATTATTCTACTATAAATGATTAATGGATTATATTTAAATGACTTCTCAGTAGATTTATAAATATTTAAATAATGCAATTTTTAATTTCATTAATAACTTTATTAATATACCTCCAAGGTATGCAATATTATATATTGTTTTGATCGTAAAAATGTGTAGATCATTAATATATTGTTTAATTTCTGATTTGGTGAATGTTCTAAACATCAATTATTTTAAATTAATTAATTAATTGTAATTTAATTTTAATTTTTGTATGTGACATAATTCATTAAATTGAAGTCCAATTTCTTGATTAAATAGTTCATTTCATTTACAAAAATGTATAGGACAATAATATGAAGTCAAATTTAAGTTTAAAATCTTAATTTTATTAACGACTTCTTAACCCTAATTAGGAGTCCCGACTAAAATCCTAATGTTGTCCGATTTTGACTTACTTAGTGTCATTCTATTCCTTATATAATAAGGATTTCATATTTATGAATTTCATTTCATTTGGATAATAATTGGTGAATTTAGATATATGGCTCCTCAATTAGTGTTATTTTAATAATTTCCTATCTTCTTAATTATATGATTTAGGTGTTTAAAACCCAAGGACAGCAAACTTATTCATTATTTTCTTCCCATGTCAATTTCCATGACATGATTATTTTGAGCTTAGTTATCTTAATTAATTGCTTGAATCATTAGCAAATTGCTTGATTAATCTTTCAATCTTAGGATATTATCTATAGGATTGATTTACAACTTGATTTGTAGGTAATCCTCTATAACTAGATATTATAACCATTATGTGTGTTTAACCTTAATGCTTCTATAGTGTAGGTTATAACTCTCTTAGTCCTAGTCATAAGTATTTAGGTTAAAGCTTAGTTCACTTCACCTTAGTTCTTAAGTCCTTACTTAAGTCTTTTAAGGAGTTGAATTAGGAGTCATAAACTCATTAGTATAGTTTATGAATCCTATTAATTTCATTGATCTTTAACTTATAGAAATTGTAAAGTTTGTAACTTACCAATCCTTTCTTTCCTATTCCTTTAAACCTTTCCTATTTTCTTAGCCTAGCTAGATTAATACTTGATTTGAATAGATTCTTCTAATTACAACCTAGTTAGAAGAGCTTAGTGTATAGAGCCTTAACTTCCACCTTCTTTAATTATGGTAATTTCATAGCCTCACCTCTTCCTAACTAGTTTCCTAGCCCTTATTTTTAATAAATTATTTTATTTAAATGGCTTAATGGACAATGTTAGTTTCTTTTAATGTCATTACACTTATAAATTATTTTGTCATTCCATAAATTTAATTTAAACTACTATCTTCCAAAATCACAACTAATTGTATTACTTATAATTGACTTGAGATTAATATCTTTAAGTTAATTGGGAGCTCAATTAGCTCCAATCATTAAGTAGATCATTAAAATTAGATAACTTTGGATATCACATAGTTTAAAATTATTGAATTTTTTCTTAAATGCTTGCTTAGCTTTGAGCCTATTTTATTTAACACATTCATAAAAGACATTATGCATGAATAAAATCTTCACATTAAAATATAGGGGTTAAATAATGTTGGTTAAGCTAAGGGCATGCTAATAAAGAGTAATAAGGAGGTCTCACATTTTAAGAGGGTGAATGTGAGTGTTATTTATTTTGAACCTCGCTTTCTTTTACTTGTTAAGCAGATGTGCTTAACTCCTCGCTTCATTATGTATTTGCTCGTAGAATGAGTAATTTCATAAAATAACTTCAATTAATAAAATATGAGTTTTCTACAATCTTATTGATTGTGAAGACTCATCTTAGCTTTCTAGCTATCTTACTTTGCATAATCCTAGACTATGTACCTCTCCAGCTTATAGTCTAAGATTTTCTTTCATTTACTATACTTTGCACTTTCCATATTTTTAGTACTGTACTTTACTTATTTACAGTTCATTTTGATCGCAGTGAATGCTGCTATAATTCCATTTAAATATTTCACTGTCTTCTTTTATATACTTAGCATAAGTTCATTGAATATATACATGCTTCATTTTATTTTTTTTCATATGCACATTAGTATTTTTTTAGCCTATTTAAGATGATTTTACCCTTACTTTATTTGCTAGCTAAAATGTCTATACTTGTCAGTATTCTTACTCACACTTTTACTTTAATTGTCCTTCTTTACACTTGTCTATTTCCTTCCATATTCATATGCTTTCATTTGTTTCATTGCTCTTACTTATATTGTAAATAAGTTGAAATATCCAAAATGAATATTAAAATATTTAGCCTAATCTTAAAATGTGCTTAGACTATTTAGTCTAACTATGCTTTTCTTTTTGTTGACTTTGCTCTATCATATTTAAATGCCAAAATATGATAGATCATGTGCATTTGGATGCTAGTGGAGCTGAACCAAGTGCATAAAGTTTTATAATTGCTTCCGCTTAAATAATATTTTCTTACCTTTCCTTATAAGTGATAGAGAGTCTTACTTACTTATTGTTTAATTAATGACATATAATAACTTAATTAAAATGCTTTGTCTTTACTTATTTTATGTTGGAATTAGACCTCTTACTTAATTGCTTGGTTTTGATAAATAAATGGATGAATTGCATAAATACTTCATATTCATAAAACTATTTATTGCATGTAATTAATTATATCTATCATTATTGTAGCATATTTGAACATGCATCTCATAAATTGTAAGCTTATGTTCATATGTGTGAATGTTCATTTTTACTCTTACTTGAAATGTTACTCTCAGTTATATGTTGCAATCTCCTTAAATCATTATTGATATGTATGATTCTAACCATCATTTACTTCAAGTAAATGCAAATATTTATATTCACATGTTTCATATCTTTTATTTATAATTGAAATTACTTCCATTCAAGCATTCTTATCACTTGAATTCTATTATTGACTCGTGTTACTCTTCGCTTCCTACTATTTTGATTTCAGTTATTTCTTTGATATATGATTACTTGCCTTTGCATATACTTACAATTATCAATTTGTACATGCATTTGAATTCATATGTATCTCATGCATTTTCCTCTTCCACTTTCCCATATTAACCTAATACCCTTTTCATGATCATTGGCCAAACACAACATCTAGTAATTGGGTTAGCTTCCCTCTAATTAAGTCATTTAGATGCTATGTTGATGTGCCAATATTGGGTTAATCTCCTACCCAATGTTGGGGTCGTCACAAATATCCACCTTGAATTTTAAATATTCATCATCTTTAGTTTGTGCGATGGATACATCTCTATCAAAGGTGGGCTCTAACTTTTAAAATTCTTCTTTTAGTGAACTTGTAGCAATCATAGCTAATAGCGTAGCACGATGACTAAGAGTGTTTGCTACAATATTCGCTATATTAGGGTGGTATTGAATACCTAAATTGTAGTCGATGATGAGCTCCAACCATCTTCTTTGTCGGCAGTTTAATTCTTGCTAGGTGAATATGTATTTCAGACTTTGGTGATTAGTGAAAATGGAACATTGCACTCCATATAAGTAGTGATGCCATATTTTTAAACAAAGATTACAGCTGCGAGTTCAAGGTCGTTAACAGGATAATTTCTCTCATGCGGTTTTAACTGACGAGAAGCATGCACAATAACCTTCCCTTCTTGCATCCAAGCATACCCTAAACCGGTTTCGGAGGCATCAGTATA
This sequence comes from Gastrodia elata, assembly GCA_016760335.1. Lineage (NCBI taxonomy): Eukaryota > Viridiplantae > Streptophyta > Magnoliopsida > Asparagales > Orchidaceae > Gastrodia > Gastrodia elata. The sequence continues at coordinate 28,557,237 of CM028670.1, read as the reverse complement.
AACTTGATAGTTCAAACTTTCCTTAAGTAGAACTAGTACTGGGGCAGAGGAAAGTGCATCATTTAAAGCTTGAAATGCTTCTTCACAATCTGTAGTCCAATTGAATGACACAACTTTTTGAGTCAACTTAGTCAAGGGGGAGGTGATTTGGGAGAAGCCCTTAACAAATATTCGGTAGTAACCTGCTAATTCCAAAAAGCTTCAGATGTCGGTTACTGATTTTGGCAGCATCCAATCTTGGATAGCGTTAATCTCTTGCTGATCAACATGGATCCCTTGAGCATCCACTGCATGCCCCAAGAAAGCTACAAAACTTAGCCATAATTTGCACTTAAAGAATTTTGCATATAGCTCATGATCACGCAAGGTTTCCAATATTGTCCTTAAGTGATTTTCATGATCTTTTAGGATTTTGGAATAAATGAGGATATCATCAATGATGACAATAATGAACTTGTCCAAATAGGGCTTTAGGACTCGTTGCATCAAGATCATAAAGATTGAAGGTGCATTAGTGAGTCCAAAGGACGTTACAAGGAATTTATAGTGTCTATAATGAGTACGGAATGCTATTTTCTCGACATCAAAATCTTTTACTCGCAATTGGTGATATCCTGATCTCAAATCAATTTTAGAGAACACTATCGCACCAGATAACTAATTGAACAAATCATCAATCCTAGGAAGTGGATATTTGTTCTTAATGGTTACTTTGTTCAATTCCCAATAGTCTATGCACATCCACATAGACCCATCTTCTTTTTGACAAATAGAACTGGTGCTCCCCAAAGAGACATTCTAGGTTTAATGAAGCCTTTATTCAAGAGCTCCTATAATTGCTTGTTGAGCTCTTGCAGCTCTTTAGGAGCTATTATATATAGTGCCTTGGATATTGGTTAAGTTTTGGGAACTAGATTAATTAAAAATTTTACTTCCCTTGATGGAGGTAAGCCAGGCAAGTCCTCAAGAAATACATCAACAAACTCTTTAACAACTTTGATATCAGAAAGAGAGACATCCTCTTTGCTACTGCCCATCATCTTGATTAAGAATGCTACACAACCCTTATTTACCAATCACTCTGTTTTGATTGCATTAATCAACAAATTTTGGGTGATAAACCTTCCTGCAAAAGTTTTAGAAGCATCAAGTGACTTTATGGTGATCTTCTTCTTCTAGTAATTTATCATGGCGCTTTGCATGCTAAGCTAATTCATGCCTAAGATAATATCGAAGTTCGCTATGGGAAAGATTATAAATTTGGCTTGGAATTTTTTCTTATTCAAGGGTACTTGTACATTTCAGAATTTTGCTGCACTGAGTTGGGCTCCATAAGGAAGTCCAACACTTAAAGTTTTAGCCAGCTTATAAAAGGGTAATTTTAAACTCTTGGCAAAACATTCAGATATAATTGAATAGCTGGCCCCATTATCAAATAATACTTTGTAGGGTATGTCATTAATGCAAATGGTTCCTAAATTAACCATGTTTAGCTATATTTAATTCAAATTACTTAATGTTGAAAATAAGGATATGATCAAATATCTGTACCTGAGACAACTTTATTGTCTTCAGCTGCTTCCACCAGAGTTAGATTATATAATCTGATAATCTTTGCAGGCCTGTTCTTAGCTATCCTTACTTGAAGGTGATTCTATGTTTGAGGTTTAGGAACAATAGCTTACCCCTAGTAGGTGTATGACCTTCAGTAGATGGTGGTGGCATTAGAGTCATCCTAGGTTCTCTTCTATCGATAGAAGTAGCACGGAATACTTGATTTCGATGGAAATGATTGATCAAAACTCCATCTATTGTCTTTTGTGTAGTGCACTGATAGTACATGTGGCCCTGACGTCCACAAGTAAAGCAACAATGGCCAAAGTGATAGCACTTGCCATAGGGGTGTGGTTTGGTGGACCCTGAGATTGGTTCAGTTGAAGTGCCAGATTCCATTTGACAAACCCGGCTTTGGTTTAGCCTATTCCTTTTGAAGGCTTCATGATGATTCGGCATAATATGTGCCTTACACTTCAAATCCTTGTCAGATTGATGGTGTTCCACTACCCTCGTAGTCTCAACCAACTGGGAAAATTTAATTAGAAGGAATTGAATGATTTAGTACTTGATGGAGTTATGAAGACCAATCTATAATCTATAGCACCTATCTACTTTTGTAGGGTTCAAGTTGGGAGAAAAACGAGTCAACCTTTTGAACTCTATTTCATAATCCACCACAGTACGATTTCCCTAGGTTAGCATTAACAAGGAACCCCCAATAATGTTCTGCGTCGATGGAGGAATGAACTCTTCAAGAAAGGCTTCAACAAATAAATCCCACAATATATCCTCTAACTCGTAGTCAATAAAACAAGTATCTCTGATGTTGTCCCACCAATACTCTGATTCCTCTTGAAATAAATGAGTAGCTAATTGCACAATTTTAGAGTTCGAGCATTTAATACTAGTTAGATTCTTCTTGATTTACAATAGCCAGGTTACTGTATCTATGGGAGATAAGCTCCCATCAAAGGTTGGAGGTCTCAAGTGCAAGAAGCCATGAAGTAACCCATCAGTAGATTGATGAGAGGTATGAGGGACATGAGGAGTAGGGGAGGTAAAAGAGGTACTAGTGTTCATAGTAGGAAGAATATATACTAATTTTTTAATAGTCAATGCTTGTTGGTTCTGATTTTCTAGCATGGCATTTACCATATTTTTGAGTGAGATAACCTCATCAATAATGCTGTTCGATGCAACAGTTGTGTTGAGGGGAGTATTATTTGGTGAAGTTGCTAGATTCATTTTATATTGAAGACACTTATTCTTAAGTCTAATAAGGATAATCAAAATACTGTTTGTGAAATTTTATTACTCAAAAGATGGAAGAATTGTGAAATTATTATAAAAAAATACAAAGTATATAATAACTATTTGAACTGATAGAAATCCTATCCTATGTATTTAATAGTGAAAGCTAAACAGAAATCCTCAGAGGTGACTTCATGATGCTCCTTTCAAAATCTCCTGGTTAATTGGCAATAAGTGGTGTCCCACCATTCCCTAGCTTTATCTTGGAGAAGAAAGGTCATTAGTGAGTTCCTAATGCCATATGAACACTCCATCGCTTCAAGGATGGTATCTACTCATTTGAGCCACTCCTTGGCTGGAATAGGGAAGTCATGACATCTGAAAATGGCATATTGCAGCATCTTGTCCAGCACTAACGTTTCTTATTCGGAGACTTCATCAACATGTCTCCCATATTTATGACCTATGTGAAAGTCAAACTCCCACAAGGATTCAAACCTCTTGAGGTATACTTAGATTGATATTTTCAAGTATATATTGATCATATATGTGTAATTAAGGTAACATTAGTTGATTTGAGCTATTTTATCATTTTTGTATGAGTTTTATATTTGAGTGCTTCATATTACTTATTTAAGTATTCTTATTCTATGCTTTTTATTCTGAGTATATGGTTATGGTGCTATGGATATTTTTAAGTATTCATTCAGTGATTGTATGGCAAAAGAATAATCCAATAAGTAGATAAGAATGCAAATTATAATCTAACACCTTATGGAGTTCTCTGATACCAACTATGGCACCCCAGCCCCGTCGTAGTCCTGTTGACACTTAAGTTAACATGATTACAGTAAAGTGGTCATGTAACAATCCTAGTTGTTACCCTAGCTAAATACAAATTAATTAAGCTATACCAAGTTCTAATTTTAATTTCATTAGACTCAATGAGTCATTTAAACCTAAGCAAAATTAAAAAGTTTGATATTTTTACCTATTTTTTTGAGCCCTGGAAAATACCTAAATTAAATTGATCTCCAAATTAAAATCTAATTTTATTTTTGAGTTCCTCATGCCCTAATTAGCTAAGGGTGAATTTTTGGATATTTTTAGAGCTCATTTGGTCCTAAAGTGAGTTTAAAAATTAATTAGAATTTAAGATAATTATTAGTTGAATTAATATTAATTATATATATATATATATATATATATATATATATTTTATATATATTCGAGATTCGCTGTCGGGACTGCGACAGATCCGCTGCAGGGTCCCGACAGCGAGGTAGCGCGAGCCTCGAACGGATGTGTTAGCACACATCTTCGTGCCTCTATCCAATGGCAGGATTAATCGTGCCATGATCTAATGTGGAGCGTCGGATCACCAACAAGTATCTGATGATCGAGATCTCACCCGCGGTTCTGTTATCTGAGAGCTGCATCAAACTGTTCAATCCCAACGGCTTCACAGATCAAATGGCAGAGCCCACCTGAGCGCTATTCATCTTCACTCTCGCCGCAATCCTCCCCCGACAGCGAAAATTCGGCCATACCATCCACGTCAGCTTTGTCTGCCACTCCTTTACCATATTTTCCCTAGCCGTTAGGACCCTTCCCACTAGTGCCAAACCTCCTTAGCTAGTCGAGTGGGTAGGAGACCTCTATTTTGGGCAAGCTGAGTGAGCCCCTCGGCCTAAGCTAAATGCTCGGGCCTCAGCCATGGCCTCCATCCTTGAACCCTTCTCTGGCTATAAATAGCCTCCCCTCAACCCAGTGAGCTCCTTTGCTCACTTAAATATCTGTGACCTCTCTTCTTCCTCTCGGTTGATATCCATTGGAGGTGCTTGCTATTCCTGGCAATCCCAGGGCTGCGATTTGCTGATAGAGGGCCTGTCTAGTGTTCAAACTCCCTATAAACCTGCATCGCTGACTTGGTGAGCTCGAGAGCACCTCAATCTCTCTCTATTGCTGTGATTCCTCAATCTAAGTATTGCCTCTGATCCCCCTTCTCTGTCGAGCTAGTTTCAGCTCGACTCATGGCTATTCTACCCTAGATGCTACGTTAGGACTCGCCATTAACCCCCTCTAGGTAGTCAAGAGTGTAGGAGCAGCTGGCAGTGGACCAGGGGGCAAATTCACCGTCTGAGGGTGCACTGCCAATTGACTTATGGTTCACCTGATCACTATATTTCCCTCAGGCGATTAGCTCTCCAATTGGTGCTGGAACCAATCGGCAATGATTGTAGACCCATATCGATGGTTAGATTCGATCATATCAATCGACTTGATTGGAATTGATTGACCCGTCATTGGCCCCTGTCTGTGTTCCACCAAGAGTAACACTCCAGTGATCTAGACCTCCCTAAAACCTCGCAACTCGCTCAATCGATTCTCCTTCGACCTCTAATCGTGTAGGAATAGACCTCAGCTCATGGCATGGACGCTATGAGGAAAATTCACTCCTTACAAGTGCGCTTTGGGTGACGCCTTGGTTGAGTAGCACTCCAGCGATCCGGCACCTCCCTGACATGGCTTTGTAGTTCATTCGATGCGTCTAGGGACACTGATGGTATTGATGTCGAGATCCAGGCGCGGCATGGCCGGAGCACGGAGACTTTGGCGATGGTAGCGAACCCTAGTAATCTGGTGTCGGGGAAATGCTGCAGAGAAGACGAATAGTGTCGGGTCAAGTCAGACCCCAACCCGCGCATTTTATATTTTGGGCCAGCAGTTAAATAAGGATTTACTGAATTAATTCATTAAATCAAAACCTATGATTTGATTTAAATAAAAATGCAAAATAAATTATTTAAATAACTTTGGCTATATTTATCCAAATGGCGTGATCCAATATACCATTTTAATCAAAAAAGTGCAATGAACAATAATATAAAATAAAATCAAGGATCTAATGGTCAGATTTAAAATAATTGCCTAATCTTTTTCTATTTTTATTTAAATCATTATAAATTCATTTAATGTCCAAAAATATTAATTTAGGTCTCTAATTACTCATAAGACTATGGAGAACCTATTTAAGCCATTAAAAATAATTAGAGACCATTAGAATTGCTAGTCACCTCTTAATTACCATAAAATGAGAATAGTGAGTAAGCCGAGTTCATCTCCTTGGGGAGTGCCAGTTTTATTCGTGAAAAAGAAAGATGGATCGATGAGAATGTGCATCGATTATAGAGAATTGAACAAAGTAACTATCAAGAACAGATACCCATTGCCACGAATCGATGATCTATTTGATCAATTATTTGGAGCCAACGTATTTTCCAAGATCGATCTGCGGTCTGGTTATCACCAGCTAAGAGTTAAAGATGCGGATATAGAAAAGATAGTATTCAGAACCCGCTATAGAAATTATGAGTTTTTGGTGATGTCTTTTGGCTTATCAAATGCACCATCCATCTATGGATTTAATGCAACGAGTACTAAAAATATATTAGATAACTTCGTCATAGTTTTCATTGATGATATCCTGATTTATTCAAAAAGTAGTGCTGATCATGAGAAGCACTTAAGATTAGTTCTACAAAAACTCCGAAATGATGAGCTTTATGAAAAAATTTTCCAAGTGCGAATTTTGGCTTCACTCAGTCATTTTTCTGGGCCACGTCATAGATGTGCAAGGAACTAAGGTAGATCAAAATAAAGTTAGCATTGTTCAGGATTGGTCGCAGCCAAAGTCTATGACTGATATCAAAAACTTTTTGGGTATGGCAGGGTATTATAGATAATTTGTCAAAGGCTTTTTGTAGATAGTGTCTCCTCTTATAAAGTTGACTCATAAGGCAGTTCCATTCATCTGGAGTCGAGAATGTGAGAATGTCTTTCAAATGTTAAAAGAAGCTCTTTCTTCTGCCCCAGTTCTTACCTTACCTAAAGAAGGTTTGAATTACCAAGTCTATACCGATGCATTTAGGATAGGCTTGGGTTGTGTGCTAATGCAGGAAGGAAAGGTTATTGCTTATGCATCTCATCAGTTAAAACCTCATGAAAAGAATTATCATGTTTATGATCTCAAATTAGCTGCCATAGTCTTTTCTTTGAAGATTTGGCATCATTATCTGTATGGTGTCCAATGTTCCATATTTACAGATCATCAGAGTTTAAAGTATATTTTCACTTAGCATGAACTCAACTGCCATCAGCAAAGATGGCTTGAGTTAATAAGTGATTATGATTTATCGATCCAGTATCATCCGAGAAAAGCAAATGTTGTAGCCAATGCGCTCAGTCGTCATGCTACGCTCCACTCCTTAATAGCATCAAGTCCTTTAGAGGAAGAATTCAAAAAACTCGATATTAGGCCAACCTCGCAGTGATAAGTTAAACGTACTAATATCTATGACTGCCGTTGAACCAACCTTTCATCGTGATGTCTCCATCTCCCAAACAAAAGATGAGGACTATCTAAAGTTTAAAGGAGAAATCGAAAGTGGTCATCGATTTGACCTACAGTTGTGAGGTAATGTAATCTATCAAAAAGATTGCCTATGGATTCCCAAATCCATGCATCAAGAGATTTTAGTGGAAGGACACAATTCTGGTTACCAAGTACATCATGGTAGTACTAAGGTGTATCAAGACATGAAGAAGTCATTCTGGTGGCCGGGAATGAAGAAAAGTGTGGCTAAATTCGTGTCGAAGTGTCATACTTGTAATCTAGTCAAGGCCAAACATCAGAAACCTAGAGGACTTCTCCATCCTCTAGCAATTCCTGAATGGAAGTAGTTTGATATTTCTATGGACTTCGTAATGGGTTTATCCAAATCAAGATCTGGTCCTAATTCAATTTGGGTCATTGTCGATTGATTGACCAAATCAGCACATTTCATTCTAATGCATCAATCCGATTATGTAGAGAAATTGGCGAAGCTGTTTATCAAGGAAATTGTTAGAATTCATGGGATTCCAAGGTCTATTGTATCTGATCGTGATAGTCGCTTCACTTCTAAATTCTGGCAAGATGTGCTTCAAGATTTGGGGACTACCCTAGCCATGAACACCACTTTTCATCCTCAAACAGATGGTCAAACTGAGCGAGTTAACCAAGTTCTTGAAGATATTTTTTATCTCTATACCTTGGATTTCAGAGGTTTTTGGGAAGATCATATTCCTTTAATTTAGTTTGCTTATAACAACAGTTTCTAATCAAGTATTGACATGGCTCCGTATGAAGCCTTGTATGGCAAAAAATGCAGTACACCCTTAGTGTGGTCTGAAATAGGCAGTGTTCAACTATATGGTTCAGATTTAGTTGAAGAAACAAATAAGAAGGTGCAATTAATCCAGCAGAGGATTAAAGCAGCTCAAGATCGCCAGAGTAAATATCACGATGCCCATCATCATTTTTTGGAGTTCAATGTTGAAGATTTTGCATATCTTAAGGTTAGCCCAATGAAAGGTGTATTTTGTTTCAGCGTAGACGGGAAACTCAGTCCTCGCTATGTCAGACCGTTCAAAGTAATAGAGAAAATTGGTTCTGCAGCATATAGATTAAAACTTCCTGAAGATTTCTCTACAGTTCATAATGTGTTACATATCTCCTCATTGCGGAGGTGTCTTCATAATCCTTCTCATCTAATCCAACTCTCAGTGCTATCTCTTAAACCAGATCTTTCTTATATGAAAGAGCTAATCAGAATCTTAGCTCGTGATCAGAGGTATCTAAGAAATTATTCTATTCCCATGGAAAAGGTTCAGTGGAGCAATCGCTCTGTTAAAGAATCTACTTGGGAAAAAGAGGTCGATATGCAACAAAAATATCCAAGTCTCTTTGATAATCTAGGTATCTTTAAGATTCAAAATTTTCGTTCTTAATTTTCTGCGTTTTATCTTTACATTCTTAGTAATGATGTTGAGGATAACATCATTTTTAAGTGGGGGAGTCTGTAACAATCTAAGGTTATTACCTAGCTTAATTTAAGCCTAATCATATCTCAATTATCATTCTGTTACATTCATATGGTCATTTGAATCAATCCCAGAAGATTTGATTCGATTCGGAGCTAAATCAAATATTTTGGATTACTCTAATATTTAATTAATTAGAAAATTGAGATATTTAATTTGATCTTGAAATTGAAATCTGACTTCTTCATTGCGATCGTCACCCCCAAATCAGCTATGGGTGATGTTTTGGATGCATTTGGAAGTCGTCGGGTCTTCGCGAATATTTTAATATAATTAAATGTGTCAAAAAATAGAATTATTAAATAATTGTCGGAATCGAAATCGGACTTCGTCTTTGAATTCCTCACCCCCAAATTAGCTTGGAGTTAATTTTTGGGATTTTTCAGAGCCCGTTTATTAATCTGAATTTTTAAGCAAATTAAGAAAGTAGAAAATAAATAAATGATTAATTAATTAAAAAATTTTATTTTCTTAATTTTCATTGCTGGCTGCCCATCCCTCTTCCCTTTTTCAGCTAACCCCTCTCCTCCTCCCCTTAATTGCAAATATTGATGGCAAGGCCATCCCTCTTCCCATGCCTCCTAGCCTCCCTAGCTCTTAATGGCCTCCCACTTTCTTCTCCCCTTTAAGAAAGAGCTCAGCCCGTCCTTCATCTGCTTGCTGCCAAGCTGAGAGCTCTCCCTCCTTCATCCATTGTTGCTCTTTGTGTTGAAGAAGAAGAAGAAGAAGAAGAAGTTCCTCCTCCAAGAGTTCCGAGTCTTCTTCCTCCTTTCCTTGCAAGGTCAAAGGAACCCCCTTTCCCTCCATTATTTAATCCAATGGCTATTCCATTTCATTTTTAAGTTCATTTATATATTTAAGATTCCATGTTACCTTAGTTGTACATCTATAAAGCTATGTTTAAGATGTAGGAACTCAAAAAAATAAAAATCTGTAAACAATAGGGAAAGATATGTAAAGCTGCTAATACGAATTTCTGTACACCTAGTCCTTTAACCTCATGGTTTACATTCAAAACTTAATCTTTTGGTACTGATTTGGGTATCAATGGAAAGGTCTTGGAAAGAGCTTTCCAACGGTATATGGCACCACACATGAAGTGCTCTAGGTTGAGTGTAATTGAGCCCGAAAGTTGACCCATTGCGGTTTTCGTACAGACGAAATCACCGTCTCGCGCTACAGCGCGCCGTAGCCCCCATAAATATTGAAATGACCATAACTTGGCCATTTGGACTCCAAATCAGAAACTTTAAAATGCTAAATAGCTTAAAATTTCAGTACCAACAATAATCAAACATAATATTTAGGCTTGGAACCCTATAAAAATTAAAAATGATCAAACTACCCCTAACTTTAATTAGGTCATAACTTGACAAATTGAAGTTCAATTTGGGTCTAATCCAAGTTAAAGTACTCAGTGTGATATAGGGAAACTATAACCACTCAGTTTGCTAAATTTGGATACCAAATGTAAAAGTTAGCTTTTGATGCCTCTTAGCTTAGAAAATTACCAAATTGCCCTAAGAAATTGAAATAGCTATAACTAATTCATTAGATATTAGAATTTAGTGTTCTTAGACTTTATGGAATCCTTGAACCTATAGGACCTATTTCTTATCCAAATTTGGTGTACTTATTGTCTAGCATCATGTTAGGCAGTAAGAAATCATTTAGTAGTAAGAAATCTTAATTTGGAGCCATAAATCAAAAAGTAGCTTTTTGGACCCTTAAGTAGAGGCAAAATAGTCATTTTGCCCAAAATTTAGGTTAAGCGTCCTTAACCTCTAAACTATCTTCTAAGTTAATGAAACTAACATTTGAACTATAATAGGATCATTCTAACTGTTAAAAATCAGTTTTTAGTTCAAAATGTTAAATTTCCTAAAATTTCCTTTAAGTCTTTTCTTAGGAGTTTGCACCTCATATTAGGACTACTCCTAAGACTAGGACTAGCTCATATGTTAGATTTCATTCATTGGATAGATAGGTTATTCAATGAATAAATCCTTGGTTTTGTTAGTTTCTAAATTTTATAAATTATTTTGATTATTTTGTCTTTCAATCCTATATTCAGGATATGAGATTTATCCTATTAAGTTTAATTTACTTAATAAGATTTGCCTTAATTAATAGATCACTTTTAGACTGAAACCTAGATCTTATGTTTTATCCTTTTGGATTATGTGATTAAAGCTCAATCTTATGGTGTTTAATTCATAATCTATAGTTTATTAGATCTTGATCAGATCTCAGATGGAACATCAAAATTCATCAATTAGGACATTATAATTTATTGATTAAACCTATAGTCGTGTTTGATTGGATTAGATTAGAACTTGATCAGTTCTAATCCTTTTAACTTATAAGGTTGTGCTTCTATGTTACACTCGATAGTAGGAATTGGAGATCCTAAACTTGTGTAACTTAGAATAGTTAGAATAGTTTAAATAGATAACAATAGTGCCACCATGTATAGAAGAGTCCCTTGCTTACTTGAGTTATTTTGTTACAATGCATTCCTTATATTTTGTGCTTAATTCCTTGGACATATTATATAAGAAAACTTTGTGCTTGAAATGAAAACTTAGAATAATTAGGATAATAATTACCTTTGGATTCAGTTTCTAGGTGGATTCTGGTGCACATTTACCCTAATGGACAGGGGTAAGGAGTAATAAGAAGGCTTAATATTACTCATTAAGGAGTGTGTGTTAAGCTTGGAACTCGTATAGTCTTGCAAATGTGCTTGACTACTCAGCTATTTCTAGACATATCCACAGAAATAAAAGTAAAATAACTAAAAGATTCTGCATTTGTATTTACTGCCTCCTCAGTTCTGCTACTAGTTATGTCTACCATAGCCCAGAAAAGCTATGGGAATTTTTTTCTGCCCTAGCCCAGAAAGGCATTGGGAATTTCACTAGGCCCGATTGGCCAATTGTCTGATATGGTAATTTTTACATACCTATTTCAGTTCTAGCTTACTGTATACTATATTGTGATGCATGTTTCAGTCAGCTGTGTTTCTTTACTTACTTGCTCACTTGTACTTATTTATAGGATGCTAGACTCTATTGCTTACTATATGTACCACTTTTAGATTTCTATCTGCAACTTGCATATGTCATGTGATCATCAACATATTGATATTTAGACTTTACCTTCAGTACTTTTACTTACTGCATTGTATATATGTATATGCCCATTCCTTGCTTAGTTATTCAGGTGTGCTTTTTGCCTCACCTTTGTATAGTTATAAATGCTCTATTTATAGCTTACCCTAATCTTTGTACACTTACTGCTCCAACTGCTTTTAGTTTACTTTTCATTGTGTTTAAGTATAAAAATGGTGACATTAATAATTCATATAAAGTATTCAGCCTAAAATATACTTAGACAATTGTCTAATAAGATTTTCTTTTATTGGTTGGGGCCCTGGCATTATGAAATTGATAATATCAGATTCAGATAGATTTGAGGAGCTGGGTGCTGAAGGAGAGGAGCTTTATTTAGAGGAGGAGCATCAGCCATGAGAGACAGGCATTGCCTAGATTTATTTTTAGCTTTCTGTGAGGATGAGAGATTTTATTCAATCTTTTAAACTATGCATTTAAATATTGTAATACTATAGGTACTGTGACTGTGATTACTTTTATGCACTTTATTATTGAGGTATGTTGTGTTTCTTACTTGATGTATGGTGAATGGATGTAATATTTATTCTATTTTGCTTCCGCACTCTGTATGTATGTCATATTTAATGATCAATCTTCTTAGTTATTCTATGCACGTCCTTCCCTTATTAGTGGGTTATAGATCTTACCTAATCCAATGATAAGTGAGGGGTTTGCCAGAGTGACACTCCACTCCTTAGTCTAATGATTGTGGACTTAAGGAGCGGGGCACCACACTTGCTTACTTTAACTTTGATTGCTCTGCACACCTCAAATATTGAGCCTTGTTCCTTGAGCATAATAGGAGAACTTACGATATTGAAGATACATACTAAGTTAGTATTTGTAAGGCATAACATTCACTCAGTTCTTTCATTGCATTCAGTCCAGTAGGGTACGTCCTAGCTTAGTTTGCCTCCTCAATTCTAGTTTTATTATAGAATAGACTCAGACATAGCCCAGTGCTTGGCTAGGATGGATACATATCTTATTCTATGAGTTGAACTCAGACCTAGCTTTGATGATGCCTAGGATGGACACATGTTGAACTTTCTGTTCAAAGGCTTGGTAAGGCCTATTTCTGATATGATAGTACTATATTTTAGGCTTACTTTTACTTCAGTTCAGTTTCAGTGCTTTGTTTTGTTTTGCCACATGCTTCAATGGTCTTACTCTTAGTGCTTTGTTTGGCTTTCCCACATGTCTCAGTGGCATTACTTTTTTTAGCATTTATGCTCTTAGCTTGTTTTTGACACATGCTTCAGTGGTCTTTATATATTAAATCTGCATGCTTGTATATATATTCTTATTGAGTAATTAATAAATATTAGCATATTTAGGATGCTAGTTTCATATGTTTATTTCATCACCTTTCAGTATAGATTACTTTTATAAAAATCAGTATGTCTTTATGTAATCATAAGCATGTTAGGATCAGTTTATTTTAGTACTTGCAGTTTTTTTTGCACTTTAGCCTCACCTTGCTTAGTTTCATGTTTTCATACATACTTGTTGCTCAGTTATAAATGATTAGTTATAGCTATCCTTCTCTTAGTAGCTTAATGCACCTTGTAATGCATGCATGTTTAAAGTAATTAAATGTGATATCTTTAAATATTTAGTTCACTTAAATAGCTTAAAATATACTTAGACAATTTGTCTAACTGTAACTATTTTCTTTTGTTGGCTGGGGCCCTGGCATTTGTGATACCAATAAATATCAGATTTGGAGCTGTTTGTTGGTGGTTCTCCAGAAGAGGAGCCAGTGCAGGAGGAGGATCTTCCGACTACCGCTTAGTTAGATTTTCTTTTCCTTTTTCTGCAGTGGGTTTGAGAGATCTTTTTTTTCTTTTATTCAGTCTGTAATAATTAAATTTTAGATGTATTTACTTTCTACACTTAAGTTGAGTTACTGTTTCTTTTACTCTTTTATATTATGCTATGACGTGGATGTTAAACTATAATATTTCCTACTTCTGCTACTTTGATATATTGATGTATGTTTACAGTTCCAGGTGACAAGTCCTTGGCTTAAGGCAAATTGAGTCTTACCTGACTCTACTTGAGTTGGGGATTTTCCACAGTTGAAGCACTGCACTCCTCATGTTTATGCTAATATCAGTATTAGCATGGCCGCGGAGGGTACGGGGCCCCACAGGTCACAAAGACAAGTTCTTCATTTATAATCAGATTAGGTTTTCACCATAATCCTTTATAACTAAGGAATTTGCCATAGAACTAGAATGTTTCACTAAACGATCATACATGGATATCAGAGTGTGGAAGTAAGAAAATATACACATCCATTTCACCATAATTTAAAAAGTAAATACATTCAACTCAGAGCAAATATACAGTAAAATAAAATACAAACAAAATTTATATTAGTTCGGAATCTGCCATTATCGATTTCATAATGATAGGGCCTCAGCCAAAAGAAAAGAAACTCCGATTAGACAAAAAGTCTAAGTATATTTTAGGCTAAAAGATTTATGTATTTGATGATATCACATATACACTAAGCACTTTAGGAGCAATAAAGCAACAAAAGAAAGTGGTAAAAGTTATAACTACATAATTATAACTTAAGCAAGATGTGAGGTAAGCATATACCTCAACTCAAAGCTGCAAAACATAGTTAAGCAATGCTTATATGAAATCTACTAAGTACAAGAAACATCTTAAGTAAATAAGATCAATTCTACATATGATGGTTCATAAATAAAATGAAAATAATAGAACCAAAATAAAAGACTAGCATCCTGACATGCTGGCAGATATAAACAAAACTACTGAATATGCACAATTTTATAGGAAATACTGTAAATACTGAAATATTGCATAAATACTAAAGAATATAAAGCTGAAAATAAAAAATGAAAGTACTATCTCATATGGACAAACAGTAAATGCTACTTAATTCTTTCTGAATATCTAGGAGAAATTTCCTAGATTAATAGGGCCATAAAAACATACCATATAGGAGAAATTTCCCAGATCTCAATTATAATTTTCTACTTCTAGGAGAAATTTCCTAGATAAATATCATCTCAAATATATGCAACCACACTGTAATAGCAGACTAAATAAGACACATTCCATAAATATAATAAAATTCATTAAATTCATTCTCTTCTTTTACTTATGAATATGCCTTATGAAAATTTTAAATCTAACATAGAACATCCATCAAATATCTTATTATTCATCTAATGTGTCACAAATATAAAGGTCCAGAACAAGGAAGCAAAAAATTCAAGAGAATGTGTAATTAGCACTACACAAAACTCTATTATATCACTTAAATTTTAATTTAATTTGTTCTAACTAATCTGAAATTATACAAGCTTAAGATCTTCAATATCCAACTATCAAGTATAACTCAGATTATTGGTCCTATAAAGCTAAAGCAATTAGAACTAATCAAGTTCTAATATATTTTAAACAATGATGTTTATATAAGTAGATAAATAAATCAAACATCCTAAATTGATGATTTAAATTAAATCCCAAGCCAATCTTAATTTATACAATTTAAGATTGGGAGATTAAGAGTTAAACTCCAATCATTGAGGTTTGACCATGTTATCCAATAGGTTATAAGACTAATGGTATGGGGTAAAACCCAACTCTCACAAACTACAAATTAAGACTATATTATTAAGCAAAGTTAAGCTTAAGATGGATCTCAAAACTTATACTAAAGTTAAAATAAAAAATAATAATAAATAAAGGATGAAATTCTAGAAAACTATAAAATCAAAGTTTCATCCATTGAGTAACCTATTTACTCAATGAACGAACTCTAACCTAAATTTCTAAAACTAATTCCAAAGGAAGAAGATCCTAAAAATGAAAGAAATTCCTAAGGATAGGATTTAAAATAAAGAGAAGATTTAAGCATTGATGTTAATCTTAGTTATACACTATTCAGATATGATTACTTTATGGAAGCATAAGGTGAACTAAATTCACCTTATGAAGCTTAAATTAGAACTTTAGAGAGTTTTAAGTGAATTATTTTAGGGTTTTTCTTAAAAATGATAGTTTGATGAGTCTAAATATCTTAAATTGATTCCAAATAACTTATATTACTAATTTTAGAGATTATATTAAGATTTTAAGGCTTAAGGATACTTAAACTTAATTTTAGGCAAAGTACCATTTTGCTCCTACTTAAGAGTCTAAAATTCAACTTTATGAATTAGGGTTCCAAATTGAAATTTGTTGATAGCAAAGGTTACTTACTATCTAATATGAAGATAGACACTAAGTACACCCAAATCGGATAAGGATTAAGTATAATGAGCTCAAATTAATGATTTAGCTCATTATAAGAAAAATAATAATTTTACTAAATGAAATCTAAAAATTCAGTTATACTATTGTTGCTTACTATCTAAGAATTCTATAGAATCAAAAATTTATGAAATTTGATATCAAATGACCAAGTTATGGCCAAAATAAATCTAGGGTTTAAATATGTAAATTTAGATTTTCAAAAAGAGGGCAAAAACCTAACTTTTCCATTTGAAGTGCTTCCCAATAACACACTAAGTACTTTAATTGGGAGTATACCCAATTTGGACTCCATTTAGTTAAGCTATGACCTAATTAAATTTAAGGGTGATTAGTTAGTAATTAGTGAAATTATTCACATAATCATAAAACTGACCACACCACTACGTTTTAATCTACTCTAGCAGCTATCAAAAACTTAAATCACTCAAATTGGATCATTAATTTTGCTAATATTCACTAATCAAGATTTGGGATAATTAGGGCTAATTAAAGAATATAATCACCAAAACTTAGATATTTTTCCAGATTTCTAATATGCACATTCTCTTGATTAGAATGGTATATTAGATAATCTAATTTGGAATTAAAATGACTATATTATGGTCAATTGAAGTTTTCATGAATATAGGGTAATTAGCTAGGGGTCCCAAAAGTGATTAGTCAAATCCTACACCAAACAGAGAAATATATACTACCAAAGCATTCATGAGGATCTCTTGATTAAAATGAGACCCCATATTATCTATGTTTGCAATAGTGTGTGCAAAGTTATGACTAATTAAAGTTTAGGAGCATTTAGGGAATTTATTTGGGATCCTAAATGTCACTAGGTGAAATATACCTCCTAAAGAAAATTTGATAATGCCATAATAATCCTAGAATCTTACAAATCAATATGAAATATATATTTAGTATATTTGTATTTGTGGATTATAAGTTATGAGTAATTAAAGTTCTGTAATTTAATTAAATTTAATGAAGCTATTGACATTAATTAATCAAATTAATTCCTAAAACAATTGATAGAAGAAGGCAGCGGAACTCACTAGTTTGACGTGGCAGAAGGCAGAGGCATCAGCTGGGACCCACATCTTTAGTGGCTGAATTCGACTAGCGGGGCCCACGGCATGGAGCCGAGACCGCGAGTGAGACCCACCTTTTGCAATTGCGATAGATGAAGATGCCATATGGCGTACTGAGAGCTGACACGCACATAGATGGACCCCGCTACTGCCACACCATCAACCTGACGCATAAGAGCGGGTCGGGTCAGGCTCGACCAGACCCAGGAGCGACCTTCTTCATCTTCTCCCAAGTGCGATAGAACGGTCACTAGGGTTTCAAATAGCTCGCAGCACCTAGCACCAACCGACGAGGTCAAAACACCAATCAAAAGGTCTCTTCAAGACCTTTCGATTTGTACCGGGACCAATGCAAACAGATCACTCTATCAATGGAACTAATGATGCCCAAGTCTACGGGGACGGACGGACCGAGTGAAACTATTTAAGACTGTACTCAATCTGATAAATTTCATTAATCAAGCTCGAATGAGATCAAATTGAACTGGAAAATAAACAATCTAGCACATGAACTAACAATCAAAAAGAAGATAATAACAACCGCATAAGGAATTGATAGCATCAAGACGTACTTTGAACAAGCAGCTGATGGGTTTCAGGATCGAGCGAGAATAGTAGCACGGGCCTCCTTTGATCGCAACTTTGACTCAGACAGTGAAAGCCGAGACCCAAAGCCTGCGGTGACTCTTAAAGAAGGAAATTGGCAGTCGAAGAGGGCTTGAGGCACCTGGCGAGCAAAGCTCACGGTGCGAATGAATGGTTGCCACGCGCTCTGCGCATAGCATGGGTTGGCAGTGGAGACCATTCAATCGAACCAATTAGCTGGTTGGATTCTACTGTCTGATTGAATTAATAAGGTGGATGGCGTGAGGGTGCAGAGACAACATTATTACTTAATTAAAATATATTATTATACAGTTAATTTAAACTGATTTTCTTAATTAAAATTAATTAATTTAATGCATTCCGAAAATTCCCAATAATTCACCCCTAGCTAAATAAAGGGTAAGGAACACAATGGCGAAGTCAGATTTTGGTTTCAATGAGTATTTATTTTTCTCATTTTTCAGGGTACTTAAAATATATTGAAATATTCGTCAAAAATCCAACAACTTCCAAACGTATCCAAAACATCACGCTTATCTAATTTGAGGGTGATGAGCATAATGGTGAAGTCAGATTTTTGATTTAAGGTCTATTTAGATAGGTCAAATTCCAGGGTTCCTAAAATTTTTAAAAATCAGGATTTAATCCATTTGACTCCTGATTTGGATTAGTCTTTTTGGTGAACTCATAATGCTTAATTAAAGTACTAGAATCAAAATCAAAACTTAGTTTAGTCTTAATTATCCTAAGTAACAACCTAGGTTATTACAGACTCCCATACTTAAGAATTATGTCATCCTCGACATCACTCAAGTGGAAAAAATGATTGCAAAAATGAAATTGAATACGGAAAAACTCAATAATGGTGGAAGAAACATCAGGGTTATCAAATAGCTTTTGATGTTCAGATCAAATAATTGATTCTGATCCTTGCACTGGATTTTGACAGGCTTTCAACGAGTAATAGATTTTGTTGAATTCCTGCTAGAGAAGATGGAGATAAGATGATAAGGTTCATGGAAATATTAAGCTACTCTCATTTGGGGATTAGTAGAAGATGGAAGAAATTTGCAAGCACATAAAGTTATGCTGCAACTAAATTGCAATCATGGCACCTCACCATGAATTCAGCAATGCATTCCTTAATAAATTGCATTGCTTTTAGGAATTAAAGATCTGAACTGACTTGAATTTAAGAATCGAATCATAATATAGAACTACCTAAAGGAACTAAGACTTAAGGGTATTTGAAGGCATCAAAGATTCTCCATTTAAAATATAATCTAAAGCTTAAGGTTTAAGGTTAGACCTTCATAATCCTACCTTAAGGCTAAGGCTAGGAAATTTTTATCCAATTTTTTAATTTAAGGAAACAAACCAAACTAAGTGATAACCATCACTTAATAAGGATATCAATAAAGGACAGAAAAGCTAATATTCATCTAAGCTAAATACAACTTTAAAAGTTTAAGGGTTAACTCCTAAGTCATAACACATGGCTTATCACTATAAGATAAGACTACTAATTAGCATGTGATATCACGCACTAAGTGCAGGATAATTTAAGGATCAAAAATCCTAAATGCTTCACACTTAAGTGATATTCACCACTTAAGAAAGTTTAGGTAAATTAGTTAAGTCACTATAAGGCTTAGTCAAGAATAAGGAATACTAATAATTATAATTCAATGAATTAAAATTCAAAAGGCTAGAGTTCTTTGATTACTTATCCTATTAGAATCTAAGGTTAGAAATTGGCTAAATATTTATTATTAGATTAAGTCTAATAATGAATCCAAAGGGATTGGCTAATAAATTTTTACTTAAGGATAAGACTAGGATGAACTAACTATATGAATTAGTCCATATTAGGTTTGACCTAACAAAGAGACATTTATCTCTTACTAAGGGATTTTACTAATACAAAGAGGATCAATATCCATGTAGGATACATATCCTCAATGTTAAGGGAAAACTTAAGATATTAAGTCACACATGATGACTTAACCCCAAAGTCTTGTAGGTTACAAAAAGGCTACTAACACAAGTCATAAGCTTTGACCTGGTTATGGCGAGGAACACACTTATCCATACAGGTAAGTGCTAGGAAGCTTAATAGGAACTAAGGCTACAACCAAAAGTCATATTCTATGACTTATGCTAAAGATTCTAGAACTATAAATTAATATCTAGGTCATAAGATTTAACTTAGATCACTAAGGATCTAAATGTTAAACTTAACCTAGCTTTAAGGAGAGCTCATTCCAAGGGAATGATTAATTAATACTTAAGTCACATCCTGACCTACAATTGAGGATGAAACATAAACTACTTGGAAAGGAGATCTTCTTATCCAAAGTGAATAAGATCTTTCACAAACAGACTATTACACTTAAGTGACAGTCATTACTTAATGAAGATTATACTAAGGAAAAGGGAATTATCATCCAATCAAGATGGACAAGAGAAAGTACAAGGTTAACCTATTAAGTCACTGCAAGTGACTTAACCAGCAAGTGGTTCCAAGGAATAACTAATAATTCTAACCCAATGAATAAAATTCAAAGGCTTTACAACTTAAGGAGGGGTTTAATTATCAAAGTGTAACGATTCTTTGACTTAGAATAGGTTATTATTTGAAAACTAGATGTAACACTATCGTTAGACTAAGTCTAAAAATGAGATAAGATTTACTATAAGTTGAACTTATGAGCGTACATACATAGGTTAAAATAATCTAACCATGATGTAACTTTACATTAAGGAAAGATAGGGTGAAATAACCATAAATTTAATCCACTCTAAGGCTTCTACTAATAATAAGAGATTCATCCTTAGTTAAGGGATAATATTAAGATAAAGAGGGTGATTATCCAACTTGGATACTTAACCTTAAGGGAGTGGGAATGTTAATGCATCAAATCACATAAGGTGACTTAATACATTAAAGTGGTAAGGTTTAACAAAATAAATCAAGGCGAATGATTACTCATCCAACTAGGATGAAATACTGAGAAACAAAACATAATTCTACTATTAAGAGTCATAATCATGACTAAATCAATTAAGGTGTTTTGGTTACAATTATCCACTCCAAAGGATATGGAAACACTCATCCCAAAGAAATGATGTGTGCATTGAATGCTCCTTCCATCTAATCTATCAACCCTAAATGAATATCTACTAAGGCTCTAACAGTTCAACCAGAGAATTGATCGCTAAAGAAGAACTTTGGGATGCAATGGAAGTGGAAAATGAATGTCCATTATCCACTTTCACCAGATTTGGAAACAATGCATTTTATACTTCGAGATAAAATACTCTTAATCTTTATGAATTGCGAAAAGAAGATTGCGCAATTATTATGATGAAGAAGACACAATTCAGAAAGTGGAAGAATATTACTTAGAAATGATAGAAAATATATTCTATGCATTTTGCAAAAGGTGGTGAGACAGAAGTAATTGTAGGTAACAACACAATGTTTTCTTCTAAAATTCTCAAGAAGTTCCTAAGAAGTAGTACTCCACCAGGCTTCCACTTCATCTTGTAGAAGAAAACTGACTAGTGTAACAAGAATGTGATCAGGGTACTCAATTGCATCTAAGATAGATTCTACATGCTTTAAGCCATTATTTAGTCAAATGGAAAAAATCTAGTATTCTAAAGATAAGATGGTGTGCTAAAGAAGTTTGTCCAGCACACGAATTTCTATTTCTAAAACTTCTTTAATGAATCTCCTATATCTTTGGTCTATTTGGTAATCTAATTCTTAATATGATTCAAACCATCTAGTATAAAAGTCAAAGCCTAACATTTTAGTTTCTTTGATGTTATAGATTTTATGAATGTTTATTTAAGCTAGTTAACTACTTGTCACTTCTTAAGTTTGTCCTTAATTAAGTTTAATTATCTATGGAACTATTTTCCATTTCATGCCTTTCATTCTGAGTATTAAATTACGGTAATATGGATATTTTCAAGTATTCATTTAGTAACTGTATGACAGAAGAACAATCCATTAGGTAGATAAGAATGCAAATTCTAATATGGCACCTTATGGAGTTTTCTGATACCAACTATGGCACCCACCCCTTAATCAACTAGGATTAAGTGGTGGTCGCCACTGGGCAATCCCTCACTTAGCATTAGATTAAGATTAAGCATTCCTAATCCAATGATAAGAGAAGGATATGCCCTAAGTAGAGTAAATAAGATAGTTACTAAATGAGTATACCAGAATATCAGAGTGCAGAAGAAGAAATACCAAATATTAACATCCATACATCTATAATAAGATAGAGAAATATCTAACTCATAATAAATATGCAAGAAAAGAAAATACAATCAGAACCTGCAATATTACAAAACATTTAAAAGTTTAATGAAAGAAAAGCTAAATTATAACAACCCTAGGTTATTACCCTGATAATTTATTGCCTAATTAAATATTAATTTTAATGTCCTTGCTTTTAGAACATCAAATTGAGCCTATCCTAAAAATTTGAATTCAATTGGATTTCTCTAAGTCTAAGATGACATTCTGATTAGTCTAGATGCTCTAGGATAGACCTAAAATATTTTAATCTAAGAATTAAAATCTGATTGTATTTTTGAATTTCTCACCCCCTAATTAGCTAGGGGTAGAAGTTTGGTGAAGTTTGGAGATCATTTAGACCATAATTCAAATTCACTTAAATTATTCTAATTGCACCTTAGGGTTTCCAATAAATTAAATTTGCAAATCTATCATATACCCATTTAAACGACTAGGATTTATTGTGCGGACCGCGGGTGATCAGCTGTGGACCTTGGGTCACACAACAGTGGAACCCCGTTCCATCCCATCGTTCCTCTAGTGGATCCTACAACAGGGATTTAAGATCTGCGGAACCGTGGATCTACCATTGGATCTGCTCGACAAATCCTACAGCCTGGATCGCTCCCGCGATCGGCCGTTAAGATCTGAATGATCTGAGCCGTTCTGCCATCTAATCGATCGATCAGATGGCATTCGAAGGTCCCAGCATTGTGGACCTTCATCCCCACTCGCTCACGTGCCTGACCGAAGATCCCCCCATACTACCAGCTACCCTCCCTGTCCCCCACTCGCGCCTCTAGCTCAGTAAGATGTTGGGGATCCTCCCGTTATGGCTAGGTGCCCCAATCGGGCCTCAAGGCTCGACCGAGCTCAAAATGGAAATTCGAGAGCTTGGCCATGGCCCGACCTCTCGGGTCCTTCCCAGATCGATCCAGCCTTCTGGAAACTTTCCCCACTCCCTGATGAGGCTATAAATAGCCCCACCATTGCTCCATTTGATCCTTGCTAATCAATTGAGCTTGGTCACCCCATTGCCATTGCCATCTGTTTGAGCTTCCTTAAGCGATCCCAAGAGCTCTCGAACTGCTGATAGTAGGCTCTCCTGGTGTTCAGGATCCCTTACAGCATCTAGAAGTCCAACTAGAGCCAGCCTTGCAATCTGCCAGCTGCCTTGAACTCAGTCGTGAAGCTCGGTACCCCCCACTTGCTCGATCTAAGTCAATTGGGCTCAGATTTCTTTCCTTACAATTCGTACTCGTGCGTATTGTCGAAACAAACTCAATGCTATCAAACTTAGGCCCTGACCTAGCCCCAATCGATCGAATCGATTGATCAGGTCAAATCATAACGGAATACCTCGGGACGGGTAAGGCCTCGGCGTTCTAGCTCACTCCAGGCCCTCAGACCTGAGGGCTTCGATCTGTCTCACCACCCTGATGGTGTGAGACCGAGTTCTAGGTCTGGCATGGCCTCTATGTGGAGAATTGTCTCCCCACAGTAGCCCCATTAAGGGAACCCTCAGGTGAGTAAGGTTTGGCTGATCTGGACCACCTCACGGGGGGCTTCGAGTGTCATTCGATGCATCTCGGCTAGAGGATTGATCCTCAATTTACCCGAGGCCAAGGCGTGCACTCTAGACAGAGTATTTTGTTGTCTAGGGTTTCCTGGATCGATCTCTATCGAGAGGGGTCGAGACGGGGACGATGGCACTGTGCGGGTCAGGTTAGCCCGTGGCCCACGCTGTACGACAGTGCCGAGTTTCTCGGGCCCTGTCAACCCGCACGTTTTGGTTAATGGGCTGAGCCCATATTTAATATTCCAATTAATTGGAATTAATTTACTTAAGTAAAATAATCCAATTAATCTAATCATAAGGAAATCAAATTAGAAAAAATGTAAATTAAATTAATTAAATAACTTTAATCCACTCGTCCAAACTCTATGATATCATATATCAAATTTATCAAAAAATCCTTATGAATAAGAATAAAAATAACATTGAACATCTAATTGTCAGATTTTTCATTTTTGCCTAATTATGTCAGATCTTAATTATGATTAATTAGCATGTGTACTTAGCCAAATTACATGATTAGGGTGCCAGTAGTTTTCTTTTCATTAGTAGAATGAATGTGCTAAGTAGTTATTTTCTGATCTCTGTATTTTAAATTATGCCCTAATCTTGTTAAATCAAGCTTAGTGAAAATTAGGGTTTTTATTATTGGATATTAGCAAACTTAGTCTCTAATTCATTATATTATTAAATAGAATTTATGTACCAAGTTGTATGAGATTCCGATGGTTAGATTTGTAATTAGGTGCTAATCCTTTTGAATTGGCTTAGGGTTTGATTAGCACTAATTACTTTCTGTTTTTCTGAATTTTTTTGTTTTTATGCTTCATAAATAGTGAGGTAGCTATATATAACCCATGCATGTCAATTTATAAGTGATAACTTCAACAAAGTTAAATTTGAGAACTTAACTATCTTGATTAATCTTAAGAAACCCTAAGACATTGATCAAGCTATTCAGACTTAATCTAAGTCTAAGATTGCCACCAATAATATATCCTTAATCCACTGATTTGATAGTTGACTTATAAATAAACATTTGATCTTAAT
Source organism: Gastrodia elata (assembly GCA_016760335.1). Lineage (NCBI taxonomy): Eukaryota > Viridiplantae > Streptophyta > Magnoliopsida > Asparagales > Orchidaceae > Gastrodia > Gastrodia elata. Next base: position 28,532,397 of record CM028670.1, on the reverse strand, counting down.
TGGATAAGAATAGGGGTTAAACCCTAATCTACCTGATCAACATCCAAACCCTTAATTAATTGACTTGATTTTAAGATAATGTAATTGACATTATTCCAATAATGCATCAGATTTAGTATCAATATTAATTCATTGAATTAGATATATTAAGGATAATAATAAATCCATGTGATTGAATAATCTGAATCTAAGTCTTGGATCCTTGATTTTCTCCTATATAAGACTATTAGCATAAGATGATTAATAAAATGGTATTGATTTAATAACTGATCTAACTCTAATAATATCCTTGATTTATTCCCATGAGTTTAGAATAAAATGTGATCAGATGATCTAATCATCTGGTCTGACCACTCTAAACCTAAACAATAAGTAAGACTTATAATGTTAGCATTATATTTGAGAATGTGGGATCTTAAGTATCTCCTTATAAGTTCATTTCTAAAATATTCTAAAGACATTAATTAATGTTATACATTAATGTAGGAGATTTTTGTATGACTCAATGAGGTAAAATCTTAGATGATCCCTTTAACCTTAGAAGTTGATCTTAACCACTCGTGGTAGGAATCACCTAAGATTCTTAGAATGATACCTCTCCTTATGGTAGAAACTACATTGAGTGATCTTTTGATCATATTCTTAAAGCTTTGTGTAGGACTCACCCATTCAGAATAAGGATTGATAGTATTGATAAATCGTTGTTAAATAAGTAGAATTACTGAACCTTGATTATTGGATGGTATAGTAGGGTATACCCATAGTATTGGGTTATCCTAGTATTATTCAAGATTTGTTGATTCATCTTAGTATAGATTATGTCTGTGTTCTATCCTACGAGTTTAATCAGGCATAGTCTCACTTAGACTAAATCATTCAATTCTAAGAGTGCTGCGATTAGGGAGTTTAGATCGTTAGCTTATTTGAATAAAAGTCACCATCGGGTGATGCCTCCTATCGAAGATCGCTTCCATAGGTGTGCTTCAAGTAAAGTATGTGATTTTAATCACCTTCTTTGGAACACTAAGTGTGATTGTCAAGTGGGAATTTTAATAGCTTAGCTTGAGATACAAATTGTCATCGAGTGATGCCTCCTATCAAAGATTGTTTCGTTAGGGTGGCTTAATCAAACTAAGAGTTAAAGACTACCCTTCTTGGAAACATGCTGTATATGTGTATATCACCTCCCCATCTGACAATTTATAACTAAAATCTCAATTCTAACTAATTATCCTTCTAGAAGTTAGGAGTCAGAATCCTTTTAACAGGATTCTCCACAATGAAGACTTTAAATTCATCATAAGTATTTAAGTATTTATGGATTTCTAGATTTTTAACTCATATAGTATAGAAGCATAAACATGAACATGAGCATGAGAATGAGCATCATGAATGATTTCAATGGTGATGTATGAGTATTAGTGATAATTTATAAGTTACGGAATATTGCATACATTGACTGGGGAATTTCAGGATGCATCGGCATCACGGTAAACTGCATTCCTAATTGGATGTATGTATACATCGAACCATACGACTCATAGCCTTTCAGTAATAGTTCTATTACATATCTGTGGCATACCATGTTGTGGCATATTTGGATGCATTATCCTAGTGACATATAGTACATCATTGGACATTTTTTTTTACATTGGTTTCTAAGTAATTGATGTTTTCACTTACTTTCAGCATTCAGCTTTCAGCATTCAACATGCAGCTTTCAGCATGCAGCATACAACTTTTAGTTCATTTTCACCTTGTTTAGTCTTTACATTTTCAAATAATTCAGTGACTTAACTGCTTTTCTACTGTCTTGTTAACTTTAATATCTACTTGCATTTACTTTAGTGCTCCTTAGTTTAGTTATGATGTGTTAGACTTCTTGTCTAACATAAGGTATTTTTGGGATCTGGTAATTTGCTAGATCATGAGCAGCTTGTTGAGATAGGGCAGGAGGACTTACAAGAGATCTATGAGGAGTACGTGGAGCCTTAGTCAATCCGTCTTCCACCTTTTACTTACTGTTCTTGCTTTCAGTACTTTAGATGAACTTTACTTTTCAATATTTTGAAAACAGTTTGTAATAATTTTAGATGTATTTTACTTTTCTTTTCAAAGATGAATGCTTATTACAGCTCTGTGATGAATGTACTCTGGATATTTTGCTTTAGCTTTTGCACTCTGTCACTCTACTATTATACTTAGTATTGTGATGTGATCAGCATACTGGAAATACGGATATATTAATAACGTAGATTGGATTCCTATTTACCTTTTCAAATCTAATGTATGTATTAGTCTAATACTTAAGATAAGTATTCTACTCTTATCTTAAGTATTGGCTCTCGATCCTACTCTTGGGTTCGAGTCAGCAGCCTTCAGGGTGGCTCAGTCATAGCCTATAATCAGAAAGATGGGTTATGCCTTCCTGAGTGGCGCACCGCTCTGCCGCGAAATTATGATTTAACTCTCTTTTGCATGCGGCGACAGGGCGGGGCACTACAGTTAGTATCAGAGATGTATCATAAAGTGTCAGATACGAAGGTTGTTCCTATCTACTTTATGATCCGTTCTTTGTATCAGTTCAAGTTCACAAGTTACTAAGTATAATGAAAAGTAAACATCTAAGAATGAGGACATCCTACGAATTTAACGTACATAATAACTTCAATGAAACGTACATCTTAGGATTTGAACAAACTTTGAAGGTAATAATAAAATATGAACAAAATACTTATGAGTTGAGCTATTTTAGGAATGGAATACTCGCAGTCAATGTTTTGGTTCTACCTTAGAAGATTTGATGACTACTGGATAGATGACTTTCGAGATGGCCAAATCTATGGAAGGGTCATCGAGGGAGTGTCACCTCATGGAGTTGAGGTGCTAGATAAGATCCTTATCAACTCATCCTTTGGAGGCACTAGTCTTTCAACACTCACCAGAGAATGGTTGGACCGAGTCACTACTGCACTTCGAGAGACAGCCTGTCCAGAGGAGTATCGTCTGGAAATCGTAGAGGTCCTACTGAGGAGATTAGTAAGTCGTTGGTGATTTTGGGTTTATAGGAGATTAGCTTGGATGAGCACATAGTCACATATGATGACTTCTGCGCTGCCTTTAGGGTAGAATATTATAACTAGAATGTTAGAGATCATATTATGTCATTTTCTCAGTCATATAATTTGTGGATCCATGTATCTTCTCTTTTGAGAAAGAAATGATTGAAATTCTAGTAGAATTTTATTTTTTCTAAATTCATACTTATATTTACAGTCATGAACCCCGGTTATCCTTCTGCTCCTACTCCGATCAAGAATACGATCTCGTAGTCTGGCGGACCTAAAGAATCAAACCCAATGGCTAGTCTGATGAAGGCCTTAATAGAAAGCAATGCGCAGCAGGCGCAAGAAATTTTTGCTCTGATTCTCTCTATTAGACAACAATCTGCACCTCCATCAGGATTCTCATCATCTTCACATTATACGGGTGATGGAATCCTGCAAAATTTTCTTCGCCTTAGAACTCCCATGTTTAATGGAGCGCTAAATTCTATGGACACAGTGAACTGGATCAAGATAGCTGAGAAGAACCTGGCCAGTATCAAGTGCCCTAACTCTGAAGCTATCCGTTTAGTGACTCATCTGTTTCAGGAAGAAGCTGAGTATTAGTGGGAGAATGAGCGAAACAACAAACTTGCTAATTTTGAAAAAGAAGATATTCCCTGGGACATGTTTTTGGAAGCGTTCCGAGAAGCATTCATACCAGCATCATCTCAAGCAATCCTAGAGGATGAGCTCCTCCATCTCACTCAAGGCAATAATTCAGTGTTCAACTATGAACAAAAATTCTAGAGATTGTCACGCTTCATTTCATACCTAGTGAGAACAGAAGCGTCTAGATGCCATCGTTTCTTGAAGGGGTTAAGAGATTCTATTAAAGCCCACTTAGTCTCTTGTCAGATAAAAACTCTGACTAAATTGATCGAAGCTACCATTTTATAAGAGGGATTCCAAGGTCAATTAGACCGGAAGAGAAAGGCAATAGTTATGCAGCCAACGAAGGAGCGCTTTGGTCATCATAAGATGGTAAGAGTCTATAACATGGAAACTGAATAATTCCAACCTCAGAATTTCGAGTGTAAACGATTTTATCCGTATGGGAAATGCTACCACTTCGGTGGTGTATGCTTTACATGTGGTCGAAGCGGCCACCCTTATTTTGACTGTGATGCTAAGAACATAATCAATGGAGTGCTCATTAATCACTCCCGTCATAAGCAAGCATTCCATGCACAGCCAAGGAACAGCCGAGAGCCTTCTCTTACTATAATGCCAGCTCCAACTTCAAACTCGAAAGCAATTGTACCAGCACAAAAATTGAACCATGATCATCAAGGTCAAAGGCCTTAGAACAAATGACCCTCAGCACCAGTACAGGTATATATGTTAACTCCTGCCTCTGCTCCTGAAGACAATGATGTGGTTTCAGGTACGTCTTAAATTAATTCTTTTTCGATCATCTCTGTTTCTATATTTGATCTTTTATGCTTCAATAGTATAACCCTTATCATAAAGATTATAATAGGCACTTTAACAATAGCGGATAAATCTTGTAACATCCTTTTCGATACCGGAGCGAGTCATTCATATGTATCAAAAATTTGAGCTAAACATCTTAAGCTATCATCGTATCACTTAACAAACTCATTAAGCGTCGGGTTACCTTCTGGAGCCTGTATGTAGTCCCAACAGTTTTGCAAAATATATATTCCTATTGGTAAACAAAAATATGAAGCTAAACTGATCATTTTGTCAATCACAAATTTTGACATAATCCTGGGCATGAACTGGTTAAGCCAGCATGGTGCTTCAATTAAAGCCAAAAGAAGAAGATCACCCTTGGCAGTGGGAATCTATTGCAATCATTTATAAGCAAATTTAGTGCTCAAGTGTCGTTAATTAATGCAATGAAGGTGGAAATGTTAGTTAAGAAAGGCTACGATGCATACCTCATAACTATGTTGGGAGAGAAGAAAGAATTTGTGCCCCTTTCAGAGAATCGAATTATTTGTGAATATCCTGATGTTTTTCCTGAAGACCTACCCGGTCATCCTCCTATTAGAGAAGTAGAGTTTGCAATTGAAATAATTCCCAGAACACAACCGCTATCAAAAGTTTCATATCATATGGTGCCTAAGGAGCATCAGAAATTGAACAAACAGCTTCAAGAGTTGCTCGAGAAATGTCTCATTCGACCAAGTTCATCTCCTTGGGGAGTGTCAGTATTGTTTATGAAGAAGAAAGATTGATCTATGAGAATGTGCATCAATTATAAGGAACTAAATAAGGCAACTATCAAAAACAAATACCCTTTACCTCATATCGATGATCTATTCGATCAACTATCTTGAGCTAAAGTTTTCTCAAAGATAGACTTTTGATCAGGCTATCACCAGCTGCGAGTTAAGGATTCATATGTTGAGAAAATAGCATTTAGAACCCACTATGGACATTATGAATTTCTGGTGATGTCTTTTGGCTTGACAAATGCACCGTCAATATTTATGGATTTAATGCAGCGAGTATTGAAAGCATATTTAGATATATTTGTCATCGTCTTCAATGATGATATCTTGATTTATTCGAGAAGTAAAGCTAAGCACGAGAACCATCTGCGGTTAGTATTAGAAGAACTTCAGAGTCATGCATTATACGCAAAGTATTCCAAATGCGAATTTTGGTTTGACTCAGTCGCTTTCTTGGGTCACATCGTAGACTCTCAAGGGATCAAAGTCGATCAAAATAAAGTAAGCGCAGTTTAGGATTGGTGACAACCAAAATTTGTGACTGATGTCAGAAGCTTCCAGGTTTCTATAGAAAATTTGTCAAGGGCTTCTCACATATCGCATCTCCTCTCACAAAATTGACACAAAAAGCAGTACCTTTTATCTGGAGACTAGAGTGTGAGAAGGCATTTCAATCGTTAAAAGATGCTCTTTCCTTTGCACCAATTCTAGCCTTACCTAATAAGGTCTTGACTACCAAGTCTATACTGATACATCTGGCATAGGTTTGGGATGCATGCTGATACAGGAAGGGAGAGTTATTGTAACAACTCTAGTTGTTACCATAGCTATATTTATATTAATTAAGCTAAATAGAGTTCTAATTTTGATTCTATTATACTCAATGGGTCATTTAAACCTAATCCGAGAAGTTTAGGATTAATCAGAGCTTAATTAAGAAATTTGGTATTTTTGCCTATTTTTCAGCCTTGAAAAATACTTAAATTAAATTGATCTCCAAATTAAAATCTTATCTTATTTTTGAGTTCCTCATGCCCTAATTAGCTAGGGTGAATTTCTGGGAATTTTTGGAGCTCATCCTAAAGTGGATTTAAAAATTAATTAGAATTTAAGATAATTATTAATTGAATTAATATTAATTAAATTAAATATATATATATATATATATATATATATACTCGGGATTCGTTGTTGGGACTGCGGCACATCCGCTGCGGGGCCTGATAACGAGGTAGCGTAAGCATAGAACGGATGCATTAGCATGCATCTCTGCATCTCTATCCAATGGTAGGATTAATCGTGCCATGATCTAATGTGGAGCGTCAGATCACCAACAGCTATCCAATGATCGAGATCTCATCCGCGGTTCTGTAATCTGAGAGCTGCATCAAACCATTCAATCCCAATGACTTCACATATCAGACGGCAGAGCCCACCTGAGCGCTATTCATCTTCGTTCTCATCGTGATCCTCCCCTGACAATGAAAATTTGCCTGTACCATCCACGTCGGCTTTGTCTGCCACTCCTTCACCATATTTTCCCTGGCTATTAGGATTTTTCCCGCTAATGCCAAACCTCCTTAGTTGGTCGAGTGGGTCAGAGACCTCTATTTTGGGTAAGTTGAGTGAACCCCTCGACCAGAGCTAAATGCTTGAGCCTCAGCCATGGCTTCCATCCCTGAACCCTTCTCTGGCTATAAATAGCCTCCCCTCAACCCAGTGAGCTCCTTTGCTCAGTTAAATTCTTGTGACCTCTCTTCTTCCTCTTGGTCGATCTCCATTGGTGCTGGAACCTACAAGTCGACTTCTGGTTTGCCTAATCACTGCATTTCCCTCAGGAGATCAGCTCTCCAATTGGTGCTGGAACCTCTCGGCAAAGATTGCAAACCCCTATCAATGGTTAAGTTCGATCATATCGATCGACTCGACTAGAATCGATCGACCCATCATTGGCCCCCATCTATGTTCCACCATGATTAACACTCCAATGCTCTAGACCTCACAACTTGCTCAATCGATTCTCCTTCAGCCTCTGATCATATATGAATATACCTCAGCTCATGGCATGGACGCTGTGAGGAGAATTTACTCCTCACAGGTGCACTTTGGGAGACGCCTTAGTCAAGTAGCACTCCAGCGATTCAGCGCTTCCTAGACAGGGCTTCGTAGTTCATTCGACGCATCTAGGGCGACTGATGGTGTAGTTATCGAGATATAGGAGTGGCATGGCCGGAGCGCAGAGAATTTGGTGGTGGAAGCGAACCTAGGAATCGGGTGTCGGGGAAATGTCGCGGAGAAGACGAATAGTGCCGGGTCAGGTCGGACCCCGACCCGCGCATTTTCTATTTTGGGCCGGCAGTTAAATAAGGATTTACCGAATTAATTTCCTTAAGGAAACTAATTCAGTAATTCAAAACCTATGATTTGATTTAAATAAAAATACATAATAAATTATTTAAATAACTTTAGCTATACTTATCCAAATTGTATGATCCAATATGTCATTTTAATCAGAAAAATATAAGGAACAATAATATAAAATTAAATCAAGGATCTAATGGTAAGATTTAAAATAATTGCCTAATCTTTCTCTATTTTTATTTACATCATAATAAATTTATTTAATATTCAAAAATATTGATTTAGATCTCTGATTGCTCATAAGACTAAGGAGATCCTATTTAAGCCATTAAAAATAACTAAAGACCACTAGAATTGCTAATCACCTCTTAATTACCCTAAAATAAGATTAATGAGTTAAGCCTTAGATTAACCTTTGATTTTGGTAAATCTAGTTCCTAATACCTTATTAAGTATAGTAGAGCCTATAAATGTGTTTGGATCATTCTAGCATGCCTTAATTTCCTTTATCACTTAAATTGGCCTTAAACTGTAATTAGTGCTAATTAAGTTAATTAAGATATCAAATCCCAAGGTAAGTGTTTATTCCACTTCATTTATCAATATGAAACTTATTAGGATAGACTTGAATCAATTTAGATGATTAAATTTAAAATTCCCATTTTTAGCCTTAAGAGAGGTATTTTGGTCATTTTATCCAAAATAGGTTTAAGCACCCCTTAAGCCTTGAAATTCCAGTGAAGTGTCTCTAATTAACTCATTAACACCTTTCTAAAATCTCATGTTAATAAGGGTGAACTTAAGTAAAGAAAACTTAAAAAGTTCTAATTAAGATCTTAAGATCTTAAGAGTACTCAAAACTACTTCCTTAAGAGAGCAAACCTAAATAGCCTTAACACTAAATCTTTAGTTTAATTACCTTGTTAAGTTGATTCATAAGCCTCAATTCTTAAGTAAATATTCTGGTAAACTCCTAAATCTAGTTCTTAGTTAGATCTAAAGTGATCAAACCTTAGATCTTAGATCTTAGACTTTAAATTATCTGATTGAATTGAATTACCTTCTTTGGAATTCCTTAAGTGATTAACTGTTTAATCCTTTTGAAACCTCCTTGTGACATAGGATTTATTCAATCTATAAAATAGTGTAATTATCCTAAAGATTGAATATAGATCTTAGATTCTTTGCTCTTAAATAATAATTTTATCTTATTATCCTAGCCTAACCTTTCATTAAGGTCTTAGCTTCTAAATCCTTCAGCTTATGTGATCTTACACTTCTAAACTATGTTTGAGTGTGAATCCTAGATCCTCCTTAGGATATTACCTTGGATTCAGGAAATTGAACCCCATATATGGAGTTTGGATCCAGAATCCTTAATCTTGATTTACTTAATCAAAATTTGGGTTAAGTGAGTATAGTAATAATAATTAGGCCATTGATTTATTTACTTTAAACCTTTATAGTCATCATGGGATTATGAATTAGAACTTGTTAAGTTCTAATATTAACACTAAGGTTGTGAATTTGAGATTATACTCGATAGCTGGATATTAGAGATCCTAAACTTGTATTTTCTCAGAATAGTTAGATATGGATAATTTAGATAACAACAGATATCATATAAGTCTAGTTTAGTCTCTTGCTTACTTTGACTTTGATTGCTCTACACACCATGAATATTGAGCTTTATTCCTTGATCATAATAGGTGAACTTAGGATATGGAAGATACATCCTAAGTTAGTAGTTGAAAAGCATGGCATTCATTCAGTTCTTTCAGTGTATTCAGTCCAGTAGGGTATGTCCTAGCTTAGTCTGCCTCTTCAGTTCTAGCTTTGTTATAGAATAGACTCAGACCTAGCCTAGTGCTTGGCTAGAATGGATACATGTCTTAATATATAAGTTCAACTCAGACCTAGCTCTAATGATGCCTAGGATGGACACATGTTAAACTTTCTGTTTAGAGGCCCTGTATGGCCTGTTTCTATTATGGCGGTACTATATATTAGGCTTACTCTTACTTCAGTTCAATTTCAATACTTGTTTTGCTTTGCCACATACTTCAGCGGCCTTACTTTAGTACTTGGCTTGCTTTGCCACATGTCTTAGTGGCTTTACTTTTCAATTCATTTATGCCCATAGCTTATTTTTGCCACATGCTTCAGTGGCCTTTTACATCTTAAATCTACATGCTTGTATATATGTTTCCAATGAGTAGCTATTAAATATTGGCATGTTCAAGATGCTAGTCATGTATGTTTATTTCAGCACTTTTCAGCACAATTTACTTTTACAAAATCAGCATGTATTCATGTGATCATATGCATGTTAGGATCAGTTTATTTCCGTATTTGCAATTATGTTGCTCTTTAGCCTCACCTTGTTTAGTTTCATGTCTTGTACGTACTTGTTGATTAGTTATAAATAAATAGCTTATAGCAATCCTGTTCTTTGTAGCTTGATGCACCCTATATTGTTTGCATATTTAAAGTAGTTAATGTGATATCTTTAAATATTCAGTTCACTTAACTAGCCTAAAATATACTTAGATAATTTGTCTAACTGTAATATTTTTCTTTTGTTGGCTAGGGCCCTGGCATTTGTGATACCTACAAATGTCAAATTTGGAGCTGTTCGTTGGTTATTCTGCAGAAGACGAGCCAGTACATGAGGAGGATCTTCCTACTACCGCTTAGTTAGATTTCCTTTTTCTTTTTTGCAGTGAGTTTGAGAGATCTTTTTTTTCTTTTAATTCAATCTGTAATTATTTAATTCTAGATGTATTTACTTTCTGCACTTGAACGAAGTTACTATTTCTCTTACTCTTTTATACTATGCTGTGATGTGGATATTATGTTATAATGTTTCCTGCTTCCGTTACTTTGATGTGTTGATGTATGTTTGCAGTTCCAGGTGACAAGTCCTTGGCTTAAGGCAGATTGGGTCTTACCTAACTCTACTTGAGTTAGGGATTTTCCATAGTTGGAGCACCGTACTCCCCATATTTATGCTAATATCAGTATTAGCATGGCTGCGGAGGGTATGGGGCCCCACAGTTGGTATCAGAGAACATCATTAGGTGTCAGAACAAGATCTGTGATTCCTTTCTACCTAAAGGACCATTCTTCTGAAGTGCAAACATCAAGATATAATATCCATAACATAATACTATCAGTAACTCTCTAAAAAATGCAGAATAAAAATACTCACATATTAAAAATCTAGTCATCTATAGTTAACAAAAACCAGTACATTCTACTATTAGGATCAAATGGATCATGAAGAGTCTGACTTGGACTATTATCTGCATGCCTTCGAGTTGGCTTGGAGTTATAGTTTCAAATGGAGTCAAGAGAGCAAATAGTAGATCAAAGGAGTTTCAGCAAAAAGAACCCTAGTCTTGGACAAACTTCTACATCAAATGAGAGGGCTTGACATTCCTATCTACGCACAGGAGTAGTTGAGTCGAGTAGAGTCAGTCCTAAGGCACATAGAGTGTCCAGAGTCCCTCTAGGCTGACAAAGTAATGGATTAGATGCTATACTATGCGAGAGTCTGGTGGTATGATACCATCAAGAAGCTCTAATGGAAATCTAAGAGAAAGCGTCAAAAAGTGACCTTTGAAGAATTTTTGTGTTGCATTTAGGACTGAGTACATTAAGAACATCTGAGTGCTAGTTAGAGTAATTGTCATTTCTTGATTTTAATAGTGTTGTGATTTTTGGTACTTTCTAAATCTTATGTAGTCCCTCATTTTAAAAGTAATGAGAATTTTTGGCATCTATTAAAAATTTAACTGCTATCTTCCTTATAATGATTCTGAAATCTAGATTTTTACTGCTTAATTAGAATGAATTCTGGATCACCTCATATTGCTACCCTTATCAAGAATACTGTCGCTTCAAGTAGTTCTTATGATGAAGTAGCTCATCTGCGAGCAATGGTGGCAACCTTGTTAGAGAATCAAGCTCAACAAGCATTGGCAATGCAAAAGATGATGTCCAATCGTCCAGTACCAACTATTACTACTGCTCCTGCTATTCCCATTCCGCAACATTTTTTTCCTTCCCATCACTCAATGGATAGTCTTTACCATAACTTCTTAAGACTAAGGTTGATAAATTCATAATTTATATCCTAAATAAATGAAAGTTTCATTCATTTTTTCATATTAAAACTGCTTCCTTAATCCAATTTTGCCTATTTTTTCAGAAAAAATGCTTATCCAACAATTTTTGAACATTTCTGGACAATTTTTCAAGTTTTCTGGAAAAAATCCACTGCCGCACTCTACAGCGCGCAACGGCGATTCAACTTGCAAAGCGCTGGCGCTACAGCACGCTGCAGCGGAGCAAGTTGCAAAGCATTGGTACAATGTGCTGCAGCGGAGCATGCTGCAAAACACTAGCACAATAGCACGCTACAGCTGAGCATTTTGCAAAAATTTTGTGCTATAGTGTGCTACCGTGGAGCAATTTGCGTAATGCTGGCGCTACAGCGCACTGTAGCAGATCAATTTGCTAAATGTTGGCACTATAACACGCTGCAGCGGAGCATTTGCAAAATGCTGGCGCTATAGAGCGCTGCAGCAAACCATTTTGCAAAATGCTGGCGCTACAGCATGCTGCAACGGAGCAATTTGCAAAATGCTGGCGCTATAGCGTGCCACTGCGCACTGTAGCGGATCATCAATTTATGAACCAGAATGCCACAACGCGCCACTACGGACCATTTTGCGAAAACTTTTCGCTATAGCGCGCCACATTGCGCTGTAGCGCACTGCAGTGGCGCATCAAAATTTTGTCTGAGCGGAGCATTAAATGTGGCTGGGACAAGACCCCCAACCAGCTCCTTGTCTCCAGCCATCATTCCTTTGGCAGCAGATCTATTTTTAATGGGAAAAGTGACATTTTGAGGTGATGTGGAGATTAAACAATGGAAAAGTGGAAGTCTCTTCACCCCTCAAGTGGGATTTTCTATCATTACAGTAAAAATTTTAAAGGCAAAAGCAAAATTTGAATGTGAAGGTGAAGAGTGCAGCCAACCTCTAAAAGTACCACCCTTCTTGACTTAAGGAGGGTTCCAAACTTAGCTCAGTACAACCTAAGTAAGGAGAGGGCTGCATAGAAGAGAAGGAGAACTCTCCAAGGGTGGAAGAACTCTTCTTGCTAAGGAGAAGAAGGAGAAAGACAACACTACGGACCTAGGAGAAGAAACCACGAGCAAGAAGAGGAGAAGTCCGGAGAACTTCCCAAAGGAATGTTCCTAGTATTTTCTAAGCTCTTGTCTTATGTTTTCTTAGTTGATCTTGAAAGGGTCTTTATCCATGTATGTATTATTTTTTATCTCTTTTGTAATGGAGAGCTAAACCTCCCTTAGGGAGGGTTGGGGCAATCCCACTTGTAATGAAAGATACTATAATGTATGAAATTTTCCTCAAGCTTTAATAAAATTTGTGAACTCAATGACTTATTAAAGAAATGTAAAGGACTATTGTGGACTTAAATGTGGGCCATATGATAAGGGACTAAATGAATTCAAGGACTAAAAAGTCTTGTGCTCCATAGCTCATTCTTAGTTTTGATGCTGGATTCACGAGTGCATGAGAGCTTAGAACTGCGTGAGAAAGTTCTTGAGCTTAGTGCACCTTGATCTATGCTCAACTAAAGAGTTGAAGCGTGTGATGCTAAGACCCACTAATGGAGCTCCGTTGCTCAGCATACTTGAGGGAGGAAATAGATTCATTGAGTGCTCATGAACGAGGTGACATAGTCATTGAGCCCAATGAAATCACTCCCTCATCTAAACTATGCATGATGCGCAGGATGCTCTTAGTGAAATTAATGCTTGTAAGATCTTAACTTCATAACCCTCATCTCTATGATCAAGAGATGAGAGGAAAACTAAAAAATCTAAAATCTTATAAGGGTCTTTGTGCTGAAATAGAACTGACTGTGTGTTCATTTCATGCATGAGATTTGAACTTGTAAATCTTTGAGTTAAGACTCTAAGAAGGACAATATGCACTTGATTAAAAATTGAATAAAGAAAAGATGAACGCTTAAGGAATCATCATACATAAGTTATCTATCATATCATGTGGGAGAAACCCAACTCTCCTCTTTCTTTTATCAGAATTCTCTGCTAAGAGTTGTCGTGCTTGTTCATGAACCAATTTCAACAATACACATATAGCTTAAACATTAGTGATCATAGATATAACTTAGTAACAAAACACCCAAATCCCTAAGGTTCGATAAATCTCAGAAAATAAACTTTCCACTTATTACTTCAGACCATGTACACTTGCGTACAAGCGCAGACGTATTTTAGGTCTGTCAAAGGCCTTCCACCTTCGGTGGAAACTTATCACCAATGGATATAGCTAACTGGATGAAAGCAATCGAGAAGAATATAATTAGTCTGAAGGTCCCAAATTTAGAAGTCGTTTGTCTCACGACACATCTATTTCATGCAGAAGCAGAATACTGATGGGATGATATCCGAAATACAAAATTCATTGATTATGAACTAGAAGACAGCCCTTGGGATGAATTCGTAGAAGCATTCAAGACTGAATTCATTACCCTGTCTGCACAAAATATCATTGCAGCACAATTCTGAGATTAACTCAGGGAAGTCATTCTGCCGTTGACTCAAAAGAGAATTTTATAGGTTGATTCATTTTGCTTCAGAGATTACCCACTCTAAATCGGCTAAGTGCCATCACTTTCTCAGTGGAGTACAAGATTCACTAAAAGATCTGATTGTGCCACTTCGTCTGACTAGCTTCTTCGAACTAGTAAAGACAGCTAAGGTGCTTGAGCATCATCACTCAGAAAAAGATCTCAAGCAAAAGATGCAATTAACTCCCCACAGACATGAAGCCTTCAGAAGGCATAGATCTCACTCTGCAAAGGTCTACCAAATCAAAGTTGCATCCACTGCTGAACCAATTCAAGGCTGTAATAGGCCTCATTCCTATGGCAAGTGGTACCACTTTGGCCATAAGTACTACCCTTGTGGGTGTCCAGGCCACCTGCTCTATCATTGCACCTACACAGAGATAGTGGATGGAGTCCAGATTAAGCAGTATCAAAAGAACCAAGTATTAAGAGCAACTCCGCTAAATATGAGAGAATTAGGTTTGGAAATAATGCCAGCCCCTGCATCTGAAGCTGCTCCAGAGCAACCCTCAGCTCCTAAGTCTTAGAATAATCCTAGGAAGTAGGTAAACAACCGCCCTGCAAGTCCTACACAAGTGTACGCTTTAATGCCTCTGGAAGCTGCAGAAGACAATACTATAGTTTTAGGTACACATTTCTGAACTTCTCCTTTTAAATTGCATTTCTGTGCCTTAATTATTGTAATTTGTTAATGCGATTTGTATGAATAAATTAGGCACTCTATATTTTAATAATCAGCCTTGTAATGTATTTATTTGACACTGGTGCTAGTCACTCATTTAATTCTGAACATTTTGCCAATATTCTTAAACCACACCCATATAACTTGGCAAAATCATTAAGTGTTGGACATCCATCTGGAGCCAAACTCAGTGCTCATAAGTTTTGTAATGTCAAAATACCATTAAATGGTCAGGAGTTTGATTCCAAATTAATCATTCTGCCAATAGCAAACTTTGATATTATCCTTGGGATGAACTGGCTTAGTGACAATAATGTCGTGATAAACTGCCTTAAGAAGAAAGTCACTCTTTATTCCCAGGGCAAGTCTGAAACCTTTATAGGAAAAGTCAGTACACAACTATCGTTAATCAATGCTATTAAGGCTGAACAATTAATCAGTAAGGGTTGTGATGCTTTTCTGGTCACTATGATGGGTGAAGCAAAAGAAAGTATCCCTCTCTCTTATTGCAAGTAGTTAAGGAATTTGCTGATGTATTCCCAAAAGATTTGCCTAGTGTACCTCCTCTCAAAGAAGTATTATTCTCTATTGAATTGATTTTAGGTACCTAGCCTATCTAAAACTCCATATAGAATGGATACCCATTGCCTAGAATTAATGATTTATTTGACCAATTATTTGGAGCTGTCATATTCTCTAACATTGACTAAAGGTCTGGATATCATCAATTGCGAGCAAAAGAAGTTGATGTAGGAAAGACTGCTTTCCATACTCGTTATGGTCATTTTGAATTCTTAGTGATATCTTTCGGACTCACCAATGCGCCATCAATCTTTATGGATTTGATTCAGCAAGTTCTTAAGCCATATTTAGACAAATTTGTAATCATTTTTATTAACGATATTCTCATCTATTATCGAACCTTAAAAGATCACGAAGATCATCTGAGGTCAGTATTAGAATCTCTGCGTAAACCTCAACTGTATGCCAAGTTCTCCAAATGCGAATTTTGGCTCAAGTCCATTGCATTCTTGGGATATGTAGTCGATGCCCAGGCTATTCGTGTAGATCAAAACAAAGTAAGCGCTATTTAGGACAAGGTTCAGCCTAAGTCAGTCACTGATATTAGAAGCTTCTTGGGATTAGCTGGATATTACATGAAGTTTGTTAAGGGCTTTTCCCAGATCGGCTCTCCTTTGACTAAATTAACTCAGAAAGCCATTCTGTTCATCTGGTGTCCTGAATGCGAGGAAGCATTTCAACCCTTGAAGGACGCACTCTCTATCGCTACAGTACTTATTCTGCCCAAGAAAGGCTTGAACTATCAGGTGTACACCGATGCCTCTAAAATTGGTTTAGGTTGTGTGTTAATGCAAGAGGGTAAGGTAGTTGCTTATGCCTCTCGTCAGTTAAAACCCCATGAGAAGAATTATCCAGTTCATGATCTTGAACTTGCCACTGTAATCTTTGCTCTAAAAATTTGGCGACACTATTTATATGGAGTTCATTGTTCAATTTTCACTGATCACCAAAGGTTGAAGTACATTTTCACTCAAAGAGAATTGAACTATCATCAGAGAAGATGGTTAGAGCTTATTATTGATTATGACATGAGCATTCAGTATCATCCTGAGAAAGCAAGTGTAGTGGCCAATGCTCTTAACCATCAAGCTACTTAATCTTCCATGATTACTTCTAGTTCCTTAGAATAAGAATTTTGTAAGTTAGAGATTTCTCCAATCGGTGGTGATGTGTTGGGCTATGTTCTAGCAAATATCAATATGGAACCAACATTCCACAGAGATATCTCTATCTCACAAACTAACGATGATGATTATCTGAAATTCAAAGCAGATATTGAAGGTGGTCATCATCATGGATTGCAGATGCATAATGGTGTAATTTATCAAGGAAATCATTTATAGATTTCTAAATCCATGCATCGTGAAGTTTTGATTGAAGGCCACAATTCTGGGTATCATATTCACCCAAGCAGTATTAAGATGTACTAGGATCTAAAGCAATCATTTTGGTGGCTCGATATGAAGAAGGACGTAGCCAATTTTGTGGCTATGTGTCATGCTTGCAATTTGGTAAAGGCTAAACACCAAAGACCTGGTGGTTTTTTTGCATCCATTAGAAAATCCTAAATGGAAATGGTTCGATGTATCTATGAATTTTGTCATGGGATTGCCTCGCGCAAAAATCTGGTGCCGGTGCAATTTGGGTTATAGTAGACCATTTACTAAATCAGTGCACTTCCTTCCTATCCATCAAACTGACTCTGTTGAGAAGTTAGCTAAGCTCTATATCAAGGAAATTGTCAGGCTGCATGGTATTCCAAAATCAATTGTATTTGGCAGAGGTAGTAGATTTATTTTTAAGTTTTGGCAAGCTGTGTATCAAGATCTAGGTACTATTCTAGCTATGAGTACAGCCTTTCATCCTCAAATAGATGCTCAGACTGAAAGAGTGAATCAAGTTCTGGAGGATTTTCTTAGGCTCTGTGTTCTTGATTTTGCCGGTTCATGAAAAGATCATATCCCGTTAGTGGAGTTTGCCTACAATAACAGTTATCAAGACAGCATTAAAATTGCTCCCTACGAGGCATTGTATGGTAGAAAATGCAGTACTCCGCTAGCTTGCTTAGAAATAGAAAGCATTCAACTTTTTGGTTCCAAGTTAGTTGAAGAAACTAACAAGAAGATTCACTTAATTCAGCAACGAATTCGTTCAGCTCAAGATCACTAGACTAAGTATCATGATGCTCATCATCGTCGCTTAGAATTCAATGTTGGAGATTCTGCTTATTTGAAAGTCAGTCCAATGAAGGGTGTCTACAGAATTGGTGTAGCAAGGAAACATAGTGCCCGCTATATTGGGCCTTTTGAGATTTTGGCCTGGGGGCCCCGTACCTTCGCGTGGCAATGCTAATACGATATTAGCATAATCGCGGGGAGTACGGTGCTCCAATTATGGCAAATCCCCAACTTAAGTAAAGTCAGGTAGGACCCAACCTGCCTTAAGCCAAGGACTTGTCACTTGGAACTGTGAATATACATCAATACAAATCAAAATAGTGGAAGTAAGAAATAGTATAATATAACATCTACATCACAATATAGTATACGAGAGTAAAAGAAACAGTAACTCAAATCAAATGCAAAAAGGTAAATACATCCAGAATTTAATTATTACAAACTGAATTAAATGAAAGTAAAGATCTCTCAAAATCTCACTACAAGAAAGAAAATATAATAAATAGCAGTGGGAAGATCCTCCTCCTGCACCGACTCCTCTTCTGCGGCACTACCAACGAACAGCTACAAATTTGACATTTGTTAGTATCACAAATGCCAGAGCCCCGGTCAACAAAAGAAAGAGGTTACAGTTAAACAATTATCTAAGTACATTTTAGGCTATTTAAGTGAACTAAATATTTAAAATATCACATTTAAAGGTTTAAAATATGCAAGCATTATAAGGTGCTACAAGCTACAAGAATGGGATAGCAATAAAATAATCATTTATAGCTAATCAACAAGTATGTAAGAATAACATACAATACAACAACTAAACATGGTGAGGCTAAGAGCAAAATATTTGCAACTATTGAAATAAATCTAATCCTAACATGCTTATGATCACATGGATACATGCTGAGTATATAAAGAATATGAGGGATGAAATAAACATACCATTCTAGCATCCTAAACATGCAAATATTTAATAACTAACCAATAATAGCATATATACAAGCATGCAGATTTAATAAGAAAATGCCACTGAGACATGTGGCAAAAGTAAGCTAAGTACATGAATGAGCAGAAAGTAAAACCACTGAGACATGTGACAAGTCAAGCACAAAAAGAAAGGCCACTGAAGCATGCGGCAAAAATAAGCAGAATACTGAACTGAACTGAAGTAGAAGTTAGTCTAGACATACTACTGCCATAACAGAAGCAGGCCTTTAGGGTTTGAAATGTTTCCTCGCATTCCAAGCTCCAAATGAACGGAATGGTTTCTGAGTTAACTTAGTCAAAGGCGAAGCGATCTAGGAAAAGCCATTAACAAACTTCCTGTAATATTTGGCTAATCCCAAGAAAATTCTAATATCTGTGACTGTCTTAGGTTGAATCCAATCCTAAATAGCGCTTACTTTATTTTGATCTACAAGAATACCCTGGGCATCGACGACATGCCCCAAGAATGTAATGGACTTAAGCCAAAACTCATATTTGGAGAACTTGGCATACAGCTGATGTTCACACAGAGCTTCTAATACTAACATCTGATGTTTTTTCATGATCTTTTAAGGTTCGAGAATATATGAGGATATTGTCAATAAAGACAATTACAAATTTGTCTAAATATGGCCTTAGAACTTGCTGCATCAAATCCATGAAGATTGACGGCACATTGGTGAGTCCGAAAGACATCACTAAGAATTCAAAATGACCATAGCGAGTACAGAAAACAATCTTTCCTACATCATCTTCTTTTACTCGCAATTGATGATATCCAGACCTTAAGTCAATCTTAAAGAATATGATAGCTTCAGATAACAGGTCGAATAAATCATCAATTCTAGGCATCGGCTATTTATTCTTTATGGTGACTTTATTTAGTTTGTGATAATCTATGCACATTCGCATAGATCCATCCTTCTTCTTTACAAATAGAACGGGTGCTCCCAAGGGGACATGCTTGGCCTAATAAAACCTTTATTCAAGAGCTCTTGCAACTATTCATTGAGTTCTTGAAGTTCTTTAGGCACCATTCTATATGGAGCTTTAGATATAGGCTGGGTACCCAGAGCTAATTCAATAGAGAACTTGACTTCTCTAGAAGGAGGTACACCAGGTAGATCTTCTGGGAATACATCGGCGAATTCCTTAACTACTTTAAAATCAGAGAGAGGGACACTTTCTCTTGCTTCACCCATCATAGTGACCAAAAAATCATCACAACCTTACTAATCAATTGTTCAGCTTTAATAGCATTGATCAATGATAGATGTGTACTAGTTTTTCCTAGGAATGGAGAGTGACCTTCTTTTTCAGGCAGTTTATCATGGCATTGTTATTACCAAGCCAGATCATCCCAAGGATAATATTAAAGTTTGCTAATGGCAGGATTATTAATTCAGAGTTAAATTCCTGACCATTTAATGGAATTTTGATGTTACAAGACTTATGTGCACTTAGTTGGGCTCCAGATGGAAGTCCAACACTCAAACATTTTGCTAAGTTGTATGAGTGTGGTTTAAGGATGTTGGCAAAATATTCAGAAATAAACGAATGACTAGCACCAGTATCAAATAACACATTACAGGGCTGGTCATTAAAATAAAGCGTGCCTAATTTATTCATACGAATTGCATCAACAAATTACAATAATTAAGGTATCGAAATGCAATTAAAAAGGAGAGGTTCAAAAATATGTACCTGAAACTACATTATTGTCTTCTATGACTTCCAGAGGTGTTAAAGCATAAACTCGCACAGGATCGGTAGGATGATTGTTTACTTGCCTCCAGGGACTATTCTGGGATTTAGGAGCTGAGGGCTGATCTAGAGCAACTTCAGGTGCAGGTGCTGGCATTATTGCCAAATTTGGCTCTCTCCTGTTCAACGGAGTTACTCTAAGCACTTGGTTCTTTTGAGATGGCTTCATTGAAACTCCATCCCTATTTTCGTATGTGTACAGTGATAATTCCTGTGGTCTAGTCACCCATAATTGTAGCACTTATGGCTGAAGTGGTAACACTTGCTATATGGGTGAGGCCTATTTTAACCTTGAATTGGTTCAGCAAGGAGTGCAGCTTCAAGTTGATAAACCTTTGCAAAGTTAGGTTTGTGCCTCTTGAAGGCTTCATGCTAGTTAGGAGTTGATTGTGCCTTTCGCTTGAGATCTTTTTTTGAGTGATTATGCTCAATCACCTTAGCTGTCTCTACTAGTTCAAAGAAACTAGTCAGGCGAAGTGGAACAATCTGATCTTTCAGTGAATCTCAGAGTCCACTGAGAAAGTGATGGCACTTAGCTGATTCGGAGTGGGTAATTTCTGGAGCAAAACAAATCAACCTACAAAATTCTCTTTCATAGTCAGTATTAGAGCGACTTCCTTGAGTCAACCTTAGAATCATGTCTGCAATGATGTGCTGCGCAGACGGGGGAATGAATTCAGCTTTGAATGCTTCAATGAATTCATCCCAAGGGATGTCTTCCAATTCATAGTTAACAAACTTTGTATTCTGGGCCTCCTCCCACCAGTATTCTGCTTTAGCATGAAACAGGCGTGTAGTGAGACGGACAACTTCTGAGTTTGGAATTCTCAGGCTAATAAGATCCTTCTCTACTGCTTTCAGCTAGTCGACTGTATCCATTGGTGATAATTTTCCACTAAAGGTGGAAGGCCTTAGTCTTAAAAAGTTATGGAGAAGACTATCCAAAGAGTGATGGGAAGGAAAGGTATGTTGCGGAACAGGGATAGCAGGAGTAGTAGCAACAGCTAGTACTGGATGATCGGACATCATCTTTTGCATTACTAGTGCTTGTTGAGCCTGATACTCCAATAAGGTTGCCACCATTGCTCGCAGATGAGCTACTTCATTAGAAGAACTGCTCGAGGCGATAGTATTCTTGATTGGGGTAGTAGCAGGAGGTGATCCAAAATTCATTCTAATTAAGCAATACAAATCTAAATTTCATCAGAATCATTATAAGGAAGATAGAAATTAGAATTTCTAAGAGATGCCAAAAATTCTCATTACTTTTTGAAATGAAGGATTACATAAGATTTAGAAAATACCAAAAATTACAGTACTACTAAAATCAAGAAATGATAATTACTCTAACTAGCACTCAGATTTCCTTAATGTACTCAATCCTAAATGCAACACAAAAATCTTCAAAGGTCACTTCCTGATGCTTTCTCTTGCATATCCGTTCGAGCTTCTTGATGGTATCGTACCACCAAACTCTTGCATAGTCAAGCATCAAATCTATTACTATATTAACCCAGAGGGACTCTGGACACTCTATGTGCCTCATGACCGACTCTACTCAATTCAACCACAACTGTGCGTAGATGGGAAAGTCAAGCCCTCGGTATGCCGTTTGATGTAGAAGTTTGTCCAAGACTAGGGTTCCATTTGTTGAAACTCCTTTGATCTGCCATTTGCTTTCTTATCTCCATTTGAAACTATAACTCCAAGCCAACATGAAGGCATGTAGATAATAGTCCAAGTCAAACTTTTCATGATCCATTTGATCCTAATAGTAGAATATATTGGTTTTTGTTAGTTATAAATGACTAGATATTTATGATATGAGTATTTTCATTCTACATTTTCAAAGAGTTACTGAAAGCACTATGTTATGGATGTTATATCTTGATGTTTGCACTTTAGAAGAACAGTCTATTAGGTAGAAAGGAATCACAAATCCTATTTTAACACCTTATGTTGTTCTCTGATACCAACTGTGGGACCCCGTACCTTCCCGCGGTGATGCTAATACTGATCTTAGCATAATTGCGGGGAGTACGGTGCTCCAACTGTGGCAAATCCCCAACTTAAAGAAAGTTAGGTAGGACCCAACCTGCCTTAAGCCAAGAACTTGTCACCTGGAATTATGAACATACATCAATATAAATCAAAGTAGCGAAAGCAAGAAACTGTATAATATAATATCTACATCACAACATAGTATAAGAGAGTAAAAAAAATAGTAACTTAGATCAAATGCAGAAAAGCAAATATATCCAAAATTTAATTATTATAAACTGAATTAATGAAAGTAAAGATCTCTCAAAATCTCACTACAAGAAAGAAAATCTAACTAAACAGTAGTCGGAAGATCCTCCTCCTGCACCGGTATAAAATACCAAAATTCCATTTCAAATTGTTTATTAATATTTAAATAATTTTGACTTCAAATTTAAAATCTGACTTCACCATTGCGTTCACCACCCCCAAATTAGCTAGGGGTGAAGTTTTGAACGCATTTGGAAGTCATTAAAATTTTGTCGAATATTTTAATATTATTTTAAATACCTGAAAATACGAGTAAATAAATACTCGTCGAATTAAAAATCCGAGTGCGCCGTTGTGTTCAGAAAACCTCAATTAGCTAGGATTTATTTTATATATATATATATATATTTTTAGGTATAATTCAATATAATTTAATAAATGGAAAATTCTAAATTAAATAAAATAGTATATATATATATATAAATACATATAAATATCCTTCATTTCCTAAATCCCTCTACGCGGCCGACTCCTTCGCACGCGATCCCCTCTCCCCATCCCGATCCTATCCTATACGCACGCTCGACACCTCTCGAACCCTCCCTTCGAGCGAACGAGAGAAGGCAGTGGACGCGTGGCTTCCACCGCTCGCAAGATCCACTGACCGGTCGCCGAATGCTCATCTCCTCGCAAGTCGCGGAGTCGCCTCGATCGTCACCAGGTAAGCTTATAATACCCAACTCCTTATTTTCCCCTAAAAGCTAGAAAAGCCTTGCATTAGCCGAATCCTTCCATTCGCCGAGCACCTCCGATCGCCGACGCCTTCCTCTCCACTTGGCCGAAACTTTCTTTATTCCATCAAGAGCTCCTTCTAGCATATTAAGGATCAAGCCTCAAGACATTGAGCAAGTAAGTATCTGATTTTATCTAAAGCTCAATAGCAATGATGATCTTGCCGTCATTATGAGACCTTCCTAAACAAGATTTAGTTTAATATAACTATTTATGTCCAAAATCATCAGTTTTAGAAATCAAATAATAAATATAAGGCTGCTATATGTAAAGTTCATCAACAAAATATGTAATTATTTTCTTTAAGATCATAATATACTTAACTAACATTTCTCAAATCATGATTATTCTCACAAGCATAAATCATCTGCAGTTGTTTGTTGATATCTATTACTAATAAATGGAATTAATTGTAATGAATGAAATCAACTAAATTATCTGTAGTTCATCTGAATTTATTCTTTGGAATCAGTTCATGGTATCCATCAATAGGTAAGTTCAAGGCATTTTTGATTACCTGTAATCATTATTTAACATAACTTGCAGATCAGATAGCAGTTCCTTTGTGCGTTTGGTTCGCAAGAAAATTTTCAATTATTTAGATCCAAGAATTATTTCAATGCCATTCATTACTAAGGATATTTTTTCAATGCTATTCTAATGTAAATGTCTGAGTTATAAATGATAAAAACTTCAGTGGAATATTATTTTGAGAATGTACTAGTAAATATCTTGTTAAAAGATTAGCCATTATCATTATTATTGAATGAGCTGCTGGTTATCAAAGCACGCTTTGTGAATTAAAGTGATAGACGAATCATTGCACTTTGCATTTCGCATTGCACACTACGCTTTGAAAACACTATTCTCCATTTTCATATGGAAGGAAAGGTTAGGCTAAGGCACTTTATTTGGTTCAATATGTATGGATCATGTGCATTTGGTTTCAATGAATGTAATTTATCAAGTTTTATAATTGTTTAAACTGAGCAGGTTAGAGGCGTTAAGCCTTTGTCTCTTCCTGAAATTTCAAACCTCTTCACTAGTCTGCATTTAGGAATATCTCAAGGACTTGACTCAAATCCAAACAACCTAGTGGCAAGTGCAACCTTCTGCTCTGGGAATTCTAGTGCTACACTTTGCTTGATAAATAATCATAACTATTTTTTTTAATTACTTGTGTATTCGCTCTCTAATCGTCCTTTTGTTGCATTCTTACTAACAATGGCTGAGTGTGAATGTAGTAAGATAGGGAACACATGAATTTCAGTAAGTCAATTTCTATTTCAAACTTAATTAACAATGATTTTTAGCTATCACCAATATAAGACCATGCAATGATATATATGTTGTCAATCTTACCTAGTGTGATTAAGGCATAAGTGACATTGTTGTTGAATTGTTTCTTTTGTTATTTGTTGTATATATTTGATCAACGTTGGCTTCTTTATGTTCTTATCTTTTGATCTTGTTTTTATTTATATTTATATCATGGCTGCTATGGGAAGTTGCCTATGTATGCCATTTTTGTTAAAGTTATGTTTCAGCTTTCTCTACAGTTTTAAATTATTCTCTATTCTTTAGTTTAAGAATCATCTAATCTTGACTAATTGTGAATGACCTTAATCTTGGTGGGGTTCATTTTAATTTCCCCTTAGTCGATCTTGAGTCTAAAGTACACATATAATAACAACTTGAATGCAAACCTTTTGGCATGAAGTGATAGCTTGTACTTCCTTTGACAGCATTAACTGCTTAACAAGTTGCTCATAATGAGCTTATTTACTTGGGAAAAAGCTGTTGAAAATGTTAGAGACCTGCATAGGCTGTACTAGTTGGTTGTCTATTACTAAGAATTGTCATTTGCACTTCATCAAATGTTGCCTTTATTTCTAAAGTCATGGTATAAAATGTCTTCATTTCTTTTAACGAATTAAATGCTGTCCATTCTTTAATGTGATCAAATGCTATTCATTAAATTAATATGATCAAATACTGTCCATTAAATTTTGTGATCAAATGCTTTCCATTCAGTTATGGTTAATTAATGTTTCATATAGTTTAAGAGATCTAAATACTGCTATTTATTTAAATGATATCCAAATGCTGCCATGTATATATATATATATGAATCAAATGCTGTCATCTAATGTAATATAAGAATGAATGTTGCTGTTTATCCTAATGTGAGTCAAGTACTATCATAAGTAATATACTGTATATGTATTGGTCTTCATATGAGTTGTGAAATGCTGAATTCATTCTTCTATACCATACAATATAAAGATAATTGCTGCCATTCTTAATAGAATCACATGTTGCCTCTTTTTCTAAATGAGATCAATAAGATTGTATTAGATAAAATGTCACTGTTTCTTTATTAGAATCATATGCTGTCATTCATTCGAAAGTTTTCTCTAATTCCAAAGTAAAATCACATGATCAAATATTATCAGTTGTCTTATTAAAACCATATGTGATCAAATAAATATATGAAAGAATCATGGAATATTGTCATTACTTGTATTAACTCCTTTTATTAAAATGCATTTAAAGAATCAAATAATGTTTTAAGAATTCAACCCTACTTGTTTCATTTATATTTGAATGTTAATTTTAATGATGTTATTCTTTGCAGGTCGAGTTGTAAATTAGTATCAAGAGAAATGATGCGCTAAATGCTATTAACATATAGCAAAAAAAAAAAAAATAAGCCAAATAAATGCTGCCCTTATAAATTGCTGAATTAATTTCTGCATCTTTTGCTATTAGATGTTTGATATAGGATATTAAACTGCTTTGTTTAATTGAATGTATTTAAAATTTTTGTAGAATTGGAAATGAGCAATCCTGTAAAAAGGGTTGAACTCTATTTTAGAACTGGAATTAAACTCTATTTAAAACTGGAAATGAGCAGTCTTGTAAAAAGGACTGAACTCTATATTTAGAATTGGAGAATGTTTGTATAAAATTTGGAAAATTTGAACAAAAACAAAGGAGACTCTGCCGAAATTTTCAAGAATTTTAGGACTTAGAAAATTTTAGGAAACATAGATGTTTACACATATTTCTAAAAATTTCATATAAAATGTCACTTGAAATTATTAAACATAAAAGTAATTACTTCAATGAATTCAAATAAAATGTCATAAAAACCTATTATGAAGAATCAAATTAATGACTTAAACTACTTATTGGCAGATCAAACAAATTGAATTGATTGATTTTGAGACAAAACAAGTCAGGTACGCAAATCTACTTATATGTTTCATTTCAGTATCCTTATATTTGAGCCATTTTCCATTTGAATATTATTTACACTGCTTACCGCTTTATAATCTGCAAAAAGAATGATATTGAATAGCATGTAACAAAAAGTTGAAACAATGAATATATTATTGTGGTGTTTGTCTTTGGAGGGAGAAACGCAACACTGAGAATCTGTACAGATTGGGCCAGCTAGCAGCCCCTGGGAGTTCTATGAAGGGATTTAGCCTCTTGTAGGAAGTAGGCAATCCAGAGGAAAGACACACCAAGAATTATTATTTGAGTAAGCTACCGACGGGTGGCGAGATAAGCTTCCTACAGGTTATGCCTATGGGTTTACCCATTTGGGCTCAGGAGTCTTCAGACTCGCCTTATTGTTACAAGTGCTTTCAATAAAATTTATTTCATATATGTTGATTTTCACAGCTATTTTGCAGGGCAGAAATTGCATTTGGAGATTGCTTACTTTACTTGCAGTTTTATTTTCAGTCATTCTCATATATGATTTAAACCTATTATAGGATGCTAGATTTATTCTTATAAGAACAATTTGCGTACTCCTACCTGACTGGTAAATCTGAATTTTTCAGGTTTTGATAATCTGCCAAATCAAAATAAGAAGAATAAAGGAAGCAAAAGAATGTAAATATTTCATATTTTGTATAATTCAAACTATTGTAAATTTTCATATATGTATTGGCTCTATGTATAAAAGGACTTTGAATTTCTATTTATTTTATTATGTCCTTTTTGAATTATAAAAATGTTTATATTTTCTTTTGAGATGAATTGTTCTTTAAAGACTCTCGAACTTCGATCCCCGGTCGCCACAACCGGCTCCTCTCTTCCAGCACTACCAATGAACAGCTCCAAATCTGACATTTGTCAGTATCACAAATGTCAGGTCCCCAGCCAACAAAGAAAAGAAGTTATAGTTAGATAATTGTCTAAATACATTTTAGGCTATTTAAGTGAACTAAATATTTAAGATATCACATTTAAAAGTTTTAAACATGAAAGCAATATAAGGTGCTACAAGCTACAAGAATGGGATAGCCATAAATTAATCATTTATAGCTAATCAATAAGTATGTAATAATAACATACAATACAACAGCTAAACATGGTGAGGCTAAGAGCAAAATATCTGCAACTACTGAAATAAATTTGATCCTAACATGATAATGATCACATGGATACATGTTGAGTATATAAAGAACACAAGGGCTAAAATAAACATGCCATTCTATCATCCTAAATATACAAATATTTAATAACTAACCAATAAGAGCATATATATAAGCATGCAAATTTAATATGAAAAGGCCACTAAGGCATGTGGCAAAAGTAAGCTAAGTACATGAATGAGTAAAAAGTAAAGCTACTCAGATATGTGGCAAGCAAGTCAAGCACTAAAAGAAAGACCACTGAAGTACGTGGCAAAAATAAGCAGAATACTGAACTGAACTGGAGTAGAAGTGAGTCTAGACCTAGTATTGCTATAATAGAAATAGGCTATACATGGCCTCTGAATAGAAAGTTCAACATGTATCCATCTTAGATATCTACAGAGCTAGGTCCGAATTAAACTTATAGAAGAAGACATGTATCCATCCTAGGCATCCGCAGAGCTAGGTCCGAGTCTATTCTATAACAAAACTAGAACTGAAGAGGCAGACTAAACTAAGACATACTCTACTAACTAAAAGCACTGAAAAAATTGAATGAATGTTATGTTGTTCAAATACTAACTTAAGATGTATCTTCCATATCTTAAGTTTACCGATTATGCTCAAGGAACGAGGCTCAATATTCAAGGTGTGCAAAGCAATCAAAGTCAAAGTATGCAAGAGACTCAATCTTGACTAATGTGATATATGTTGTTGTCTAATTTATCCAACTAACTATTCTAAGAAGATACAAGTTTAGGATCTCCAATATCCAGCTATCAAGTATAATCCCAGATTCACGACCTTAATGTTAACAGTAGAACTTAACAAGTTCTAATTCATAATCATATGATGACTATAAAGATTCAAAGTAAATAAGTCAACTACTTAATTATTATTATTTTCCTTTCTTAACCCAAATCTTGATTAAGTGAATCAAGATTAAGTATTCAGGATCCAAACTCCACTTTGGTTTTCAAATCCTGAATCCCATATAATTTCCTAATAAGGATCTAGGGTTCACACTTAAAACCCAAATTAAAGATAAGGAATCTTATAAACTGAAGGATTCAGAAACTAAGACCTTAATTGAAAGGTCATTCTAGTATCACAAGATAAAATAATCAATTAAGAACTAAGAATCTAAGATCTATATTCAATCTTTAAAATAATTACATTATTTTATAGATTGAATCAATCCTACACCCAAATGAAGGTTTCAAAAGGGTTAAACAGTTAATCAAGTAAGGAATTCCAAATAAAGGTAATTCAATCCAATTAGAGGATCAATTTTCTGAAGTCTAAGATCTGAGATCTAAGATCTGAAGTTCTGATCACTTAGATCTAAACTAAGAAGTCTAAGTTTTGGGTTCTTTAAAGCTTTTGCTTAAACTTTCATTGAGACTATAATTCATGAACAAGATTTGGTAGGATAGCTAGGATTAGAAACTTTAACATTAATATTAATTTAAGCTAAGTCTTATATAAAGGGTCTTAAGATCACTTAAGATCTTAAGAGCTTACTTTAGAATTTTAAGGTTTAACATTAGGATTCATTCAAAAAATAATACCACTTTGCAATTGATATTAATACATTACATTATTGATTATTATTACTTTAATTGAGAATTCCAAGGCTTAAGGGTACTTAAACACATTTTGGTCAAAATGACCAGAATACCCCGCCCCCCCCCTTAAGGCAAAAAATGGGATTTTAAGATTTACTCATCCAAATTGATCCAAGTCTATTTTAATGAGTTCCATATTGGTTATTGAAGTAGGATACACACTTATCTTAGGTTTTGGTAACCTAATTAGCCTAATTAGCACTAATCACATTTTTAAGCCAATTAAGGTGATTAAGGAAATTTTGGTATACTAGAATGATCCAAACATATTTAAAGGCTCTATTGTACTTAATGAAACATTAGGAACTAGATTTACCAAAATCAGAGGTTAATCTAAAGCTTCATTCACTAATCTTAAATTAGGGTAATTAAGAGGTGATTAGAAAAATTAAAGATCTTAAATTACTTTTAATATTCTACAAAGGTTCTATATGGTCCCATGAGCAATCAGAGACCTTAAACAACATTTTAGGATAATTAATGAATTTATCATGATTTAAATAAAAATAGAGAAAGATTAGGCAATTATTTAAGATCTAACCATTGGATCTTTGATTTTATTTTATATTATTATTCCTTGCATTTTTTCAATTAAAATGGTATATTAGATCATACCATTTGGATAAGTATTGATTAAATTATTTCATTAATACATTCTGAATGTTTATTTAAAATGGAATCATAATGTTTTTAATTAAACTTATTTATCCTTTATTTCTCAGATGGAAAATAATTCCTAAATGAATCAATTTACCTGGCCCAAATATCAAACTACGCGGGTCAGAGCGGGGCCCGGCTGGGTTGGCACTGTCGCACCACGCGGGCCTGGGCTGTCCCGGCCAGATGCACCAGTAGCATTGTCCCCGATACCCCCTTAGCAGACAGCCACGGGGAGGGTACCTTATACTACAAAATTCACTGTCGATAGACTACGCCATGACCAGCATTCAATCGCCACACCTTTAGGAAGTCAAGGTGCGGCGATTGAACCTATAAGTGCTATCTGAAACTTCCAATTTTAGATGATTAGGGTTCACTGTGAGGGGATAATTCTCCTCACAGAAGCCACTAAATGGATGGGGCTCAATCCCTACACCATCAGTGAGGTGAGGCGAGTCGAACCCCCAAGGTTTCATAACCTGGGGTGCAGCCGATCGCCGGGTCCTTACTCAGACTCAGCCATGGCTCGGCCGCTAGCTCGATCGATCGATACGATATATTAGAGCTAGCTCAAACCCTGGAAATAATCACAACTGGTTTCCTAAGTGGCTAAGGCTAGTTAGACGACATCTAGAGGCTCAATCCAGAGGCAGAATGAAGAACTGAACTTAAGAATATCAGTGGGAGAAGGTTGTTCCTGAAGACTAAGGTTGCAGGCACGGCCGAGAGGAATTGAGGTGAGCTAGAGTTTCCCAAGTAGCAAACGCAAGTTCACAGGGAGTCTGAACACAAGACGGACCCTCTATCAGTAGTTCAAATCTTTAGGAATACCAAGAATCACCGAGAGAGACGGGAGCTCCAGGGGACGTCAGATGGGCAATTGAGGATTCACGGTGAGCAAAGGGACTCACTGTGATATCCTAAAGGTATTTATAGGAATTAAGAGCAATGGGGATGGCTTCTAGAGCTCGGGCTCATGGCATTGGCTCAGACCAAAGGGAAGGCTTGGGTGCAATGGCCAGAGGCATTCCAGGGAAGCTACTACCGGCAGGAGGTCGTGCCGAGGGTAGGAGAGGAAATTCGACATCCTCCCGTACTGTCACGAGGGCTAGAGGTTGCCTGGTTGTCGGGGGGGACCAGAGAGCATCGGGTCGAGAGGTGGACGAAGGTCCACAGTGCTCAAGGACTTTAGAGAGGTTGGCCAAGAGGTTGCCTGGTCGTCGGATGGATCGATCGTTGGCTCCGGATGGTCTAGATGGATTACTTAAGTGGGACAGATGGTAGTTGTTAGATGCGCACGATGGATTTGACGCTTATGATTAGATCTTAACCCGGATGGGATCCTGTCATTGGATTAAATGTGCTAGGATGCGTGTTAAGGCATTGGATCGCTATATCCTATGCGCCGCTGTCGGGACCCCATAGTGGATCTGCCGCAGTGCCGACAGCAAATCCCAAATATATAAAATATAAATATACTTAATTTAATTAATATTAATTCATTTAATAATTAATTTAAATTCTAATTAATTCAATAAATCCAATTTAGGATTAAATGAGCTCTAAAAATTCCCAAAATTTCAACCGTAGCTAATTAGGTATGAGGAATTCAAAAATGTCAGTCGAGAGAGTAGGAGCAGCTGGCAGTGGACCAGAGAGTGAATTCTCCATCTGAGGGTGCACTGTCAATCGACTTCTGGTCTGCCGGATCACTGCATTTCCCTCAGGCGATCAGCTCTCCAATTGGTGCTCGAACCTCTCAGTAATGATCGTAGACCCATATCGATGATTGGGTTTGATCATATCGATCGACTAGACTGGAATCGATCGACCCGTCATTGGACACCATCTATGTTCCACCATGAGTAATACTTCAGTGATCTAGACCTCCCTAGGACCTCGCAACTCGCTCAATCGATTTTCCTTCGGCCTCTGATCATGTAGGAATAGACCTCGGCTCATGGCATGGATGCTATAAGGAGAATTCACTCCTCCCATGTGTGCTTTGGGAGACGCCTCGGTCAAGTAGCGCTCCAGCGATCCGGCGCCTCCCAAACAGGGCTTCGTTGTTCATTCGACGCGTCTAGGTCCACTGATGGTGTAGCTGTCGAGATCCAGGCGCGGCATGGCCGGAGCGCGAAGAATTTGGCGGTGGAAGCGAACCCTAGGAATCGGGTGTCGGGGAAATGTCGCGGAGAAGACGAATAGTGCCGGGACGGGCCGGATCCCGGCCCACGCATTTTGTATTTTGGGTCGGCAGTTAAATGAGGATTTATCGAATTAATTTCCTTCAGTAATTGAAAACCTATGATTTGATTTAAATAAAAATACAGAATAAATTATTTAAATAACCTTGGATATACTTATCCAAATGGCATGATCCAATATACCATTTTAATTAGAAAAATATAAGGAACAATAATATAAAATAAAATCAATTATCTAATGGTAAGATTTAAAATAATTGCCTAATCTTTCTCTATTTTTATTTACATCATAATAAATTCATTTAATGTTCAAAAATATTGATTTAGGTCTTTGATTGCTCATAAGACTATGGAGAACCTATTTAAGCCATTAAAAATAATTAAAGACCATTAGGATTGCTAATCACCTCTCAATTACCCTAAAATGAGATTAGTGAGTTAAGCCTTAGATTAACCTTTGATTTTGGTAAATCAAGTTCATAATGCCTTAATAAGTATAGTAGAGCCTATAAATGTGTTTGGATCATTCTAGTATGTCATAATTTCCTTAATCACCTAAATTGGCCTTAAACTATGATTAGTGCTAATTAAGTTAATTAAGATATCAAATCCTAAGGTAAGTTTTTATTCCACTTCATTTATCAATATGAAACTTATTAGGACATACTTGAATCAATTTAGATGATTAAATCTTAAAATCTCATTTTTAGCCTTAAGAGGGGTATTTTGGTCATTTTGGCCAAAATAGGTTTAAGCACCCCTTAAGCCTTGAAATTCTAGTGAAGTGACTCTAATTAACTCATTAACACCTTTCTTAAATCTCATGTTAATAAGGGTGAAGTTAAGTAAAGAAAACTTTAAAAGTTATAATCAAGATCTTAAGATCTTAAGAGTACTCAAAACCTCTTCCTTAAGAGAGAAAATCTAAATAGTCTTAACACAAAATCTTTAGTTTAATTACCTTGTTAAGTTGATTTATAAGCCTCAAATATTAAGTAAACATTTTTATAAACTCCTAAATCTAGTTCTTAGTTAGATCGAAAGTGATCAAACCTTAGATCTTAGATCTTAGACTTTAGATCATCTGATTGAATTGAATTACCTTTTTTGGAATTCCTTAAGTGATTAACTGTTTAATTCTTTTGAAACCTCCTTATGGGTGTAGGATTTATTCAATCTATAGAATAGTGTAAGTAAAAATTGAATATAGATCTTAGATTCTTTGTTCTAAAATAATAATTTTATCTTATAATCCTAGCCTAACCTTTCATTAAGGTCTTAGCTTCTAAATCCATCAGCTTATATGATCTTGCGCCTCTAAACTATGTTTGAGTGTGAACCCTAGATCCTCCTTAGGATATTACCTTGGATTCAGGAAATTGAACCCCATATATGGAGTTTGGATCCAGAATCCTTAATCTTGATTTACTTAATCAAGATTTGGGTTAAGTGAATATAATAATAATAATTAGGCCATTGAATTATTTACTTTAAACCTTTATAGTCATCATTTGATTATGAATTAGAACTTGTTAAGTTCTAATTTTAACATTAAGGTTGTGAATCTGAGAATATACTCGATAGCTGGATATTGGAGATCCTAAACTTGTATTTTCTCAGAATAGTTAGATATAGATAATTTAGATAACAACAGATATCACATAAGTCTAGTTTAGTCTCTTACTTACTTTGACTTTGATTGCTCTACACATCATGAATATTGAGCCTTATTCCTTGAGCATAATAGGTAAACTTAGGATATGGAAGATACATCCTAAGTTAGTAGTTGAAAAGCATAACATTCATTCAGTTCTTTCAGTGTATTCAGTCCAGTATGGTATGTCCTATCTTAGTCTGTCTCTTCAGTTTTAGTTTTGTTATAGAATAGACTCAGACCTAGCCTAGTGCTTGGCTAGGATGGATGCATGTCTTAATCTATAAGTTCAACTCAGACCTAGCTCTGATGATGCCTAGGATGGACACATGTTGAATTTTCTATTCAAAGGCCCTGTATGGCCAGTTTCTATTATGGCAGTACTATGTCTTAGGCTTACTTTTAGTACTTGTTTTGCTTTGTCACATGCTTCAGTGGCCTTACTTTAGTACTTGGCTTATTTTGCCACATGTCTCAGTGGCCTTACTTCTTAGTTCATTTATGCCCGTAGCTTGCTTTTGCCACATGCTTCAGTGGCCTTTTACATATTAAATCTGCATGCTTGTATATATGTTTCCATTTAGTAGCTATTAAATATTGGCATGTTTAGGATGCTAGTCTTGTATGTTTATTTTAGCACTTTCAGCACAATTTACTTTTATAAAATCAGTATGTATTCATGTGATCATAAGCATGTTAGAATAAGTTTATTTCAATATTTATAGTTATTTTTCTCTTTAGCCTCATCTTGTTTAGTTTCATGTCTTATTCCTACTTTTTGATCAGTTTTAAATGAATAATTTATAGATATCCTATTTTTTGTAGCTTGATACACCTTATATTACTTGCATGCTTAAAGTAGTTAATGTGATATTCTTAAACATTCAAATCACTTAATTAGCCTAAAATGTACTTAAACAATTTGTCTAATTGTAACTATTTTCTTTTGTTAATTGGGGTCCTAGCATTTGTGATATTGATAAATGTTAGATTTGGAGCTGTTCATTGGTGGTTTTGCAGAAGAGGAGCCAGTACATGAGGAGGATCTTCTTACTGCGACTTAGTTAGATTTCCTTTTCCTTTTCTGCAGTGAGTTTGAGAGATATTTTCTTTCTTTTAATTCAGTCTGTAATAATGAAATTTTGGATGTATTTACTTTTTGCACTTGAACTGAGTTACTATTTCTCTTACTCTTTTATACTATGCTGTGATGTGGATGTTATGTTATACTGTTTCCTGCTTCCGCTACTTTGATGTATTGATATATATTTACAGTTCCAGGTGACAAGTCCTTGGCTTAAGGTAGGTTGGGTCTTACCTGACTCTACTTGAGTTGGGGATTTTCCATAGTTGGAGCACCAAACTCCTTGTGTTTATGCTAATATCATTATTAGCATGGCAACGAAGGGTACGGGGCCCCACAGTTATATCTTATGCATCTTGTCAGCTAAAACTGCATGAAAAAAACTATCCTATCCATGATCTTGAACTAGCAGCTATAGTTTTTGCTCTAAAAATCTGGCGACATTATCTTTATGGTGTTTAGTGTTCCATATTCACCAATTATTAGAGCTTAAAGTACATCTTCACCTAGCATGAGCCAAACTGTCGCCAGCAAAGATGGCTCGAGTTAATAAGAAATTATGATTTGAGCATTCAGTATCATCCAGGAAAGGTGAACGTCGTAGTCGATGCACTCAGTCATCATGCTACTCTATCTTCCATAATAACATCAAGCTCGCTAGAGGAAGAATTCAGAAAGCTTGAAATTAGGCCAGTGCGTGGTGCTATGCTAAGCACACTAATATCTATGAGTTTCGTTGAACTAACATTTCATCGTGATGTCTCCATCTCCCAAACCAAGGACGAAGACTATCAGAAGTTTAAAGTAGAAATTGAAAGTGGTCATCGCTTTGATCTTCAGCTTCGAGGTAATGTAATCCATCAAGGAAATCGTTAAGCTCCATGGAATTCCAATATCTATCGTATCTGATCAAGATAGTCATTTCACTTCTAAATTCTAGCAAACAGTGCATCAAGACTTGGGGACTACTCTAGCCATGAGTACTATTTTTTACCCTCAGACTGATGGTTAGACGGAAAGAGTCAATCAAGTATTGGAAGATCTTCTTCATCTCTCTATTTTGGATTTCGGAGGTTTCTAAGAATATCATGTTCCTCTTGTAGAGTTCGCATACAACAATTTGATGTTGCTGATGCATCCTAAAATTTCGCAGTCAATGTATGCAACATTCCGTAACTTATAAATCATCACTGATACTTATACATTATTCTGATATTCACACATCATTCTAATACTCATATATCATGCTTATGCTCATGCTCATTCTTCTAAACTACATGAGATAAATCCAAAAAAAATTCCAGAAAATGCTTTGAAATATAATAATGAATTCTATGTCTCCATTGTGTAGAATCCTACTAAAAGGATTCTGACCCCTAAGTTCTAGCTCGACAATTGGTTAAAATTGAGAATTTACTTAAAGATCATTATATGGGATGACCGTATACACATATTTAGCATGGTTGCAAGAAAAGTGGTCCTTAAAACTTAGTTTAATTAAGCCGTCCTAACGAAGCGATCTTCGATAGGAGGCATCACCCGATGGTGATTTGTACCTCAAGCTAAGTCATTAAGACGCCCAGTTCACAATCACACTTAGTGTTCTAAAGAAGGTGACTCGACTTACTTTGTTTGTTTAAGCCACTCCTATTGAAGCGATTTTCGCTATGAGGCATCACCTGATGGCAATTTGTATTTTAACTAAACTAAGGAATGAGTTCCTATTTATAATACTCTTAGGATCAATTGATTTATTTTGAACGAGGTTATATCCGCCTAAGTTCGCAGTATAGCACAAAGATAAACCTCACTTAGAGTGACTCAACCATTCCTGGATACTACTGAAATAATTCAGTATATGGGTATACCATACTACACCAATCAATGACTTAGGTTCAGACAACTCTATTTAATCACAAGAATTTATCAAATCTATTATCCTTTACTCTAAATTGGTGAGTCCTACATAAGGCTCCAAGGATGTGATCAAAGGATCACTCCATATAGGCTACTACCATAAGGAATGAGTCCTAATTTAAGTACTTTAGGTGATCCCTACCATAAGGTATCAAGTTCAATTTCTAAAGTTGTGAAGGATCATCTAAGATTCCTACCTCCATAAGTGTAACAGCCCAAACTCTTAACACCAAGGTATTATCCGCTTTGGCCTGAAAAGCCTCACGGTTTTGCCCTCAGAAGATAACTTCCCAGCAGGTCACCCATCATTCTAATACTCACATATCATGCTTATGCTCATGCTCAAGCTTCTAAACTACATGAGATAAATCCAAAAAAAAATCCAGAAAATACTTTGAAATCTAATAATAAATTCTAGGTCTCCATTGTGCAGAATCCTGCTAAAAGAATTCTGACCCCTAAGTTCTAGCTCGACAATTGGTTAAATTGAGAATTTACTTAAAGATCATTAGATGGGATGACTGTATACACATATTTAGCATGGTTGTAAGAAAGGTGGTCCTTAATACTTTGTTTAATTAAGCCACCCTAACGAAGCGATCTTCGATAGGAGGCATCACCCAATGGCGATTTGTACCTCAAGCTAAGTCATTAAGATGCCCAGTTCACAATCATACTTAGTGTTCTAAAGAAGGTGACTCGAATTACTTTGTTTGTTTAAACCACTCCTATTGAAGCGATTTTTGCTATAAGGCATCACCCGATGGCGATTTGTATTTTAACTAAACTAAGGAATGAGTTCCTATTTATAATACTCTTAGGATCAATTGATTTATTTTGAACGAGGTTATATCCACCTAAGCCCACAGGATAGCACAAAGATAAACCTCACTTAGAGTGACTCAACCATTCCTGGATACTACTGAAATAATTCAGTACTATGGGTATACCATACTACACCAATCAATAACTTAGGTTCAGACAACTCTATTTAATCACAAGAATTTATCAAATCTATTATCCCTTACTCTAAATGGGTGAGTCCTACATAAGGCTCTAAGGATGTGATCAAAAGATCACTCCATATAGGCTACTACCACAAGGAATGAGTCCCAATTTAAGTACTTTAGGTGATCCCTATGACAAGGTATCCAGTTCAATTTCTAAAGTTGTGAAGGATCATCTAAGATTCCTACGTCAATAAGTGTAACAGCCCAAACTCTTAACACCAATGTATTGTCCGCTTTGGCCTGAAAAGCCGCACGGTTTTGAATGAGGTTATATCCGCCTAAGCCCGCATGATAGCACAAAGATAAACCTCGCTTAGAGTGACTCAACCATTCCTAGATACTACTCAAATAATTCAGTACTATGGGTATACCATACTACACTAATCAATGACTTAGGTTCAGGCAACTCTATTTAATTATAAGAATTTATCAAATCTATTATCCTTTACTCTAAATGGGTGAGTCCTACATAAGGCTCCAAGGATGTGATCAAAGAATCACTCCATATAGGCTACTACCACAAGGAATGAGTCCCAATTTAAGTACTTTAGGTGATCACTACCACAAGGTATCAAGTTCAATTTCTAAAGTTGTGAAGGATCATCTAAGATTCCTACCTCAATAAGTGTAACAGCCCAATCTCTTAACACCAAGGTATTGTCCGCTTTGGCCTGAAAAGCCTCACGGTTTTGCCCTCAGAAGATAAACCTCGCTTAGAGTGACTCAACCATTCCTAGATACTACTCAAATAATTCAGTACTATGGGTATACCATACTACACCAATCAATGACTTAGGTTCAGGCAACTCTATTTAATTATAAGAATTTATCAAATCTATTATCCTTTACTCTAAATGGGTGAGTCCTACATAAGGCTCCAAGGATGTGATCAAAGAATCACTCCATATAGGCTACTACCACAAGGAATGAGTCCCAATTTAAGTACTTTAGGTGATCACTACCACAAGGTATCAAGTTCAATTTCTAAAGTTGTGAAGGATCATCTAAGATTCCTACCTCAATAAGTGTAACAGCTCAAACTCTTAACACCAAGGTATTGTCCGCTTTGGCCTAAAAAGCCTCATGATTTTGCCCTCAGAAGATAACTTTCCAGCAGGTCACCCATCCTGGGAGTACTCCCACCTGAGCACGCTTAACTTTGGAATTCTTATCAGGAACTCCACCATTATCTAAAAAGGTGCCTCGATGTTTAAGAATTTCACTTATTACTACTTAAGTGGGTCTTCACAATCTCCCCAACTTAAGTAACTGACGTCCTCATCAATATCCACACACAGATCCAAGAACCATCCATTGGGTAGATAGGACTAGAGGTGACCCCTACAGGCGTAAGAGGTACCCACAACCATATAGCACCTTAACCATCATAGGTTCAAGAGGCTGCTCACATGAAGTGGTACTTTGCCATGTATGGTACTTACCTCCTATCTGACACCCTATGGTTTGCTCTGATACTATTTATAATAGCCCAAACTCTTAAGCACCAGGGTATTGTCCGCTTTGGCCAGAAAGACCTCACA
This sequence comes from Gastrodia elata, assembly GCA_016760335.1. Classification (NCBI taxonomy): domain Eukaryota; kingdom Viridiplantae; phylum Streptophyta; class Magnoliopsida; order Asparagales; family Orchidaceae; genus Gastrodia; species Gastrodia elata. The sequence goes on along the minus strand of CM028670.1, from coordinate 28,492,673 downwards.
GTTTTGCCCTTAGAAGATAATTTCCCAGCAGGTCACCCATCCTGGGAGTGCTCCCACCTGAGCACACTTAACTTTGGAGTTCTTATCAAGAACTCCATCATTATCTGAAAAGGCGCCTTGATATTTAAATAAGTTACAAAAGTCCTTCCTACCTCAATGTATCAATAATAAAGTCATTAAACATTTCAAGACGATCCTAAAGTAAGACCCTTAAGATCTCACACTTCTACTTCATAAGTTAACATTCAAGTGGTCAGATCAAATGGTTGAAATTCATTTGATCCTTTTCTATTCTACAATTATGGGAGATCATTGCATAAATCATTACAATTTTATTTCCATCTTATGCTAATTATCTTATATAAGAGAAAATCAAAGATCTAAAGTTTGGATTCAAATGATTCAATCACACATATTCAATATTATCCTTAGCACTTCTAATTTGATGATGTAAGATCAATATCATGCATTATTGGAATAATATCAATTGAATTATTTTACAATCAAATCAATTAATTAAGTGATTAAGGTTTAGATCTTAATTAAGATAAGCTAGGGTTTAACCCCTAACCTTTCTAGCATTAAGACCAACATTAATTTAAAGGTCAATGATAAATCAATGTATTATTAGTATGTTATTGATGTCAAACTTAGGTTTGGATTAAGTATCGTCTACTTAATTAAATTATCAAGATTCTTATGTTCAAGTTAAGTTAAATGTCAATTTCACATAATTATGTGTCCAAATAATTGTTTAGAGTTTTCTAACATACATCATAACATCATAAAAGTGTACAATTATAAATTCAACATAAAATGGAAAGTAATTAAGGCTAACTAAATGTCAAATTAACCAAAGGAGTTAGCACTTGATTACAAATCTAAAAAACTTAGGTCTCATGCCATTTAGTTGTTAAAGTATATCTTAAGCATATACGGGTTCTATTATTTAGCAATTAGCACAATATTTTTAAGGTACATGAGAGGTTTTGAGCATTTCATCAAAGTGACAAAGTTCAAACCAAATTTTTATATAGAATTTTATGCAATGTTCAACTTTAGCTAAAACTGGGCACTTATTAGAAAATTCTGGGAATTTTGCAAGATTGGGCGCTACAGCACACTTGTAGCGCTTTTAGCGCGGCAGTGCGTTGTATTGCTTTTCGTGCGGCAGTGCGTGGTAGCACTTTTAGCACGGCAGTGCTGCGACCCACTGCGGCCCGCGCGCCGCAGCTGTTTACCCGCTGTGGCCCGCACGACAGAAATTTACTTTACAAAATTGCGGTTCAATTAATTTATTTTCACATTTTCTAAGGTTCCGAAAATATTTCCGCTGCAGCCCACTGGAGCGGTCTATTTTGCGAGTTTACTATTCAATTACTCTATTATATGTTTATATAAATTTCTGTCGAAATGCCGCTGCAGCGCGCGACCGCGCTGCAGCGGCTTAGCTCTGCAACTTCGGGCGCTGCAGCATCAGACGGCATTTTTCGCCTGGATGAAAACTTAAGGCCTATTTTTCAAGCTCAAATGCTCCCAATCCAGAGCATCCCCAGAGTGGTTCCATATATCAATGGAAAGGTATTTCTGATGCCTTTCCATCGATACCAAAATCAGTACAAACGGAGCATTCTAGCTATACTAAAAATGCAGATGAATGATAGGGTGTGCAGAGTAAATGAAAAACAGAGCAGCACATTTTATATCTTGGAGAGTTGTAATGGCTTGCATACTTAAACATGGCTATCTAGATATGCAATAAGCATAATATCAAGATGAACTAGACATGGAGAGGAGGAAAGGGGTACCATTTTGTCCTTGGAATGAGAGAAAGAAGAGGAAGAGGATACTTTGCTTCCTTCAAGACCTTGCAGTGGAGCCTTCTCTTTTAGCACAAGTGCAGCAAATGGAGAAAGGATGAGGAAAGTTCAGCAAGAAGAGGAAAGAGGAGCTTAGATCCCTTCTTAAAGGAGAAGAGGAGGTGAGGCTCCATCATTGGCTATAGAACTAGGAGGGGGAGAGGGATGGCCTTAGCTTTTAATGTGCAAGGGAGGTAAGGGGGTCAGCCGCATGAAAGGAAATGGCCAGTCAAAAAAGGACTTAGAAATAATGGGGAAATTGCACTTTAGGGATTGGATAATTGCATAATTATTTCCCTTAATTATTTAAAAATTCTAATTTTTGAATATGCTCCGAAAATTCCCAAAAATTCACCTTTAGCTAATTTGGGGGTGAGGAATTCAACGACGAAGTCAGATTTCGATTCTGACAATTATTTAATTATGCTAATTTTTGAGATATTTAATTATATTAAAATATTCATGAAAATCCGATGACTTCCAAATGCGTCCAAAACATCACCCCTAACTAATTTGGGGGTGATGATCGCAACGGCGAAGTCGATTTTTAATTTTGAGGTCAAATTAAATACCTCAATTTTCTAATTAATTAAATATTAAACTAATCCAAAATATTGGATTTAGCTTTGAATTGCTCCAAACCTTCAGGGTTTAGTTCTAATGACTAGATGAACTTATTGGAATGATGATTATGAGACGATTATGATAAAATCAAGCTGGGTAACAACCTTGGGTTGTTACACGAAGTCCCCCCTCTCTCGTGCGCCCGACCGAAGATCCCCCCATACTATCAGCTACCCTCCCTGTCTCCTACTCGTGCCTCCAGCTCAGCAAGCTATTGATGATCCTCCCGTTATGGCTAGGTTCCCCAATCGAGCCTCATGGCCCGACCGAGCTCGAATTGGAAATTCGAGAGCTCGGCCATGGCCCGACCTCTCGGGTCCTTCCCAGCCCGATCCAGCCCTCTGGAAACTTCCCCCACTCTTTGATGAGGCTATAACTAGCCCCAGCATTGCTCCATTTGATCCTTGTTGATCATTTGAGCTCGGTCGCCCCATCGCCATTGCCATCATTTTGAGCTTCCTTAGGCAATCCCAGGAGCTCTCGAACCACTAATAGTAGGCTCTCTTGGTGTTCAGGATCCTTTGCAGTATCTGGAAGCCTAGCTAGAGCCAGTCTTGCCCTCTGCTAACCACCCCGAACTCAGCCGTGAAGCCAGGTACCCCCACTTTCTCGGTCTGAGTTAATTGGGCTCAGATTTTATTCCTTTAGATTCATACTCGTGTGTATTGTCAAAATAAACTCAATGCTATCAAACTTAGGCCCTAAGCTAGCCCTAATCGATCGATCGAGTTTAATCTTAAAGGAACACCTCAGGGCGAGTAAGGCCCCGGTATTCTAGCCCACTCCAGGCCCTCAGACATGAGGGCTTCGATCCATCTCACCACCCTGATGGTGTAGGGATCGAGCTCTAGGTCTGGCATGGCCCCATTAAGGGAGCTCTTAGGTGAGTAAGGTCCGGCCGATCTAGACCACCTCACGGGGGGCTTCGAGTGTCAATCGGTGTGTCTCAGCTAGAGGATTGATCCTTGATTTACCCAAGGCCAAGGCATGCGCTATAGATGGAGAAATTTGCTGTCTAGGGTTTTTAGGATCGGTCTCTACTGAGAGGGGTCGAGGCGAGGAAGATGGCACTGTGTAGGTCGAGTCAGCCCATGACCCGCACTGTGCGACAGTGCCGGGTTCCCCGGGCCCTGGTCAACCTGCACGTTTTGGCTAATGGGCTGAGCCCATATTAATATTCTGATTAATTGGAATTATATTCCTTAAGGAAAATAATCTAATTAATCCAATCATAGGAAAATTAAATTGAAAAAAATGCAAATTAAATTAATTAAATAATTTTTAATCTACTAGTCCGAACCCTATGATGTAATATATCAAATTGATCAGAAAATCCTCAGGAATAAGAATATAAAATAATATTGAACATCTAATTGTTAGATTTTTCATTTTTGCCTAACTATGTCAGATCTTAATTAGGATTAATTAGCATATATACTTAGTCAAATTACATGATTAGGGTGCCATTAGTTTTCTTTTGATTAGTAGAATGAATGCGCTAAATAGTTTATTTTCTGATCTCTGTATTTCAACTTATGCCCTAATCTTGTTAAATCAAGCTTAGTGAAAGATAGGATTTTTATTATTGGATCTTAGCAAACTTAGTCTCTAATTAATTATATTATTAAATAGAACTTATGTACCAAGTTGTATGAGACTCTGATGGTTAGATTTGTAATTAGGTACTAATCTTTTGAATTGGTTTAGGGTTTGATTAGCACTAATTATTTTCTGTTTTTTTTGAATTTTTCTATTTTTATGCTTCATAAACAGTGAGGTAGCTATATATAATCCATGCATGTCAATTTATAAGTGATAACTTCAACAAACTTAAATTTGAGAACTTAACTATCTTAATTAATCTTAAGAAACTCTAAGACCTTAATCAAGTTATTCAGACTTGATCTAAGTCTAAGATTGCCACAAATAATACATCATTAATCCACTAATTTGACACTTGACTTATAAATAAACACTTGATCTTAATTGGATAAGAGTAGGGGTTAAACCCTAATCTACCTGATTAAGATCCAAACCCTTAATTAATTGACTTGATTTTAAGATAATGCAATTGACATTATTCCAATAATGCATCTAATTTAATATTAATATTAATTTATTGAATTAGACATATTAAGGATAATAATAAATCCATGTGATTGAATAATCTGAATCTAAGCCTTGGATCCTTAATTTTCTCCTATATAAGACTATTAGCATAAGATGATTAATAAAATGGTATTAATTTAATAACTGATCTAACTCTAATAATATCCTTGATTTATTCCCATGAGTTTAGAATAAAATATGATCAAGTGATCTAATCATCTGATCTGATCACTCTAAGCCTAAATAATAAGTAAAACTTATAATGTTAGCATTAGATTTGAGAATGTGGGATCTTAAGTATCTCATTATAAGCTCATTTCTGAAATATTCTAAAAACATTAATTAATATTATACATTGAGCTAGGAGAATTTTGTATGACTCATTGAGATAGAATCTTAAATGATCCCTTTAACCTTAGAAGTTGATCTTAACCGCTCGTGGTAGGAATCACCTAAGATACTTAGAATGACACATCTCCTTGTGGTAGAATCTACATTGAGTGATCTTTGATCACATTCTTGGAGCTTTGTGTAGGACTCACCCATTCAGCATAAGGATTGATAGTATTGATAAATCCTTATTGAATAAGTAGAATTGCTGAACCTTGTTTGTTGGATGTATAGTAGGGTATACCCATAGTACTGAGTTATCCTAGTATTATTCAAGATTGGTTGATTCATCTTAGTATAGATTATGTCTATGTTCAATCCTACAAGTTTAGTCGGGAATAGTCTCACTTAGACTAAATCATTCAATTCTAATAGTGCTACGATTAGGGAGTTTAGATCATTAGCTTATTTGAATAAAAGTCACAATCGGGTGATGCCTCCTATCAAATATTACTTCCATAGGTGTGCTTCAAGTAAACTATGTGATTTTAATCACCTTCTTTGGAACACTAAGTGTGATTGTGAAGTGGGCATTTTAATAGCTTAGCCTAAGATACAAATTATCATGGGTGATGCCTTCTATCAAAGATCACTTCGTTAGGGTGGCTTAATCAAACTAAGAGTTAAAGATTACCCTTCATGGAAATATGTTGTATATGTGTATATCACCTCCCCATCTAACGATTTATAACTAAAATCTCAATTCTAACTAATTATCCTTCTAGAAGTTAGGATTCATAATCCTTTTAGCAGGATTTTGCATAATGGAGACTTTGAATTCATTATCAATATTTAAGCATTTATGGATTTCTAGATTTTTAACTCATATAGTATAGAAGCATGAACACGAACATGAGCATGAGCATGAGCATGATGAATAATTTTAGTGGTGATGTCTAAGTATTAATGATGATTTATGGGTTACGAAATATTGCATACATTGACTGGGGAATTTCAGAATACATCAGCATCACAGTAAACTGTATTCCCAACTAGATGTATGTATATATTAGACCGTATGACTCATAGTCTTTCAGTGATAGTTCTGTTACATATCTGTGGCATACCGTGTTGTGGCATATTTGGATGCATTATCCCAGTGACATATAGCATAGCGTTGGACATTTATTTTATATTGGTTTCTAAGTATTTGATGTTTTCACTTACTTTCAGCATTTAGCATGCAGCATTCAGCTTTCAGTTTATTTTCACCTTGTTTAGTCTTTACATTTTCAAATGATTCAGTAACTTTACTGCTTTTCTACTATCTTGCTTACTTTACTATCTACTTGCATTTACTTTAGTACTGCTTAGTTTAGCTGCGATGTATTAGACTTCTTGTCTAACATGGGGTACTTTAGGATCCGACAATTTGCTAGATCATGAGCAGCTTGTTGAGATAGGGCATTAGGACTTACATGAGATCTAGGAGGAGTACATGGAGCTTTAGTGGATCCGTTTTCCACCTTTTACTTACTATTCTTGCTTTCAGTACTTTAGATGAACTTTACTTTTCAATATTTTGAAAATAGTTTGTAATAATTATGAAAGTATTTTACTTTTCTTTTCTGAGATGAATGCTTATTACTGCTTTGTGATGAATGTACTCTAGACATTTTGATTTAGCTTTTGCACTTTGTTAGTCTACTATTATACTTAGTATTGTAATGTGACCAACATACTGGAAATGCTAATATATTAATAACATAGATTGGATTCATATTTACCTTTTTAAATCCAATGTATTAGTCTAATACTTAAGATATGTATTCTACTCCTATCTTAAGTATTTGCTCTCGACCCTACTCTTGGGTTCGAGTCAGCAGCCTTCAGTGTGGCTCAATCTTAGCCTATAATCGGGAAGGTGGGTTATGCTTTCCCGAGTGGCGCACCGCTCCGCCGCCAAATTATGATTTACCTCTCTTTTGCGTGTGGCGACGGGGCGGGGTGCTAAATAAACACTCAGCCTCACAAGCAAGAAATAAAAAGAAGTAAAGATCACCAGCACTCTCCTCCTCTCGAAAAAAGCTCTTCAAAGGGCCTAATAACCTCAAATAATTTGGAATCTGCCATTATCAGTTTCATAATGACATGGCTCTAACCAAAAGAAAATAATATCTGATTAAACAAAAAGTCTATGTACATTTTAGGCAATGAAATTTGTGTATTAAATGATATCACAAATACCCTAAACATTTTAAGAGCAATAAAGCAACAAAAGAAAGTTATAAGAGTTATAACCATAAAATTAAAACTTAAATAAAATAAGAGGTAAGCACATACCTCAACTCAAAGCTGCAGAAAACAATTAAGTAATGTTTATATGAAATTTACCAAGCACAAGAAATATCCTAAGTAAATATGATCAATTCTACATATGATGGTTTATAAATAAAATGAAAATAACAGAATTGAAATAAAAGACTAGCATCCTAACATACTTGTAGATATAAACAAAACTACTGAATATGTACAATTTTATAGGAAATATTGTAAATACTAAAATATTGTATAAATACTAAAGAATATAAAGCTAAGAATAAAAAAAATAAAAGTACTATCTCATATGGACATGTTCTTAGTCCTACCAAACAATAAATGCTACTCAAATCCTTCTGAACATCTAGGAGAAATTTCCCAGATTAATAAGTTCATAAAAACATACAATCTAGAAGAAATTTCCCATATCTCAAATACAATTTTCTACTTTTATGAGAAATTTCTTAGATAAATATCATCTCAAATATATACCATCACACTGTAATAGCAGACTAAGTAAGACACATTCCATAAATATAATAAAATTTATTTAATTCATTTCTCTTCTTTTACTTATGAATATGCCTTATAAAAATTTCATATCTAATATAAAATATTCATCAAATATCCTAAGTTTCATTTAATGTGTCACAAATATAAAGGTCCAAAACAAGGAAGCAAAAGCATTCAAGATAATGTGTAACTAGCACTACACAAAACTTTGTGATATCACTTATTTTCTATTTTAATTCATTCTAACTAATCTGAAATTATACAAGCTTAGGATCTCCAATATCTAACTATCTAGTATAACTCAGATTATCAGTCTTATAAAGTTAAAGCAATTAAAACTAATCAAGTTATAATATATTTTAATCAATATCTCTTATATAAGTTAATAAATAAATCAAACATACTAAATTGATGATTTTAATTAAATCCCAAGCTAATCTTAATTATACAATTCAAGATTAGGTGGTTAAGAATTAAACTCCAAATATTGGGGTTTAATCTCTTAATCTAATAGTGTAATAACCCTAGTTGTTACCCTAGCTAAATCCAGAATAATTAAGCTAAACCAAGTTCTAATTTTGATTTCATAAAGCTCAATAGGTCATTTAAACTTAACCCTAAAAGTTTGAAATCAATCAGAGCTAAATTGAGAATTTTTGATATTTTTGATTATTTTTAAGATCTGGAAAATACCTAAAGTAAATTGATCTCCAAATTAAAATCTAATTTTAGTTTTGAATTCCCCATACCTTAATTAGCTAAGGGTGAATTTTTGGAAATTTTTAGAGCTCATATAGTCCTAAATTGGATTTAGAGATTATTGGAATTTTTATTAATTAATTAAAGGGTTTAAAATTAAATTAAATTTAATAATTAAATTAAATTAAAATGGTGGGATTTGATGTCAGGGCCGCAGCAGATCTGTTGCGGGGTCCCGACAGCGGTGCATGGGTTCTAGCCACTCGATGCCGTAGCACGCATCCTAACGCATACCATTTAACGGCAGCATCTCCTCCATGGTGTGATCTAATTCTAAGCGTCGGATCCATCACTCGCATCTGACGACTACCATCTATTCCGCTTAAGTAATCCAAAGCCAACGGTCGATCCAACATACGGCAGGCATGAGTCCGAGCACTGTGGATCGTCTCCCTCGCCTCGCCCCATCCTTGTCTAGTCCCCCCGATAACCAGGATCCTTCCAGCCCCCGTGGCAGTACGGAAAAGACCTGTTCTTCCTCTTCTACCCTCTGCACGATCGTCTGCCGATAGTATTCTCCCCAATTTGCCCATGGCTATTGGAACCAAACCTTCCCTTCGGCCCGAGCCTTCCTCCATTCCTGAGCTCTAGAATCCATCCCCATTACCTCTTTCTACCTATAAATACCCCCATAGTATCACAGTGAGTCCCTTTACTCACTGTGATCTCTCAATCTCCCAGTCAAAGTCCCCTGGAGCTCCCTGTCTCTCTTGGTATTCTCAGTGATTCCAGCAGCCGCATACTGCTGATAGAGGGCCAGTTTGGTGTTCAGACTCCCTGTGAACTCTTGTCTGCTGCTTGGGAAGCTCCAGCTCTCCTCAATTCCCCTCGGCCATGCCTGCAACCTCAGTCTTCAGATACAACCTCTCCCACTGATCTCAGTGAGTTCAGCTTTCCATTAAAGCTTCTGGATGAGCCTCTAGATGTCGCCTAGATTACCTTAGCCACTTCAAAAACCCATCATGATTGTCACCAGGGTTTAAGCTAGATCGGATCGATCATATCGATGGATTGAGCTAGCAGTTGAGCCGAGGCAGAGTCCAAGTAAGGACCCAGCGTTTGGCTGCACCCCAAGCTATGAAACCTTGGGAGTTTGACTCGCCTCAACTCACTGATGGTGTAAGGATTGAGCCCCGTCAGTTGGGTGGCTTCTGTGAGGATAATTGCTCGCTCACAGTGAACCCTAATTCTCCTTCCTTAGTGCGTCACGGTCGAGTAGCACCCCGGCGATCCAGTGTGTCTCAGATGGGATGGCGGGGGGGGGGGGGGGTTCTTACCTTAATCGATGCGTCTTAGTTCCCTGAAGGTGTAGCCGTCGAGATCCTGGTGTAGCGTGGTCTGAGCGTGGAGAATTTCACGGTCGAAGCCATACATAGGGTTCGGGTATCGGGACTCAACCGCGGGGAAGACGATGCACTAGCACATCGGGCTGGGTCGGACCCCAACCCGTGCGGTTTCAGTTTCGGGCCGCATATTTATATTATAAATTCAGAATTTGATAAATAAGAAACCTATAGTTTTAATTTAAATAAACATTCAAAATAAATTTATTAAATAACTTTAGTTATACATGTCTAAATAGTATGATCCAATATACCATTTTAATCAAAAAAATATAAGGAATAATAATATAAAATAAAATCAATGATCCAATAGTTAGATTTTAAATAATTGTCTAATCCTTTTTTATTTGTATTTAAATCATAATAAATTCATTAATTACCCAAAAATTATAATCAAGGTCTCTGATTACTCATGAGACTATAAAGAACCTATGTAGACCCTTAAAAGTAATTTAAGATCTTTACTTTTATTAATCACTCCTTAATTACCCTAAAGTGAGATTAGTAAATTATGCCTTGGATTAGTCTCTAATTTTGATGAATTTAGTTCCTAATGTCTTCTTAAGTTTGTTAGCACCTATAATTGAGTTTGGATCATCTTAGTATGCCCTAATTTTCTTAATCACCTTAATTGGCCTTAAATTGAGATTAGTGATAATTAGGCTAATTAGATTATCAAACCCTAAGATGAGTGTTTATTCCACTTCATTAATTAATATGAAGCTCATTAAAATAGATTTGAATTAATTTAGATGATTAAACCCTAAAGTCCCATTTTTAGCCTTAAGAGAGGTATTTTGGTCATTTTGGCCAAAGTGTGTTTAAGTACCCTTAGACCTTAGAATTCTCAATTAAAGTAATAATAATCAGTAATGTAATACATTAACATCAATTGTTAAGTGGTATCACCTCATGATTTAATCTTAGTATTTAAATCTTAAAATCCTTAAGTAAGCTCTTAAGATCTTAAGTGATCTTAAGACCCTTCATAAAAGACCTAGCTTAATCAATATTAATGTTAAAGTTTTTAATCCTAGTTACCTTACCTAAGTTTATTCATGAATTGTATTCCTAAAGAAGTAAGAGTAAAAGCTTTAAAGAACCCTAAAACTTGAGCTTATTAGTTTAGATCTAAGTGATCAAACTTCAAACCCTGGATCTTAGATCTTAGACTTAGCCCTTTAGACCATCTGATTGGATTGAATTACCTTCATTTGGAATTCCTTACTTGATTAACTGTTTAATCCTTTTGAAACCTTCTTGTGGGTGTAGGATTTATTCAAGCTATAGAATAATATAATTATCCTAAAGGTTGAATATAGATCTTAGATTCTTAGTTCTTAATTGATTATTTTATCTTGTAATATTAGAATAACCTTTCATTAAGATCTTAGCTTCTAAATCCTTTAGCTTATAAGTTTCCTTATCTTTAAATTGTGTTTAAGTGTGAACCCTTGATCCTTAGTAGGACATCACCTTAGATTTAGAATCTAAACACCAAAGTGGAGTTTAGATCCAGAATCCTTAATCTTAATTTACTTAATCAAGATTTGGGTTAAGAGAGGAAAAAAATAATAATTAAGTTGTTGATTTATTTACTTTAATCCCTTATAATCATCATATGATTATGAATTAGAACTTGTTAAGTTCTAATGTTAATGCTAAGGTTGTGAATCTGGGATTATGCTCGATAGCCGGATATTGGAGATCCTAAACTTGTATCTTCTCAGAATAATCAGCTGGATAAATTAGACAACAATAGATATCACATAAGTCTAGATTGAGTCTCTTGCGTACTTGACTTGATTGCTTTACACACCTTGAATATTGAGCCTCGTTCCTTAAGCATAATAAGTAAACTTAGGATATGAAAGATACATCCTAAGTTAGTATTTGAAAAGCATAGCATTCATTCAATTCTTTTAGTACTTTTAGTTAGTATAGTATGTCCTAGCTTAGTCTGCCTCTTCAATTCTAGTTTTGTTATAGAATAAACTCGGACCTAGCTCTGCAGATGTCTAGGATGGATACATGTCTTATTTTATAAGTTCAACTCAGACCTAGCTCTACAGATGCCTAGGATGGACACATGTTGAACTTTCAGTTTAGAAGCTCTGTAAGGCCTGTTTCTATTATGGTCATACTATGTCTTAGGCTTACTTCTTCTTTAGTTCAATTTTTAATATTTGTTTTACTTTACCACATGCTTCAGTGGCCTTACTTTAGTGCTTGGCTTGCTTTGCCACATATTTTAGTGGCTTTACTTTTTGCTCATTCATGTACCTAGCTTACTTTTACCACATGCCTCATTCGCCATTTTTCATATTAATCTGCATGCTTATATAAATGCTCTTATTGATTAGTATTAAATATTAACATGTTTAGGATGCTAGAATTGTATGTTTATTTTAGCACTTGTGATCTTTATATACTCAGCATGTATCCATGTGATCATAAGCATGTTATGATCAGATTTATTTCAGTAGTTGTAGTTATTTTGCTTTAGCCTCACCATGTTTAGTTGTTATTCTTATATACTTGTTGATTAGCTATAAATGATTAGTTTATGGCTATCCTGTTCTTTGTAGCTTGTAGCACCCTATATTGCTTGCATATTTAAAGTAGTTAATGTGATATCTTAAATATTCAGTTCACTTAAATAGCCTAAAATATACTTAGACAAATTGTCTAACTGTAACCTTTTTTCTTTTATTGGCTGGGGCCCTGGCATTTGTGATACTGACAAATATCAGATTTGGAGCTGTTTATTGGTAGTGCTGCAGGAGAGGAGCCGGTGCAGGAGGAGGATCTTCCCACTGCTATTTAGTTAGGTTTTCTTTCTTGTAGTGCGGTTTTGAGATATCTTTCTTTTAAATCAGTCTGTAATAATTAAATTCTAGATGTATTTACTTTTCTGCATTTGAACTGAGTTACTATTTCTCTTACTCCTATATACTTTTTTATATAATGCTGGGATGTTATATTATACTGTTTCTTGCTTCCGCTACTTTGATTTATATTGATGTATGTTCACACTTTCGGGTGTCAAGCCCTTGGCTTAAGGCGGGTTGGGTCTTGCCTGACTCTACTTGAGTTAGGGGTTTGCCATAGTTGGAGCACCGTACTCCCCGTGTTTATGCTAATGTTAGTATTAGCATAGCCACAGAGGGTGCAGGGCCCCACAAATAGGTTCTAAGACTAATAGTATGGGGTAAAACCCAACTCTCACAAACTACAAATTAAGGTTATCTTATTAAGCAAAGTCAAGCTAATAAGATGAATCTCTAAACTTAAACTAAAATTAAAATACAAAATAATCATAAATAAAGGATGAAATTATAGGAAACTATAAAATCAAGGCTTCACCCATTGAGTAACCCATTTATTCAACGAATGAACTCTAGCTTAAATTTCTAAAACTAATTCCTTAGGAAGAAGATCCTAAGAATTAAAGAAATTCCTAAGGAATGGATTTATGATAAAGAGAATATTTAAGCTTTGATGTTAATCTTAATTATACACTATTCAGATATGATTATCTTATGTAAAGCATAAGGTGAACTAAATTCACCTTATGAAGCTTAAATTTGAACTTAAGAGAATTTTAAGTGAATTTTTTTAGGGTTTTTCTTAAAAATGAAAATCTAATGAGTCTAAACATCCTAAATTGATTCTAAATCACTTATATTATTAATTTTAAAGATTAGATTAAGATTTTAAGGCTTATGGATACTTAAACTTAATTTTGGGCAAAATGGTCATTTTGCTCCTACTTAAGGGTCTAAGAATTCAACTTTATGAATTAGGGTTTTAAATTGAAATTTATTGATGGAAAAAGGTTGCTTACTATCTAATATGAAGATAGATAGTAAGTACACCCAAAATGAATAAGGATTATACCTAATTAGCTCAAATTAATGATTTAGCTCATTAGGGGCAAAATAGTAATTTTCCTAAGTGAAATCTAAATATTCAGTTAAACTATTGTTATTTACTATCTAAGAATTCTATTGAATCTAAGATTTCTAAATGTTGATAATAAATGACCAAGTTATAGCCAAAACAAATTAGTGTTTAAATATGTAAATTTAGGATTTTTAAAAATGGGGGAAGAACCTAATTTTTCCATTTGATGTCCAAATTCAGTAAATTTAGTGGTTATAGCTTCCCTATAATATACTGAGTACTTTAACTAGGAGTAGACCCAATTTGGACTCTATTTGGTTAAGTTATGACCTAATTAGGGCTAAGATTATTTAGTGAGTGATTAGTGAAATTAATCATAGAATCACAAAATCAACTATACCACTAAGTTTTAATCTACTCTAGGAGCTATCAGAAACTTAAATCACTCAAATTAAATCATTACTTTTGCTAATATTTACTAATCAAGATTTAGGGTGATTATAGATAATTAAGGAATCTAATCACCAAAACTTTAATATTTTTGCAGATTGCTAATCTACACATTCTATTGATCAGAATGATATATTGGATGACCTATTTTGGAGCTAAAATGACTAAGCTATGGTCAATTAAAGTTTTCATAAAATTAGGGTAATTAATGAGGGGCCCCAAAAGTGATTAGTCAAATCTTACACCAAACAGAGAAATTTATACTACCAGAGCATTCCTGAGGATCTCCTGATTAAAATGAGACTCATATTGGTTGTGTTTGGAGTAGTGTGTGCAACGTTATAATTAATTAAAATTTAGGAGCATTTAGGGAATTTATTTGGAATCCTAAATGTTAATAGGGGAAATATACGTCATACAGGAAATTTGATAGTGCCATAATGATTATGGAATATTACTGATCAAAATGATATATATATTTAGTATATTTGGATTTGTGGATTATAAGTTATGAGTAATTAAAGTTCTGTAATATAATTAAATTTAATTAAGCTAATGACATTAATTAATCAAATTAATTCTTAAAATAATTGACAGAAGAAGGTGGTGGGACCCACTAGTCTAACATGGCAGAAGGCAGAGGCATCAGCTAGGACCCACGTCTTCAGCAACTGAATTCAACCTCTGGGTCCCATGGTACAGAGATGAGACCGTGGGTGGGACCCACCTTCTGCGGTTGCGACAGATGAAGATGCCACGCGGAGTACTAGAAAGCTGACACAAACACAGATGGACCCCGCTACTCCACGCCATCAGCCCGACGCACAAGAGCGGGTCGGGTCAGGCCCGACCCGACCCAGGAGCAACCTCCTTCCTCTTAACTGGATCACGATAGAATGGTCACTATGGTTTCAAATAGCTCGCAGCACCGAGCGCCAACCGAGGATGTCAAAACACCAATCGAAAGGTCTCTTTAATACCTTTCGATTGGTATTGGGACTAATAAAATGGATCACTCTATCACCAGAATCAATGATGCCCTAGTATAACGGGGATGGATTAACCGAGCAAAACTATTTAGAACTGTACTCAATCTGATAAATTTCATTGATCAAGCTCGAATGAGCTCGAATCAAATTGAAAATTTAACAATCTAGCACATTAACTAACGATCCAAAAGAAGATAATAGCAATCGCATAAGGAATTGATAGGATCAAGACATACTTTGAACGAATTGTTGATGGGTTTTGGGATCGAGTGGAAACAGCAGCACGGGCCTCCTTCGAACGTGGCTTTGACTCTGTGGCGGCCCTGCCCCATCGTGGTCCTGTTAACCCTTAAGTTAACATGATTACGGTGGAGGGGTCACCAAATGACAAAGTCCCCACTTAGTATTGAATTAGACACACATTCTAATCCAACTTAAATAAGGACTTTGCCATTCATCCCAGAATTTATCACTAAATGATCATACATGAACTCAGAGTGCGGAAGCATAAAACATAACATCCATCCAATACTGTATAAATACAACCATACAGAATAAGTAAAGTACTGAAAAAGAAATAAAATCCTATATTATTACAACATTTAATGAGCTTAAAAGTACTGAAAGAAAAACTCTCAACCTCACTGAAAATAGAAAACTAAGCTACAGATCTTCAGGAACGGACTCCTCCTCCAATGGCAAACTCTCCACTGGATCTGCTAAACCAACAAACTCAGAACCTACCATTATCAGTTTCATAATGGTAGGGCCCCATCCAACAAAGAAAAAAATCTGGTTAGACAATAAGTCTAAGTACATTTTAGGGCAGCAATTTTATTAAATTAAGAAGATATCACCATATAAACAGAACTAAGCATAATAGGTGCAGGAAAGCGTACAAAAGAACTGTAATAAATTATAAACCATAGTTTATAACTAAACAAATAGGAAGTAATACAAACTTTCTCCAAGCAACTGCAACACAAACAGGTAAGTAAAAGAAAAGTAAAACTGTAAGAAAATACAACCTAAATATGCATATGTTCAAACGGATTATGCTAAGTGACATACAAAATTCAAATAATATAAAACTGAGTACACTAACATCCTAAGCGAGCATATGAAAACAGTAAGTAAAACTAGCATCCTATATAAAAACACGTGCAGGAAAGCTGAAAGTAAAACAGTGCTAAAATACAGAATATACTAGTAAAACAGTAACTGTAAACTAAAACTATAGTAACTATATAAGTCATCTGAACTGAATATGAACTCAGCAATTCTTAGCCTGATGAGCTAAGAAACTCTGAACTGAACATCACTGAAACTCTTAGCCTGATGAGCTAAGACAGAACTGAATGTAAGTGTATTTGAATTAGTATATCCATATCAGAATCCTGACTCTATAGTCAGTAGGGCAAGAGTCTATCCATCCTATCACTCGGACTAGGCATGGCCAATAGACTGTCGGACATTAAACCCTCGAAAGGTTGCCGACCCCGAACGGGTTGATCGAAGAGGTATACTAATCAAGCTACACCTTACAAACCACTTGTGAAACGAACATAATGCTGTTTATAAATAATGATCCAAATTAACATAAGATATTTATCAAAATATCTGATGTACATAATATATGTTCAAGGTACAAGGCTCAAAATCAAGGAATGTGAAGCATCAAAGTCAAAGTGCAAGAAACTCTATCTAAAACACAGGTGATATCCTTTGTTATCTACTTTATTCGTTCTATCTACTCTAAGTTACATAAGTTTCAGAATTATCAATTCTTACACATTCTGTAACTTAGAATCACGAATCCTACTTGTTGAAAATAATTAGGACTGGCCAAGTCCTAATTATAACTTAATCAAAAGACGACTATTTAGTTAAAATGAATAAATCAACGACCTAGTTTTGTAATTTAATTCATCCCAACCTCATCTTGATTAGCCAAAACAAGATGAATAGACTAAGAATTAGACTCCAGACGATGGGGTCTAATCACTTAGTCTAAAGGTATAACTAAGGGTCTAATGTTTAGAATCCAATTCTCACAGATTAGGTTAAGGCAAATCCTAATGATAAATCAAATTCATTGGGATAGATCTCTATTATTAGTTCTAAAGTTTAAAGATCAAATAATCATTTAATAAACTAAGAAAATCTATAAACTAGAAAACTAAAGGTTTCACCTAATTGAGTAACCCAATTTACTCAATAGATGAATTCTAACTTAAGATCTATTCCTAATCTTAGGAAATGAGGCTCTTAATTACTAAGAGTATCTCTCAAGACACACATCCTAACTAATATTATAAGACCTAAGGATGAGTCTAAGAATGATTAAAGAATGAGAAAAACTCACTCGGGACTTAGAAATTTCTTTACTAAGCAAAATTTGAGATTTTAATCAAAACCTAATTTAGACTTAAATTTGATTAATTTCAGTTCTAAGTCATTCTATTTACTGATTTTAGTGATTAGAAACTGAATTTAGGGCTTTTAAAGGCTAAACCCTAAATTTGGGCAAAATGACCATTTTGCCCCTACTTAAGGGTTCAAAAGATCAAAATTTGATCTAGGGCTTAAATTCTAAAATTTTCTCTTGGAAAGTGTTTCTTACTGTCTAATAAAAGATTTGACAGCAACTAAGTTAATTTTGGGCAATTATTAAGCCATATGAGATCAAATTGGTGAATTTGACTCATAAGGGCAATTTTAATAATTTTGATTAAGTTAAAGTTAAATTTTCTTTCAGTTTAATGTTCTTTACTACCTAAGCTTTCTATAGAACCTAAATTTGCTAAAATCTGATAAGTATTGGCCAAATTATGGCCAATACAAGATCTAGGGTTTTAAGGTGATTAAGGAATGCTTAATTAAGGGTCAAAAATCATAACTTTGCCAATTAGTGTCCAAATTAAGCAAAATTAGTGGCTATGGTTTACAAATAGCCCACTGATTATAATGATATGTGGTAGGCTCAATTTGGACCTAATTTGACTAAATTAAGACCTAATTAGGGTTTAAGGTGATTAGTGAGTGATTAACAAAATTAATTACTCAAACTATAATCCAACCTTATAGATTGATTCTAAATGGTTCTATGAGTCCTCTGAAACTCAAATCATTCAATTTGGGATACTAAATTTGCTAAAATTCACTAATCAAGGTTTAGAGCAATTAAGGGTGATTAGCAAATCTAACCGTTGGATCTAAAATATTTTTATAGATTATTATTAATTAAGTTCTTCTGATCTAAATTGATATTTGGATCATCAAATTTGGAGCTTAATTGACCAAGTTATGGTCAATTGAAGTTCTAGGGTTAATTAACCTAATTAGGGTTAGGTCCTAAATGTGATTAGGCAAACACTAATCCAAACAGCTAGATAAATACTATCAAATTAATCCTTAGGGTTTTCTGATCACTTTAAGACCCATATTGGGTATATTTGGATCAATCTACACAAAGTTATGAGCTAAATAAGATTTGTGACATTTAATTTAAATTAAATTAAACCTAAATAATCACTTTGCAAAATATTGATCCTACAGCAAAAATTTTGGCATCAATAAATTCCTCATATTTTTTTGATTAATTTAATATATTTATTTGTATAATTTGGATATGTATTTTGTAAGATATTAATGTTTAAAGTTTAGGATTTAAATTAATTAAATCCTTATTTTTATTATTTATAAACAGAATAAATTATATTGTTTATTATATTCAAATATTATTAGTCTAATATTCTGTTTATTATTAAAGTTTTGATAAATTTATGCTGTTTGATTTGATATAAATATACTTAATTTATCTCATCTTAAATCTGATATAATTAATTACATATATATATATAATATATAATTAATTCTTTATCTAATATTTGTTCTGCAGGTGGGACCCAGACGGCAGACGCGTCAGAAAGAAGGCCACGCGGCACAGCCTTATTGGCTAGCCCTACGCGCGCGGGGCCCACTTTGCCTCAAATGAGACAGATGAGCCATTGCGGGCCCCACATCCAGCCGACACATTGAACACGTGTCTGCTTGAGATCGTGCCAACTGGGCTTGCGGGTCCCACCACTTATTTGCTAAAAAAAAATATTAGACCGGTCCGAAAGATAAGCGAACCGGTCTGGATTGAACCGGTTCGAAAATTATTGGATCAGATCAGATCCAAACCAAATCTAACGGTTGGATCTGATTTGAATCCAACGGCTGGAATAAGGGGACGGTTCGCCTTCTTCTTCGTCACAGCCGACGAACCCTAATCGCTACGGCGCAATCGATCGAGATTTTCTTCGATCGATTGAGTCCACAAGCTTATGCAATCGATAGATAGGGTTAAAACAAAAACTCTAAGCAAATAAAAATAATGAATGGAAGTACCAGGAGGAGTTGTAGTGCCGAGGAAGATGACCAAAAATGCGATTTTTAGGTCTACCGGTGGAGCACGGGTGAGGAAAACTCGAGTAGAACTCTCATTTAAGTTTAATACATCCTAGAAGCGGTGGATAGCCCAGCGCATCGACCAGAGCTCGCCGCGTGCGACTCCTTCGCGACACGCGGAACTCGGACCTGAGCGAGCCGAGACGACGAACACCAGCCGTCCGATTTGGACGGCTGGAACGATCAGACGGCGCAGGTTTGGCGCCGTCTGATCAAACGGAGGAGCCTGAATAAGCTAACGCCGTTAGGTTTAAACTAACGGGCCGATTAAAATATATTTAGAATATTATTATTTAATTCATAATACTTAGATTAATTAATCAAATTTACCTTATTAAATAATTTCCAAAAATTCTCAATAAATCACCCTTAGCTAAATGAAGGGTGAGGAACGTAACGGTGCACTCGGATTTTTGTTTCGATGAGTATTTAATTATTTGATTATTTAGGGCATTTAAATATTATTAAAATATTCGACGAAAAATCAATGACTTCCAAATGCCTCCAAAATTTCACCTCTAGCTAATTTGGGTGTTCTGAACGCAATGGCAAAGTCAGATTTTCAATCTGAGGTCTAGATAAAAAGTCAAATTTCCAGGTTTTGGGATTTTCCAGAATTCCTGTTTTGACTTTGTTGACTTCTGGTTTTGACCTAGGTTTCAGAGATGAATTCCAAATCACTTGATTAGTAACTTAGAATCTTAATTAAGACTTAAATTAGTCTTAATTGAGCAAAGTAACAACCTGGGTTGTTACAGACTCAGACAGTGAAAGCCGAGAAAAGAAGGGAATTGGCGAACGAAGAGCAATGGGAGGCACCTGGCGAGCGGAGCACGCGGTGCGAGCGAACGGTTGCCACGCGCTTTGCGCGTGGCGTGGGTTGGCAGGGATGACGTGGAGACCATCCGATCAAACCGATCGGACGGTTGTATTCGACTGTCTGATCAAATTAAGAAGGCGGATGACGTGAGGGTGCAGAAGATGACGTTGTTACTTAATTAAAATATATTATTAATTAGTTAATTTAAACTAATTTTCTTAATTAAAATTAATTAATTAACTGCATTCCAAAAATTTCCAATAATTCACTCCTAGCTAAATGAAGGGTGAGGAACACAATGACAAAGTCGGATTTTGATTTTGATGAGTATTTAATTTTCTCATTTTCATGGTACTTAAAAATATATTAAAATATTTACCGAAATTCCAACGACTTTCAAACGTATTCAAAATATCCCCCTAGCTAATTTAAGGGTGATGAGGGTAATGACAAAGTTTGATTTTTTATTTGAGGTCTATTTAAATATGTCAAATTCCAGGGTTCCTGAAATTTTTAAGAATTAGAATTTGTTCCATTGGACTTCTGATTTGAATTAGGTCTTTGTGGTGAACTCATAATGACTTAATTAAAGTACTAAAATGAAAATCAGGACTTGGTTTATTCCTAATTGGCCTAAGTACCAGTCTGGGTTGTTACATCCCCACACCTAATTATCTTGATAACTACACGATTGCTACAGTGTGGTCCTTTTTGTGGCTGGCTGAATATTGGGTGATGCATCAAAGGGCTTGCCACGTGCGCCATTGATTGGTTGTTGTGGGTGTGCGCAGGCGTGTGGGATTAATAGGGAAATGATCCTGGTCATCAAAACCGACGATCCAATTACATCCGATGTCTAGGGTTTATAACGGGTTGTTGGATGCTATTTAAAATTAGTCCAACTGTCGGGATTGAGTCGTTCTGTAGTTCGGAATCCCGCCTGTTGCTTGAGATCCCTGTCACAGAAGCCAAATGGGTTCTTGGCCGTTGGATGGGCCGATCCAATGGCCACAAAGGTGACGGATGGCGAGTTGGAGTTCGGCTCCCGCAATGGATCGTCCGTCGTTTAAACTAAATAAAGTCTTACTAAATAGACTTTAATTCAATTAGTTTTAACGATATTTTGTGTATTTTTCTTTCATTTTAAGTCTAAAAATTATAAAATATTCATCTTTGTCTAATTTGAGTATGAAAAATTCAAAAAATAACATTATTTTTGCGATCTGAGATCTATTTATTTTTCTTATTTGTTTAATTAATAAAAATAATAAAAATATTCAAAAATATTTTCTTTTGATATTTTCATTCCAATTTTCTAGAGATTGTTTTGGGAAAAGTATTAAGTTCTTAAATAACATATTTAAGTTCAAATGATTTGGTAACAACACAACTCATTTCATTAATCTCTATACATAAGCAAATGAAATTTATAGCAATTAAATAATAATAATATAAGCTTAAATACATGTACTCTAACTTAATTGGTTATATAAATATTTCTTATTGCTTGTCATTGTTTGGAAATGGATTACACATAGTTTGGTGGGCATGAAAAATGCGTTTAGTATATATGTGTGTGTATTTATCATATTTTTATATTACATTTCTTTAACTTGATTCCGAGCAATCAAGATTTTGTACTTTTGTATGATATGCTTCATATCATATACTCTTAATACTCACTAATGAAATATTGTTTTATTTTATATATCTTTTCCATTTTGTCTAAACTACAAAATAAGATCCTTATTAATCATAGAAGAATTAGGGCTTTAATATCCTAACCTTATTGTATTAAAATTCTAGAGCTACCAAAAGTTTCAAGCATAAGAATTTCATCCACGACTATGCCAATTTTTCACTCATCTCCTTATGTAGTAGTTAATGTGGATCAATGAATTATCTTGATAATGGACCATGTATGACTTAAAAATTGATCTTGAATTGAATAACACATGTAACAAAATGGCTATTAGATTTATTTTTAATTTAAATGTTGTCCCATGTGAGAAAAAGCATAAAGTCTTTATCTTTGATATGTATATGAAAATTAATCGTGCAATAAGGTTTGAGTTGAGTTTATCAAAACAAAACTCAGAATTCACACAAGAGCATAAAATAAATTTGCACAAGCCACAAATATCTAAACACTAGAATTTACGTGGAAAATTCGAAACTTGAGAAAATATACGAAACCACACCACCACAAGAAATCCACTATATGAAGAATACAAGGTTAAAAGGTACAAACTAAATCTTGATCCTTTAGAGAAATAAGAAGATGACAAACTCTGCCTAAGAGCACAACAATGCTATGTCTCTCTTCAACACTCTCTCAAAATCTATCTCAAATCTTCTCCCAAAAATTTTATGTTAATCTCAAAAAGTACTCACACCCTTACACTGATTAGGCATACTCCAACATGCATTAAGAAAAACTTAAATTTGCCCGAAACCGCCCACAATTCATAGGATGCCTATTTTTCTGAGCCTTTGCGGCACTTGGCCGCGAATAGGCATTGACTCCTCTGCTCTGCAGGTTCCTGGGTGCATCTGGGTGCCCCATTTTCGGGCTCTAGGCCCTGTTTAGTGTGCCTGGGAGCCCAATTTGTAGACGGCTAGTGTAGCCTTGTTCCAAAACCCCGAACCAGAACTCTGTTGGCACCTTCTTTGGTGATCCAATTAATTTCCGCACCTTAACAATACATACATTAGTTGATTTACGTGAGAAAAAGCATCAAGTCTTTATCTTTGATGTGTATATGAAAATCAATCATGCATATACAATACCCAAAGCATTAAAAGACTATTTAAATTTGATATCTAAATTATAAGTCTTGATGAGATCAGTTTGCAAACAAAGAATACGAGCACAAACAAAGCAATGACCATGAAGAAAAAGAATAAAAATAGAACACATGATACACAATTTATAATAGTTTGGCTAAAAAAATTAGCATATGTACATTGTTATCTAGGCCTTATAGCATGACTTTCACTATGTTTCTAGAAAAGAAAAATATACGAAGAGTAGTTGAGAGCTATTCATATACGATGCTTTGTTCACCATAAAGATTATGGATATTATTTTAGCTTAAGTGTTTTAACATGAGAGATTTAGTTCAACCAATTATTGCTTCATTCAATGATGGCTTAAAACATTCCATGTCTTGATTAATTGTTGCTCAGCTCGATGAAGCTAATACTTGGAATATTCGTCGGCGCATTCTCAACTCTATTCTAATGAGGTCTCAATGATTAACTGGTGGAACTTAGCCAAAGGATTTGTTGCTAATAGATTATGTCAACCAAAATGAGTTATCATTCTCATCATTGTAAGAATCCTATTGCCCAAATGACATGGCCCTGATGTAACGTTGTAAGAGTTTGATTACAATACACAAATACAACTAACTACTATATAATATTTGCGAATTTCTGCCATATAAAATCATAAATATTCAAAGTTCATTGGCTGCATTCTTTGCTTTTTCAACAATTTTCTCAGGCCTTCCTCGCCGACTCAGAATTAAAGCAAACGAATCTACGAAGGCCGCTTTAAGCTCTTTAAAAAAAGAATAAAAAAATAAAAGAAAACAATAAAGTTTTAAAATTCTGTTACCCCAACGGCCAACTGGGTCTCACAGAGTGCGTCGGAAAGAAATAAAAGAAATCTTTAACACTCCACCCCGCTTACCTCTCTGCCTTTACCCCCTCCGCCTTTTTCTTTCTCGCCTTTGCTTCGCCAAAGAAACAGCAGCACTGCGTCGCACTCCTCCAGAAGCACACAGTATGCTACTGAATTAGCTACCCACTTCCCTTTTTAGAAGAATTCTCCTCAAAACTGAAGCCTTTTTTCCCTTTTCGATAAAAAAAAAAAAAAAATCTCATGGCCACTCGCCCGGTAAATCCTTGAGATTCCCTATCCTTTCCCTTTACACTATAGCTATACCCATCTTCTTCCCCTGCCAGCAGCCATCATGAGCTCATGAAAATCTTCATCAAAACAATGCCTACCCTCCTTCTCTTCCTGCTCCTCCCTGTCTCCTTGCTCATCAGCCCCACCAGCTGCATTCCTTCTCTGATCGAAGACGCCCAAACCTTGGCCTCGCTGAAAAGTGCCCTTCACCCCCCGCTTCCGGCTCTCAGAACCTGGAACACCTCAGATCCCAGTTCCGTCTGCTCCTGGGAGGGCGTCAGCTGTGAGGGCGCAGGCGTGGCCGCCGTCGACCTCTCCAATCTGAACATCTCCGGCACCGTCGAGCTGGCCGGTCTCCACGCCCTGGCAAGGCTCTCCCTCGCCGGCAACAAGCTCGCCGGCCCCCTGAAGCTCTCCAACCTGCCGAGCCTCAGGCACCTCAACATCTCCGGCAACCAATTCTCCGGCGGCATCGACTGGGACTTCGCCGGGCTGCAGAATCTCGTGATTTTCGACGCCTACGACAACAACTTCACAGCACCGCTTCCCCTCGGCATCGCGGATCTGCCCAGTCTCAGGTTCCTCGATCTCGGCGGGAACTTCTTCTACGGAAGCGTTCCTCCCGTCTACGGAAGAATGCCGGCGATCGAGTCGCTCTCCCTCACTGGAAACGATCTCCGGGGACGGATTCCGGCTGAGCTCGGTAATCTCACCGGGCTCACGCATCTGTACCTCGGCTATTTCAACGCGTTTGATGGAGGGATTCCGGCGGAGCTCGGAAGGCTCCGCAGTCTTGTTCATCTCGATGTCTCCAGCTGCGGAATCGAGGGCGTCATTCCCGCCCAATTGGGGGGATTAAACAAACTGGACACGCTCTACCTCCATACAAACGCCTTGTCAGGATCGATTCCAGCGGCTCTCGGAAATCTCTCGGGGCTCGTGCGCCTCGACCTCTCCAACAACGAGCTTGCCGGCGAAATTCCGAAGGAGCTCTTCGGCCTCGGGAATCTCGTTCTGTTCAATCTGTTCATGAACAGGCTGCACGGATCCATACCTGAGTTCATCGCCGGCTTGCCGGAGCTCCAGACTCTGGAGCTCTTCATGAACAACTTCACCGGCGTCATACCGGAGAGGTTGGGCTCCAACGGCAAGCTACAGCTGCTGGATCTTTCCTCAAATAAGCTCACCGGAAACATACCGGAGGCGCTCTGCCCCTCCAATCGGCTCAGCGTTCTGATCCTGTTCAAAAACTTCCTCTTCGGTCCTCTGCCGGACAGTTTGGGGGCCTGCCTTAGCCTGACAAGGGTGAGGCTAGCACAGAATTATCTCAATGGAAGCATTCCGTCGGGGTTGCTTTACCTTCCCCGGCTGGATCTACTAGAAATTCAGGGAAATTATCTCTCCGGAACACTTTCGGAGAACTCCGATCCGAATCGGGAAGAATCTCGATTGACCGTTTTGAATCTATCGAACAACGTTCTTTCCGGCGAAATCCCGGCCTCCATCTCCAACCTTCGGCTTCTCCAAACCCTAATCCTCAGCAAGAACCGTCTCTCGGGGAAGATTCCGGAAACCGTCGGCAAGCTCCAGGGATTGGAGAAGATTGATTTCAGCCAAAATGAGATCTCCGGAGCGATCCCCTGGGAACTCGCAGGATGCAAGCAGCTGACCTATCTTGATCTCAGCATGAACAATGTCTCAGGCGGCATCCCGATCGAGATCGCAGATCTGGGCGTGCTCAGTTACTTGAATCTGTCCCGCAATCGCCTCAGCGGCTCGATCCCTATCAGCATCGGCTCCATCGGCAGCCTCACGGCCGCAGATTTCTCGTACAATGATCTCTCAGGCCGCCTGCCGGATTCCGGCCAGCTCGCACTTCTCAACGCCTCCGCCTTTGCCGGAAATCCGCGCCTCGGCTGGCCCCCCTCTGAAGCAGCTCTGGTCCCACTGAAGTTAGTCCTGGCCGTCGGTTTCCTCGCCTTCTGCCTCGTCGTAATCGCAGCTGCGGCGGCAAAAATTCGCAGACGCAGGCGGGCTGCGGCCGAAGCGGCGGCCGCGCAGTGGAGGATGACCGCGTTCCAGAAAGTGAGCTTCGGGGTGATGGAGGTCTTGGAGAGCATGAGAGAGGGCAACGAGATCGGGCGGGGGGGCGCCGGGGTGGTATACTTAGGGCGTTCACCGGCAGGTGACGGGATCGCCGTGAAGAAGCTGATGGCCTTGGGATCCGACGGCCAGGATCACGGTTTCCGCGCGGAGATTCGGACGCTGGGAAGAATCCGGCACAGGAACATCGTCCGATTGCTGGCCTTCTGCTCTGACTCGCGGACCAACGTTCTAGTGTACGAGTACATGTGCAACGGCAGCCTGGGCGAGATCCTCCACGGCAAGCGCGGGGGGTTCCTTAGGTGGGACCGCCGCTACAGGATTGCCGTGGAGGCCGCCAGGGGTCTTTGCTACCTCCACCACGATTGCTGTCCCATCATCCTCCACCGCGATGTCAAATCCAACAACATTCTCCTCGACGCCAACTTTGAGGCCCACGTGGCAGATTTCGGCCTCGCCCGGTTTCTGTGGGACGGTGCCGCCTCCGAGTGCATGTCCGGCGTCGCCGGATCCTACGGCTATATTGCGCCAGGTGCGCTCCTCATCCGACGGTCTAATTTTGCAACTTTCAAATTAGTTAATCGAATTTCGTATAAAAGAAAAGTTTTAATATATAAAAAATAATTTTTGCATATATAGCTTAAGTATTTGCATTCTTAAATTTTAATATTTATAAGAATGATATTTAACCATATTTTATTTGAATGATTAAGAAAATATTGAATGATATTTTCTATCTTATAGCAAAGATTTAGGCGATAGTTTTTGTAATATTTAATATTTAAGTATTAAATATGTTTTTATATAGTTTTATATTGTATTTATTTGTGAGTAACTTGAAACTCGAACTCGAAATATTTGTGTCGAATTCGAGTTGAGCACCTTGACTCGAACCATATTAGATTTGGCTTGAAATGACTCGAACTCGAATGAGGTAGAGTCGAGTTTTAGTCAGACTCAACTCGAAAATTTAGAGTTCGAGTTCGGGTTGATCCGACTCGAACTCGACTCAAAATCAACCATATCTATAAGATTCTAATTTGAATGGCTATGATGCACTTTTGTAGGTTGTAATGAGAGAAATTGGATGTCTTGAGCACTATTCTCCCACTCAAACCATAGCTTATTCCTAAGAAAAATGATTCACTATCTAAAAAATACCACATCTAATTTTGACTGGAAAGAGCTCTCTTTTCCCGATTCAAATAATTCGGCTGTTAGTACATGTGCTACATTGATGGGCTGGGCCCTCGTTTCCATAATACTAAAAAGCCCAGTAGATCTCCGAGTCAGCAGGCCCGGAACCGGTTTCTTTCATAAAAGCGTAGCAATTATATAATAGCATTCATCTTCTTAAAAAGGATTTTTTCTCTCTAAGTTAATCCATCGAAGCGAATTACCCTATTCGCTTAGCCTAGTTTAAGTAGATTACTAATATAATTAATAAAAATTATACTAAATGGGCATCATGTGGCATTCATAGTCCCTCCCTTTTTGCCGAAATGTGGGGCTTTGAGACAGCGATGAATTATGGGGATTTGCACCACTCGTGCTCCCCTCTTCCAACAAACAGAATCGATTGCGATGAATGGAGATTGGTCGGAGGCCATGCATTCTCCATGCATGTTGATAGCCGACATATGATCATCCGGTGGAGGCCTTTAGCATGGATGGGGATCACGTGCATGTGACTATATATCATCATCAAGTGGCCTTTCTTTCTTATATACTATATATGTGCTTTTTTAATGTATGCATGCATGAACATTATGGTGAATGCAGAGTACGCATACACGCTGAAGGTGGATGAAAAGAGCGATGTCTACAGCTTCGGAGTGGTTCTGTTGGAGCTGATCAGCGGGCGGCGGCCGGTGGGTGATTTCGGGGACGGGGTGGACATAGTGCAATGGGTCAGAAAGATGACGGACGGTGGGAAACTGCACGTGGAGCTCATCCTGGACTCGAGGCTCGGCGCCGCGCCGGCTGACGAGGTTGCCCGCGTCTTCTTTGTAGCCATGCTCTGCGTTCAAGAGAACAGTGTTGAAAGGCCGACGATGAGGGAAGTCGTCCAGATGCTCTCCGAGTTCATCATTCCCCCGAAACATTAAATTTTGCTTTGAGAAAAGAAGAGATAAACGCGGTCATTGCTAAGTGAGCGGAGTCGGGCTTCATCTGAGCAACTTCTTAACCCGGTGAAACTCGCCCTTACCTGCTTGTCCAATGAGAAATATGTGTGGAGCACGGGCTACATCTAAGGACTTGTATATTTCAGGAAGCCTGTTATGGATCCTATGAAGAAGAAGTAATAAAATTAAAATAATTTAGTGAATATGGAGTAAGCATTGAGGCTGATAAGGCCAAGGTTAGAACTAGGAGTCTGTGAACGGCTCATACTGGACTTGGACTCCTATGTAAGCAAGCTCATTTATTCTTTGAGCCTAAGACATGAAAGTATATTTGATCTTGTCTGAATCGATAATGATTTAATCATAAATTTATGTATATATATATATATATATATATATATATAATACAATCCAAATTGTGTTGTTTTCATATAAAATCTCTACATATGTAAGTTTCAGTAACTTTATATGAATTATTATTACTTTATATTTTTTTTGTTTTTTCAATTACATGTAGATATCATATTCAAATATTTTAAAATGAGACTTGAAATAAATTTAAATGATTCGCTGTAATTCTGTATTCTCACTATGGTGCGCACCCAAGTTAGACTACACACTCTTATCCACAATGTGCAAAGGCACAATGTCTTCTCTAGTTGCTTCACATTCATACCCACATGTGACAACCTCAATATTGAGTAGTAATTAAACTCAACATTGATATGTCAGCAAAATATCTAATACTGGATTAGAAGGAAGCTAATCCAACTCATTAGATGCTGTGTTTGGCCAAGGATTAGAAGAGGATCTTAAGTTAAGATAAGGAATGTAATAGAATAAAAGTACATCTTATGATTGTACTAGTTTCTTTATGAACTAGTTTCTTTTATTGGTAGCTTTTCATGTATAGTTTTCATCTTCTTCTATTTTCTTTTCTTTCTTCCATGATTGTATCTTCTAAATTCTTTAAATTTTAATAAGAATCATTTTTCCTATTTTCTTCAGCTTCTGAATTGTATTTTTCTTTTCCTTTCTTTAGAATAAACCTTGATTCAAACAATCCTATTCAACCTGTAGTGGAAGAACCTACTTCCACTACAACTTTTTATACTGATCAAATGCTGAATTTGTTAGAGTTGATGCGGGTTATGATTGAAGCTCAAACTCGAGCTGCATAAAGGATGACCCCATCCTGTAGCCCTTCTTAACCTTCTCATAATCCTTCCCAACATTCTCCTACACCATCTCAATATTTTCCAACTCCTTCCCAAACTTCTTTTCCAATTCCTTTTGAAAATCCTGTGGCTCCACAACCAACTACTGGTTCTGTAATGGATGCCTATCTCCTCACATTTCTTCACTTAAATCCTCTGACATTCAATGGCTCTGTTTCTCACTTTGAAGCTGTTGACTAGTTAAAGGCAATAGAGAAAACCTTAGCCAGTATTAAGTGTCCTTAAAGTGAATGTCTTCGTCTTGCCACTTACCTATTTCATGGCAAAGCTGAATATTGATGGGATGGTGAGTTGAAGACTCGTTTCTCAGACGTTCAATTTAAGGATATTCCATGGAATGAGTTTGATCAAGTTTTTCGAGAAGAATTCATTCTTCCATCTGCCCAAATCATAATCAAGAATGACTTCATGCAGCTTACTCAAGGAAGTCGTTCTGTTCACGATTATGAGATGGAATTCTGCAAGCTTTCTCGTTTTGCTCCCAATCTAGTTCACACTATTGTGGCAAGGTGTACTAAATTCCTATCCGATTTGAAGGATTCCATCAAGAGTCATCTGATGTCTCAACATAACGATGATTTTCTTAAGCTTCTGGAAGTTGCCCGCATGGTCGAGTACCATCAAGCTCAGATGGAGTTGAAGAAGCGTTCTCACCATCAACCCTCAAGATATGAACCATTTAAGAGGAATCGTCCTCATGGTCCTAAGATCTTCCAGCTCACTCCAAGTCATAATCTGAATCAAAAGCAGAATTGGCAAGGAAGACCTGGTGTTAGATGTAACAGGCCGCATTCTTATGAAAAGTGTTATCACACTGGCGGTCGGTGCTACATCTGTGGCAGAACCAATCATCGCCATTGGGACTGTCGTGCCAATTGGACTATGGATAAGATAAAGATTAATCGCCAACCATCCATTCAAAACCCTACTCCTCTTAATTCTTAAGCGCCAGCACTTGCCTTGATGCCTCATCCTACAAGTGGAAGTGCACATCATCAGAAAGGTGCACCTCCATCTTCTTCTAAGCAAGGTCAGTATAATAGAAAAGATAAGGACAAGTCTGTTACTCTACAGTACCATGAGTCTATGCTCTGTCTCCTTCTGTAGCTCAAGAAGACAACAACATTGTTACTGGTACGTTCTACCTTCAAATTTCAAATTTTTGTCTTTCATTTCTTTTGCATTTTATTTTCAGTATTTTCTGTTTTAATTTTCATTAGTGTAATTAGAGTTTTATTTCCTTGCTATAGGTACTCTAATTATTAAGGATTAGTTCTGTAACACACTCTTTGATAGTGGTGCTAGCCACTCTTTTATGTCTGTGAGTTGTGCTTTTTCCCTTAACCTTTAATATTTCAGCCTAGGAAATCCCTTAGTAGTGCAAATGCCATCTGGTGCTGAAATGTGTGCTAGTGAGTTCTGCTTGGTAGACATCTCAATTAATAACTAATTCTTTCAATCCAAACTTATTGTTATGTCAATTACAAACTTCGACATAATTTTAGGTATGGAATGGATAAGTAAGTTTAATGCCGTTATAGATTGCTTTAGAAAGAGAGTTTCGCTTAAGGTTAGTAGGAAACCTAAAGTTTCGTAGGAAAGCTTAGCTTGACTAAATCTCTAATTAATGCAATTAAAGCCAAGCACCTCATTAGTAAAGGTTGTTGTGCAATCTTAGTAACCTTAATCGACGAGGAAAAGCAAGTTAGTAGTTTAGAAGAGACTATCATCGTTAGAGAGTTTTTGGATGTGTTCCCTAAAACTTGCCTGGACTACCTCCTTTGTGTGAGGTAGGGTTTTCTATTGAGCTAATTCCTAGGACTCAACCTAATTTAAGGCTCTGTATAGAATGGCACCAAAAGAATTGCAAGAGCTTAGAGAGCAGTTGCAAGAGTTATTATAGAAAGGATTCGTTCTCCCTAGTATGTCACCTTGGGAGCTCCTGTCCTAATCATCAAGAAGAAGGATAGATCGATGCAGATGTATATAGACTACCGCAAGAATAACAAAGTGACAGTGAAGATTAAGTATCCTCTCCCTAGGATCGATGATTTGTTCGATCAACTCGCTGGAGCGAAAATCTTCTCCAAGATTGACTTAAGATCAGTTTATTACTAGATTCGAGTCAAGGATGAAGACATTTCTAAAATTACATTCAGGACTCAATATGGGCATTTTGAGTTTCTAGTCATGTATTTTGGACTGACAAATGCTCCTTCCATTTTCATGGACCCGATGCAACGTATTCTTAAGCCGTATCTCGATGAACTTGTCATCATTTTCTTCGATGACATCCTAATTTATTCTAAGTCAGCAGCTGAGCATGAAGAGCATCTGCGTGCCGTTCTTGAGTTTTTAAGAGAGAATAAGTTGTTTGCTAAGTTTTATAAGTGCGAGTTTTGGCTCAAATGGGTGGCATTTTTGGGTCATGTGATTGATGCTGAAGGCATTAGAGTCGATCAAAACAAAATCCAAGCTATTCAATAGTGAGTCCAACCTAAATCTATAATGAGGATTTGCAGTTTCCTAGGTCTCATTGATTATTACAGAAGATTTGTTCCTGAATTTTTTCTATACGATTCATCGTTAACTCAGTTAACTAGAAATATAGTTCCATTCATCTGGAGCACAACCCGTAAAGAATATTTTTAGAAATTGAAGCAGTTATTAACTTATGCTCCTGTTCTTGTACTATCTTATGAGAATAAAGATTTTTAAGTTTATACTAATGCCTCTAAGGTAGGTATTAGTTGTGTTATGATGTAAGATAATCGTGTTATAGCCTATGCCTCTAGACAGCTTAAGCCTAATGCAAAGAATTATCATATGCATGATTAGTTTTTACTCTTAAGATCTGGAGACACTACCTGTATGGAGTTAAGTATGAGATATTTATTGATCATCAAAATTTAAAGTACATCTTCACTAAGAATGAACTTAACTGTCATCAGCGTAGGTGGCTAGAGTAACTTTACGATTATGATTTGGAAAATCAGTACCATTCGGGTAAAGTTAATGTAGTAGTTGATGCCCTGAGTTGTAAAGCGACTTTATCTTCCCTTTAATGCAACAAATATTTGATTGAAGATTTTGTCAGAATGAATCTTGAGCCGATCAAATCTACTGATTTGGGCACTCTATATATTGGCATGTTTAGGATGCTAGAATTGCATGTGTTTCAGTACTTATGTTTCTTTTGTATACCCAGCATGTGTTAATATAATCATAAGCATGTTAGGTTCAGAATTGTATTGTAGTTGTTTTTATTTTTAGCTTTTAGCCTCACCTTGTTTATTTTATATTGTATGTTCTTCATACTCATTGTTGGCTATAAATGGATAGTTTATAGTTACCAATTCTCCATAGCTTGTTGCATCTATTATTACTTGCATGTTTAGTTAATTTAAATATGATATCTTTAAAATATTCAGTTTATTAAAATAGCCTAAAATATACTTAGACAATTGTCTAACTGTAACCTTTTTGCTTTGTTGGCTGGGGCCCTGAAATTTGTGATACCGACAAATGTCAGATTTAGACGTGTTCGTGGGCAGTGTCACAGAAGAGGAGCAGGTTCAGGAGGAGGATCGTGCTACTGCTGTTTAGATAGATCTTGCATTTTATTTCAGTGAGATTGAGAGACATTTTCATTATCTTTAAAATTCAGTTTTTGGATGTGTTTCATTTCTGCAGCTCGATGAGTTACTATATTGTTTTTCCCTCTTGCTACTATGTATGCTTGTGGATGTTACTACTCGCCTATTGCTTCTGCCACTTTGATATATATATATATATATATATATATATATATATATATTGATGAATGTTATAGTACTAGGTGACAAGTCCTTGGCTTAAGGCAGGTTGGGTTTATCTAACTTTACTTAAGCTAGGGATTTGTCACAGTTGGAGCATCGTACTTCCTTGTTGTTAGTATGGGGGCCCCACAGTTGATATCAGAGAACACCATAAGGTGTCAGAATGGGATCTATGATTCCTTTCTACCTAATGGACCATTCTCTTGAAATACAAACATCAATATAAGTAACATCCATAACATAGTAGTGTCAGTAACTCTATGCAAAATGTAGAAGGAGAATACTCCCATCCTAATAATATAATCATCTGGAGTCTAACATAAATGTAATAAAATTATGTCCTCATAGTCAAATAAATTCTAGAGAGTCCGATATAGACTATTATCTGCATGCTTTCAAGATAGTTTGGAGCTGTAGCTTCAAGTGGAGGCAGGAAAGTAACTGGCAGATTGAAGGAGTTTCGGCAAACAGGATCTTAGTCCTGGAGAAGCTTCTACATTGAGCTGTATATCGAGGGTTCAACTTTCCCATATACGCACAAGAATGGTTGAGCCAAGTGGAGTCCATTCTGATACACATAGAGTGTCCTGAGTCACTTTATATAGATATTGTGACAGACTTAATGTTGGATTATGCCAGAGTTTGGTGGTATGAGACCATGGCGAGGCTCGAGAAGAAACGTAACAGGAAGCATCGAGAAGTCACTTTTGAGGACTTTTGTGTAGCATTTTGGGCAGAGTATATTGATAATGTTTGAGTGATAGTTAGGATAAATGTTATCTTATGCTCAAGCAACCTTATTAGATTTATAGTTTTGGCATTGTAATCTCTTATTTCTATAATTAATGAAAGATTTTGATTTCTCTTCCTTAGAGTAAATTTTGAGTTTGTCTTTTTCTTTAAAATTAAACTAGAATGGATTCCGAATCACCACCTACCGTTACTCCTGTCAAGAACACTATTGCCTCTAGTAATTCTAACGATGAGGTGGCTCATCTGCGAGCCATGGTGGCAACTTTGTTGGAAAATCAAGCTCAACAGGCGCTCGTTATGCAGAAATTACTAAATGATCGTGCAACTCCAGTCACTGTCACTGCTCCAACAGTATATGCTCCACAAGCTACTCCTTCTTCACATCATTTGGCGGATAATATCCTTCAAAATTTTCTGAGGTTAAGGCCTCCAACCTTTGGTGGGAACCTGTCACCAATGGATATAGCCGATTGGTTGAAGGCTGTGGAAAGGGATCTCATTAGTCTGAAGGTCCTGAACTCGGAAGCTGTCCATCTCGCCACCCGTCTGTTTCATGCGGAAGCAGAATATTGGTGGGAAGAGATCTGAAATACCAAGTTCGCTGACTACGAGTTAGAGGACATCCCCTGGGATGAGTTCGTCGAGGCCTTCAAAACTGAATTCATTCCCCCATCTGCACAAAACATTATTGCAGACACAATCATGAGGTTGAATCAGGGGAGTCATTCAGTAGCTGAATATGAAAGGGAATTTTGTAGATTGATTCATTTCGCGATAGAAGTTACTCATTCTGAGTCAGTTAAGTGCCACTGCTTTCTTTGTGGACTCCGAGGTTCACTGAGAACCAGATCATGCCGCTCTGTTTGACTAGCTTCTTCAAACTGGTGGAAACGGCTAAGGTGATTAAGCATCACCAATCTGAAGAGGATCTTAAGCAAAAAGCACAGACAATTTTAAACCCGTGAGGAAACTTCAAGAGACACGGTCTAACCCTGCAAAAGTATATCAGCTAGAAGCTGCACCTACCACCGAACAAACTCAAAACTGTACTAAGTCACATCCGTATGGCAAGTGTTACCACTTTGGCCAGAGGTGTTTCAATTGTGGGTGTACAGGCCACCGGTTCTATCAGTGCGACTACACGGAAACGGTAGACGGAGTTCTAATGAAGCCTTATAAGAAGAAGCAAGTGTTTTGAGCAACTCCATTAAACTGAAGAGAACCAAATATGGCTGTAATGCCAGCCCCTTCTTTTAAAGTTGCTCACACACAGCCACCAACTCCCAATTCTCAGAACTATCAGCGACGACAGCCTAGCAATCGTCCTGCTGGTCCTACACGAGTATATGCCTTAACTCCTATTGAAGCTGCAGAAGATAAGAATGTGGTTTCAGGTACACACTCCTAAACCTCTCTCCTGCTAAATTGCATTTCTGTATTTTAAATCTTTTCAAGTTGTTGATGCGAAACTGTGAAAATTTAGGCACACTTTATTTTAACAACTAATCTTGTAATATATTGTTTGATACCGGTGCCAGTCACTCGTTTATCTCTGAATGATTTGCCAAAAGCATTAAACTTCATGCATGCAACCTAGCACAAACGTTGAGTGTTGGGCTTTCATCTGAAACCCAACTAAGTGCCCATAAATTTTGTAATATCAAAGTCCCGATAAATGATTAAGAATTTCAGGCCAAACTAATCGTCTTGCCAATAGCTAACTTTGATATCATCCTTGGGATGAATTGGCTCAGTGAAAATGGTGCTGTGATAAATTGTCATAAAAAGAAAGTCACTCTCCATTCTCAGGGAAAGCCTGAAACATTTGTAGGAAAAACCAGTACGCAGTTATCCTTAATAAATGTAATTAAAGTTGAACAGTTGATTATTAAGGGTTGTAATGCTTACCTAGTTACCATGATGGGCAAAACAAAAGAGAGTATCTCTCTTGCTGATTGTAAGGTAGTCAAAGAATTTGTTGATATATTTCCAAAAGATTTGCATAATGTACCTCCTTTCAGAGAAGTAGAATTCTCTATTGAATTGATCCCTAGCACCCAGCCGATATCCAAAGCACCTTATAGAATGGCACCTAAGGAGATTCAAGAGCTCAACAAGCAATTGCAAGAGCTCTTGAATAAAGGCTTCATCAGGCCAAGTATGTCTCCTTGGGGAGCGCCAGTTTTATTTGTCAAAAGAAGGATGGATCTATGCATATGTGTATAGATTATCATGAATTGAATAAGGTCACCATAAAGAACAAATACCCACTGTCTAGAATTGATGACTTGTTCGACCAGTTATCCGGAGCCGTTATATTTTCCAAGATCGATTTAAGATCTGGATACCATCAACTGCGAGTAAAAGAAGATGATGTAGGGAAGACTGCTTTCCATACCCGTTATGGCCACTTTGAATTTTTGGTGATGTCCTTTGGACTCACCAATACACCATCAATCTTTATGGATTTGATGCAACGAGTGCTAAAACCATATTTGGACAAGTTTGTGATCGTCTTCATTGACGATATCCTCATTTATTCCAAAACTCTGAGAGATCATGAAAAACATCTGAGGTTAGTGTTGGGAACTTTGCATGAGCATCAACTGTATGCCAAGTTTTCCAAATGCGAGTTCTGGCTCCATTGCATTGCATTCTTGGGGCACGTAGTCGATGCTCAGGGTATTCGGGTATATCAGACTAAAGTATGTGCTATTCAGGACTGGGCTCAACCTAAGTCTGTCACCAACATCAAAAGTTTCCTGGGATTAGCGGGATACTACAGAAAGTTTGTTAAAGGCTTTTCCCAGATTACTTTGTCATTGACTAAATTGACTCAAAAGGTCGTTCCGTTCATCTGGAGTCCAGAATGCGATGAAGCATTTCAAACTCTAAAAGATGCACTTTCTACCGCTCTAGTTCTTATTTTACCTAAAGAAGGTTTGAACTATCAAGTATATACTGATGCCTCTAGAATCGGTCTAGGTTGTGTTTTAATGCAAAAGGGTAAGATAATTGCCTACGCCTCTCGTTAGTTAAAACCCCATGAGCGAAATTATCCAGTCCATGATCTTGAACTTGCAGCCGTGATATTTGCCGTGAAAATATGGCGCCACTATTTATACGGAGTGCAGTGTTCAATTTTCACTGATTATCAAAGTTTGAAGTATATCTTCACCCAGAGAGAGTTGAACTACCGCCAGAGAAGATGGTTGGAGCTTATCAGCGATTATGACCTCAGTATCCAATATCATCCAGGAAAAGCGAATGTAGTGGCCGATGCTCTTAGTCATCGTGCTACTTTAACCTTTATGATTGCATC
The DNA here is from genome assembly GCA_016760335.1 of Gastrodia elata. Lineage (NCBI taxonomy): Eukaryota > Viridiplantae > Streptophyta > Magnoliopsida > Asparagales > Orchidaceae > Gastrodia > Gastrodia elata. Next base: position 28,454,918 of record CM028670.1, on the reverse strand, counting down.
CAGTTCTTTAGAACCTGAATTTCGTAAGCTCGAGATTTCTCCAGTCAGTGGCGATATGCTGAGTTCACTATTAGAAAATATTAATGTGGAACCCACATTCCACCGAGATGTCTCTATCTCTCAAACCAAAGATGATGAGTATCTGAAGCTTAAAGCTGATATCGAAGGTGGTCTTCGTCATGATCTGCAATTGTGGAATGGTGTAATTTATCAAGGTAATTGATTGTGGATTCCTAAGTTTATGCATCAAGAAGTGTTAGTCAAGGGCCATAATTCTAGATACCATATCCATCCAGGCAGTACTAAGATGTACCAGGACTTAAAATAATCATTTTGGTGGCCAGGTATGAAGAAAGACATAGCTGACTTTGTGGCCAAATGTCATGCCTGTAATTTAGTGAAGGCCGAACACTAAAGACCCGGTGGTCTTCTGCATCCATTAGATATCCCTGAATGGAAATGGTTCGATATATCTATGGATTTTGTCATGGGATTGCCTTGTGCAAAATCAAGTGCCAATGCGATCTGGGTGATAGTGGACTGTTTAATTAAATCAGCGCATTTTCTTCCCATCCATCAAATGGATTCTGTAGAGAAGTTAGCAAAACTCTATGTCAAAGAAATTGTCAGATTGCATGGGATTCCGAAGTCAATCATATCTGATAGAGATAGCAGATTTACTTCCAAGTTTTGGCAAGCTGTGCATCAAGATCTGGGTACGACTCTAGCCATGAGTGCAGCTTTTCATCCTCAAACTGATGGTCAAACTGAAAGAGTGAACCAAGTTTTGGAAGATTTGCTTAGGCTATGTATTCTTGATTTTGCTGGTTCCTGAGAAGATCACATTCCGTTAGTGGAGTTTGCCTATAATAATAGTTTTCCAGCCAGTATTAAGATTGCCCCTTATGAAGCACTGTATGGTAGAAAATATAGTACTATACTAGCTTGGTCAGAAACAGGAAGCGTTCAGCTCTTTGGTTTAGAATTAGTTGAAGAAACTAGTAATAAGATCAAATTAATTCAGCAGAGAATTCATTCAGCTCAAGATCGTCAGAGAAAGTATCACGATTCTCACCACCGTCTCCTAGAATTCAATGTGGGAGATTCTGCTTATCTGAAGGTTAGTCTAATGAAAGGTGTCTTCAAATTTGGTGTAGCTAGGAAACTTAGTCTCCGCTATGTTGGACCTTTCAAAGTTTTGGCCAAAGTAGGATCATCTGCCTACCGGTTAAGCCTTCCCGATGGCTTTGCAACTGTTCACAATGTATTTCATGTATCATCATTGAGAAGATATCTTCGATACCCTTCTCATCTCGTTCAACTTCTAGTAGTAGAGATTCAACCCGATCTTTTGTATGCCGAAGAACCTATCAGAATCTTAGCCATGATCAGAAGCAGCTAAGGAATCATTCAATTCCTATGGTCAAGATTCAGTGGAAGAATCGATCCTTGGCGGAATCTACCTGGGAGAAAGAGGCGGATATGCACAATAAATATCCTCAGCTCTTTGCAAACTCAGGTATTGTTCTTCTCTTTTCTATCAATCATATTTAAAACTCGTATTGTCCCAGTAGAATCTTTCTTCACTTAGATGATGTCGGGGACCACATCGTTCTTAAGTGAGAGAATCTGTAACAACCCTAGTTGTTACCATAGCCAAATTGGGATTATTTAAGCCAAACCAACCCTTGATTTTGATTCCATTGAACTCAGTGGGTCATTTAAACCTAAACATAGAAGTTTGGAACCAATCGAAGCTAAATTTTAAAATTGGTATTTTTGACTATTTTTAAACCCTAGAAAATACCTAAAATAATTTGATCTCCTAATTCAAAATCTGATTTTATTTTTGGATTCCCCACCCAAAATTAGCTAAGGGTAAAATTTTGGGAATTTTTGGAGGTCACTTAGTCACATTTTGGATTTGATTTAAATAGGTTTAATTGCAAATTAGGGCTTTAAACAAATCATATTTGCAAATCTATCCCCTCCAATGGTCGGCTCCCTTCCAAACCGCGGGCGTCATCTGGGCCATCCGTTCTGCGGAACTCGACCCAACGGCCCGCGCCTTCGATCAGATCCGTCCAATCTCGACCGTTCCGCGGTTCCAAGATTTAATCCAATGGCATCCAAATAATCCTCTTAAGTATCCCCGATCGCCCGTTTGATCCGTGGATCAGATCTGACGGTCGAACCAACCCCTCGCACGGACATTAGATGTCGAGGAATCAGAGCCGTTCCACGCCAACCGTGGATTCATCAGACAGTCCTAGAGTCCCCCGCCACTGTGGATCTTCGTCCCTGAGAGATCCCGCCCCGACAGAAGAAATTTTGCCGTATCAAGCCACGTAACCATGTCTGCCACTCCCGTGCCACATTAGGAAGACCATTGCAGATCTTGCCTTAGTCTCCCTAGCACTCCCAGCCCAGGTTGAGGCCTGGTCCACCCCAATTTAGGGAAATTGGGGAGAAGCCTCGGGCCGAGGCAATTTCCAAGCCCGAGCCCTGGCCTCCATTCCTAAGACCTCCTCGAGCCTATAAATACCTCCAGGATTTCACAGTGAGCCCCTTTGCTCACTGTGAATCCCCAATCATCTGGCTGAAGGTCTGCTGGAATCCCCATCTTCCCGGCAAGTTCCAGGACTCTCAAAGCTGCGAACCACTGATAGAGGGTGCATGTCTGGAGTTCAGACCCCCTGCCAGCTCGTGTAGATCCCCTAGAAGCTCCAACTACCCTCAGTTCTTCTCGGCCGAGCCTGCAACCCCGATTTTAGGTACAACCTTTCCCCATTAAAATTTCTTCAGCTCAATTTCGTTTCTATCTTCTGGATGAGCTCTAGATGTCACCTAGAGAATCGTAGCCACCTAAGGAACCTGTGGTAATTGTTGCCTGGGGCTAAGCTAGCTCGGGTCGATCGTATCGACTGACTGAGCTAGCGGCTGAGCCATGGCTAGGTCCTAGTAAGGACCCAGCGATCGGCTGCACCCCAGGTTAAGAAAACTTGGGGGTTCAACTCGCCTTACTTCCCTGAAGGTGTAGGGATCGAACCCCGGCCGATTCAAGGCCTCTGTGAGGAGAATTTGCCTCCTCACAGTTGGCCTGAGGCACCCTTATCAAAGGCACCTCGGATGAGTAGCACCCCATCGATCCAGAGGGATCCAGATGGGGGTTCTTGGTCCAATCGATGCGTCTCGACTCCAGGAACGTGTAGGATTGGGTTGATCCGCCGCCATCGTCGGAGCGCTGAGAATTTCAGCGCTGAAGCTCGGCTAGTTCGGGACCCGTCGAGAGGTTGAAGATGAAGTCCGGGTCGGGCCGACCCGTGACCCGCGCGGTTTTGATTTTGGGCCGCGTCTATTAAATAATTATCGGAGGACATTTTCAATGGTTATGCTTTTAAATAAATCAAACCCTATAGTTTTAATTTAAATAAAAATATAAAATAAATTATTTAAATAACTTTGGCTATATGGATCCAAATGGTATGATCCAATATACCATTTGAATCAGAAAAATACAAGGAATCTAAATATAAAATAAAATCACATATCTAATGGTTGGATTTAAAAATATTTGCCCAACTCTTTGCTGTCCTTATTTAAATCATATTAAATTAAATAAATATCTAAATGAGGAGATTAAGGGCTCTGATTGCTCCCTGAACCCTAGAGAACAATTTCAAACCCTTAAAACTAATTTTGGATATTAATTTCTCTTAATCACCCTAATTAAGGATTAGTAAAATTAAACCTAATTAAGCCTCTGATCTTGATAGAGATTGTTCCTAATATTATCCTAAGTATACTAGAACCATTTGGAAAGGTTGTATTGCCCTAAGATGCCCTAAATTTACTAATCCCCAAAATTGGCTTAAATAAGTGATTAGTGCTATTTAGCTTAATTAAGTGGTCAAACTCTAAGATAAATGTATTTCCCACCTTATTTATCAGTATGGGACACATTAATATCGATTAGGAGTAATTTGGACAACTAAACCCTAAAATTCCAATTTTTGGCCTTAAGAGGGGCATTTTGGTTATTTTGATTAAATATGTTTAAATGCCCTATAAACCTTGAAATTTTCAGTAATCTACCCTAAAATAGATTAGAAATATTCTCTAAATTCTCATACCAATATTAATGCTAATGTGATCCTTAACTTAAGAAATCTTCAATTAAGCCCTAATTAAGACACTTTGATCTTAAGTAACCTAAAAGAGGTCACCTAGTTTAATGCTTAACCCAAATATCTAAGATTGTCAATTATCACCTTAATGAGTTCAATATAGTTAGATTATAAACTTAAATTTTAAAAGAAATACAAATGGAAACTCCTAAGTTAAAATCTAGTTTAAAGTCTAAAGTGATCAAATATCAAATCCTTAGATCTTAGATCTTAGACTTAGATCTTTAATTTGAATTGAACCATCTCCAATTGAAATTCTTTAAATGATTGATTGTTTAACCCTTTGAAATCTTCCTTATGGGTATAGGGTGATTCTATATATGAGATAATAAAATTATCTTAAAAGATTGAATATAGATCTTAGATTCTTAAAGTTCCTAATTGATTATTTTATCTTATGATCAGTAGAATAACCTTTCACCAAGTTCTTAGTTCTTGAATCTTTTAGCTTATAGGATTCATTACCTTTATTTTGGGTAGTAATTGAGAACCCTAGATCTTTAATAGGACTTTTACCTTGGATTTAGGATTAGGACACCAAAGTGGAGTTTAAGTCCTAAATCCTTAAATCTTGAATTACTTAAGCAAGATTTGGGTAAGAAAGTAAAATATTAATAAATTAGGTCGTTGATTTACTTACTTAAACCATATAGTCATCACATGATTTTGGATTAGAACTTGTTAAGTTCTAATGTTAACTATAAGGACGTAAATTTGAGATTCTACTCGATAGCTGGATATCGGAGATCCTAAACTTGTACCTTCTCAAAATCGTTAGATTGGATAAATAGACAACAACATATATCACATAAGTTTAGATTGAGTCTCTTGCTTACTTTAACTAGATTGCTTTGCATACCTTGGATATTGAGCTTTATTCCTTGAGCATGATAGGAGAACTTAGGATATGGATGGTACATCCTAAGTTAGTATTTGAATTATATATTATTCAATTTTGCCTTGTTTGTAGTTGGTAGAATATGTCTTAGCTTAGTCTGTCTCTTCAGTAGTAGTATTGTATAGACTGGACTCAGACCTAGCATATTTTGATGGCTAGGCTGGGGATTGATTGATTGATATTGGAGGCCCTGTATGTCCTATTGGTTGGTATAGCAGTACTATGTCTTAGGCTTATTGCTACTTTAGCTAGATTGTTTAGTATTGTTTTCTATTTTGCTTTGCCACATACTTCAGTGGTCTTATTTTCAGTACTTGCTCGCTTGCCACATGTCTTAGTGGCTTTATATAGATTGCTTTATTTTTGCCACATGTCTCAGTGGCCTTTTCTTTTCCTTTTCTTAATTAGCATGTTGTATGTATACTCACATGGTTTACTTATATATATTGGCATCTTTAGGATGCTAGAATTGCATGTTTTTAGTACTTGTGTTTCTTTTGTATACCCAGCATGTGTTAATATGATCATAAGCATGTTAGGTTCAGAATTATATTGTAGTTACTGTTTCTTTTTAGCTTTTAGCCTCACCTTATTTATTTTACATTGTATGTTCTTCATAATAGTTACTGACTATAAATGGATAGTTTATAATTATCATTTCTCCATAACTTATTGCACCTATTATTGCTTGCATGTTTAGCTAAGTTAAATGTGATATCTTTAAAATATTCAGTTCATTAAAATAGCCTAAAATGTACTTATACAATTATCTAACTGTAACCTTTTTGTTTTGTTAGCTGGGGCCCTAGCATTTGTGATATCGACAAATGTCAGATTCAGACGTGTTCGTGGGCAGTGTTGCAAAAGAGGAGCAGGTTCAGGAGGAGGATCGTGCTGCTGTTGTTTAGATAGATCTTGCATTTTATTTCAGTGAGATTGAGAGGTATTTTCATTCTCTTTAAAATTCAGCTTATAATAATTAATTTTGGATGTGTTTCATTTATGTAGCTCGATGAGTTACTATATTATTTTTCCCTCTTGCTACTATGTATGCTTGTGGATATTACTACTCGTCTATTGCTTCCACCACTTTGAAATATATATATATATATATATATATATATATATATTGATGAATGTTATAGTACTTGGTGATAATTCCTTGGCTTAAGGTAGGTTAGGTTTATCTAACTTTACTTAAGCTGGGGATTTGCCACAGTTGGAGCACTATACTTTCTTGTTGTTAGTACGGGGGCCCCACAAGGAGTGTGTGTTAAGCTTGGAACTCGTATAATTTAGTAGACGTGCTTGACTCCTTAGTTGTTTCTGGATGTGTCCATAGAAACAAAAGTAAAATAACTAAAAGATTTTGCATTTGTATTTACTGCCTCTTCAATCTTACTATTCTGTTCGGCGCCTCCCTCCTTGCTTGCTCGAATTGATGGCTAAGGTTATCCCTCCCACTCCCTTAGGCCATGCCTTCTCCTTTCTTCTCTCCTCCTTTAAGATGGAACTCAGCCCCTCCTTCTTCTCTTTGGCTGTAAGAGCTGTAGCTCTCTCCCCTTTCCATTGTGTGCTTGCTGAAGAAGAAGAAGTTCAGCTCCTCTCCAAGGTTTTGAAGAAAAATAAAGTTTCTTCTTCCTTTTTTAAAAGGCTAAGGTACCCATTTGTTCCTCTTCCTTGCCTACTTCATGTTGCTATTATGCTTGATTGTATCCTTAGATATTCATGATTAAGTATGGAAACTATTATAGTTCTTCAAAGTAATATATCTCATGCTATGTATTTCTTCCATTTCGCATACCCTGATGTGTTTCTCTATTGTTTGTATAGTTAGAATGATCTATTTTTTCCAATTTTGGTATCCATGGAAAGGTCTCGAAAAGACCTTTCCATCGATATATGGCACCACTCGTGAGGTGCCCAAAATCAAAAGTATTAGGGTTTGAAAGTAGGCCCTTTACGAGTTTCACACTGGCAAAATCATCGTCGGGGGCTGCAGCGCGCTGCAGTGCCCGAGTTTTAGAAATTGATTTGCCGTAGCGTGCCATAGTGCGCTACCGTGCACCGCAGCGTCTTAATGGCTTGCGATGTGTAAAAATATATTTTTGATAAAAATAATGTAAATCCGCCACAGCGCGCTACGACGCGCAGTAGCGCATCATAGCGACCGCATTTCGAAAATCAAGTGCCGAAACCCACCATAGTGCGCCGTAATGCCTGAAAGCGCTGCAGCGCACCACAGCACCAAAACCACCGTAGTGCGTCGCAGTGCCTAAAAGCGCTGCTACGCGCCACCGCGCTTGAACTAGTCGTAATTATCTTCTACTTTATGTCATCTTACATTTATATGCTTTCTTGATATTATGATGTATGTTAGAGAACATTAACATTTAATTGGATATCTTAATATATTTAAATTGACAATAAGCTATACTCAAACGTAAGAATCTTAAGAACTTGATTGAGTAGATGATACTTAATCTAAATCTAAAATTGGACATCAATAATACATCAATAATATATTGGTTTGTTATTGATCTTTAAATTAACCATTGGTCTTAATTTTGGTAAAGTTAGCGGTTATATCCTAACTTGTCTTGATTAAGATCTAAACCTTAATCACCTTAATCAATTAACTTGATTGTAAGACAATTCAATTGACATTATTCCAATAATGGATCTGATTTAGTATTGATCTTAAATTATTAAATTAGAAGTGCTAAGGTTAACATCGAATCTGTGTGATTAAATCATCTGAATCTAAACTTTAAATCTTTGATTTTCTCTTATACAAGACTATTAACATAATGTGGATAATAAAATTGTAATAATTTATGAAATGACTTAACTCTAATAATAATTTTGATTTCATCCCATGATTTTAGAATAGAATATGATTAGATGGATTTTAATCATCTGATCTGATCACTTTAATTCAACAATAATAAGTAAACCTTAAATGTTAACTTAAAAAATAGAAAAGTGAGATCTCAAGGGTCTTGCGATAGGATTGTTCTTGAAATGCTTAAAGACATTAAATATTAATACAATGTGGTAGGAAGAACTTTTATAACTTATTGAGGTAGAAACTTAGATGATCCTTCATAACCTTAGAAGTTGATCTTGACACCTCGTGGTAGGGATCACCTAAAGCAATTAGAATGAAACTTCTCCCTTATAGTAGAAATCAATATTGAGTGATCTCTTGATCACATCCTTGGAGCCTTGTGTAGGACTCACCCATTTAGAGTAAGGATTAATAGCTTTGATAAATCCTTATTAATTAAATAGAATCTTCTGAACCTAGATTATTAGTTGGGTATAGTAGGGTATACACATAGTACTAGATTATTTTGATAGTATTCAGGAATGGTTTGAGTCACTCTAAGTAAGATTTATCTTTGTGCTATCCTGCGGGCTTAGGCGGATCAAATCTCGCTTAGAGTAAATCAATCAATCCTAAAAGTGTTATAAATATAGACTAATTCCTTAGTGTGATTAAAATACAAATTGCCATTGGGTGATGCCTCCTAGCAAAGATCGCTTCAATAGGTGTGGCTTAAATAAACTAAGTAATTCGAGTCACCCTCTTTAAGACACTAAGTGTGATTGTGAGTTGGGCATCTTAATGACTTAGCTTGAGATACAAATCGCCATCGGGTGATGCCTCCTATCAAAGATTGCTTTGTTAGGGTGGCTTAATCAAACTAAGTGTTAAGAATCACCTTTCTTGTAAATATGCTAAATATGTGTATACAACCATCCAATCTAATGAATTTTAAGTAAAATTTCAACTTTAACCAATTATTGAGATTAGAATTTAGGAGTCAGAATCCTTTTAGCAAAATTTTACACAATGGAGACCTTGAATTCATTTTCAGATTTCAAAGCATTTTTGGATTTCTAGATTTATCTCATGTAGCTTAGTCGCATAAGCATGATGTTGAGTATCAGTAATGATATATGAGTATCAGTGATGATTTATAGGTTACAAAATATTGCATACATTGACTGGGAAATTTCAGGATACTTCAGCATCGCAGTTCCCAACTGGATGTATGTATACATTGGATAGTACGACTCATAGTAGTTCAGTGATATTTTGGTTGCATATCAGTAGCATACAGTATTGTGAAATATTCAGATGTATAGTTTCAGTGGCATACATCATAGTCTTACATGCTAGTACTCTATTTCAGATTCATTACTATTTTTGGTTTACTTTTAGTGTTCAGTTTACAGTTCAGTTTTACTTTACTTTATTTCAGTTTTGTACAGTTTTATACAGTTTTATACTTTTATTTATCTTTATAGTATTACTGTAGATTTACTTACATTATAAAAATATTAAATAATTAACTAGAACTATTTAGATTAGTTTCAGTGTGTCAGACTTATTATCTAGCATGTGGTACTTTTGGGATCTGGCAATTTGCTAGATCTTGAGTAGTATATTGAGCCAGGTCAGGAGGACACCCAGGAGATTCACGAGGAGCCCGTGGAGCTCTAGCAAACTCTTCTCCAGCTTACTATCTTACTTAATTTATTTCAGTTTAATAGTTAGCTTTTATTTATATATTTCAGTGAACCATTTGCAATAATTTTGGATGTGTTTTTTTTTTCTTTTCTTTTCTAAAACGAATGTTTTATTCAGATTCTGTGATGAATGTTTTTAGATATTTGCTTTAGCTTCTGCACTCTATTTATATACTACTTATACTTAGTATTGTGATGCGATCAGTATAGGGCTGATACTTTATACACCCATTCGATTCTTCATATATATTTTAAATTCAATGTATGTATTAGCCAAATACTTAGGATAAGGATTCTACTCTTATCCTAAGTATTAGCTATCAACCCTCCTTGAGGTTGAGTCAGCAGCCCTTCAGATGGGATATTCCTCTCCGAGTGGCGCGCCGCTCCACCGCCAAACTGATTAGGTTCCCTCTTTTTGCAAGAGGCGATAGGGCAGGGCGCTATAAGCTCCAATTAGATTATGAATATCTATGCGACGTATCGCATATGCTCCCAAAAGAACTAGTTTCGTTCATATAGAGAAATAGATAGTGGTACCATCACAATGGGGAATAATGCCATGTGTCAAATCGCAAGAGTTGGAAGTGTACTAATAAAAACATATGCAGGAATAGTGCAAAAACTGAAATAAGTTAGACATGTACCAAAGATCAAGAAGAACCTACTGCCTATTGAGATCTTATGTAGTGCCCCGCCCAGTTGTCGCACGCAAAAGATATAATAGATCGACGGTGGAGCGGAGCGCTACTCAGGATGAATAAACAACAACATCTTCCCGAATAGGCTTATTAAAACTAGCCACATTGAAGGACTAATGAATCGAACCAAAGAGTAGGATCAAGGGTCAATTGTAACAACCCTAGGTTGTTATCTTGCTAATCTATAGTCTAAGAAATCATTAATTTTGATTTCATTGCTTTTAGAATATCAAATGAATCTTATCATGAAAATTTGGAGTCTATTGGACTTCTCTAAGTCCGAAATAATATTTTGATCAGTATAGATGCCCTAGTTTAGATCCAAAATATTTTGATTTCAAAATTAAATTCTGATTGCATTTTTGAATTCCTCACCCCCAAATTAGCTAGGGGTGAAAGTTTGGTGCAATTTGAAAATCATTTAGGCCATAATTCATATTTAATTAAAATAGGTATAATTGCATTTTAGGGTTTCCAACAATTCAAAATTGCATTTATGCATTAAACTAATTAAACGGCTGGGATCCACTGTGTGGACCACAGGCGATCCGCTACGGAGCCCGGGTCGCTCAACAGCGGTGCTACCATCATATCTGCCATTCGTTCTATTAATCCAATAGCTAGGATTAGATCCCGCGGAACCACGGATCTACCGTTAGATCAACATGTGAGATCCTATGGCGCGGATTTAATCCGATCTAGCTGTTAGGATCCAGAAGATCAGGACTGTTGTCTCTTCTCGATCGATCAATCAGATGGCTCCGGACCCTCCCACAACTGTGGATCTTCGTCCCCACTCGCTCACGCACCCGACAGGGAGATCCCCCATACTGCCAGCTGCACCACTTCTCCCCCACTCCTGCGTCCACCTCGACAAGGCTGTTAAAGCCTCCCCCGTCTTGGTAATGACCCCCGATCGGGCCTCGTGACCCGGCTGAGCTCGAATTAGAAATTGGAGAGCTCGGCCATGGCCTGACCTCTTGGGTCTTAAGCCAACCCTCCAAAAGCTTCCCAATCCTCTGCCAAGGCTATAAATAGCCCTTGCATTGCTCTATTTGATCCTTGCTGATCAATTGAGCTCTCTGTAACTTCTGCCATTACCAAACACTCATGCTTGCATAGGCGATCCCTGGAGCTCGCGAATACAAATCGCCCGCTCCGTCGCTGATTATAATTATACCTTTCTTTTGCGCGCGGTGACGGGGCGGGGCGCTACAGTTGGTATCAGAGAAGTATCATAAAGTGAAAGATAATGAGCTTTGTTCCTATCTACTTTATGGTCTGTTCTCTGTGTCAGATCAAGATCACAAGTTACTAAGTGTAATGAAAAGCAAGCATCCAAATATTCATTAAATTACCTCAGAAAGGAAAGGATTGACTATGTCTAGAATAATGACATCCTTGGAATTTAATGCACATAATAGCTTGATTTAAATTATGCATATTCTTAATATCAAAACTGACATCTTAGTATTTGAACGAACTTGAAGGTAATGATAAAAAATGAAATATTTATAAATTGAGTTATTTTAGGGATGGAATACTCGCAGTCAGCATTTTGGTTCTACCTTAAGAGGTTTGACGACTACTAGATAGATGACCTTTGAGATGGCCAGATCTATGGAAGAGTCATCGATGGAGTGTCACCTTAAGGAGTTGAGGTGCTAGATAAAATCCTTATCAATTCATCGTTTGGAGGCACCTTATCAATTAACGATAAATCTTATAACATCCTTTTCGATACGGGAGCGAGTCATTCCTTCATATCGAAAAATTGGGCTAAAACTCTTAAGTTACCAACTTATAAATTAGCTAGTTTGTTGAGCATTGGGTTACCTTCCGGAGCCCGTATGCAGTCCCAACAATTCTATAACATAGATATTCCTATTGGTGAACAAAACTATGGGGCTAAATTAATTATACTGCCAATCAAAAACTTTGATATAATCCTAGGCATGAATTGGTTAAGTGAACATGGTGCTTCCATGAATTGCCAAGAGAAAAAGATAACTTTGGGCAGTGGAAGAAATTCCAAATCATTCGTTGGAAGATTTAGCACCCAAGCATCGTTGATCAATGCAATGACAGCAGAAAGGCTAGTCAGGAAGGGATGCGATGCGTATCTCGTAACAATGTTGGGAGAGAAGAAAGAAGTCGTGCCTATTTCTGAGAATTGTATAGTTTGTGAATTTCCTGATGTTTTCCCTGAAGACCTACCCGATCTTCCTCCAGTTAGAGAAGTAGAGTTCGCAATTGAATTAATTCCCTGAACTCAACTGCTATCAAAAGTTCCATATCGTATGGCGCCAAAAGAACTTCAAGAATTGAACATGCAACTTCAAGAAATGTTGGAGAAAGGTCTTATTCGTCCAAGTTCATCTCCTTGGGGAGTGCCAGTTTTATTCGTAAAAAAGAAAGATGTATCGATGAGAATGTGCATCGATTATAGGGAATTAAATAAAGTAACTATCAAGAATAAGTATCCTCTACCTTGTATCGATGACTTATTCGATCAATTATCTGGAGCTAAAGTTTTATCAAAGATAGACTTGCGATCTGGATATCACCAATTATGAGTTAAAGATCTAGATGTGGAGTAAACAGCATTTAGAACCCGCTATGGACATTATCAACATTTGGTAATATCTTTTAGCTTAACAAATGCACTATCCATTTTAATGGATCTAATGCAGCATGTGTTGAAAGAATATTTAGATAAATTCATCATCATCTTCATCGACGATATTCTTATTTATTCAAAGAGTAAAATGGATCATGAGAACCATCTGCGATTAGTACTAAAAGAGCTCCAAAGCCATGAGCTATATGCTAAGTATTCCAAATGCAAATTTTGGCTTGACTCAGTCGCTTTTCTGGGTCATGTCGTCGACTCACAGGGAATCAAAGTCGATCAAAATAAAGTAAGCGTAGTTCAAGATTTGTCACAACCAAAATCCATGACCGATATCAGGAGTTTCCTAGGACTAGCAGGTTACTATAGAAAATTTGTTAAGAGTTTCTCACAAATTTCGTCTCCTCTCACAAAGTTGACGCAGAAAGCAGTACCATTTATCTGGAGCCTAGAGTGCGAGAAAGCGTTCCAATTATTAAAAGATGCTCTTTCCTCTACACCAGTTATAGCCTTATCTAAAGAAGGCCTCAACTTCCAAGTCTATACTAATGCATCTAGCATAGGTTTAGGGTGTGTGCTGATGCAGGAAGGAAAAGTTATAGCCTATGCATCTCGTCAATTAAAACCCCATGAAAAGAATTATCCTGTCCATGATCTCAAACTAGTAGCCGTAGTTTTTGCTCTAAAAATCTGGCATCATTATGTTTATGGCATATAGTGTTCCATATTTACCGATCATCAAAGCTTAAAGTACATCTTCACCCAGCGTGAGCTAAACTGCCAACAATGGTGATGGCTGGAGCTAATAAGTGATTATGATTTAAGCATCCAATATCATCTATGAAAAGTAAACGTTGTAGCAGATGAACTCAGTTGTCATGCTACTCTATCTTCTATGATCCTATCCAGTTCTCTAGAAGAAGAATTCTGAAAGCTTAAAATCTAGCCAGTACATGGTGCTATGCTAAGCACACAAGTATCCATGAGTTCAGTTGAACCCACATTTCATCGTGATGTCTCCATCTCCCAAACCAGGGATAAAGACTATTTGAAGAATAAAGCAGACATCAAAAGTAATGGTCGCTTTGATCTTCAGCTTCAAAGTAATGTAATATATCAGGAAGGTCGTCTATAGATTCCCAAATACATGCATCAAGAGATTCTAGTAGAACATCATAATTCTGGTTACCAAGTACAGCCTGGCAGTACGAAGATGTATCAAGATCTGAAGAAATCATTCTGGTGGCTTGGAATGAAGAAAAATATGGCTGAATTTGTAGCAAAGTGTCATGCTTGTAACTTAGTCAAAGCCGAACACCAAAAGCCTGGAGGACTTCTTCATCCTCTAGCAATTCCGGAATGGAAGTGGTTCCATATTTCTATGGATTTTGTTATAAGTTTACCTAAATCAAGATCTGTTGCCGATTCAATCTGGGTCATTGTTGATCGATTGACCAAATCAACACATTTTATTCATGTGTCAAATTGATTATGTGGAGAAATTAGCAAAGTTGCATATCAAGAAAATTATCAGACTCCATGGAATTCCCAGATCTATCATATCTGATCGAGATAGTCGTTTCACTTCTAAATTCTGGCAAGCAGTGCATAAAGACTTGGGAACTACTCTAGCCATGAGCACCACTGTTCATCCTCAAAAAGATGGACAAACAGAGAGAGTCAACAAGTCTTGGAAGATCTTTTTCATCTCTGTATTCTGGATTTTGGAGGCTTTTGGGAAGATCATATCCCTCTCGTAGAGTTTGCATACAACAACAGTTATCGGGAAAGTATTGGCATGGCTCCATATGAAGCCCTGTATGGCAGAAAATGCAATACTCTATTAGCATGGTCTGAAACAGGCAGTGTTCAGCTATATGGTTCTGATTTAATTGAAGATACAAATCGCAAGATTCAACTTATCCAACAAAGAATCAAAGCAGCTCAAGATCGCCAGAGTAAGTATCATGATGGTCATCATCGTACTCTGGAATTTGATGTTGGAAATTTTGTGTATCTTAAAGTTAGTCCGATGAAAGGAGTGTATCGTTTCGGGGTAGCCGGGAAGCTAAGCCCCCGCTACGTCGGACCATTTGAAACCCTAGAAAAGATTGGTTCTGCAGCTTATCGATTGAAGCTTCTTAAAGATTTTTCTACAGTCCATAATGTGTTCCACATCTCCTCTCTGCGGAGATGTCTTCGTAATCCATCTCACTTGATTCAACTTCCAGCGGTATCTCTCCAGCCAGATCTTTCTTATGCGGAAGAGCCATTTAAGATCTTAGCTCATGATCAAAAGCAGCTGAGGAATCGCTCAATCCCAAAGGTAAAGATTTAGTGGAGAAATTGCTCTTCAAAAAAAACTACTTGGGAGAAAGAGGCAGATATGAGAAGAAAGTATCCCAGTCTCTTTGAAAATCCAGGTACTCATTAGCTTTCTGAATTTTATTCTATTCTTCAAATTCTTTCATGTTTGTCTTCTCTCTAGAGATGATGTCGAGGACGACATCGTTCTTAAGTGGGGGAGTCTCTAATAACCCTAGGTTGTTACCCTGCTAATCTATAGTCTAAGAAATCATTAATTTTGATTCCATTACTTTTAGAACATCAAATGAATCCTATCCTGAAAATTTGGAGTCCATTGGACTTCAAGTCTGAAATGATATTTTGATCAGTCTAGATGCCCTAGTTTGGACCCAAAATATTTTAATCTTAGAATTAAATTCTGATAGCATTTTTGAATTTCTCACCCCCAAATTAGCTAGGGGTGAAAGTTTGGTGCAATTTGGAAACCATTTAGGTTATAATTCACATTTAATTAAAATGGTCTAATTGCATTTTAGGGTTTCCAACAATTCAAAATTGCATTTATACCTTTAAACTAATTAAACGGCTGGGATTCGCTGTGCGGACCGCGGGCGATCCGCTGCGGAGCCCGGGTCGCGCAACAGCGGTGCTACTGTCGTATCTGCCATTTGTTAATCTAACAGCTAGGATTAGATCTTGCGAAATCGCGGATCTGCCATTAGATCAACCCGTGAGATCCTATGGCGTAAATTTAATCCGATCCGGCCATTAAGATCCTGAAGATCAGGACCATCGCATCTTTTTGATTGATCAATCAGACGGCTCCGAACACTCCTGCAACTGTGGATCCTCATCCCCACTTGCTCACGCACCCTACAGGGAGATCCCCGTACTGCTAGTTGCCCTGCTTGTCCTCCACTCCTGCGTCCACCTCAGCAAGGCCGTTAGAACCTCCTCCATCTTGGCAAGTACCCCCCGATCGGGCTTTGTGACCCGGCCAAGCTCGAATTAGAAATTTGAGAGCTCGGCCATGGCCCAACCTCTCGGGTCTTTCCCAGCCCGAGCCAACCCTCAAGAAGCTTCCCAATCCTCTGCCAAGGCTATAAATAGCCCTTGCATTGCTCCATTTGATCCTTGCTGATCAATTGAGCTCTCTGTAACTTTCGTCATTACATAACACTCGAGCTTGCGTACGCGATCCATGGACCTCCCAAATCGTATACAGTAGGCCCTCCCCTAGTGTTTAGGATCCTTTGCAGCATCTGGAAGCTCAGGCAAGACCAGCAGGATCCTCAGTCGATTGTCCCGAGCACCCCCGTAGAAACAGGTACCCCCACTTGCCGGTTTTGAGTCAATGAGGCTCGGACCTTCCTCCTTTTGATTTGATTACATGCGTATTGTCAAAACAAACTCACTGGTATCGTAATTGAGCCCTAAGCTAGCCCTGACCAATCGAATCAATCGATCAGGCTAAGTCCCTTTATGAACATCTCAGGTGAGTAAGGTCCCGCGTTCCAGACCATCTCAGGCCCTTATACCAAGGGGCTTCGATCCGTCTCACCTTTCTGAGGTATAGAGATCGAGCCCTGGGTCTGGCATGTCCTCTATGGGAAGAGTTGTCTCTCCATAGTAGCCCCATTATGGGAGCTCTCGGGTGAGTAGAGTCTGGCCAATCCAGACCACCTCACAGAGGACTTCGGGTCCCCTTCGAAGCGCCTGACCACGGTGAATGAGTAGCGACCGATGGTGGGTCATGCTGTGGTCGGGAAGCAGGCTCGGGGACGAAGCCCCTGTGTGGGTCGAGCCGACCCGTGACCCGCGCGGTGCGACAGTCCCGGGTTATCGGGCCCCAGCCGACCCGCATGTTTTGGTGAACAGGCCGAATCTATTTTAATTATATTCGAATAATTGGAATTATTTTCCTTAAGGAAAATAAATCAATTATTCAAATCATATGAAATCATTTAAATAAAAATACAGAATGTATTAATTGAATAACTTTTAATCTACTAGTCCAAATCCTATGATATTATATATTAAATTGATCAAAAAATCCTCAAGGACCTGAATATAAAATAATATTGAACATCTAATAGTTAGATTTCTATTTTTGCCTAATTATTACAGATATTGATTAGGGTTGATTAGCATGAATACTTATCCAAACTACATGATTATAGTGTCATTAGTTTGCTTATGATGAGTAGAATGAATGTGCTAAGTAGTTTATTTTTTTGATTTATAGATTTTAATTTATATCTTAATCTTAATAAGCCATGATTAGTGACAATTATGATTTGTAGACGTTGGATCTTAGTAAACTCAGCCTCTGATTAATTGCATGATTAAATAGAACTTATGTGCCAAGTTGTGTGAAATTCTGATGGCTAGATTTTTAATTAGATGATAATCCTTTTGAATGTATTTAAGGTTTAATTAGCACTAATTACCTTCTATTCTTATGAATTTTTCTGATATTATGCTTCATGACAGTAAGTTAGATGTATTGGAGCCATGTATATAAATTTATAATGTGCAAATTAAATAAACCTAAATTTGAAGAACTTAAATATTTGAATTAATCTTAAGAAGTTTTTAGACTTTGATCAAGCTATTAAGACTTGACCTAGGTCTGAGATTGCCACCAATAATGCATCCCTAATCTACTGATTTGACATTTGATCTATAAAGGAACCTTTGATCTTAATCAGACATGAGTAGAGATCAAACCCTAATATGCTTAATTAAGATCCAAACTCTTGAACCTTAAGTAAATTGACTTGATTAAAAGATAATGAAATCGACATCATTCCAATAATGCATTTGATTTGGTATTGATCTTAAGCATTTGAATTAGACATATTAAGGTTATTGATAAAGCTATGTGATTGCTTAATCTGAATCTCAACTTTAGATCCTTGATTTTCTCCTTAATAAGACTATTAGCATAAGAAGATTAATAGAATCATATTAATTGAATAAGTGACCTAACTCTAATAATATCCTTGATTTAAATCCCATAATTTTAGAATAAGTTATAATCAGATGACTTAATCATCTGATCTGATCACTCTAAATCTAAATGATAGGTAAAACCTAAAGTGTTAGCCTTAGAATTAAGAGTGTGAGATCTTGAGTATCTCATCATAGGATTGTTATTTGAAATATTTCAAGGACCTAAATATAAACATACATTGAGGTAGGAGAATTTTGTATAACTCATTGAGGTAGAAGCTTAGATGATCCATTAACCTTAGAAGTTGATCTTAACCACTCGTGTTAGGAATCACTTAAGATATTAGAATAATACCTTTCCTTGTGGTAGAATCTATATTGAGTGATCTTTGGTCACACTCCCTTGGAGCTTTGTATAGGACTTACCTATTTAACATAAAAATTTATAGTCTTAATAAATCCTTGTTAATTAAATAGAGTTGTATGGACTCAGGTTATTGGCTAGCATAGTATAGTATACCCATGATCTGGATTCCTTTAGTAGTATTCAGGATTGGTTGATTCACTCCAATGTGGACTTATGAGCAGGTGCTACCTCAAGGGATTAGATGAATACAGTCCTGTTAGAGTAAATGTCCCAAGACTAAGAGTGTATTAGACGAGTACTCATTCCTTAGTTTGATTAAAATATAAATCGCCAATGGGTGATGCCTCCTAGTGAAGACCGCTTCAATAGGTGTGTCTCAAACAAACTAAGTGATTAGATTCACCTTCTTTGAGACACTAAGTGTGATTGCGAGTAGAACATCTTAGTAAATTAGTTTGAGATACAAATCGCTAACGGGCGATGCCTCCTATCAAAGGTCGCTTCGTTAGGGTGGCTCAATCAAACTAAATGAGAAGAAACACCCTTCTTGCAAATGTGATAAACATGTGTATACAATCATCCCATCTAATGATCTTAAATAAATCTTTAACCTTAACCAATTATCATTCTAAAAGCTAGGAGTCATAATCCTCTTAGCAAGATTCTGCACAGTGGAGACCTAGAATTCATTATCAGTATTCAAAATTTTGTGGGTTTCTGAATTTTTCTCATATAGAATAGAAGCACGGGCATAAATATGAGCATGAGTTTGAGGAATAATTTTAGTGGTGATGCATGGGTATCAGTGGTAAATTAGGGGTTACGGAATATTGCATACATTGACTGGGAAATTTCAGGATACATCGGCATCACCGTACTGTCTTCCCAACTGGGTGTATGTATACATTAGACCGTACAACTCATAGCCTTTCAGTGATAGTTCCGTTACATCTCGTGGAATACTGTGTTGTGGCATATTTAGGTGCATCATTCCAGTGACATATAGTATAGCATTGGAAATTTTTCACATTGATTTCTGAGCTTTTGATATTTTCATTTACTTTCAGTATTCAGTTTTGATGCAGTTTTACTTTGCTTAGTCTTTATAATTTCAGTTACATAGTGCCTTTACTATTATTTTATACAGTCGTGTTTACTTTACTGTCTATTGCATTTACTTTAGAACTGCTTAGTTAGTTGCGATCTGTTAGACTTCTTGTCTAACACATGGTACTTTTGGGATCTGATAATTTGCTAGATCCTGAGCAGCTTGTGGAGATAGGGCAGGAGGACCTACAAGAGATCCAGGAGGAGTACATGGAGCCTTAGTGGATCAGCCTTCCACCTTTTTGCTTACTGCTTATTTTAGTACTTTAGATAGACTTTAGTTTTCATCTTTTAAATTAGTTTATAATAACTCTGGATGTATTTTTTTTTTCTGAGATGAATGTTTACTACTGATCTATGATAACTGTATTTTGGATATTTTGCTTTAGCTTCAGTACTCTGTTATACTATTATACTTAGTATTGTGATGTGATCAGCATACTGGAAATGCTGATATATTGATAATGTATATTGGATTCATATTTACCTCCTTAAATCCAATGTACGTATTAGTCTAATACTTAAGATAAGTATTCTACTCTTATCTTAAGTATTGACTCTCAATCCTACTATTAGGTTTGAGTCAACAGCCTTCAGTGTGGCTCAGTCCCTACTGTCCTAGCCTATTCGGGGAGATGGGTTTTGCAAGCTCGTTCTCCCAAGTAGCGCACCGCTCCACCGTTGATTATAATTATACCTTTCTTTGCGCGCAACGATGGGGTGGGGCGCTACATCAATACTTAAGATAAGAGTAGAATTATTTTCTTAAGTATTAAACTAATACATACATTGGACTTAAAAGGTTAAATAAAAAACCAATATACGTTATCACTATATCTGCATTTCCAATATGCTGATCACATCATAATACTAAGTATAGTAGTATAATAGAGTGCGGATGCTAAAGCAAAACATCTAGAATACATTCATCATAGAGCAGTAATAAACATTTGTCTCAAAAAGGAAAAAATATAAAATACATCTAGAATTATTATAAACTGATTTAATACTACAAATGTAAAGTCTATCTAAAATACTGAAAATAAAGCAGTAAAGAAAAAAGACAGATTCATTAGGGCTCCGTGTATGTAACAACCCAAGTTGTTACTTAGGTCAATTATGACTAATCCAAGTCTTAATTATGGTTCTAGTGCTTATTGTTTTGGACTAGGACTACTTTCCTAATGCCAATTGTTTTGGACTATGACTACTTTCCCAGTGCCTGTTGTTTTGGACTAGGACTACTTTTATAGTGCCTGTTGTTTTTAACTAGGAATACTTTCCTAGTGCCTATTATTTTGGACTAGGACTACTTTCCTAGTGCTTGTTGTTTTGAACTACGACTACTTTCCTAGTGCATGTTGTTTCTGACTAGGACTACTTTCCTAATATGTGACACTTTAATCTAGGACTACTTTTCCAGATGTTTAGCAATTACTTTTCAGATGGAATTAACTTTAAATCTGGGAATACTCTCCTAGATGAGTAGATGGACGTTACTATTTGGCAGGACTAAATAGGAATATTTCACACTTTACAATCACATTACAGTTACTTTACAGTTACCTTACTTGTATTTTACATTTACTTTAGGGTCACTATATAGTTTTGGTATATCTCTTACTTTATAGTTCAGCATAATTACATTCAGCAGTTCTTTTAGTACTTTTAGCATTATATATATTCGTTGTATCTTTTAGCAGTTCACTTTTATTTTTGGCATGTTAGGATGTTAGAATTTTACTTTCAGTTCAGTACTGTCATTTTATATTAAAATCAGCATGTTTTAAATTAATCATACTAGTTAAGACTTTTCCTTGTATTTAGTAGATTCCTTTATGTATTATGTAACCTTTTCTATAGCTGAGTTGAGGTATGGTTTACCTCACACCTTGTTTAAGTTATAATCATGTTAATTATGACTTCGTTACCTTTCTTTGATGCTTTAGTGCTCCTATGTTGCTTAGATATTATAATATCATTTAACATAACAATTTATAGCCTAAAATGTACTTAGACATTTTGTCTAACTAGATTTTTCTTTTGTTGGCTGGGGCCCTATCGTTGTGAAACCGACAATGGTAGATTCTGAGCTTTTCGAGATTGTGGCACCTTCTAGAAATTTGGTTTAGGAAGAGGAGCGTGCAAGAGAAGACCCGTAGTTGCTTTCTGTTTCTTTGTGAGGACTGAGTGATTTTACTTTTCATTATTGTATAAACTTTTAATATCATTTTGTAATAATAATATAGAATTTAAACTGCTTTACTTTTCATGCTTATGTATTCTGAGTTGTATAGTTTTTATTTGGATTGTATGGATGTTATACTTGTTTTTCTTCCGCACTCTGATATATATTATAGTATGCTCATTTCAGTGATTGGTTTTCCTTTGCTACTCTTTTTTTATTAAGGTATATCCTCCCTTGGCATTTGATTAAGAAGGTCCATTCCTTAATCTGAATGCTAAGTGAAAGTTTGTCGTTGACGACCACCTCAAGATCCGAATGATTAGGGGGCGGCCACCACAACGTACTCCTCCGGGATCTGCTGTAGGTCCTCCTGCCCTACATCAATAAGCTGTTCGGGATCTAGCAAATTACTGGATCCCAAAAGTACCCCGTGCTAAATAAGAAGTCTAACACATCGCAACTAAACTAAGCGATACTAAAGTAAATATAAGTAAACAGTAAAGTACACAAAACTGTAGGAAATAATAGTAGAAGCACTATGCAACTGAAATTGTAAGAGACTAAACAAAGTAAAAGGGAATTGAAAGCTGAAAGTAAGAGAAAGGTAAATAAAAACATCAAATACTCAAATAGTAATGTAAAAATGTCTAATGCTGTACTATATGCCACTGGAATAATGCACCCAAGTATGCCACAACATGGTATGCCATAGAAATGCAACAGAACTATCACTGAAAGGCTATGAGTAGTACGGTCCAATGTATACATACACCCAGTTCAGAATACAGTTTACTGTGATGCTGATGCATCATGAAATTTCCCAATCAAGGTATGTAATATTTCGTAACCCATAATTCATCACTGATACTCATATGTCACTACTGAATCATTCATCATGCTCATACTCATGCAAATGCCCATGCTTCTATTCTATATGAGGATAATCAAGAAATCCATAACACTTAGAATACCAATAATGAATTGAAGGTATCCACTGTGCAGAATTCTACTAAAAGGATTCTGACTCCTAGCTTCTTGAACGATAATTGGTTATAGTTGAAGATTTACTTAAAAATTATTAGATGGGATGATTGTATACACATATTTAGCACATTTACAAAAAAATGTAGTTATTAACACTTAGTTTGATTAAGCCACCCTAATGAAGCGGTCTTCGATAGGAGGCATTGCTCGTTGGTATCAAGCTAAGTTATTAAGATGCCCAACTCATAATCACGCTCAGTGTCTTGAAGGAGGTGATTCTAATTACTTAGTTTGTTTGAGCCACACCTATTGAAGCGGTCTTCGCTAGGAGGCACCACCCATTGGCGATTTGTATTTCAATCAAACTAAGTAATGAGTCCTCGTTTAATACACTCTTATGATCGATTGATTTACTCTAAGAGAGGTTGTATCCGCCTAAACTCACAGGATAGCCCAAAGATAAATCCTACTTATAGCGACCCAACCATTCCCGAATACTACTGAAATCATCCAGTACTATGGGTATACTCTACTATACCCAACTTATATCCAAATTTAGATAACTCTATTTAATCATCAAGAGTTTATCAAGAGTATTAATTCCTATGCTAAATAGGTAAGTTCTATATAAGGCTCCAAGAAAATGTGATCAAGGATCACTCAATATAGATTCTACCACAAGGAGAGGTATCATTTTAATATCTTAAATGGTTCCTACCACGAGGGGTTTAAGATCAACTTCTAAGGTTAAGGGATCATCTAAGTTTCTAACTCAATGAGTTATACAAATTCTCCTACCTCAATGTATATTTAATTTAGGTCTTTAAAATATTTTAGAGACGATCTTATGTTGAGATATTTAAGATCTCACACTCTTAATTTTAATTCTAACATTCTAGGTTTTACTTATCATTTAGGTTTAGAGTAATCAGATCAAATGATTAAATCATCTAATCATCTTATTCTAAGATTATGAGATTTAAATGAAGGATGTTATTAGAGTTAGATCAATTATGAAATTAATATAATTCTATAAATCTTTTCATGCTAATAGTCTTATTTAAGAGAAAAATTAAAGATCTAATATTTAGATTCAGATTAAGCAATCACATAGATATATTATTAACCTTGACATGTCTAATTCAAATGCTTAAGATCAATACCAAATCAGATGCATTGTTGGAATAATATCAATTACATTATCTTATAATCATGTCCATTTAATTAAGGTTTAAGAGTTTGGATCTTAATTAAGCAGGTTAGGGTTTAACCCCTACTCATGTACAATTAAGATCAAGTATTTATTTATAGATCAAATGTCAAATCAGTGAATTAGGCATGTATTATTGGTGGCAATCTTAGACCTAGATAAAGTCTTAATAGCTTGATTAAAGTCTTAAGACTTCTTAAGGTTAATTAAGATATTTAAAAACTTCAAATTTAGGTTTATTCAAATTATACATTATAATTTTGCATATAATGCTTCAATACATTTAACTTACTGTCATGAAGAATAATAATAAAAATTTCATAAAAAAATAGAAGATGATTAGTGCTAATCAAACCCTAACTTAATTCAAAAGGATTAGCACATAAATATAAATCCAACCATCAAATTTTCTTGCAACTTGGCTTATAAGTTCTATTTAATCATATAATTATTCAGAGCCTGAGTTTGCTAAGATCCAAAGATTAGAAACCCTAATTTGCACTAATCATGGTTTAATAAGAATAGGGCATAAGTTAAAATATAGAGATCAGAAAAATAAATCACTTAGCACATTCATTTTATTAATCAAAAGGGAACTACTGGCACCCTAAACATACAATTTGGTTAAGTGGTTATGAGCTCAATTGGAAAATATAACCATCAGATATTTAATATTATTTTATATTCTTATTTCTGAGAATTTTTTAATCAATTTGATATATAATATTATAAGGTTTGGGCCAGTAGATTGAAAATTATTCAACTAGTACATTCTATTTTTTTCCAATTAAATTTTCCTATGATTTGATAAAGTAGATTATTTTCCTTAAGGAAAATAAATCCAATAAGTCAGATTTTTATTAAAATGGGTTCGACCCAAATCCAAAAGATACGGGTTGACCAGGGCTCGGGATACCCGGCACTATCGCGCAGCGCGGGTCATGGGCTGACCCGGCCCGCACAGTGCCATCATCTCCAACCCTCCTTCCCCGATACCCAGGGAATTAGGGTTGGCTTTCATGGAAAAATTTAGATTGCTTCGACCACGCCGTGACCCCTAATTGACCCTCACACCATCAGTAGGCTAAGACGCTTTGATTGAGCCCCTTAGCCCCTTGTGAGGTGGTCAGAGTAGCTCAGACCTTACTCACCTGAGAGGCTTCATCTTAGAGCTATTACGGGGAGACAATTCTCCCCACAGAGGCCATGCCAGACCTAGGGCTTGATCCCTACACCATCGGGGAGGTGAGGCGGATCGAAGCCCCTTGGTCTGAGGACCTGAGGCGGGCTAGAACGTCGGGGCCTTACCCGACCCGAGGCGTTCCTTAAGGACTTAGCCCGATCGATCGGGGATAGCTTAGGGCGCAATTTCAACAGCATTGAGTTTGATTTGACAATACAGAGCTATATGCATCAAAAGAAGGAAGGCCTGAGCCTCATTGGCTCGAAACCGACAAATGGGGGTACCTGGTTTTGACGGGGGACTTGCAGATGATGCATGGGATCACTGCCGGGCTTGCTGAGCTTCCTGAGATTTCTCTAAGAGTTCTTGAATGCCAGGAGACTCTTCTATCAGTGGAACGCACGTTAAGAATGCTTGGGAGAGCTCAGTCGCTCAGCAATGGCGATTTGAGAAGGAGACTCCAATTGATCAGCAAGCTTTACCCCAGGGAGATCTGAGGCTATTTATAGCCTTAGAGGGAAGTAAGTAGGTTCCAGATGCATTCACCCGGGCTCGAGAGGCCCGAGAGACCGGTTCATGGCCGAGCTCTCAAATTTCCAATTCGAGCTTGGCCGGGTCACGAGGCCCGATCAGGGTCCTTGCCAAGATGGGGGAGGTCCTAACAACCATGATGAGATGGACGCACAAGTGGGAGACAAGGAGGGCAGCTGGCAGTACGGGGGATCTCCTCTGTCAGGGATGAACGCATTCAGGACAAAGGTCCACAGTTGCGAGACCTTCAGATGCCGTTTGATCGATCCATCAGATGGCAGAACAGCTCGAATCGCTCGGATCCTAACGGCTGATCGCGGGAGTGATCTGGGCTGTAGAATTCGGTCGGGCAGATCCAATGGTTGATCCGCGATTCCGCGGGATCTAATACTATCCTTTGGATTCACGAGGGGGATGGCGAATTGGAACGGGGTTCCACTGTCGCTAGACCCGGACTCAACAGCAGATCGCCCGCGGTCCGCACAGCAAATCCCGGCTGTTTAAACGGGTATAATATAGATTTGTATTTTCAATTTGTTGAAATCCCTAAAATGCAATTAGACCATTTTAATTTAATGTAAATTGTTGCCTAAATGATTTCCAAAATGTACCAAACTTTTACCCCTAGCTAGTTTGGGAGTGAGGAATTCAAAAATGCAATTAGATTTTAATTTTGAGATCAAAATATTTTAGGTCTAATCTAGGGCATCTAGACTGATCAAAGTGCCATCTTAGACTTAGAGAAGTCCAATGGATTTTAAATTTTCAGGATAGGATTTATTTGATGTTCTAAAAAGCAATGGAATCAAAATTAATAATTACTTAGACTATAGATTAGCAGGGTAACAACCTAGGGTTATTACAGACTCCATAATTTAAGAACGATGTCGTCCTCGATATCATCTCAAGAGAGAAGACAGCCATGCATAAATTTGAAGAATAGAAATACAATTCAGAAGTTAATTGGTACCTGAAACTTCAAAGAGACTGGGATACTTTCTTTTCAAATCCACCTCTTTCTCCCAATTAGATTCTTCTAATGAGTGATTTCTCCACTGAACCTTTACCATTGGGATTGAGCGATTTCTCAGCTGCTTTTGATCATGAGCTAAGATCTTAATTGGCTCCTCCGCATAAGAAAGATCCTGACTGGATAAACACCACTGGAAGTTGAGTTAGATGAGATGGGTTGCAAAGACATCTCCACAGAGAGGAGATGTGGAGTACATTATGGACTGCAGAGTAATCTTCAGGAAGCTACAATCAATAAGTTGCAAAACCAATCTTCTCTAGGATTCAAATGGTCTGAAGTAGCAGGGACTTAGCTTCCTGTCTACACCAAAATGATACACGCCTTTCAATGAACTGACTTTAAGATACGCAATTTCCAACATCGAATTCCAGAGTATGATGATGAGCATCATGATACCTGCTCTGATGATCTTGAGATGCTTTGATTCTTTGTTGGATTAGCTGAATTTTACAATTAGTTTCTTCAACTAATTCTGAACTATATAACTGAACACTGCCTATTTCAGACCATGCTAAGGGAGTACTACATTTCCTGCCATACAGAGCTTCATATGGATCCATGTCGATACTTGCTTGAAAACTGTTGTTTTATGCAAACTCTATGAGAGGAATATGATCTTCCTAGAAGCCTCCAAAATCCAGAATACAGAGACAAAGAAAATCTTCCAAGACTTGATTGACTCTTTCCTGTTTGACCATTTGTTTGAGGATGAAAAGCAGTGCTCATGGCTAGAGTATTTTTCAAGTCTTGATGCACTGTTTACCAGAATTTGGAAGTGAAATGGCTATCTCGATCAAATACGATAAATCTGGGAATTCCATGGTGCTTGATAATTTCCTTGATATACAACTTTGCTAATTTCTCCACAGAATTGGTTTGACGCATATGAATGAAATGTGCTGATTTGGACAGTCGATCGACAATGACCCAAATTGAATCGGCACCAAATCTGGATCTAGGTAAATGCATGATGAAATCCATAGAAATATTGAACCACTTCCATTCAGGAATTGCTAGAGGATGAAGAAGTCCTCCAAGCTTTTGGTGTTCAGCTTTAATTAAGTTGCAAGCATGACACTTTGCCACAAATTCAGTCATGCCTTTCTTTATTCCAGGCTACCAGAATGATTTCTTTAGGTCTTGATACATCTTAGTACTGCTAGGATGTACTTGGTAACCAGAATTGTGACCTTCTACTAGAATCTCTTGATGCATGGATTTAGGAATCCATAGGTAGTCTCCTTGATAGATTATATTACCTCGAAGCTGAAGTCAAAATGACTGCAACTTTTGATGTCTATTTTAAACTTCAGATAATCTTCATCCTTGGTTTGGGAGATGGATACATCGCGATGTAATGTGGGTTCAACTGAACTCATGGATATCAGTGTGCTCAACATAGCACCACATACTAGCCTAATTTTGAGCTTTTGAAATTCTTCTTCTGGTGAACTTGATGATATCATGGAAGATAGAGTAGCATGATGACTGAGTGCTCTGCTACAACATATGCTTTTCCTGGATGATACTGGATGCTTAAATCATAATCACTTATCAACTCGAGCCATCTTCACTGTCGGCAGTTTAACTCACGCTAGGTGAAGATGTACTTTAAGCTCTGATGAACAATAATATGGAACATTGAACGCCATAAAGATAATGACGCCAGATTTTCAAAGTAAAGAGTACGGCTGCTAATTCAAGATCATGGACAGGGTAGTTCTTTTCATGTGCTTTTAATTGACGAGATGCATAGGCTACAACTTTTTCTTCCTACATCAGCACACATCCCAAACCTATGTCAGATGCATCGGTATAGACTTGGTAGTTAAAACCTTTTTTAGGTAAGGCTATAACTGGTGTAGAGGAAAGAGCATCTTTTAATGATTGGAACACTTTCTCACACTCTGGACTCCAGATAAATGGTATTGCTTTCTGTGTCAACTTCATGAGAGGAGACGCAATTTGTGAGAAGCCCTTGACAATTTTTTTTAGTAGCCTGCAAGTCCTAGGAAACTTCTGATATCAGTCACAGATTTTGGTTACGAACAATCATGGAATGCGCTCACTTTATTTTGATTGACTTTGATTCCTTGAGAGCCGACGACATGACCCAGAAAAGCAACTGAGTCAAGCTAAAATTCGCATTTGAAATACTTAGCATATAGCTCATGGCTTCGAAGCTTTTCTAGCACTAATTGCAGATGGTTCTCGTGATCTATTTTACTCTTTGAATAAATCAGAATATCGTCAATGAAGATGAAGACAAATTTATCTAAATACTCTTTCAACATGTGCTGCATTAAATCCATAAAAATGAAAGGCGCATTTGTTAAGCCAAAGGACATTACTAAAAATTCATAATATCCATACCGGGTTCTAAACGTTGTCTTCTCTACATTTGGATCTTTAACTAGCAATTGGTGATATCCAGATCGTAAGTCTATCTTTGAGAAAACTTTAGCTCCAAATAATTGATCAAATAGGTCATCGATACGAGGTAAAGGGTATTTGTTCTTGATAATCACCTTATTTAGTTCCCTATAATCGATGCACATTCTCATCGATCCATCTTTCTTCATCAAGAATAAAACTGGCACTCCCCAAGGAGATGAACTTGGATGAATAAGACCTTTTTTCAACAGTTCTTAAAGTTGCTTGTTCATTTCTTGGAGCTCCTTAGGCGCCATGCGATATAGAATTTTTGACAGCGGTTGAGTTCTGAAATTAATTCGATTGCGAACTCTACCTCTCTAACTAGAGGAAAATCGGGTAGGTCTTCGGGAAAAATGTCGGGAAATTCGCGAACGATTCGATTCTCTGACAGGGGCATGACTTCTTTCTTTTCTCCCAACATTGTTATGAGATATGCATCGCAGCCCTTTTTAACTAACCTTTCTGCCTTCAACGAGTTAATTAGCGACGCTTGCGTACTAAATTTGCCAATGAAATATTGCGACAAATTTCCACTGCCCAAGGTGATCTTCTTCTTTTAGCAATTAATTGAAGCACCATGCTAGCTTAGCCAGTTCATGCCCAGGATTATATCAAAATTTGCAATTGGCAAGATGATAAATTTGGCTTCATATATTTGTTTACCAATAGGGATATTTAACTTGCAAAACTATTGGGATTACTTACGGGCTCCAGAAGGTAACCCGATGCTTAATGAGTTTGCTAAGCGATAAGATGCTAGCTTAAGATTTTTAGCCTAACTTTCTGATACGAACGAATGACTCGCTCCCGTATCGAAAATATACTACAAGATTTATCCTCTATCATTAAGGTGCCTATTATAATGATTATGTCAAGGTCCTTATTACTAAAACTGAAAATATCAAATAGCAAAATAGAAATGACTGAATAAGAATTAATTTAAGGCGTACCTGATACCACATCATTGTCCTCAGGGGCAGAAGCAAGAGTTAACATATATACCCTTGCAGGTGCTGCAGGTTTCTTGTTCTAAGGCCTTTGACACTAACAATCTTGGTTCGACTTTTGTGCCAGTACAATTACTTTCGAGTTTGATGTAGAAGCTGGCATTATAGCAGGAGCAGGCTCTTGGCTGTTCCTTGGTTGTGCACGGGATGCTTGCTTATGATGGGAGTGACTGATGAGCACTCTGTCAATTATGTTCTTAGCATCACAGTCAAAATAACAATGGTCGCTTTGATCACAAGTAAAACATACACCACCGATGTGTTAGCATTTTCCATATAGATGCAATTGTTTGCACTCTAGGTTCTGAGGCTGGGATTGTTAGTCTCCATGTTATAGACTTTTGCCATCTTATGATGACCAAAATGCTCCTTCCTTGGTTGCATAACTGTTGCCTTCCTCTTCAGGTCCAGTTGACCTTAGAATCCTTCTTGTAAATAGGCAGCTTTGATTAATTTAGTCAGTGTCTTGATTTGACAGGAGACTAAGTGGGCTTTAATAGAGTTTCTTAACCCCTTTTAGAAATGATGGCATCTAGACGCTTCTGTCCTCACTAAATTCGAAATGAAGCATGACAATCTCCAAAATTCTTGTCCGTAGTCGAACACTGAATTGCTGCCTTGAGTGAGATGGAGGAGCTCATCCTCCAGGATTGCTTGAGATGATGCGGGTATGAACGCTTCACGGAATGCTTCCAAAATTATATCCCATGGAATATCCTCTATTTCGTAGTCAGCAAACTTATTGTTTTGTTCATTCTCCCACTAGTAATCAGCTTCTTCTTGAAATAGGTGAGTAACCAAATGGATGACTTCAGAGTTAGGGCACTTGATACTGGCTAGGTTCTTCTCAGCAATCTTGAGCCAGTTTACTATGCCCATTAGATTTAAGGCTCCATTGAATGTGGTGGTCCTGAGGTGAAGGAAGCTGTGAAGGATCCCATCACCAGTAAAGTGTGAGGACCCTAATGGGGGTGCAGGTTGTTGTCTGACAGAGAGAATCAAAGCGCATGTTTCTTGCACTTATTGTGCATTGCTTTCTATTAAGGCTTTTACAAGACTAGCCATGGGGTTTGATCCTCCGGGTCCATCTGACAACGAGACCGTATTCTTGATCGGAGTAGGAGCAGATAGAGATCCAGGGTTCATGACTATAAATGCAAGTATGGATTCAAAAACATAAAATTTTACTATACTTTCATTCATTCATTTTTTTCTCAAAAGAGAAGATACATGGATCCACAAAATATATAATTGAGATAATGAAAATGATATAATAAGATCTCTAAAATCCTAGTTACAATACTCTACCAAAAAGGCAACATAGAAGTCATCATATGTGGCTATGTGGCTCCTCCGAGCTAATCTCCTATAAACCTAACACCACCAATGACTCACTGATCCCCTCAGTAGAATCTCTATGATCTCCAGACGATACTCCTCCGGACAGGTGTCTCTCGAAGTGCGGTAGTAATGCGATCCAACTATTCTCTGACGAGTGCTAAAAGACTAATGCCTCCAAAGGATGAGTTGATAAGGAGTTTATCTAGCACCTCAACTCCTCGAGGTGACACTCCATTGACGACCCTTCCGTAGATCTGGCCATCTTAGAGGTCATCTACCCAGTAATCGTCAAACCTCCTAAGCTATAACCAAAATGCTGACTGCGAGTATTCCATTCCTAAAATAACTTAACTTATAAGTATTTAATTCATATTTTATCATTATTTTCAAAGTTTGTACAAGTCCTAATATGTCCTTTTTGGTATTAAAAATTCATAATTTCAATCAAATTATTATGTGCATTAAATTCCTAAGATGTCATCATTCTAGACATAGTCAACCCTTTCATTTCTGAGGTAACTTGATGAACTTTTGGAAGTTTGTTTTTTACTACACTTAGTAACTTGTGATATTGACCTAATACAGAGAACAGATCATAAAGTAGATAGGAATAAAACTCTTTATCTGACACTTTATGATACTTCTCTGATACCAACTGTAGCGCGCCACCCCATCACCGCGCGCAAAAGGTATAACAGATCGGCGGCGGAGCGGTGCGCTACTCGGGATGAATAAATAACAACATCTTCCCAAATAGGCTTACTAAAACTAGCCACACTGAAGGGCTACTGCCTCAAACCCAAGAGTAGGATCGAGAGTCAATACTTAAGATAAGAGTAGAATTCTTTCTTAAGTATTAGACTAATATGTACATTGGATTTAAAATGTTAAATAGGAATCCAATATACGTTATCACTATATCAGCATTTCTAATATGCTGATCACATCACAATACTAAGTATAGTAGTATAACAGAGTGCAGAAGCTAAAGTAAAACATCCAGAATACATTTATCACAGAGCAGTAATAAACATTTATCTCAGAAAGGAAAAAAAATAAAATACATTCAGAATTATTACAAACTGATTTAATACTACAAAGGTAAAGTCTATCTGAAATACTAAAAATAAAGCAATAAGTAAAAGGTGGAAGATAGATCCATTAGGGCTCCACGTACTCCTCAGGGATCATCTGTAGGTCCTCTTGCCCTGCCTCAATAAGCTGTTCGGGATCTAGCAAATTGTCGGATCCCAAAAGTACCCCCGTGTTAGATAAGAAGTCTAATACATCGCAACTAAACTAAGCAGTACTAAAGTAAATACAAGTAGACAGTAAAGTAAACAAAACAATAGAAAATAATAGTAGAAGCACTATACAACTGAGATTGTAAGAGACTAAACAAAGTAAAAGTGAACTGAAAGCTGAAAGTAAGCAAAAGGTAAATGAAAACATTAAATACTCAGACAGTAATATAAAAATGTCCAATGTTGTACTATATTCCACTGGAATAATGCACCCAAATATTCCACAACACGGTATGCCACAGAAATGCAACAGAACTATCACTGAAAACCTATGAGTCGTATGGTCCAATGTATATGTACACCCAATTAAGAATACAATTTACTATGATACCGATGTATCCTGAAATTTCTTAGTCAAGGTATGTAATATTTCGTAACCCATAATTTATCACTGATACTCATATGTCACCACTGAATCATTCATCATGCTCATGCTCATGCTTATGCCCATGCTTCTATCCTATATGAGGAAAATCCAGAAATTTATAAAACTTTGAATACCGTTGATGAATTTAAGGTCTCCACTGTGAAAAATCCTACTAAAAGGATTCTGACTCCTAGCTTCTTGAACGATAATTGGTTATAGTTGAAGATTTACTTAAAAATTATTAGATGAGATGATTGTGTACATATATATTTAGCATGTTTGCAAGAAAGGTGATTCTTAACACTTAGTTTGATTAAGCCACCTTAACGAAGCGGTCTTCAATAGGAGGCATCGCCCGTTGGAAATTTGTATCTAAAGCTAAGTTATTAAGATGTCGAATTCACAATCATGCTCAGTTCCTTAAAGGAGGTGATTCAAATTACTTAGCTTATTTGAGCCACACCTATTCAAGCGGTCTTCGCTAGGAGGTATCGCCCGTTGGCGTTTGTATTTCAATAAAACTAAGGAATGAGTCCCTAAGGATCAATTGATTTACTCTAAGCGAGATTACATTCGCCTAAACTTGTAGGATAGCCCAAAGATAAATCTTACTTAGAGTGAGTCAACCATTTCCGAATACTACTGAAATTATCCAATACTATGGGTATACTCTACTATATCCAACTAATAATCTAGATTTAGACAATTATATATAATCATCAAGGGTTTATCAAGACTATTAATTCCTATGCTAAATAAGTAAGTCCTATACAAGGCTCCAAGAAAATATGATCAAGGATCACTCAATATAGATTCTATCACAAGGAGAGGTATCGTTCTAATATCTTAAGTGGTTCCTACCACGAGGGGTTTAAGATTAACTTCTAAGGTTAGGGATCATCTAAGTTCTTACCTCAATGAGTTATACAAATTCTCCTACCTCAATGTATTTATTTAGGTATTTAAAATATTTCAGAGATGATCTTATGTTGAGATATTTAAGATCTCACACTCTTAATTATAATGCTAACATTCTAGGTTTTACTTATCATTTAGGTTTAGAGTGATCAGATCAGATGATTTAGTCATCTGATCATAACTTATTCTAAAATTATGGGATTTAAATCAAAGATATTATTAGAGTTAGATCAATTATGAAATTAATATAATTCTATAAATCTTTTTATGCTAATAGTCTTATTTAAGAGAAAAATCAAAGATCTAAAGTTTAAATTCATATTAAGCAATCACATATATTTATTATTAACCTTAACATATCTAATTCAAATGTTTAAGATTAATATCAAATCAGATGCATTGTTAGAATAATGTTAATTATATTATCTTATAATCATGTCCATTTAATTAAGGTTTAAGAGTTTGGATCTTAATTAAGCAGGTTAGGGTTTAACCCCTACTCATGTCCAATTAAGATCAAGTGTTCATTTATAGATAAAATGCCAAAATAGTGAATTAGGTATGTATTATTGGTGGCAATCTTAGACCCAGATAAAGTCTTAATAGCTTGATCAAAGTCTTAAGACTTCTTAAAGTTAATTAAGATATTTAAGATCTTCAAATTTAGGTTTATTCAAATTATACATTATAATTTTGCATACAAGACTTCAATACATCTAACTTACTGTCATGAAGCATAATATAGAAAAATTCAAAAAAAAATAGAAGATGATTAGTGCTAATCAAACCCTAACTCAATCCAAAAGGATTATCACATAAATACAAATCCAACCATCAAAATTTCATACAACTTAGCATATAAGTTCTATTTAATCATACAATTAATCAGAGCCTAAGTTTGCTAAGATCCAAAGATTAGAAACCCTAATTTGCACTAATCTTAGTTTAATAAGATTAGGGCATAAGTTAAAATACAAAGATTAGAAAAATAAATCACTTAGCACATTCATTCTATTAATCAAAAAGGAAATAATGGCACCTTAAACATGCAATTTGGTTAAGTGGTTATCCTAATCAACTATAATCAAGATCTGCAATAATTAAGCTCAATTGGAAAATATAACCATTAGATATTTAATATTATTTTATATTCTTATTTCTGAGAATTTCCTGATCAATTTGATATATAATATTATAGGGTTTTGGCCAGTATATTGAAATTATTCAATTAGTACATTCTATTTTTTTTCCAATTAAATTTTCCTATGATTTGATTAATTAGATTATTTTCCTTAAGGAAAATAAATCCAATAAGTTGGATTTTTATTAAAATGGGTTCGGCCCGAATCCAAAAGACGTGGGTTGACCGGGGCCCGAATCCAAAAGACGTGGGTCATGGGCTGACCCGGCCCGCACAGTGCCATCGTCCCCAACCCTCCTCCCCGATACCCAGGGAATTAGGGTTGGCTTCCGCAGCAAAATTCCGAGTGCTTCGACCATGTCGTGGCCCCTAATTGATCCTCACACCATCAGTAGGCCAAGACGCTTCGATTGAACCCCTTAGCCCCTTGTGAGGTGGTCGGGGTAGCCCAGACCTTACTCACCTGAGAGGCTTCCTCTCTGAGCTACTATTGGGAGACAATTCTCCCCACAGAGGCCACGCCAGACCTAGGGCTCGATCCCTACACCATCGGGGAGGTGATTCTAATTACTTAGTTTTCTGAGCTTCCTGAGGTTTTTCTAAGAGTTCCTAAATGCCAGGAGACTCTTCTATCAGCGGTACGAACATCGGGAATGCCTGGGAGAGCTTAGTCATTCAGCAATGGCGATTTGAGAAGGAGACTCCAATTGATCAACAAGCTTTACTCTGGGGATATATGAGGCTATTTATAGCCTCAGAGGGAAGTGAGGTAGGTTCAAGATGCATTGGCCCAGGCTAAAGAGGCCCGAGAGACTGGCCATGGCTGAGCTCTCAAATTTCCAATTCAAGCTTGGCCGGGTCACAAGGCCCGATCGGGGGGTCCTTGCCAAGACGGGGGAGGTCCTAGCAACCTTGCTGAGCTGGACGCAGGAGTGGGAGACAAGAAGGGCAGTTGGCGGTACGGGGGATCTCCTCTGAAGGTGACGAGCGCGTTCAGGACGAAGGTCCACAGTTGCAGGACCTTTGGATGTCGTCTGATCGATCGTTCATATGGCGGAATGGCTCGGATCGCTCAAATACTAACGGCTGATCGCGGGAGTGATCTAGGCTAGTCGGGCAAGTCCAATGGTAGATCCTCGATTCTGCGGGATCTAATCTTAGCTATTAGATTCACGAGGGGGACGACGGATTGGAATGGGGTTCCGCTGTCGCCCGGCCCGGGCTCCATAGTGGATCGCCTACGGTCTGCACAACAAAACCTGGCCGTTTAAATGGGTATAGGATAGATTTGCAATTTCAATTTGTTGAAATCCTTAAAACGCAATTAGAACATTTTAATTATATGTGAATTATGGCCTAAATGATTTCCAAATTGCACCAAACTTTTACCCTTAGCTAATTTGGAGGTGAGAAATTCAAAAATGCAATCAAATTTTAATTCTATGATCAAAATAGTTTAGGTCTAATCTAGGGCATCTAGACTGATCAAAGTGCTATTTTAGACTTAGAGAAGTCCAATGGACTTCAAATTTTTAGGATAGGATTCATTTGATGATCTAAAAAGTAATGGAATCAAAATTAATGATTACTTAGACTATAGATTAGCAAGGTAACAACCTAGGATTGTTACATCTTATAAGCCAAGGGCTTTAAGGTGGTTGACAGACTGTAAATACACGTCTGCGCTTGCACGCAAGTGTACGTGTTCTGAAGTAATAATTGGAAAGTGTGACTTTCCGAGGAATTTATCGAACCATGGAGAATTGGTTGATTTGGCACTAAAGTATATCTATTGTCACTAATGTTTAAGCTATAGTATGTATTGGTTGGTTGGTCTAAAATTAGCACGAATATTCACTAAGTAAATATCAATATTTAAAGAAAGAGAAGAGTTGGGCCCATCCCATATGAAATAATATAATACTTGTGTAGATTTGTTTCTCAAGCTTTATCATTTAGTTCAATTGAAATCAGGTGCACATTGTTGTCCTTTAGTCTAGCTTAAAGGCTTACAAGTTCAAATCTCATGCACAAAATGAACTCACATTCGGTTCTATTTTAGCACAAAGATTCTTGTAAGATTCTTGAGATTTAAAGTTAATTCACTTTCTCCTTATTTAAGGAGAAGTTAAATTTTCTTAAATCTTAGGATCTCACAAGCATTGATTTTCCACTACGAGCATCACTTCGCATCTCACATGGCTGAGATGAGAGAATCACATGTTGGGCTCAACGACTATGTCACTTAGTTCATGAGCACTCAACACTTTATTACTCAATCTCAATTAAGTGGAGCTAAGGAGCTCATTTAGTGGGTCTTAGCATCACTTGCATCAACTCTTAGATTGA
Source organism: Gastrodia elata (assembly GCA_016760335.1). Lineage (NCBI taxonomy): Eukaryota > Viridiplantae > Streptophyta > Magnoliopsida > Asparagales > Orchidaceae > Gastrodia > Gastrodia elata. The sequence goes on along the minus strand of CM028670.1, from coordinate 28,417,233 downwards.
GCTTAGGTTGAGGTGCATTGAGCTCAAGAACCTTCTCACATGGTTCTAAGCTTCCATGCACTCAAAATCTAGCATCCAACCTAAGGTGAGCTAAGGAGCACAAGACAATTAGATCTTAGATTTTTTTAGTTCTTTCCTCATAAACACATCAAGCCTAATTTAGATGAAAATTTCTTAGTAAGGCATTAAAATCACAAATACATTATCCTTGAGAGAAAACATTCATACAATAATATTACATCATGCATCATGGGACTTCATCCCAACCCTCCCCAAGGAGAGTTTAGCTACTCATTACACAAGAAAATAAGGAAGACACATACATAGATAAAGACCCTTTCATGGTCACTAAAAAGAAAATACAAGACTGAGTTTAGAAGATACTAAGAACGCTCCGTAGAAGTTCTCTGGAATTCTTCTTCTCCTTCTAATTATCCTCTCCTTAGGTTGCTAGTGCTGCCTTCTTCCTCTTCTCCCTTTGCAAAAGCTTGTCTTGCCACCCTTGGGGAGCTCTCTCTTCCTTTGGCTCTCCTTCTTACTTAGGGAATTTTTGCTAAAATTGTGAACTCTCCTCTAGTTAAGAGGAGGGGTATTTATAGGAAGGGGGGGCTGCATGCTCTTCTCCTCCATAAGCAACCAGAATTTCTATACAAAATGTTGAATTCATCATTGCACTAATTTTTAATTTAGGGTGAGGTGACAATAATCTCATTTCCTTAGCCACAACATCACCTCAAAGCTTACAAAAATGGCTGCTGCAGGAAATGATGGCTGGAGACAACATTCATGATAAAGGTCATGTCTCCAGCCACATTAAATGCATTGTCTGGGAAAAATTTCGACGGGCCACTGCAGCACGCTGTAGCGTGCTGCGGCGTGCTTTAGCATACCCAGGTCCCTAGCAATTTAGCCAAGTCCTCCGCTATAGACCGCTGCAGCGCACGACTGCGCGCTGTAGTGGGGAATTCCGCGAAAAACACTGTTCAATTAGTTCTTTTTCCAAATTTTATAGAGAGAAATATTTCCCGGCAGACCGCTGCAGCGCGCGACTGCCACTGTAGCGGTCAATTCCGCAAAAAACATTATTCAATTAGTTGGGCGGCCCGATTTATATAGCTAAGTCCTTCGCGATAAACTGCTGCAGCGCGCTACCGCGCGCTGTAGCGGGGAATTCCGCGAAAAAAACACTATTCAATTAGTTGAGCCCCCATTTAATAATCATAAATATTTTCACGGTAAACCGCTGCAGCGCGCAACCGCGGGCTGCAGCGGTGAATTCCGCAAAAAATACTATTCAATTAGTTGAGCCCACATTTAATAATCATAAATATTTCCGCGATAAACCGCTGCTGCGCACGACCGCGCTGTAGCGGTGAATTCTGCGAAAAATACTATTCAATTAATTGGGAGCCTGTTTAATATAGTTTAAATGTTTCCGCTGCAGCCCGCTGCGGCACGCGACCGCGCGCTGCAGCGCGCTGTAGCGGAATTCTTTGTTATATTTTTAGGAAAATTACAGAAATGCCCTAGAGCTCCTTTGGATTCCTGAAAAAGATAGAAAATTTTGATTTATGAACAGCAAAAAACATCTTAAATAAATGAATTTTCCCCTTTATTTTAGATATAATTTATGGATTCATCAGTGGTGATTGAGGCAAGGGTCCTAAAGACTAGCAAGGGTGCTATAACTTATCTAAGATGAGTCAAACAACAAAACCTCTACTACCTGCAAGGAAGTATAATGACAGGTTCAGTAGCTATAGCTGAAGACTCTGATGATGCAATGACAATGTTGTATACGAGGCTAGCATATGTAAGGGAGCCTTCACTAAGAGCATTGGAGAAGGAAGGACTTATTAAAAGTACAAATTCTTACAAAGTATAATTTTGTGAGTATTATCTTTTTTGGCAAGAAAACACGCAAGTCATTTGTTGTTGGCCTCTACAACACCAAAGATATATTAAAATATATACACGCAAATGTTTGAAGGCCAATGAAGACTGCATCATTCGATGGTTGAAGGTATTTTTTTCTTTTATAGATGATTACTCCATATTTGTATGGGTGTACACTTTGAAGATCAAGGCAAATGTACTGGAGGTTTTCATAAACTGAAAGAAGATGGTGGAAAATCAAACGGGCAAGAGAATCAAGATGATCCGATCAGATAATGGCGGAGAATTTTTATCTGAGTCTTTTGTAAGAGTATGTGAGGATTCAGGGATAGAATGCCACTTCACAGTAAGAGAAATACCGCAGCATGATTGGTTAGGAAAGCGAATGAACCGAACCTTGGTGGAAAAGGTGCAGTGTATATTATCCAATGCTGAGTTGGAGAGAGTCTATTGGGCGGAAGCCCTAGACTGTGCATGCTACTTGGGGAACCATCTACTATCTGCATCACTTGACAAAAAAACTTCAATTAAGTTATGGTTCGAACATCCTACCACATATTATGATCAGCTGAAGATTTTTGACAACCCAGCTTATTTTCATGTCAGAAAGAATAAGCTTGAATCATGATCTAGAAACATAATTTTTGTGGGCTTTTGATATAAAGTGAAGGGCTACAAATTGTATGATTGAATTCACAAGAGGATTATGGTGAGCAAATATGTCTCTTTTGATGAAGAGTTTTTCTTGAGATTGAAAAGTTCTCATTAGGTGGAGGAAAATATAGAGACTCCAATAAACAGGCAGAGAGTGGGGTTTGGTGTAACAACCTAGGTTGTTACTTTGGTCGATTAAGACTAATCTTAGCCTTAAAATTAATCATAAGTGCTAATTAGGTCAATTGGAGTTAACCTCTAAGACCTAATCCAAATCAAGAGTCAAATTGATCGAATCCTGATTTCTAGAAAATTCAAAAACCCTAAAATTTGAGCAATCTAAATTGACCTCCGATCAAAAAACGGACATCGCCATTACGTTCCTTGACCCCAAATTAGCTTGGGGTAAAGTTTTCGTGTCAATCGGAAGTCGTCGAAATTTTGACGAATATTTTAATAATAAACATACCCCGGAAATCGAGATATCAAAATACTCGTCGGATCAAAAATCCAACTTCGCCATTGAATTCCTTGACCCCAAATTAGCTAGAAAAAACATGTTCAAAAATTTCTGGAAATTAAAAAAAAAAAATTATTTTAATACTAAATTACATGCCGTCAAGTATTTAAAGTTACCGTCAACTGTAGCTGATGGCGTCGTTAGATCGGACGGCGCCATCGCAGCCGTTGGATCTGATCCAGATCCACCAGCTACGGGGCCGTCTCCCTCGGCCCCGTCGCCCTACGCGCGCCACGCGGCGTCCGCCGCCGATTTCGGCCGACCAGGGCCTCCCCCGGCCTCGGCGAGGTCGCCGTCGGGTCTATAAGACCCCGGCCGACCTCTGGGCACCGAGTCTTTGTGAACCCGAGCCCAGATCGAGCCCGAAGCCCCGAGCCACCGCAACCTTCGAACCTGAGGTACCTCTGATTTCCCCCTCTCGTCCGTTAGATTTGCAATGTTTCACTCGATTATTGTAGGATTTAGGCTGGATTGTCGATCCATCGGACCTGATCGAGTTCGATCAGGTCCGATCGACTCAGATCAAGGCTGGAACCTCTCGGGTTCCGCCTCGTCCCCTCGCCCCGTAGACCTAGGATTAGGTTTAGGTTTTGCCGGCGATCCCGGCCACCTACGGCGAAGGGCCGCCCACCGGCGTGTAGCCCTCGTCGAGGGCTACCGTCAGCCGTGCGGGCCAAGGTGGTCCGGCGCCGGGAAGGCCGGCAAAAGCCGTGCCCTAGCCTGGCGCCCTCGGGCCGTCTCCGTGAGGAAGACGAAGTCCGGGTCGGCCGGGGTCGACCCGAGCCCGACCCGCCCGAGCCGGGTCCGCGTCAGCCGGGTGGGGTCCACCAACCCACCTGACGCCTTCTCGGCCTGCCACGTGTCCAGTGGGACCCACCAGCCGAAGCCCGCGACCCTTCGGCTTCGACCGTGGGGACCACAGCGCCACGTGGCAGCCAGCCGGCACGCCATGTGTCACGTGGGGCCCACAGCCCGAGCCCGTGCGGCGGTTCGGCTCCCCAGTGGGACCCACAGTGCCACGTGGCAGCCTCTAGGCCCGCCACGTGGCTAGTGGGACCCACTGCCCGGTCAACCGCGACGGTTTGGCTTCCCATGGGGCCCACAGTGCCACGTGGCAGCCTCTGGCAGTGCCATGTGTCAGTTGGGGCCCACTGCCCAGTCACCCGAGCTGACTCAGCCCCTGTGGGGCCAAAGTGCCACGTGGCTGCCTCTGGCAGTGCCACGTGTCTAGTGGGGCCCACTGTCTGTTAATTAAATTATTAATTTACTGTTAGTGTTAATTAATTACTGTTAATGATTAATTAATTACAATTAGTGGTTAATTAAATTATGAATAGTGTTAATTACTTTTGAATAGTAACCTTAATTAATTAAGTATAATTATAGATTAATTAGGGTTAATTAAAGGTTAATTAAACCTTAAACAGTAATTAGGATGATTAATTATTATTAAACAGTAAGTATAATTAATTATTCATAATTAGATATTAGTAAATAATTAAGACTAATTAAATAGTGATTAGCACTAATTATTTTGCTTCAGTAAAATAAATATAATTTAATTAATTAAATAATAGATTAATTAACTTTAATTAATAATTAAGCCTAATTAATCACAGATTAATTAAGGATTAATAATTTCAGAAGTTTTATATAAAAACTTTAGGAATGAACAGTAAAATAATTCAATTTGAAAAATGAACAGTAAATTAATTTAAATTGTATTTTTGAATAGTAAATCTTAAAAGTTTTATAACTTTTTATAGGATGATCTAAATATAGCCAATATAGGTCTTAAATTACTCAGAAAAATATAAAGAATCAAATAACATAATGTAAAAATTTATTTCTGGGTACGTATAATGAGGTAGCATTTTCGGACCTCTTTAGAGCAACATAACTTTTTACCCGGTTATCGAAACATAGTCAATATGGGTCTTAAAATGCTCAGGAGAGCGGCCCCATCACTGTAGTAGTATTAGTTTTCCCATTTGGGCATCAGGATAAAAAGTCAACCTTAGAACTTAGAGTTGACTTTAGTGAAAAATGACCAAATTGCCCTTGAAATTCAAATGGCCATAACTTGGTCAAATCAACTCCAAATTCAAAAATTCAAGATGCTAACTAGTTTAAAATTTCAATGTCATCAATAAAAGAAAATAAAATTTAGAGTCTAAACCCTAGAAACTCAGGTAAATGACCAAACTACCCCTAGCCTTGTTTTAGTCATAACTTGACCGTTTCTCGCCCAATTTAGGCGTACTTATTGTCTATCTTCAAGTTAGACAGTAAGGAATCAATTAGAATTAAGAGAATTCAATTCTGACTCCTAAGTCAAAAGTTAACTTTTTGACCCTTAAAGTAAGGGCAAAATGGTCATTTTGCCCTAAGATTGGATTAAGTACCCTTACCCTTTGGATAACATCCCAAAACACTAAAACTAATATTAAAAATCATTTTTAGTAACAATCAAGTGAGTGAAATCAACCCTTAAATTAGATTCCAATAATTTCTGTTAAGTCTTAAGCACTACACCTTAAGGACCCTTCTTGAGAATAGGAATAGATCATAGGTTAGAATTCATTCGTTGGGTAAATTGGGTTACCCAACGGGTGAAACCTTGGTTTATTAGTTTCTAGACTTTCTTTTATTTTACAACTCATTCTGATTATTTTATCTTTTAACCTTAGAATTAAGGTAGGAGATTCATCCTATTAAGTTTGATTACTTAATAGGATTTGCCTTAACCAGTAGATCACTTATAGAATAAAACTTAGAACTTAGGTCTTATCCTTTGGATTATGTGATTAAACCTAATTCTTGTAGTGTTTAATCCATAATTTATAGGTTTAGAAGATCTTGATCAGATCTTAGTTAGAATGTCTAAATTCACAAAAATTAGGACGTATGATTTATTGATTTAAACTCGTAGTCGTCTATCTGATTGAACTAGATTAGAACCTGATAAGTTCTAATCCTTTTTAACTTATAAGGATGAATTTCTGAGTTACACTTGGTAGTAGGAAGACGGTGATCCTGAACTTGTGTAACTTGGAATAGTTAGAATGGTTAAGTAGAAAACAAATAATATCACCATGTGTAGTAGAGTCCCTTGCTTCTATTTGATATTTTGTTACTACGCGTTCCTTGTATTTCTGTGCCATATTTTCTTGAGCATATCATATAAGACATTTGATGCATGAATAAACTGTTAGAAAAATAATGAGACTCCTTAGATTTCTTGTGAAAATATTAAAGTGACTAATGGAAAAATGATAATTATATGAGCTGCCTCTCAGATATTTCCTTGTTTCATAGCCTCCTTATGTCGCTAGGGGAAGGACATATTTTGTTGTGTGCCTAGTTTACTAGCCTCCTTATGTCGCTAGGGGTACACCGTGGGTGCCTTAGCCGTACTGGTGTTAAGGTTACCTTGTATGCTTAGTTTACTAGCCTCCTTATGTCGCTAGGGGCATACAGTTGGGCCTTATCCGTACTGGTGCTAAGACCCTTCACTTGCTTTGTGTGCTTATTTGCCTAGCCTCCTTATGTCGCTAGGGGTACACAGTCTTATGACTTAGCCGTGATGGTGCTAAGCTTCTTTGGTATTCGATGGGCTAGAGTAGCTCTTTTCTGTATGGCAGTCGATGCACGTATGGCTTTAAATGCAGTTGTTGTTATTTACTTTTCAGTATTCTATTCCGTCAGCTATTTCCTTGTACTGTTTTTATGTTAGAACCTTGCTGCTATTTATATGTACTACTGCTGCGTTGTTTATTTTAATTGGCATATTTTTTGTTGATCACCAGCATGTTTAGGATGTAGAATTTTTCTTACTACACTTGTTCAGTTATGTATATTTATACGCCCTTCCTTATTTAGTTTGTATGCGAGGCATGTCTCAGCCTCTTTCCTTTTCTTTGCTTAAGCTATAGATGATGGTTTATAGCTTTCCCTTTTCTTTTGTATTGCCTGCTGCTCCTTTATATATATATATATATATATATATATATATATATATATATATATATATATATTACCTAGATGTTGTAGAATGGTGATATTACTTAACACATATAATAATTCATCAGCTTAAAATGTACTTAGACAATTGTCTAACTAGATTTTTTTTTTCTTTGGCTGGGGCCCTACATTGTGAAACCGATAATGGCAGATCCTCTTCAGTTAGATGAGCAGGAGTTAGGAGTGGAGCCATACCCAGAGGAGGAGCCCGTAGAAGAAGCCGTTGTCTAGCTTTTATTTTATATGTGAGGATAAGAGTATTTGCACCTTCCTTTATTTAAACTGTTAAATATTATAATAATACAGGTACATTGACTGCGTATTTGGATTGTATGCTTATATATTCTGAGTTCTATTTTGATATTTATAATGTGATGCTTGAATGATTTACATTTCCTTAAATCACTTCCGCACTCTGTACGTTTACTTATATAGTGACTATTAGATTGATTATGTGTTATTCCTTCCCTAATCAGATGGATTGTGGAGTCTATCCTAATCCAATGGTAAGTGAGGGGTTAGCCAGAGTGACACCCCACCCTTAACCTAATCTTTTGGCGGATTAAGGGTGGGGGCGCCACATTTGGTGCCACCCCATTTGTTCCACAAAAGTCTTCACATCACTCCTACAGATGAAGACAACATTGGTGATGATGAAGAGCGAACTAATATTGAAGGAGAGGCTCCAATTCATAAGTTGATTTCTATAAATAAACCCAAGAAGAATGTAACTCAATAGCCAGTCTAGCTGAGAGATTACGTCACTTTTGCATTGTCCGTATTGAAGGGAGAGGTTCCCTCACATTACAAAGAAGCAGTAACGGGTTCAGAAGGAAAATTATGGAAGCAGGCAATGGATGAAGAGATGGAATCTCTTCATAAGAATGAAGCATTGAGGTTGAAGAAACTCTATCCAAGAAGAAAGACTATTGGGTGCAAGTGGGTATATGCGAAGAAATAAGAATCCTCAGAAGCTGATGTGCGCTACGAAGCTAGAATGGTGGCCAAAGGCTTTGCTGAGAAAGGATAGATTGACTATGATGACGTGTTTTCTCTAGTTATCAAACACTTATCGATCTGTGTGCTTTTAGCGTTGGTGGCACAGTTTGATTTGCTACTTGAGCAGCTTGATGTAAAAGTAGTGTTCTTGCACGAAGAACTTGAAGAGGAGACCTATATGGCATAGCCCCCAGGGTACAGTGAGTTAGGAAAAGAAGATTTGATATTCAAACTGGACAAGTCTCTTTATGGGTTAAAGAAATCACCAAGACAATGGTACAAGAAATTTGATCAATTCATACAAAAGGAGGAGTACCAAAGAAGCCAGTCTGACCATTGTATGTATTATAAGAGGTTGCCTCAAGATAACTTCATTTTGGGTCCAAAAATGAGTTGGATACTTAAAGGAATAAGTTTGAGGAGTTTCCAAGGTTGACATTTTTAGTTTGTGAGGCATTAGCTACTATTGGAGGAGATTTCAAGGAGGCCAAAAAAAAATTGAAACCTATCATCCACCATTAATTTTGTGTGGTGGCTGTGTAATAACCTTAGTATTGTTACCCATCAATTAGTAATCTAATCGACTCAATTCTTATTCCAATGCACTTATATAAGTGTTAAGAGTCTGCACCTCAAATTTCATGCGATTTGGAGATTATTTGAGACTTTCCAACATTTCTTGATTTTCTAATAATTTTAAGAATGCCTAATCTATTTAGACCTCATAATCAAAAATGGAGTCCGTCATTGGACTCATCACCCCCAAATTAGCTAGAGGTGGTATTTTGAGAGTGTTTGGAAGTCGCCAAATTTTTCTCGATTATTTTAATATTATTTAAATATTCATAAAATTAGGATAATTAATTTGACTTTCGATCAAAATTTTGATTTCATTTTTAATTTTCTCATCCCTCAATTAGGTAAAGATGAAAATTTGAGATTTTTCGAAGTTCATTTGGGTATTTAATTTTGATTAAATAAATTGGTATAATGTGTTTAAATTTAAATAATGTATATTATATTAAATAAATATATTCCCAACGGTTAAAAAAAGAACCTCGGCGAATCTGCTAGCATGTGCAAAATGCCAGGCAGCCATCCGCCTTCTTCTAGACCGTCGATCGCAGATCAGATGGCGAGTAAATACTAGCCTGATCGGACCGTCGGATCGCTCGCCTGATCCAACAGCCTCGATTTGTTTACTGTACGTCTTCCTGCACTGTGCCACAATCGAGCGCAGGGACGTACTCTGCACTCTCCAGCTGTCTTCACAAGCCATTAATTCCCATTCCAATTTGCTATCCTTCCTTTTTTTTTAGCCCTATTCTACCTAGTTGTGCTGCAAGGGAGACCAGAGGAGCTGCGAGATGAGGATCTCCATAAGAAGATGCGTGCCTACTGCCGTCCAGACCTAATCCTAAAGGAGTTGCTTGGGAGCCAAAGGCACAAACCCTCATTGACTCCATTTAGCAAATTACTTTGTGCATTCATTTTGTTGATTATCGCATCGACTTTCTTTAACTATTCGAGCCGATCCGGCTCAACAGAGCCCGATCGAGCTCAAGAAAAATTCAGGGCAAAACTTTTACTGCCCATTTTTTAATCAAGTTTTGTGATCTTTGGTTGCTTCCATGTGAATCATTTAAGTCGTTATATTAACCCCAAAATCTCAGTCGCAATCGATTTCATGTTTGGTACCTTAACTTCTGTTCGCGCGCCTTTTTGCGAATCCTAGAATCCTAGGGTTTCTTTCCCTCGTTAGCTCCATCTGCAAGACGCTGAACAACAATCTTAGGGCTACATAAACGGCCAATCTTCGCGGCCCATTCTTCGGCCCACCTTTGAGCCGGTGTTCGGGCCCACGTGCAAGCCTGAATTACTTCCAATCGTGGGTTGCGCCTTTTTGCCAGTCAGTAAAGCAATCGATTCAGTTTAACTTTATTGTTTATTTTGAAATGAAACTTAAGATTAAGCTGAATTCAACTTATAAATTAATTATTAACCTTAATAACATAGTTTCTAAGTAATTATGTTATTTCTGTTCTAACTTAAATGAATGAGATGCTGCAGTAGTACACAATATGGATATCTTGCTGTCAAAATTTATGTGCCTTAATTAATTCTGAACAGGGATTATCTATTATAATTAATGGAATGCATTTAATTTAATTTTAATGTTCCAAATTTCATTTAATCGTATCTCCCAAATTACTTAGCCAAAATATATAATATTATATACCTATTTTGATAAAAAAAAATGTATAAAATAATAATACGACATCTAATTTCTGTTTTGCTGATTATTTTCATATAACGTTGTTTATGTTAATTAATTAATTCCAATAAATTCTAAACTTTGTATGTTGCATAGCTTGAGCAATTGATGTCCTAATTTGACAATCAAATAGTCCATTTACTCACAAAAATGTGTAGTATAATAATATGAAATCAAAATTAAGTTTTGAATCATAATTTTTGAGTTTAAGCATAATTTTATGAGCTTTGTTGCAATTAGTGAGTCTCAATTGTTTAAATTATTACTGTGGATATTTTACTCTTAGTTATGTAGTAAAATTCTAGTGAGGAAAAGAGACCCTATGGGTCGACCTTTCCACCCTCCAAGAGAAATCACAGCAATCATATGTTGTTTCCAAGCAACATGCAACAACTATAAGTTATACATATATACATATATACAGATAAACATACACATATACATACATATATACATGCATATATACATAATATATATATACAGACAAACATACACACATATATACAGACATACATATATATACATATTAACAACTATTATCTATATACATATGTTACTTGTCAAGCCTACAAAAATGAATTCTATTAAACAAGAGAAAGTTCATTAAAAATGTTAGTGTTTATGATTATATCAATATGAATGCCCAAATTATATTAATAGCAAAGTAAAATTTTACAAGATTATAAATAGCGGCTGTAAAATTTTACAAGATTATCTCCGTCGATTCGAAATCGCTGATTTGAAGCTTCATCTTCGTCTTCTCCAATGTCGCCTTCGTCTTCGTCAATTCACAATCAACCACTTCACCTAGAGGCAGGTCTTGCGAGCAACGGAATGCGATCCATCCTCTCTTCTTTCTCCTATTAACCGAACGTTCTTATTCTTCTTCACTTCTTCACTTAGTCTTTTTACATAACAGTTTGGCATTTTCTAATTAAGCTTCAGCCAAAACAAATCCAACCTTTCAAACTTTTCTATTTACCAATAGTTTGTCGCTGCGATTAGATTTTCTGATCAGAGGTGCCTTTGATTCGAAGGATTTCAATCCTTTCTTTTCTAATTTCTTGTTGCATTCAATTGCCTCTTTAGGTGAAGCATTCCAACCTTCCGATCTTTTCTGCAAGTTTATTGAGCAGCTTTTGAATAGAAGCATTAATTGGCAGTCATATTTAATTAGTTTTAAATATTTGAGTGTTATATAAGTAAATGTTGATGAGTAGCATCATATTAAGATAATCTCACCATTTAATTAAGTTAGCAGCATCATATGAAGATTAATGTTGATGAAAAGCAATCTTGGAAGCGCGTTGTGGCGCGTCACAGTGCCTAGGCACCCAAGAGGCGGGCGTTATAGGGCGTCACAGGGCGCTATAGCGCGCTGCGGCTCAGCAGGCACGAATCTGAGCCGCTTATAAATATTCTAAAGCCCTTATTTGGGTTAAGAGGTGAAAATATCTAAAAAATAGCAGTTTCCATTTAGTTTTGTGTGGTGGCTAGTCTATTGAAGGAAGAAGGGCTCCTAGGATTTGTTAACTTTAACTCCTTGTAATCTCCTATCTACATAGTGAAATTATTTTGCTCTCTCCTCGAAGACATATGTGTTAGCACCGAACCACGTAAATCTTTATCTTTATGCTGTGATTGTGTTTGCATGTGTGTTTTTCATTACTTTATTTTGTATTACTCAAGATTTACACAAGATTTGTTCCGCATTGTTGAAATCCTACCACACGGTCAAGATCCCAACAAGTGGTATCAGAACGATGAAGAGCAGTCTCGCGCCACAGCGCGTCGCAGTGCCTGAAAACCCGAGAGGCAGGCACTAGAGCGCGCTGTAGCACCCGCGGCTCAGCATGCATGAATCTGGGCCGCCTATAAATATTCCTAAGCCCTTTTTTATGGTTAAGAGGTGAAAATATCTGAAAAATATCAGCCTCCATTTGATTTTGTGTGTGATGACTGCTCCATTGAAGGAAGAAGAAGGGATCCTAGGGTTTGTGAATGGTTTGTTAACCCTAACTCATTGCAATCTCCTCTCTACACAGTGAAATCTTTTTTCTCTCTCTCGTGGACGCAAGTGTTAGCACTAAACCACGTAAATTTTTGTCTTTGTGCTGTGATTGTACTTGCATATTTGTTTTTCATTGCTTTATTTTGTATTACTCAACATTTACATAAGATTTGTTCTGCATTGTCGAAATCCTACCACACTGTCAAGATCCCAACAAGTGCTATCGGAGCGATGAAGAGCAGTCTCACGCCATAGTGTACCGCAGTGCCTGGGCACCTGATAGGCGGGAGCTATAGCGCGCCTGCATCTCAGTAGGCATGAATCTGAGCCGCCTATAAATATTCTTAAGCCCTTTTTTAGGGTTAAGAGGAAAAAATATATGAAAAATATTAGCCTCCATTTAGTTATGTGAGTGATGGCTGCTCCATTGAAGGAAGAAGAATTGATCCTAGAATTTGTGAAGGGTTTGTTAACCCTAACTCATTGTAATCTCCTATCTACATAGTAATCTTTTTTCTCTCTCCCCGTAAAGGTAGGTGTTAGTACCGAATCACGTAAATCTTTGTTTTTGTGCTGTGATTGTGCTTGCATGTGTGTTTTTCATTGCTTTATTTTATATTACTCAACATTTACGCAAAATTTGTTTCGTATTGTTGAAATCCTACCACACAGTCAAGATCCCAATATGTGGTATCAAAGCGATGAAGAGCAGTTTTGCGCCGCAGCGCCTAAGCACCCAAGAGGCGGACGCTATAGCGCGTCATAGTGCCTGGGCACCCGAGATGTGGGCGCTATAACGCCCCGTAGCGCGCTATAGAGCGCCGCAGCGCCTGCGGCTCAGCAGACACGAATCTAAGTCGCCTATAAATATTCTTAAGCCTTTTTTTAAAGTTAAGAGGTGAAAATATCTAAAAATATCAACCTCTATTTGGTTTTGTGAGTGAAGGCTGCTCCATTGAGGAAGAAGGGATCCTAAGGTTTGTGAAGGATTTGTTAACCCTAACTCATTGTAATCTCCTCTTTACATAGTTAAATTTTTTTCTCTCTCCTTGTGAACATACAAGTTTAGCACCGAACCATATAATTTTTTGTCTTTATGTACATGTGTGTTTTTCATTGCTTTATTTTTTATTACTTAACATTTACATAAAATTTGTTATGCATTGTTGAAATCCTACCACATAGTCAAGATCCCAATAACTAGATCATTAGCTGTATTTCTCAAGAAACGAAGAGAAAGAAATATGCAAATCACAAAGAATCTCTCAATGGCTAATGACAGTCTCCCACAAACACTAAAACTGTTTTCTAACACTTAACGGAGCGGAACTGCTAAGTTAGCAGCATCCTATTAAGATTAATGGCGAGTCATTAACCTCCTCTCTAGAGTATAGCTAAAAATGACCTGCAGTAGTGCTGGGCAAGTACCTTATGGCCTCATGCTACCTAGTGCTTTGTCAAGTTTGGGTATACGTACTAAATAACATCTTCACCTAATATCTTAATGCAACCCTATGTAGCCCTGGAGCTGGCAATAATTTTACTCAAAACTTAAAACTCACTCAAAACTTGCTCGAATTGGGTTTCGAAACCTAGTAGGAGCAAATGATTGATCTTTTTAAGAAAATAAAGCCAAATGAAAAGAAGGCAACAATGCCTTCACACCGGGAATCCCTACCTACCAACTGTGGAAGGTTTTATAATTATATATTCAAGTCTAACTCTAATTAAGTTCAAGTCGGCTCGAATTTGAACTGGTTTGAGTCGAAATTGACTCTACTCAAACTCGATTCGAATTTGAGTCGAGTTCAAGTTAGACTCAACTCAAAATTTTGAGTGAGTTTGGATTGATTCGCTTGAACTGGACTCCCTAATACTATATCATTAAGCTACTGCCTCCTAAGGCAAATCAAATCTCTCACTTTCATTACCAGATCTTCAACATCTCAAACGCTATCCATAAATCAATCCCTAAGGACATCAAAACAACCCACTTTCATTAAAATTTCAGTCCATGAATATACTTACTTTATCCAATAATATACAAAAAGGTATCAAAAGTTCTTAAAAAGTTGCTAATGTTTGAAACTTTGTGGACAAAGTTATTTTGAGTTGTGGAAATTGATGAATGACAAGTGCATGCTGATGTATTTCATGGATAGCCTTATGCTGATGCAAGCTGAGGTAAGAAATATATGGGAAGAACCAAAAAATCATTAAATTTTTTTAAATCTACAAATTTCATATTTTGCCTGACTTATTTATCAACATTCTAAGCAGGTAATTTAGCATCTGCTTTCATCTTATTAAATTCAATCTTAACAAAAGGACTTGCACTACAAATTTTAGAACCATTCATATTTTAAAATCAAGATCAATTTCATCTTAGAATCACCAATACTTTTAAGTTGAGCCTCCACAACATGATCATCATCTCTCTCTCTCTATATATATATATTTTTTTTTTTTTTTTTTTCATCTCCCTCTCTATATATATATACATATATATATATATATATATATATATATATATATATATATATATATATGCACTTATACTGCCCAATATTTCTATAAACTACGCGTAATCTAACAATTTGAGTACCATCTCATGCATCTTGACAACTTCATTATTCAACCCCCAAATCTATCATCCATATCATTCAAATCAGCATTAAAAGTTCTACATAACTATCATAAGTAGATGATTCGAGCATATTAAGTGTAGACCGTACAATGCCTCTATTAGATAAATTGAGCTTATGAATTTTTCCCATATTAAAAAAGATAAAAGAAGATCCAAAGAAACATAAGAAGAAACTATTATGAAAGATTTTCACTATTTAGAATTTAGAGAGGGGCTTCTATTTGAACTAATTGATCGTTGTTGTTGTTGTTGTAGCACAAGTAAGAAATTATAGAAAATTACACTAGCTAAATTGTATATATGAAGAAAAATGCTATCATTAAAAACCAAAATTTCACTCATCGAGTTATTCAAAATCGTTTTCAACGTCCATTAGTAGCTCAAGGTTAACAACAAATATTAATAATCTAAAAAAAGCATGTAGAAAAAAAATGGCATACATCTGTGTGCAGTGAATGCAAAAGAAATGGGCCTTCCTCTTCAACTGAATGTGTTCGCCATGAGATCGCGACCAAGAACAAAGCCTCATTATGCGTCCATTCAGCATATAAATTACAAGGAAAACTAGAAAAAAAAAAGCGTTTGAACAGAAACAGGCGTACCTCCGCCAACGAGACGCCCTCATTTGTCAAATTTGAAAACAAATGTCATTAAACAAGGAGGTAAATCTTCTAAGAAAATAAGGAAAATAGCATTGTGTGAGTGAAGTTCATCAGCTGAAAACGTCTATGTAATAAAAATAGAATCTAAAAAAGAACCTCTGTGGCAGCGACAAGACAAGGCTTCTTCCATCAAGAGTGCAGCCTTGAATGAAATGATGCAGACAGAGATTGTTCAAACTTTTCACCGTTAAATCGAGCTCAAGTTCTGACCTCCACCGAGTTTTGGCACTGACCATTACATCGTCAATATTATTATGATTATCACCTTCACCACATTAGCTCTTGAGTTTTCACTCAAGTAACAAATGCTAGTATACACCTCCCTTTCTGTTGTTGTCATTGCTGTTGCCAATGTTACTAGTACTGGTACTACGACTATCACTGCTACCTTCCTGTTATCATAGCTGTTGTTACTGTTGCTGTTATTCTTATTAATATTATTATTATTATTTATTATCATCATCACTACTACTACCATCACTTCTTTAGTATTTATTTGGGTTAATTTTCAAAATCCAGGAGTCATCTCAAGCTAATTTGCAAGTATGGGATTAAAAATAATATATTGCAAAAGCCAAAGGGACTAATTGATAGCTTACACTTACAACTTTTCGAACGGATTCGCTTAAACCTTTCATATGGATTAGGTTTTTTCTGATATACAAATGGTAGGAAGACTAACAATCTTGATGAAGAATATGCAATTGAATTTAGATGCAAGAAAAACAAAAGTTAGGCCTAGGCCAGCATTCTCAGTTGATTATAACTTCACTTTTGCATTCAAAAAATGAGAAAATTGTACACGCTAAATGGTCAAAAACAAAAATACAAAATTGCAAACCAATTTTTTTAATCTCAACAAGAAACATCTTGAGCGCTGACAATCACGTCTTACTGCTAGTTGCAGAGACTTCTCTTACCATGGTACTGTGCCAAAAAAATAATAATAATAAGAGAATAAATTTCATTATGATTTATTATCATTTTATTCTTCTCCCTCATCAACTAAATTTGTTTCAGAAATAGCTTTAATACCATCTTGAAGTACCCTATTAGTGGTGGCTATCAGTTTACAATACTGATATTGTTAAAGTTCTATCAAAATATCCATCATTTTTTTAATGATTATTCTGTTGGAAGATTTCCACTTTATCTATGTTTAACAATTTGGGCTGCTAAGAAAATTTTTCATTTTGAAAGTTCAAAGAAGAGCATGCCAAATTTACCACTCCGACCTTGGTCTCCCCTTGACAGACACTTGGGCTTGAATAACATGGAGCGCAATTAAAGTAATGCATCACACATGTTATTTCTTCGACTACCAATAGTCACCACAAGAGCATGAACCGTTTCTAAACCAATGAAATCGAATTGGATCCCTTAACACAATCTCCCTTCCTTCGACTTTCGAAAAGAATTTCATTGTTGTGTGGCAATCCACACACACCCTCAAATTTTTCATCACCCTGATGGAAGCTGCTTCTGGTAAGGATAACATTCCTAGTGCCACTGCCAACTTCTCACTATGGCAGTTTAATAAATTCACCTTCGGATCTAAATCATAGTCATCTGACTCTGAAGTTGTGGTTCTCACATAGCCCAACCTCCCTATCCTTGAAAACGCATCCTGCAGCCACGCATATATTTCTTTGTTCAGAGGATGAGTCCTATCACCTGCTACAAAAGAATGAACTGAACCTCTCATCTCAATCCAACTAAGCCCAGGTTCCTTTTTCACACCTCTTTCTTTCATCAGTTCTCTAGTTCTAGAGGCCATTGACCGTCGACCAGAATCCATATACATATTGTAGAGTATGACATAGGCTGCAGAAGCACTAGGATCAAGTTTCATTATTTTCTCTGCCACAAGCCTGCCTCTTTCAGTGTCCCGATGTATTCTACACGAGCTCAACAGTGCCCGCCAAAGAACAGGATCATCTTGATAGCCTGAGTTCATTATGAATTTCTCAGCCTTGTCAAGCCTTCCTGACCGACCAAAGAGATCAACGATACAAGCACAATGCTTCATATTAGGTACAATTCCATAGTCCCTCGTCATTCTTTCAAAGTATCTGTAATACAAGCAAATTTAAGAACGGTCATTTTTAAGTTTTCTGACACTTGAGAAAGCTAAGGAAATAATATTCAAGTGAAGCTCTCCATGATCAGAAAAATCACACTTGATAGTAAAGAATTAAAATTCAAATAATATTCCATTGCCGTAAGGAATACATTAACTTTAATGCATTGTCAATATAAGTGTAATGCAATTATCAATTATTGCCTCTCATTGCAGTCGTCTAATACCCAGAGCAATAGCATTGTGAAGCAATAAATATTCCGGTCAGGTTGAAGAGCCATAGCTAGCAGATGCAAAAAGAAGAAAAAGTTGTTCTAATATTTTATGAAGAAAAATGGGCATCAATCTTTTTTTTGTGCTGCAGCAGTTTCCAATAACGTGCAAGGAAAACTAAAATAAATTTTATGCTAATTTATAAAATTTGATCAAATTTTAATAATCTTTTGAGGTTAGGTAAGTCAATAAACCTTCATAAAAGCAAGTCTTGTTGCAAACGTGCTGAATGAAATAAGATTCTTTCTAGGTTTAATGGAACCAATCCCAAGATAATATCTCCAAGGTAAACATTTATCATAAATTTTGCATCACTGTCCTGTGGGCAAAAAGAACCGGAAGAATCAATCAAGTCTGCTTGATTATCATAGTTGAGTACAATATAAATCATGTTTTCGTGCCTGCCCTCTCAAGGCTAGGTATAGCTGTGAAGGCCTGATGCCGGTTCAGCGGAAACCGTTCGGGCATCGGATGTCCACTTACCGCAGGATCATATTGAGTTATTTGAGAGAAAAGGAACACATAAAGCAAAATATATATTTCATTTATAATATTTCAAAATTACAAGATCTTTTCAGCATTCCTCATACAAAAGCGAATAAATAAATAAAAAAAAGATAAAAGATAAACAAGCAAAAATAGCGCCGTGGATCTAGCACAGTTGAATCATTTTAAGCATTATGGTTCTTGCGTGTATTCCCCTATGAGCACCTGACCTAGTATTGTACAGAAAATAATACCGGGATTTGAATTCCCAGTAATTAGAGAATATTCTAAGTACTGCAGTACATAATAACATTTACATTTTAAATGATGCGATTAGCGGAAGTAAGGTGGAAATAAAAATGCAGGAGAAAATAAGGCAATAGCGCGAAACAAATAATTTCCTGCAACAAATATTATTTATCAAATAAAGATTACTGATGTCATTTTTTAGTAATCTACCCCGAATGTTACCGATGTTATTTTCCAGTAATAACCCCGAATGTTATTAATATTATTTTCCAATAACAACCCCGAATATTATTGATATCATTTTCCAATAATAACCCCGAATGTTGCTGATATCATTTTTCCAGCAACAACCCCGAATGTTTGAAATGCAGCATAGGTTGTTCTAAAGTGTTTAATAGCATTGAAATCTTTATTTTTTCCAAATCGCACATATATTGCAAATTGATTTCAAACGGAGAATTTCTTGATTCTATCATCAGTAACGGTACATAAATTTAATGAAACATTATATTAATTAAAGACCTCTAGCCTACAAATTTTGATTATATGCTAATATACTTACATCTTATTATGGAACAAACTTCGATTCAAAATAGCTAGTCTTTCGATCAAATGATTATTACAAAAATTCCAAGTTTACTTCAATTTACTAAGTTAGCTGCAATTAAATCTTAATCCCGATAATACTAATATAAAAGATTGACTGAATTCACGGACAGCTCTCTATAAAATAATAACTGAACTTATCACATTACTCTAAGGAAATTTTCATTTAAAAGTTTAACTTACTATAACAGGTTTGACATAATAAAATAAAGGGCAAAGTGAACTAGTAGGCCAAAGCAAAATCCTAACTATTAATTTTGATTATTATCATCATCATTATTATTATTATTATTATTATTATTGCTATTAGGGTTTATTTTATATATATATACATATATATATACATATATATATATATATACATATATATATATATACATATATATATATACATATATATACATATATATATATATACACGTATTCTATTCCTAACAGAAGAACCTTACCTTACGACCGAGCGGGAGTATCGAGCGACGGATTGGCGCAGAGATGAGCCGATGCAGAGCGGAACTAGCGAGCAAGGATCAGGCGCAGATAGGGAGGCCGAGCGGAAAGAAGAATCGGCACGGAGACGGGAGGGCCGGATTGTGTCGACTGCGCTTCTTTCCGTCTACGTCCTTCCGTCGATTGCAGGTAAGGGTCCTGGTTACTCGCTCGTCTGCTGTCTCCTTCTGTCGGATATGGATTGTCCGTGCGGTAGAGGAACGAGTGACTGAGAGGGGAGGGGTTTTGCTTGAGTGCTGAGGGTCTTCATCTCCTCCCGATTAAATAGGACGTGCGTATGTAATGCAGGTCCGATTTATTTGGCTCTTAGCAACAGGTTACGGTACTCTTAATTACCTTAAGCGTTTCTTCCTAAAATAATGATGATTTATTTGTTTTCAGTTTCAGCTGATTTTATTTGCCTTGAATATGGGTCTAAATGAGAAAGTTACGCTTTACTAATTTAAATATGCGTTTAATGACGGTTTTAAATTTCAATTTCAGTTTTAAACGAACTTTAAAACTTTCTAAATTAAGGATTGAACTGAAAATTCGAAATTTAGCGGGAGTTTTAACGGGAAACTAAAATTTGCAGGAGGATTTAACGAATTGAATATTGCGGGAAATCACATCTTACCTTATAAATGACTTAGGGTCATTACAGTAATATTCATCATGTCTGGGTACCTTTGTTCTTTAATTTCAGAAATTCAATAGTTCGGATGAGTGACAGTTCGCTCAATCTGCATTTTGGATATCTTAAGTTTGCTTTTTAATCCAATGTTTTAGGAGTCAATTTCATCTTTACTTTCATTCTATTCTTCTTCCGTTTTTAAGATTGAAGTTTGATTTATGTAAGCTGTTATATTCATTAAGGCGTTATGATTATGATAGTAATAAAGTACGAAAGAAAAAGTCAGAATCAAAATGACTGAATTGACAAATTGAAAATAATAGTCATTTATAACATTTGAATTGTTCTCATTATTAATTAATGAGAATAATATTAATGTGAATGACTAATTATTAATTTGATAATTATAAAAAGAGAGTAACAAGATTTAGAGAAAAGCTCCACCGATTTTCTTCCCTTCCAACTCTTTTTACCTTAGGATTAGGACTGTCGAAAAACAGAGGGGAGTCGGAATGAGGTGACCGAAGGTTGGTCGAGGTGGCAACGGCAAGAGGTTGGCTAGCAGCGGCTACCGAGTGGTTGGCGGCTCACTGGCTGGCTGGAGGGGGCTGTCGTTGGTTGCTGGAGGCTGTTAGAGGGAGGGAGGCTGGCTGGAGGGGACTGCTGTTGGTTGCTGGAGGCTGCTGGAAGGAGGGAGGCTGGATGTTGGGGACTGCCGTTGGCTGCTAGAAGGAGGGAGGCTGGCTGGAGGGGCTGAAGCTGCTGTGGTTGTGAGGAGAGAGGGGAGGGGATGGGGCCTTCTTATAGAGGAAGGTGGGTGGGGGGGGGGGGCTGAAAGGGCCGACCGAACCCTGCACCAAGAACGGCGCAGGCAGGCCCTCTCCTGGCAGGCGGAACCTTCCGCCTGCAGGCTCTGTCGCAAGACAGAGCCTACGATTCGCAGGCAGGTTGGGAAGGGGTCGGGTGAATAGGGAAGGGAAGGAGAAGAAAAAGAATAAAATAAAAAAATAATGAAGTTAAATTTTTCGCATTTTTTCGTCGTTCGGCGTCTAAATACAACGAAACTTGGCACCGAGGTGTGTTACGACATGACAACACCCTCGCGCTGAAAGTTTTCGATTCGAAATAATATTTTATTTTATATTAATTTTTGAGGTTTAAAAACCTCAAAAATTAACCACGATAAATCCGGCACTCAGAATTTGATGAAACTTTTTGAGCAGCCTTTAAATAATATACTTAATACAAAGACACTGAAAATGATAAATTTAGACACGTATTTCGATGTTTTTGATTTTTATAATTTAAATTTTTCAAAAAATAAAGCGGGAGCTTCCGCTATTCAGATTTCTCCCAAACTAGGGCACTTTGATCTTTAAAATTATTTCTATCTATTGGTACTTTTGTTTGCCATAAAATGAAATTCCCCGGGGGTTCTAATGTCAGCATTGAAATTTGACCTAATTAGCAAAGTAACGATTTTTGGGTTGTTACAAACACCCCTACTTAAAACGATATTGTTCTCAACATCAAAAGAACAAAAAGAAAGCTTAAGGGAAGTTTTGGGTTACCTTAATTAAGAAATAACTATGGATACTTTCTTCGCATAACATCTTCTTGTTCCCATGTGGCTTCTTTTGCAGTATGATTGTGCCACTGCACTTTAACCATTGAGATCGTTCTACTTCTTAATTTGTGGTGATATTTCTCAATAATTTGAAGAGGCTTTTCAACATAAGTCAAATCAGGTTGAATTTTGACTGTCGAATCAAAAATTTGTTGAGTAGATTCCTGGAGGCATTTACGAAGTGCTGAAATGTGAAAAACATTGTGTACGGCAAAAAATCTTTCAGAAAGTTTAAGTCTATAAACCGAGCTTCCAATTTTTGCAGTTACTTCGAATGGTCCAACATATTCGGGGCTCAGCTTCCCAGTAACTCCAAAGCGAGGAATATCTTTCATCGGGCTAACCTTTAGATAGGCACGATCACCAACGTGAAATTCTAGCATTCGATGTTTGGAATCGTGATACTTCTTTTGTCGGTCCTGGGCTGGCGTAATTCGGCTCTTAATTGCCTTATCCTTTCGTTTGTTTCTTCAATCAACTGCGAGCCATAAATTTGAACGTCTCCAATTTGTGTCCAAGCCAATGGAGTACTGCACTTTCTTCTGTATAAAGCTTCACAAGGGGTCATTCCAATACTTGCTTGGTGGCTATTATTATACGCAAATTCGATCAAAGGTATGTGCTTCTCCCAATTACCACCAAAATCTAAAATACTTAACCGCAATAGATCTTCAAGTATTTGATTAACTCTTTCAGTTTGCCCATCGATTTGTGGATGAAAGGCGGTGCTTAGAGCTAGCACAGTTCCCAGATCACGATGTACCGCTTGCCAAAATCGGAAGGTAAATTTGCTATCTCGATCCGAGACTATTACTTTTGGAATCCCGTAAAGTTTGATTATTTCTTTGATATAGAGCTTGGCTAACCTTTCAACGGTGTCAGTTTGCTTGATAGGAATAAAATGAGCTGATTTAGTTAATATGTCCACTGTTACCCCCTGCTCCTGAACAACTCCTGGGTAATCCCATGACAAAGTCCATAGAAATGTCTGACCATTTCCATTTCGGAATCTCTAGTGGGTGCAAGAGTTCACCTGGTTTTTGATGCTCAGCTTTTACTAAGCAGCACACGTGGCACTTAGAAATAAACTCAGCCACACTTCTTTTAAGTCATAGCCACCAAAATACTCCCTTTAAATCCTAAAATATTTTGTTATTTCCGGGATGAACAGAATATCCTGAGTTGTGAGCTTCACTTGGTATCTAATTTCGAATGAATGTGATATTAGGGACCCAAACTCTTTTCCCATAGTAAATGTAAATCCCTTGCTGAAGTTATAAGTCTGATCGACATTCATATTCTATGTCCTTCTTTAGCTTTGAATACATCGGGTCTTGTTCTTGAGCGATATAAATCAGTTGCAGAAGTGTAGGTTTGGTGGTACTTATCTGAAGTAGATCGTTTAATTGCTTGCTGGAAGTGGGTATTATCTCAAGCTTCTGAAATTCTTCCATCAAGGGACTTTTTATGATTAATTCATTTAGAGATACTTTTCTGCTGAGGGCATCAACAACAACGTTAGCTTTACCGGGATGATACGTAATATTAAGATCATAATCGCAGATCAATTTAAGCCATCTTCTTTGTCTGCAATTCAGTTGTTTCTGGGTAAAAATATACTTTAGGCTTTGGTGGTCAGTAAAGATTTCACATCTTATCCCATACAAGTAGTGTCTCCAAATTTTTAAGGCAAAAACGATCGATGCTAACTCCAAATCGTGAACTAGATAATTCTTTTTGTGCTTCTTTAATTGCCTTGAGGCGTAGGCAATTACCTTCCCTTCTTGCATTAAGACGCACCCCAAGCCAATGTTGGATGCATCAGTAAAAACTTGAAAATTAATTCCCTCTTGCGATAAGATCAGGATTGGTGCGACGGTCAGCAATTCTTTCAACTTCCGGAATGCTTGTTCACAATCCTGACTCCACACAAAAGGTACCGCCTTTTGAGTTAACTTCGAAAGAGGTGAAGCTAATAGCGAAAATCCCTTAACAAATTTTCGATAATAGACTGCTAGACCCAAAAAGCTATGAATCTCAGTCACAGAAGAGGGTTGCAGCCAATCCTGAATGGCGCTTATCTTATTCTGATCAACTTGTATCCCTTCAGCACTTATCACATGGCCAAGAAAGGCAACAGATTTAAGCCAAAATTCACACTTTGTGTATTTTACAAATAATTGATGCTCTCTTAATGTGCCCAACACAAGTGTTAAGTGATTTTCATGGTCTTCTTCACTTTTCGAGTAAATAAGAATGTCGTCGATAAATACGATCACAAATTTTTCTAGGAAGGGTCTAAGAACTCACTGCATTAGATCCATGAAAACTGATGGAACATTGGTTAATCCAAACGACATTACCAAAAACTTGAAATGCCCGTAACGAGTCCTGAACGCAGTTTTCGGAATGTCCTCTCGTATTCGTACTTGATGAAAACCCAATCGCAGATCTATTTTTGAGAAGACTTCTGCCCCGGCGAGTTGATCGAATATATCGTCGATTCGAGGCAACGAATACTTATTTTTTATGGTTATCTTGTTCAATTCCCGGTAGTCAATGCACATGCGCATTAATCTATCCTTTTTCTTTATAAAAAGAACAGGAGCTCCCCATGGTGATATGCTGGGCTTAATAAGACCATTTTCAATTAGGTCCTGCAATTGCTTGTGAAGTTCTTGCAGTTCTTTTGGGGCTAGACGGTAAGGTACTTTATACAGAGGCTGTGACCCAGGTACTAATTCAATAGAAAAATCTAACTCCCTTATTGGAGGTAGACTAGGGAGTTCATCAGGGAAGACATCACAAAAATCCTTTACAACATTGGTTTCTGATAAAGGGATGTCTTCTTCTGGCTTATTTATCAAAGAGACTAGGTAGGCCTCGCATCCCTTGTGGATTAACTTCTTGGCCTTGAGTGTGCTGATTAGAGAAGCATTAACACTTAATCTGCCCATGAATACTTCCAGTTTTCTTTCTTTCTTAAAAGTAATTTTCTTCTTCTGACAGTCAATGACTACTTCATGCATACTTAACCAATCAATCCCCAAAATGATATCGAAGTTCTTTATAGGGAGGACTTGTAGAGTATCCTTATAAACTATATTATTAATAAGGATGTTGCAAATACAAAACTGTTGAGCGCACATGGTGGCACCGGAAGGTAACCCAATATTGAGGGTGCTGGTTAAATTGCAACATGGAATATTTAGGGCCCTAATGTAATTTTCAGAAATAAAGGAGTGGCTTGCTCCCGTATCGAACAAGACGCTAAAAGACTTTCTATTAATTTGTATGGTGCCTAAAAAGTAAACTATATATATTAAAAAAAGAGAAGGTTATGCAAGCGTGTTGATAAGTTTTAAACTGAGAAAGGTAAAGTACCTAACACCACGTTGTTGTCATCGGGTGCCATGATAGGAGTTAGAGTGTACATTCTTGCTGGAATGGTGGCCCGAGGGGCCCGACCATTCCTTTGGGTAGGAGCTGATATTGAAGCGGCCTGCCTAGGAGCAGTTCCTCTTTGACGATTATTAGTGGGGGATGTTGTTGGTCCTGAATTCAGGCTTGGGGCAAATCTTGCCCCACGGATGACATCTCCGTCTACTGTCCTTTTGGCTATACAGTAACAATAACTGCGGCCGGTGCGCCCGCAGATAAAGCAACAATTATGCCCGTGATAACATCTCCCACTAGGGTGAGGTCGATCACATGCTCCGCCTTCAATGGTCCTGGGAGCTTCTGCGGACATTTGGTATGCCCTGGCTAGTGGAGGGTAACGGGGATGTTTGAAAGTCTCCTGGTTCACAGTAGAAGTGATCGATCTTTTCCCTTGTCGTTCTGCGATCACCTGCTCATTGTGCTCCAGCATTGTTGCACAGTCCAAAAGATCAGCAAATTTTGCATGCTTAAGAGAAATTAGGTTTGTGCGAATGCTGTCTTTTAAACCTTCCAAAAATCTACTGCACCTCTAAGCTTCGCAGTCCACAAGCTTCGGTGCATAACGAGAGAATTTTGTGAACTCCGTCTCGTAAGCTGCCACCAATCGGTTACCCTGAGCTACCTTTATAAATTGGCTCTCAAGTATTCTCTGGGCGGAATGGGGAATATAGCGGCTTCTGAAAGCAGCTATGAACTCCGTCCACAACACGTCCTCAAGACTGATACCCATGAAGGTGGTTTCATATGTGATTTTCCACCACCTTTCAGCTTTTCCTTCTAGCAAATATTTTGCTAATCTAACTTCTTCGCTTGAAGGACACTTTAAACTATCTAATTTACTCTCTATGGCTTGGATCCAGTCTTCAGCCTCCATGGGTCTGACTGATTCGTTAAAAGTAGGAGGGTTGAGTTTGAGGAAGGCCTGATCTACTCGCACTTTTTGCTCTTGATGGGCTTCTGATGAGAGCAGGGAGGTGGAGGCCTTCCCTTGGTTTGAGAGAGCTTGCAAAATAGCTTCTAATAAACGGTCTGTCTTATTGTCTGATGCGGATGAGGAGATTGTGGTTTTAACTGGGGTTTCGGCAGGTACTGAGAGGAAGCCTTCATCGAAATTCATTTGTTTGGAGTAATTGAAACTTAATACAGAAGCAATTAATAATAATAAATAAGATTTTAACTTTTAGTTTCAAAAAGTTTTATTTAATAAAAGATTTATACATAAGGGAGGTTGCATTAACAGTAGGACTTATTCCATACTGGATGCATAAAAAAAAAAGATAAAATCTAACTCTTGTTCTAACTTTCTATGAACTAGAGGACTCAGAACTAATTTTCCTCCTTTTTGAAGTAGACTCTTCGGGGTTCCTGGCTTTCCCCTTTCCTTTTGAGGTGGAGGAAATCATGTCGCCAGTCTTCATGAGCTCCCTAACATGCTGAAGTTCATCCTGAAGTCGGATGATTTGACGATTCTTCACGTCATCTTTTCTCTTCACTTCCCACTCAAGAGCGGTCATCCTCCCATGTAGCGTTCCTCTTAACTCCTGTAATTCTATTTCTAGGTTCCTTATTTTGTGCCTGGATACTGATATCCACCAGGCCAAAGTACTTTCTACCTCACTCAGTTTCTCTATCAAAACATCAACTTTGGATTCTTCGGCAAGAGTGTTCATGTTTATGCTGAGATTAGTTATCCCTGAATTTGAGGAGTCATTCTCACTTTCTCCCTCCTCAAAGTACTCAATCATATCAGCACGATGGTCCATCTATAAAAATTAATAAAATGTTATTCTTACATTTTTTATAATGATGACCATGGCACTTATTATCCTAAGTTATTAAAATCTTCTATGAATATATCTTATATTTTACATGTATATTATTTTCTTCCACAATATTAATCCTGCTCTGATACCAACTGTGAAGGCCTGATGCCAGTTCAGTGGAAACTGTTCAGGCATCGAGTGTCTATTTACTGCAAGATCATATTGAGTGATTTGAGAAAAAAAGAAAACACATATAAAAGCAAAAGATACATTTCATTTATAATATTTCAAAATTATAAGATCTTTTCAGCATTCCTCGTACAAAAGTGAATAAAAAAAAAAGATAAAAGATAAACAAGCAAAAATAGCATCGTGGATCTATCGACAGTTGAATTATTTTAAGCATTATGGTTCTTGCGTGTATTCCCCTATGAGCACCTGATCTGGTATTGTACAGAAAACAATATCGGGATTTGAATTCCCAGTAATTAGAAAATACTTTAAGTACTGCAGTACATAATAACATTTACATTTTAAATGATGTGATTAGCGGAAGTTAGGCAGAAATAAAAATGCAGGAGAAAAATAAGGCAATAGCGCGAAATAAACAATTTTCTGCAACAAATATTATTTATCAAATAA
Source organism: Gastrodia elata (assembly GCA_016760335.1). Taxonomy (NCBI): domain Eukaryota; kingdom Viridiplantae; phylum Streptophyta; class Magnoliopsida; order Asparagales; family Orchidaceae; genus Gastrodia; species Gastrodia elata. The sequence continues at coordinate 28,389,259 of CM028670.1, read as the reverse complement.
AGATTATTGATGTCATTTTCCAATAATCTACCCAGAATGTTACCAATGTCATTTTCCAGTAACAACCCCGAATGTTATTGATGTCATTTTCCAATAATAACCTCGAATGTTATTGATGTCATTTTCCAATAACAACTCTGAATTTTACTGATGTCATTTTTCTAGGAACAATCTCGAATGTTACTAATGTCATTTTCCGGTAACAACCCTGAATGTTGCTGATGTTATTTTTCCAGCAACAATCCCAAATGTTACTGATGTCATTTTCTAGTAACAATCTCGAATGTTATCTCGTTGGTTCCGAACAACCAATCAAGCTTCAAATTAAAATTGGCTCAAAGCAAATAAGTTAAGCAGCAATAAAAGTGCAAAATGTAATATTCATCATGTACTGGGTACCTTTGTTCTTTAAATTCAAAAGTTAAATAGTTCGGATGAGTGACAGTTCGCTTAATCTGTATTTTGGATATCTTAAGTTAACTTTTTAATCCAATATTTTGAGTCAATTTCATCTTTACTTTCATTATGTTCTTCTTCCATTTTTAAGATTGAAGTTTGATTTATTTAAGTTGTTATATTCATTAAGGCGTTATGATTATGATAGTAATAAAATAAGAAAGAAAAAGTCAGAATCAAAATAATTGAATTAACAAATTGGAAATAATAATCATTTATAACATTTGAATTGTTCTCATTATTAATTAATGAGAATAATATTAATGTGAATGACTAATTATTAATTTGGTAGTTATAAAAAGAGAGTAACAAGATTTAAAGAAATGCTCCACCTATTTTCTTCCTTTCCAACTCTTTTTACCTTAGGTCGAAAAATGCAGGGGAGTCGGAACGAGGTGGCCAAAGGTTGGCCGAGGTGGCAGCGGCAAGAGGTTGGCTAGCAGCGGCTACTGAGTGGTTGTCGGCTTGCTGGCTGGCTGGAGGGGGCTGTCGTTGGCTGCTGGAGGGAGGGAAGCTAGCTGGAGGGGACTGCCGTTGGCTGTTGGAAGGAGGGAGGCTGGCTGGAGGGGGTTGGAGCTACTGTGGCAATGGGGAGGAGAGGGGAGGGGATGGGGCCTTCTTATAGAGGAAGGTGGGTGGGGGGTGGGGTCGGCTGAGAAGGCCGACCGAACCCTGCGCCAAGAACGGCGCAGGTGGGCCCTCTCCTAGCAGGCGGAACCTTCCGCCTGCAGGCTCTGTCGCAAGACAGAGCCTGCGATTCGCAGGCGGGTCGGGAGGGGGTCGGGCGAACAGGGAAGGGAAGGAGAAGAAGAAGAAAAAATAAAAAAAAAATAATAAAATACTTAAAGTTAAATTTTTCGCATTTTTCCGTCGTTCGGCATACAAATACAACGAAACTTGGCATCGATGTGTATTACGACATGACGAACACCCTCGCGCTGAAAATTTTCGATTCGGGGTAATATTTTATTTTATATTAATTTTTGAGGTTTAAGAACTTCAAAAATTAACTACGATAAATCCGACGCTCAAAATTTGATGAAACTTTTCGAGCAGCCTTTAAATAATATACTTAACACAACGACACTATGGCACTTTGATGTTTTTGATTTTTAGAATTTAAATATTTCAGAAAATAAAGCGGGAGCTTCCGCTATTCAAATTTCTCCCAAACTATGGCACTTTGATCTTTAAAATTATTTCTATCTATTGGTAATTTTGTTTGCCCTAAGATGAAATTCCCCGGGGTTCTAATGTCAGCGTCAAAATTTGACATAATTCGCAAAGTAACGATTTTTGGGTTGTTACAAAAGCTTCCTTATCTCTCCAGATATAGGACTTGCACTATCTTCATATATTTGTACAGATTGTAAATATGCTCCATTACATAACCCAAGATACGAATCTTTTCAACACAAAATATCTTATTCATACTTTGATAAGTGACATAAATTTGTCAGTTTAAATAAAATTCAAGATAAATCATCAATAATATAAATAAAGCTCAAAGTTACAGAACTATAACAACATCAAAAAGGGCAATAAATGCAATAAGTAATAGTACCTTTGTGTTTGAATAATGAGAAAATACTAAAAAATTTGATATGGCTGCAAAAGTTATATTTTTAATCTTATGATCCTTTTAAAATAATAATTTGTATTTTTAAAATGTAACTCTTTAAAGTTTTTGCAGTTAATTAAATATAAAAACTCTTTACTTCTTCTAGTGAAAACCTTAGTTCTCATATAATAAAACCTCTCTAAAATTTTGAGAAACTTCAAATTAATCTTAACAAATCCATAATACTCATACTGTATGAAATCCTATAATACTTCCCCTTATTATTCAAATTTTGAAATCTTAATCACACATTTTAACCTGGATAAATTCTTGCTATCTCCAATTCATCTTTCCTATATCCTAGTTTAGGTAGCTTCCCAATTTCCATCAATATGTTACCTTAATTAGATCCATTTTCCAATTCAAGCAATCCCAACTTTAACAAAAACATGCTCCAAATCATTCCTCAAATAGCTCGGTTGAGATATTAAAATATATATCTGTATCAATACATATTTTTCATATTAAAAGCAACTCCAAGAGAAATTTAATGTTCAATCCCAATTAAAGCAAATGAATACTAATTTACTCTAAAATAAGGAAATTACCACTAAATTTGCTCAACTAAGAAATGTATTCAAGCCGGAATCAGCCCCAAATGGCTACCCAGTTGAGACTCAAATCGTATTTGTCTGAATCGATAAATTTTGGCGCGAGGGTGTTCGTTACATTATAATATACCTCGGTGTCAAGTTTCATTATTTTTGAACGCCAAACGGCAAAAAAATGCGAAAAATTTAACTTTAAGTATTCTTTAAATTTTCCTTTAAGGAAAATTTGCATTTTCATTCCCCCCTTTTTCTGCGATCCCTTTCATTTTCTTCTGCCTTAAGACGCGGAAGCTTCCGCACCTGGGGCCTTCCTGCGCCGTTTTGGTGCAGGAATGGTCGGCCAAATGGCCGACCAGCCCTCTCCCTCTCTCTTCTCTACTTATACCCCCTCAACCCTCTCCTCCCCCTCACGGCAACCTAGCCAGCCCTCCCTTCCCCTGCCGACAGCCACCCTCTCGGCCACCCTCAGCCTCTCATCCCTCAGCAGCAACCCTTCTCCTTCCCTCCCTCACACCTCAGCAGCAGCCCCTCTCCTCCCACAACCCTTTCCTTCCCCTCCTCCCAAAGAGCAGCTGTGAGGACCCCGACGCCGGTTTAAAAGAAACTGTTCCAACGTCGGGCGTTCACTTGCCGCAGGATCATATCGAGTAACTTGAGAGGAAAAGAGCATACACATACGAAAGTCAAAAGATATTATTTATTTATTTAAATGTTCACATTACAAGGTCTTTTCAGCGTTCGTCATACAAAAGTAAGAATAAAGAAAAGATAAAAGATAAATAAGCAAAAACAGCGCCGTCGCAGATCCATTTGCAGAATGAAAATTTCAAGCATTAGGGTTCTTGCTTAGCTCTTCCAGAAGTACCTGACCTGGTATTGTACAATAAACAATACCGGGATTGGAATTCCCAGTAATTAGAGAATACTCTAAGTACAGCAGTACATAATAACATTTACATTTTTAAATGATGCGATTAGCGAAAGTAAGACGGAAATAAAATGCAGGAGAAAATAAGGTAATAGCGCGAAATAAACAATTTCCTGCAACAAATAATGTTCGTCAAATAAAGATTACTGATGTCATTTTCCAGTAATCTACCCTGAATGTTACCGATATCATTTTCCAGTAACAACCCCGAATGTTGCTGATGTAATTTTTCCAGCAACAACCCCGAATGAAAGAACTGTTGGTTTCTAACAACCAACCAAGCATTAATGTTACTGATGTCATTTTCCAGTAACCCCCGAACGAAAAAGATGTTGGTTTCTAACAACCAACCAAGCTTCAAATGAATCTGGCTCAAAGCAAAATACGCGAAGCTAAGCAGCAGTAAAAGTGCAAAATGTAATACATGTCATGTACTGGGTACCTTTGTTCTTAAGTTCAGAAGTTCAACGGCTCGAATGAGTGACAGTTCGCTCAATCTACATTTAAGTCCCCGATATTTCTAAGTTAGCTTTTTAATCAATGATTTAGGAGTTTAATTTCTTTCATACTGTTCTTCTTCCGCATTTGAAGTTTGATTGATTTAAGCTGCTATTAAAGCAGTTATAATTAAAGTGTTTTAAGATTATCAAGGATAGCGATTACAATGATACAATATTATTATTATCATTGTTTCAATGATAATAATATAAGAATGAAAGAAGAACATAGTAGGAGTGGTGGTCAAAAAATGAAACTGCTTAAATTGAAATAATAATCATTTTATAACATTTGTATAGTTTTCATTATTAATTAATGAGAACCGTATTAATGTGAATGACGTAATCTTAAAAGATTATTAAGTATAGAGAAAATAGCAAAATAACTCCTCTTTTCTTCCCCCTTTTCACTTTCTCTTAAACTTATCTTCAAACCTTAAGGATTACGACCGCCGAAAAACGGAGGGAAGCCGGAACGGGGTGGTCGGAGGCTGGCAAGGGCTCCAGCTAGCTGGCGGGGATGCCGGGCTACTGCTGGTCAGCCGACAAGGAGGAGCTGGTTGGCTGGGAAGGGCTGTTGGTGGCCGTCGAAGGCTGCCAGAAGCTGTTGGTGGTTGCTGGAGCTGCTGGAGGGGACTGTCGGGCTGCCGGAAGTTGTGGGAGGGGGCTGCCGAGCTACCAGAGGGGTTAGAAGGGGCTGCCAAGCTGCCGAAGGGGTTGGAAGGGGGCTGCCGGAGGGGCTGGAAGGGGGCTGCCGGAGGGGCTGGAAGGGGGCTGCCGGGCTGCCAGAGGGGCTGGCCGGCTGCTGGAAGGGCTGAGGAGTGGTGGCCGGCTGCTGGAAGGCTGAGGAGGAGGCTGGAAGCTGTTGTGGGGAGAAGAGGTGGAGAGATGGGGGCTTTATAGGCGCACGTAAAGGCGCCACAATGTGCGCCAATTGGCGCCATAATGGCGCCTAGCGCGCGCACCAGGAGGCTCTGGCGCGGAAGCTTCTCCCGCCAGAGGGCGGGAGTGGGGCCGGGAGACAGGGTCGGCCCTCTGGGCCGACAACCTGCGCCAAAAACGGCGCAGGCAGGCGCCAGGCTTCCGCCTGGCGCGGAAGTTTCTCCCGCCTGGCGCGGGAGAAAAGGAGGGGGCGAGCGTGAGAGCAGGGGAAGAACAGAGAAAAAAAAAAACTTACATTTCAAATCTTCTCAATTTTCCGTCGCTCGACATCCGAATACAACGAAACTTGACACCGAGTGTGTTACAATATGACGAACACCCTCGCGCCAAAAATTCTCTATTCGGAGCAAAATTTTATTTTATTTTAATTTTAGGGGTTTAAAACTTTGAAAATTGGCCACGATCCAATTGACGCTCAGATTTTGATGAAAACTTCTCGAGCAATTTCTAAATAATATACTTAACACGTCGACACTGAAAACGACGAATTCGGACACGCATTTTAATATTTTTGATTTTTTCAGAAATTAGAAATTTCGAAGATAGAACGGGAGCTTCCGTCTTTCGGATTTCTACTGAATTAGGGCTCTTTGATCTTTAAAGTTGTTTCTATCAATTGGTAGTTTTGTTTGGCCTAAATTGAAATTCCCCGGGGTCCTGATTCCTAAGACGGGATTCTGACCTAGTTTGCAAAATAACGACTTTGGGTCATTACAACAGCCCCCCTCCTCTCTCACCCAATAGCCCGGCCAGCCGCCTCCCTCCTCCGGCCAGCCAGCCCATGCTTCCCCGGCAACCTCCTACCTGCTCCCGTCCAGCCTCCCTCCGTTTTCCGACAACGCCAACTTAGGCATGTGGAAAAGGTAAGAGTAGAAGTATAAGAGAAAGAAAAAGGGAGAAGAAAAGAGGAGAAATTATTTTGCTATTTTTCTTTATTTATTATTATATATACTTAATAATCTTTATGAAGATAAGATTATGTCATCACATTAACATTGTTATCATTAATCAATAATGATAAACAATACATATATTATAAAATGACTATTATTTCAATTCAAGCATATTCATTTTGATAGTCATTTATGTTGTTCTTCTTTCATTCTTATATTATTATTATCATTGAAATAATAATAATAATAATATTATATCAATATAATTGCTATCCTCAGTGACTTAATAAAGCTATAATAAATAGTACTGCTATTGCAGTATCTTAAAAAGCGGACTTCTATCATAATAAGAAAGCGAAAGAAGAATATAATCGAAATAAAAATAAAATAATTGCTCCTAAAATATTGACTAAAAAGGCTAAATTAAAATATCAAAAACCTAATTGCAAATTGAGCGAACTATCACTCATCCGAACTGTTGAACTTTTGAACTTATAAACAAGGTACCATATATCTTTTTATTACTCTTGTATATGTTTTTTGCTCAGCATCGTACAAATTTGATAAAAGTGCTTTTTAAAGTCACATAAAATGATATATAAATAAGTTTGGATAAGTGAGAAGCAAGGGTTCCATATTGATTTATACTTTTTATCTAATCAAATAACAGCTAGGACGGGGCTGTCCGACATTGGGAGCTATAAGGAGCCTATACTAATAAGCCTTTGAGGGGGCAGGTATAGAGCGAAGTTGGAATATGTAACACAAAAATGAACCCCATTTTCTCAATTTTGTACTTGCCCAACAAAATCATATTTTGCCTCGGATATCAAATGCTAAAATTCTGTATTTATTTTTGTGACTACAATTATTTTTATGCTAGTCAATTGAAACAAGTTTGCAGGAATAAGTTCGTACAGATTTTATTTCCTATCAAATGATTAATTATTTTGCTTATTATTTAACATTTATAAAGAAGACATCTATTAGCACTTAGTTTCACAACTAAATGGTATTCGAATGCCCGCACTTTTGAAACGTGCCCTGATCAGGAGTTCGTCCTTGAAGAAAGGTGCTAAGAACCAGGCAATGCTGATACTTCTTCCTGCTGATCTTCCGCTTTCTTTTTTACTCTATATTTTTTAAGAAAATTTATAACTTTTCTTTTATGTTAATCTTTGTAATCAGGACATGTGAATTATGAATAAATGAGTTATGTTTGATGTCTATATATATGTCTCTTAAATCACTCAATATGATCCTACGATTAGATGACTTGTTGTTCTACATCACCACAAAAATCAGTGCTGGATCTGCTCCCACTGATCTGGCACCGGGTCCTCACAATACCTTTCCCCACTAACTGTTTAGAACAACCCTCGAATATATGCTTAAATAACATTAACAACAGCTATCTTCCTAAAGCAGCTTGGAATAACAACCACAAAAACATTTATGCATGCTTCCTAACTAGCTCTTGATATGGCACACAAACAACAACAAAAGAGCAACCCAAGCGCCTCTAAAACCCTTCAATCGTAGAAGATCTTTTGTTATTCTTAAAGCATCAAAAAACAACACTACTCTCATTACAACTCAAAACATAAGCTGTTGTTAACCCCAAATATTGGTTACTTGCTGTTCAGTTTCAAACCATAAGGCAAGGTAAGTTTTTGCCGAACAGAGATGGTATGTTGTCTTAATAAAGGGGAAACATGAGCGGCTCCTAGCCCAATTGAAGTCATTCTGGTGAGTTCTAGTACTACCCATCAAGAATGTAGGTTTAGGAAGAACTTCCATAGGTTTCCAAGTTAAATACATAACTTTTGCAACTAGAGTCATATTCATTACAATGAAATCAAAATAATAAAATGCCTATTGGTATTTATCATATTTATGCTGATTAACTTCGTTATGTGTAACAACTAAACTTTTACTAAGACAATATGGATCAAAACTTGACTGAATTAGATCAAAATCAGGATCTTGAGTAAGTTCAAAATTAGGATAAACCAAATATATCGTTAAAAAGAGTGTATTTTTGTGATCATAATGTCCAGCTTTGTGAGCAATCTGACAAACAAATACTCTTATATTAATTTTTAAATTATTTAAATATAGAAAATTAGGAAAATAAAATATAAGTCTAAATTCAAGAATTGTAGTGACGATGAATTTGTAATAATAAAAGAAGGCTAAACAAAAAGTTGTCAAAATTTGAGCTACAGATTGTCCGTAATAATTTTTGAATTTTTTACCTTTAAAAATTAATAAAAAATACAATATATAGCTCCAAATTGAAAAAAAAATTGGTTGAGGACATTCGTCTCATCAAGACGGATCTCCCGATCAAGTTTCGTCAAATTTGGAAATCAGACGATGAAAAAATGCGATTAATTTAAAACACATTTTTTTATTTAAATTTAATTTCCCCTTTTTCTCTCTCCTCTCCCTCTCCCCCTTCACCTCATGCCCGATTAGGGCATGCAGCAAAGGGGTCGTGCCCCAGTACGGCCACCTGACCGGTGGGTAGCCCAGCCGGGTAAGCCCTCCCCTCTCTACTCCTCACACACCACCATCTCCCTCCCTCCAGGCGGTCACCACGACCTCTTCCCCCTCCTCCCCACATCGCAAACAACTCCTAACCTCACGGTGAACCCCATTCGAACGGGAAGGACCAAAAGATAAAAAAAAAAGAGAGGATTTTTTTGTGCAAATAATAATATTAAAAATAATAATGAGAGATAAATAAAATTAAAACTAATTTTAACTCATAATCTCACTAACAATAGACTACTAATTTTTATTTCTACTTCTAACATTTTTTATGCATTTTTTCTTGCATTTTTCTTTATATTGCTCTTTTTTTCTTATTATTATTACTATTATTATATATATATAATATATATAATATATTATACTATTTTATATATTTATTGCACTATTATAATTATTATACTATTATTATAATAGTATAATTATTATATGATACTATGCTACAATAATAATAATTATAATAACGCTAAATTATTATTATGATTATTATCATGATTGTTGTATTATTATTATTAATGGTAATAATAATAATAATAATAATAATCATAATATTATTATTATAATAAATCATTATCACTAATGATAATGATAAATTATGATAACAATAAAATATATATATATATATATAATATTTATTATTATAAGTATAATAATATTATTATTATTATTATTATCAAATATTATTATGTCTTATTATTATAGTATTCTCTCTGTATATCATATATAATAATAATAATAACTGGAACAGCTTTGAATAACCAACCGCTACACTTTCATCCTCTTGTTTCGTTCTTACATTTTAAATAAAGAGAAGTCTATTCTTGTAAATACTGTAAAGTACTATATCGAAATAAAATATCAGCTTTTCTTATTTTCAAATTGATTGAGCAAATATCTGTGATGTTTATGTTATTATTCTAAACCCCGGCTAAAATCCTCGGCATACAGACTAACCCCAATCCCCATGCCCTCACTGGCACGAGGTCTGGGGGTTGTCACATTATGAATTGTTGAAACACACAAAAACCCTATTTACTTAACTCAAAGTTTTGTGAGTACAAAAGAAAATTCTTATAAGACTAGGAAACTTGTTTGTAGAATTTTAAGGAAAAGGGTTATAAAATACAGTACTTGGGTATTAGTCTTTTCAAATTCATTGTATTGATATAGAAGGGTTTCACAGAAATCTATATTGCTAAATTATAAATGTGTAAGAATCAATAGTATCAATTCTATTTAAATGTTCTCTAAGCTATTATCATGATGCTACTGAAATATGATTAAGATCTTCTAGATCTATAAATTGCAAGTAAGTGAAGAAACAAATTTCTTCATTGAAATTATGATTAACACTATGAATCTTCAAATATTTGATCCAGAATTACATCCTGTTCAACTTAACAGTAGTACCAACATAATAGTAGAAGAATAACAATGTAGACTATCATTTCTTAAAACTAGGAAGTTAAATGTAGAATCATTGCAGATAATTATTTAAAATCTCATAGCACACTTCTTACACAACAATTTTAAGAAATAAAAATATCATAACTGTAAATGTTTTGCAAAGAAGCCCTTACCTCTAGCAATCCTTCAGGATCCCAAATAGAAATGGTTGGAATCAGGGTAAGGCACTAGGGGATTGTTTAAGAAATGGAAGGAGTTTTGAGGATTGGAAAATAATAGTTAGGGATGACAGTACGATTTGTTGAGACGTGCTTAGTTTTAAATAGGCCATCAAAAAGTGGAATTTGTCTGCTAAACTTCTGGAAATTGTTGCCGTTTGCCTATGATTTCTAGAGGAGGGGAGGAAACAATTTGAACAAATGTCTTAAAGCCTTTGCATTTGAAAGTATATGATCCTTTCCTCAAAAAGTTGTCCGGCTTGGCTATGGAAATCGTTGCTCCATTAGCTACGGCTTCAGGAAAATGAATGGGGAAAGCAGCGTTCTGTTACAAAAGAAAATTTTGTGGTTTAAGACGAGCGGTTACATTAAGAGTTTTATTTATTTAATTAATTAATTGCTTAAAATGAAATATTCTTAAATAATGTTCCTTAGCCTAGATGGCTCTTAATATATTTTGATTAGTCCCATCATGAGGGTTATTACAGCGCGAAATAAAAATCGGCCGAAAATTAACGTAAAATGGAAATCAACGGGAAATTGGCAGTGGTGATTACACAGAATCTGGCTAATCAACTCGGTGCCTACAGCTTAGCTTTCATATTTGTGCCTACTTCTCCTATTATTGATGGGTGCATATATTAAGTATTGTACATTGGTTAGATCATTTTTATGAAAGAATAACTCTGATTTGATATTCAGTATATGGCTTGGGATATGGTGTGTAAACCCAAACTCTGAGAGGGCTTGGTATCTATAGTTGAGAATTTGGAGAAACACTTGTTGTTTAATATACCTTAAATTTCATCAATTTGGGGGAATCGTTATGGAATAAGTGTATGGTACCTAAGTATAGAGATTGAATGGGTCCTTTTATTGTTTTTGATTAGGACTCAGGTGTTTAGAGAATGTTGTGCAGAGGTTACCACATGGTTGTTAAAATTGCTAAATGGTTGATAGGGGATGGGTTTTCTTCCATAATATAATGGAGGACAACTGGCTTTGTTGGTTGCTCTTTGTCGTACTTCTACCTTTATAGAAATATTAATTGATCCCCCCTTCTTTGCAAGAATTCTTGAGTATGGCGCTTCAGCCTTTGATTGGACACATTACTTTGCAGATGGGCTGATTGAATTAGTAATTACTAAGTTTTTGCAGGAGAGGATTTGATTAAATGGAGAATGGGTATCAATCCTTTTAAACATGTGGGTTCTATTTATGAATCAGCCTTTGAAGAGAGGAATGGCAGGGGCCTACATTTGATAGTGCAGATATTAATAGAGTTGTTCTGTTCCTCTGGATGTTAGTGTGGAATCGCTTGCCATATAAAAGCTGGTTATCTGATAAAAATTGCAGTTAATAATGTGTATGGAGGGCTGCAATGCTATAAACATAGATAATATTTTTACCTAAGTTCCGCCTAGTTAATGATATTAGAACCTAACTTCCAAACTGGGGATTTGAAAGTGCTAAATGTAGTTCTTGGTTTAATTCTTTATGCATTCGAATGAGCTGCCACCAAAAATCAAAACTAGGGATTTTAAGCTAAAATGTGAAATATTTTTTATGCGTGGGTGGGAATTCACAATTAAGATTACTAGAATGCTTACACCTGTGCACCGATAATACTAAGTGACTGTATCAATGATTTTTTTTTCTAAATGTGGGCAACTAGGATATGCTTCTTCCCACCCGAGTAACCGGTCTTTTCAGTCACTAGTTTCTATTAGATTTTATTAGTGTTGTTTTCTCTCATGTGACTAGGCCTTGTACTGTGTTGGCCGATAAATGCATTAAGAAGGGCATTCTTTACTAATTTTTTTGTTTCATTTTTATAATCCGATTCCAGATGAATCCTTTGATGTTCTTTTAGAAGAATTAAGTTGAGGTTGTATTCGTTGGATTGGGTGAATAATAGGCTTTGTTAGTTCTGATAAAAAAATTGTAGGACAACACTCCGGAATTGCATCTGACATTTCCAAATATACTGTTCTACAATGGTAATGTTTGTTGAAACTGAATATATTATTTGTTTTCATTTAGAGTTTGTTTTCTTTTAGATCTCTCAAAGCTAAACTATGGAAATGCTTTGAGAAATTCTTAACAGTTGATCTATGATCGTTTTGAGAGGTGGCCCAAAACAATCAAGATGTTCTTAATAATGAACATCTAGTTAAAGGAGTATAGAAATAAATGGTAAAGATAGAAGATCAAAATACAAATGCAAAATACCCCACACAGACATAGGAAAAGGAAGAAGAAGAATTTTAACTAGAAAATTATTAGAATGATTTGGTTATTATTAAGAACAAAACCTAAGGGTAAATAATAAAAATAGAAAATTTGGAGTAAATTCTTGAATCAAGAGTTGTTGACTTTGAAAGGGTGTTTCCCGACCTGAAAAACAAAGATAGAGTAGCTCAATTCTCCAAGCACTGAAGAGATCACTCAGGAAAGGCTCGAGTTGTTTCTCAATTGAGACTATAGACAAGAAGAAAGTGATGAAAACTTCTCAGATCAAGGGAATGATTGCGAGAGACCTGATGGTGGAAGCCTTTCTAGAGAACTAAAAAGCAACTCTGAGTATAATGTCTCGTATCATATTCTGAATTCAAGACAGAATAAAGTTAGAAGAAAATAACTTAGGATGCTAGATTAGGTCTAGCTCTGAAAATGAACTAGAGCAAGGGGGTGATCAAAGGGCTAGATGAGGAGTCCAAGCAAGCATTGATTATAAGAAAGTTCTACCTATCACGACTCAACCCATAAAGTGAAGGTTGGATGACAAAAATATTAATTTAGCATTTGACAATTAGAGCCATATTTAAATGTCATCTAGACAATAAAAAAGATGTAAATATGCATCCAAAAGCATTACTTTTAAAAATATTTAATAACGTATTTCATTTCACAACTTGAAGAGTACAGTATAGCATAAAAGAAATGGTGAACGAAAATAAAGTATAGTAAGTGTATTGAGTACTATGATAGATGTAGGCCAGATCAGGTGAATTTATCATCCATCTAACCTTGACATTAAAAATATTAATAAGATACTTAGAGACGATAAAAAGAAAAAAAAAAGTATTTATGCTTTGATAATTTTAATATAAATATGCTAAAAGCATCGAGAGCTAAGAATAAAAACACTAGCAACTAGAATAAAATAGTTAATTCACTGGTAGAATTTATAATATCAACAAATACTTACAGTCAATATTAATTAGATTATGATTTCACATGTTATTCATTTAGCTTTTATTCCAATTTCTATTGTGGATAGAGTACCCTGTAATAAATTGAGTGACTTAGCATGTAATGGACCTACAACGAAAAACTTATTTAAAATTAGGGAGGATCCTACCCATAGGGAAGATTTCATTGTGAAGTAATACATGCTTTGATTTCTGCTCAAGCACTAAGCTTGAAGACTTTAGAGCAGTGGACCGAGAGGGAGGCGCTTGAGCATGCCCAAGCACTATGCCCAAGCACCCACTGTTACTAAATATCAGGTTGCTCCCAAGTATCAGGCGAAGCATAAGTTATGCAGGGGTAAAATTAGAGCAGAATTTTGAAGGTTGTTAAGTCAATTTGGGGCTAGATCTTGGGAGCATATAAGGTTTCTTTGCCTGAGATTTAGTATGAGCTCTTACCAGATTTTTTGAACCCTAGAGGTGTTTGGTTGCTGCAAGAAAAGGAGAGAAGATCATCTTCTTCCTAGAGCTTGCTGAGCTCAATTTTAGTTACTAATTCCTACCTTCTTCTAGTGGATCATTCTTCATGGTGGTGACTCCATGGTATTTTCCCGCTTGATGTTTTCCACGTAAAAGATTTGTGTATTTGGATGCTCTTTTTGTGCTAAGTTTATGGTTTATTTGGATTTGCTTGTGCTCTTCTTACTGCTTTGTTATTGCTTGTTGTGTGACGAATCTCGGATCATTGTTGGAGTATTGCAAGTGTAATCTATTGTGTTAGAAATTTTGTTACAACATCTCAATACACTTATATCTTTATTGAGCAATATTACTTCTTCAAATGCAGTCATTATAAACCGCAACATGATCATGCGGTTAAATCTATATTTGGTTTCATTGAACTTGGTTGGCAGGAAAGGTGCCCAATAATATGAGGCTATTCGCAGCATCCTCTATCAGCTTCTTATAGGAAAATGTATCATAATATTTTAATTGATCAAGATAATATATCTGGCCAAATGAAAAACTTTCCCATTTAGACAAAGATTGTTCATCTCTGAGTAGTGTAATTAACATAAAGATGATTAAAAGCATCGTAGGATGTTATTGAGAGAGAAGTTTGCATTTAAGTAGGGCTGAGAGTTTAGTCAAAAAATGGAAGTTTGTTTGACGGTTGAATTAGTTTTTTAATTTGAATTGAGCCAAATGAGTCTAGCAATGACCTTTTTGTTAGCTTTGTTCAATTTCTATCTGATCTTAAGCTGTGCCTGGCTGGTTGGAGCTTGGTCAAAATTGACTCAAAATATAATACCATATGGATATTTGTTTTTTATATATGCATGCATATATATATATATATATATACAATATTCTCTTTCACGAAGACTTGATAGTATTTGTTGATCAGGGAAACTTTCACTTGATTTTTTTTATTGAAGTCATCTTATTTGACCAAAAAAATTGTCATATAATTTCCTATTTTAGTATTATGTGAGAGTTAAGAGCTTATAAATAAGGAATTAAATGGAATCGAAAATTATACTTCAAGCATAAATTTCTATTTTCTCTCATGTAATGTTTTTCTCTCTCTAAAGTAATAAAAGAGGTTTACTCTGGTGCAGCCTGTGGACGCAAGTGATTAATTACCAAGTCAGGTAAAATCTTTGTATTTGTGTGTGCTTATTTCATTCTTGTGTTTGTTGCTATTTTTATTTTTCGAGCAATCCTACGCTGTGTGAAGAGAGATCCGTCTCTTCATGATGTGTATATCCAACAATATATATATATATATATAGTTAACAAACATATAGCTAAAAAATAATGCATTTGGAGGTCAAAATTGGTTGAGCCGGATCAAAATCAATTTGATTTCAGCCACGAGACAATTTCAAGTCCAGTTTATAAGATTCAATCTGACATCGAGCAAGTATACTTTATTTATTTTTACATATGACATAATTATGGCAATATATGTTTTGTTTGCAAGAATTATAAAATATTTCATTTTATGTTAAAACCATTTTAACCCATCAATTTTGACAGTATATATCCTTACATTCGTTTACATGCCTGTTATTTGAAAAGGAGTGACATTTAATATCCTTTGATACTTAGAGTATGCTCTAATTATTGGAATTCAAATTCCGACATAGTATATACAATGCTAGATCAGGTACAAGTGGAGGATGTTGAACTAGCTTGATGGCAAGTACGGTTAAGGAATCATCGCACGGAATTAAAGAACAAGTCTTTAGCTATAATAAGTTGTATGGATCAATTAATTGTTCATTTATTTTGGAACACTTATTTTATGAATGTATTACTCTAAATGTCATTATATTAATTTGAATGATAATGATTCTCTTACTTTTACATGGCTCCGGTGAATAATATAATTTCTATGCTATTTTACTTTATTGTCCAATTTGATTCTTGGAAATCTGCCTAATATTGAATTAGTTCTACTAACTTAACATCGGGCTATCATATTTTATCAACCATAAAAAGACGTTTAGAACCCCAAACCTATAGTTTTCCCACAATTGTCAACCATGTCAGAGAAATCCCCAACTTTAGGTGCTACTCCCACCAACCTTATATTAAGATATTTGAGTTAGAGGTTGAAAAGAGCCCCTTCCACCAACCTTATATCAAGATATTTGAGTTAGAGGTTGAAAAGAGCCCCATAAGAATATAGCACCTAGAGTGTGTCATTGCCTACACAGGTGGATGCATTAGCAAATAAAATAAAATCATATGCATATTATAAATGCAATGTAATATGACGGCTAGCATCTAATTATAACTCAATATGAGATCCACACTCAAAATAAAACTAGAAAGCTCAGAAGTAGTGGAGACAAAAGACATGTTTGTTGAAACTCTATATTAGCTTTGATCCATCTAAGTCTTTGCCCAATAACGAGAAACATAAATCTAAGCTCTTTAATACAATTAAGAGCCCAACCAGTCTATTTTTTTGAAAAGCCAAATCTATTCAATACCATTTAAAACAACTTCATTCCATCTTATCATAGGCTTGTTTAATGTCTACTTTAATAGCCATCATACACATAGAAGAGGAGAAGTAATGCATTTTGGATATAACTTCTTGAGCCATTAAGCAATTGTCAATAATATTCCTTTATGAGACTAGTGCACCTTATCCAAAGAGGTAAGGTAAGATATGACAAGCTTTAACATGTTCAAAAAAAATTTAGCCAATACTTTATAAATTAGAGAGCATATGCTAATGGGCCTAAAATCCTTAACTCTAACATCATTCTCTTTTTTAGAAATGAGCTCAACTAATGCATCTTTCCACCTTTAGGGTAAGATGTTGTCGGGCTCTAATGCAATCCTAGGGTTCGTGAATATTTGTGAATGCAGATTTTAAAATATATTCGGTAATTTAAGCACCTTTTGCACAACTGTTTCAATTCATTTAAGCTTTAGCAATTGACTACAGAAGATTTCACATTGATTTGAAATAACTTTCATTAGCAATGGAGTGTCGTGAATCACGAACGGGAAGAGTGGTCGACACCGGTTCCGGATCAAAAGGAAGGCTCCGATTCGGAAAGGAAACTCGCAATTCGAGTTAGACTTGCCATGCGGGTGTGTTCGGAGATGTTTCCGTTCCGAAACCACACGCAGCGATCAGATTTAGATTTGCGCTCCTAAAATAACTTCTACCCAAAAATCGCACGAGAAAACAATTAAATAAATTCAATTTTAGGGTTTAGGAAGGGCAAACACACGCCAGTTTAAACCAGGAGCGAGAACGGTGATTCGGGAAGATTCCTTGCGTGAAGCGAACTAGTGCCAGCGTCGTCGTGGGTTGGAAGACAAGTTGTAGCAGTTCCAGTGGAGGGTGGACATGGCGGAGGCGGCAGCTATGGTAGCGGTGGCAGCTATGGTGGTGGCAGCGGCGGCGGCGAAGGAGGCTATAGCGGCGGCTGTGGTGGCTACAACAGCTATTCTACAGGGGAAAATTCTGAAGGCAGCAAGGAGGAGGGTCCGGAAGGTGGCGGTTAGGGCTTGGAGAAGGAGGATTCGGAAACTAGGGTTTCCCCAGAGAAAACAAGAGCCGTTCTCGCTATTTGGAGAAAACTCAGAATTTCGATTAAAAAAAACTATTCATAAAATACAGATTTTGAGTATTTATAATACCCTCAAAGCAATCAAGTTCTTAGAGTATTTTTAATAAACGATCGGAGGGCTAATATTCGTTCCTCCGATCAATACATGAAACGGACGAAATAAATGCATAAAAATAAAAACGGCTCTTGAAACGAATGAAAATAAATGCATAAAAATAAAACGGCAACGTCATGGCCAGTATGGGTCCGGGCGGGCTCTGCGGTGGGACCCGCGTCAAAGATGGCCCCATCAACTCTCTCCTGCTCAAAAGCACTCATCACCGGTGAGTGGTCTGCGCGGTAGCTGGCTAAGAGGTCAGCATCCAATCTCTCAATCTCCTCTGCAAGTACCCAACTGTCCTCCGTGTCGAGTCGTCCTCCCCAAAGAACCAAGTATCTCTGAAAGCCACCCTCAGTAGTGGCAATTGTCTCCTCATCCAGAATAAGCTCTGGCAGTGAATCTCCTCGAGGCAATCTATCTGTGGACCTCAGTATCGGCAATAGGTCCTCAACTGAAGCTCTGTCATCTGGTGTTGGGGTGCTACCATCAGGGGTGGTAGTAGGGGGAAAAGTAGGCATGGTTGTCTGTGGAGCTATATCCTCACCAATACTCTGCTCTCTCATACATTCCGGTTCTGAACTATCTGCAGAAGGCTCCTCAAGTCCCAGTGGGTGTCCGTAGAATCGGGTCAGATCAGCCACATTGAACACTGAATGTACTCCCCAATCACATGGCAAGGCTAACTGGTATGCATTCATACCAATATTTTTCGTCACCCTATATGGTCCGGTTCTTCTGTCGGCCAGCTTCTTCAGGCTTCTTGAGGGAAGCCTATCCAGACTCAATCACACCATCACCAAGTCACCTACCTCAAAAGATGTGTCCCTTCGTCTGGCATCAGCTTGCAGCTTATAATGATCGTAGTTGTTGTGCAATCTACGTTCAATCTCCTTATGTAATTCATGCAATTGTAATGCAAGTTTTGATGCAAACTGACTTGTCCTATGAGTGTACGGTAGGGGAACTAAATCTAGAGGAACCCTAGCCCTATGGCCGTAAACTATCTCGTTCAGGAGATATCCCAGTTGACTTATTTAATGAGTTGTTGTAGGCTAATTGGGTGTGTGGTAAGATCACCAACTAGACATCTTAGTAGATTCCTTAGGCTATGGTTGACAACCTCAGTCTGGCCATCGGTCTATGGGTGGTAGGCTGTCGAAAACATGAGTTTGGTACCCATAAGATGCCACAAAATTTTCTAGAAATAGCTCGTTAACATGACATCTCTGTCAGTCATTATCGTCTTGGGTACACCCCTATGAGCTACCACCTCTCTAAAATAAAGTTTCGCCATGGCAGAGGCGTCGTCAATTTTGCAGCACGGGATAAAATATGCCATCTTGGAGAAGCAATCTACTACAACCAGGATGGAGTCGTGCTGACGCTGTGTGCGTGGTAGTCCTAGCACAAAGTCCATACTGCCATCCTCCCAAGGGGTGGAAGGAATGGGTAGAGGGGTGTACAGTCCATTGATTGCTTATTTCCCTTTGCAACCTGACACACCTACAGCTTCTCAAAATCTGGGCGATGAATCTCACCATCCCCAGCCAGTAAAATCTATCCTAAACAAGATCTACTGTCTTGTCCCTCCCAAAGTGTCCTCCTAGTCCTCCACCATACAACTCTCATACTATAAAACTGCGCATAGACGTATTGGGAATGCATAGTAGTGTGCCCCTAAATAGGTACCGGTCCCGAATGACATAGTCCGTAGTGTCGTGGTATGGGTTGGCGGCTAAAGCACTATAGATGCCACTAAAATCAGGGCATGTGGCATAATCCTCGATCATGCGCTCAAAGCCTATCACCTGGGCTCTCATCTCTGTGAGGACAAGAGTAACTCTTCTCAAAGCATCAACGGGTCTGTTATCTTTCCCTTTGAAATGTTTGAGTACGAAGTTGTACTCCTGTAGGAAAGACCCCCACTTAGCTTAGCGTGGGCTAAGCTTGTGCTATGAGTTTATATATCTAAGAGCTTGGTCATCCAAGTGTAGGATAAACTCCTTCGACAACAAGTAGTGCCTCAGTGTCTCAAGCTCTGCACTAAAGCATAAAACTCACGCTCATAATTAGAATAATTTAGCTTTGGACCCGAGAGCTTCTCGCTGAAATATCCCACAGAGTGGCCCTCCTGGGTGAGGACTCCACCAATCCCAACGCTGGAGGCATCGCAAGACACCTCAAAGGTCTTGCCAAAATTTGGCAGTCTCAACAGTGGGGCAAATGACATCTTCTCCTTGATAAGCTGGAATGCTTTATCAACAGAAGATGGCCACTTGAACTCGCCCTTCTTGGTACACTCCGTGATAGGGGTCATGATACCACTAAAATCCCTTATGAAACGTCTGTAAGAAGTGGCCAGGCTGTGAAAGCTACGCACGTCATGAATGTTCTGTGGAGTGGGCCACTCCATGATAGCCTTCACCTTCTTGGGATCAACGGGGATTCCCGAGGAGCTAACTATGTATCCTAGAAAGATGACAGACTCCATAAAGAATGGCACTTCTTCATGTGGATGTATAGCTTTTCGGCTTGCAGGAGCTCGAAAATAGCGCGAAGATGACCTAGGTGGTCATCGCTAGAGCAGCTATATACCAGAATGTCATCAAAATAGATGATGATGAACTTATCCATGTATGGCTAGAAGACATGAGTCATCATCCAAGCAAAGGTGCTCGGGGCATTGGATAACCCAAAGGGCATCACTAGCCACTCATACAATCCCTCCTTCAACTTGAAGGCAGACTTCCACTCGTCTCCCTCTCTAATCCTAATATGATGGTATCCACTCCTCAGATCTATCTTTGAGAAGATAGTGGCACCACTCAGCATGTCCAACATGTCATCTAATCGCGGAATGGGAATCTATACTTCACAGTGATTCGGTTGACAGCTCGGCTATCAACACACATGCGCCAAGTTCCATCCTTCTTGGGGGCAAGAAGGGCTAGAACAGCACATGGACTCATACTATGACGAATGAATCCACGGTCTAATAGCTCAGTGATTTGCCTCTGCAGCTCAGCGTGCGCTGCGGGGTCTAAACGGTAGTGAGGCAAATGGAGTAGGGAGGAGCCAAGGACTAAATCAATAGCGTGCTGGATCGACCTCATGGGAGGTAATTCAGCAGGCAACTCCTCATGATGGACATCCTGGAACTCTTCAAGAAGCTTCCTGGCAGATTCAGGAAAGTGGGTGGTGTTAGGCACCAGTCCAAATGACTGCAGTACCACCAGGGCATAAAGGATGCCACTCGCAAAACTCTCTCTCTCTAACTCAACTCCCCGAATAATATTCAAGGCCTTCCTCTGTTCTGTGGGCGGAAAGGTCTCCTTGGTAGCTTTCAGTCTCGAGTGTGAGGCTAAGGGTCTGACGGGATTCAAGACCACCTTATGCCCATTCAGCATGAATGAACATGTGCTGTCCTGCCATAAATAGTCACATCTCTGTCATACAACTATGGTCTCCCTAAGAGAATGTGGCAAACATCCATGGGCATGACATCGCACCAGATCTGATCGGTGTAGGGTCCGATCGTGATGGGTACAAGACATCTGCATAGGAATAGTAGTCTTGGCAACCCAAGCTACCTGAAAAGGTGACGGGTGGGGCTCAGCAATGACCCCCAGACGCGCAATTGCGGATTCAGCTACAACATTCATGCAGCTGCCACTATCAATCACTAATCTGCATGACTTCTCCTTTGCTCGGAAGAAGGCTTGGAAGATGTTGATCTTCCAATAATCAGCAGACTCTCGGGGTGTGGCCATCATACATCTCACCACTAGGAGGCTCGAGCCAAACTCTTCATCACTAGGGGCCCCTAAGTCAAGCTCATTCAACACAACACCAACATCATCAATTTCGGCTGGGTCAGACTCATCGTCACTAGCCCTCTGAATCAGTAATGTGGTGAGCTGCTTGATGCAGTTCTTGGCATATTGCCCAAATGTACCACATCTGAGGCACTTAATGTGTGCCAGACTCACAGCTCCTACGGGGGCCTTTCCCTTATCATCTCTCGTGGCCACGCCCGTAGTCTTGGCTCTATCACTTCGAGCCTTCGGGTGATCCTGTCTATCAGTCCTAATTGCTCCAGATGTCTTATTGCGACTCTTCTGATATGCCTCTATATCAGTCGCAATAGACACAGTGCCTTCCAAATTATATACGCCATAGCGAATGAGTTCACTGCAAATCTCTGGCCTCAATCCGTACTTGAATTTGGACAGGGTGTCCAACTCGAACTCACGAATGCGGCAGCATATCATGAGATCTTTCATTTTGGCGTAGTACTCTGGGACGGTCCTAGTGCCCCGGCGCAATGCGGTCAGCTCATCGCACAGTCGACTCATGTGGTATGCCAGCACGTACTGGGCCTCTAGTAGGGTTTTCATCTCAGCCCAGGTAGTCACTAGAGGAAGCCCATCGTACTCCATCTGTCTCTATTTTCCTAGCCAGAAGGTCTTCGCTTTCAGGGTGAGTCTCATCTTGGCAAAGCGGACCTTATGATCCTCATACATACCGTACCAGTCAAAGTAACTCTTTATGTCGAGAATCCAGTCTGTGAAAATCTTTGGGTACATCGTGCCGTCATAGCTAGGAGGGTCTAGCTTGAGGACACATGTCAGGTCTAGGTGTTTGTCTTGCATAGGTCTATCAAAGTCATCCTCAAATCGGGGGTAGTCATCGTGTTCCCAGGGTGGGAATCCGTGGTGACCATCCCGTCCTCTGGGAGGTGGTCAGTAGTAATCCTCTCATTGGGGGGGCCCGAACAGGACGTCTCACATCTCTATGCCCAGCAAGTATGGGTCCCTCCTCCCAGCGCTGATCACCAAAAGGGGCGTCAGATCGGGCCCTAAAGGCGTCATCATATCTAACATCCTGAGGTCCAGCAGGTCTAGGCCTCGGTGTACGCGCTCCCGGATATAATTCTGGAGTTAGACTATCCTCAACTCGCTCGTGGTGTAAATCATGTGGACCTAGATGTGGGTCCAGATCCTCATGAGGAGCATCCACTCAAGTCAGGAAATGGTTCGTGGATGGTTCACCTCCTAAACCTGGCAAGTTAGATCCTCTACCCGTGTGCTCCAGTTGATTCACCCGTCCTATAATTCCTCTCATATCCGCTCTCAACGTGTTCATCTCTTCCCTCAGGTGGTGTTTCTCCGCGTTCCATTCCATGCGGAAGTTCCTAAACTAGATAGGTTCTTCAGGAGTCAAGTGCGGTGCAACATGGGGCATCTCAGATTCTAAGTGCTGACTGTGGCTACCCATGCTAATAGACCTACCACTCCTCAGATTAATGCAATTTTTTTTTTAATATGTATGCACCTAAACTCCTGACTCCTATGTATGCAGTGATGTGAACCTTAGGGGGAATACGATTCTGAAATTTGAGAAAATTTTGGAACCTCTCTCTGATACCAAAATTTGATACATAGCAACACTAGGGTAAGGTGTTGTCGGGCTCTAATGCAATCCTAGGGTTCGTGAATATTTGTGAATGCAAATTTTAAAATGTATTCGATAATTTAAGCACCTTTTGCACAATTGTTTCAATTCATTTAAGCTTTAACAATTGCCTACAGAAGATTTCACATTAAATTGAAATAACTTTCGTTGGCGATGGGGTGTCGTGAATCACGAACGGGAAGAGTAATCGACACCGATTCCGGATCAAATGGAAGGCTCCGATCCGGGAAGGAAACTCACAATTCGAGTTAGACTTGTCATGCGGGTGTGTTCAAAGGCGTTTCCGTTCCGAAACCACTCGCAGTGACCGAATTTAGATTTGCGCTCCTACAAATAACTTCTACTCGAAAATCGCACGGGAAAACAATTGAATAAATTCAGTTTTATGGTTTATGAAGGGCAAACACATGCCGGTTTAAACCGGGAGCGAGAACGGTGATCCGAGAAGATTCCTTGCGTGGAGCGGACTAGTGCCGGCGTCGTTGTGGGGTTGGAATACCGGCTGCAGCAGTTCTGGTGGAGGGTGGACATGGCGAGGCGGCAGCTATGGTGGCGGTAGGGGCTATGACAGCAGCGGCGGCTATGGCAGCAGCGACGGCTACGGCGGTATTGGCGGCAGTGGCGGCGGCGGAGGAGGCTATGGCGGCAGTGGCGGCGGCTATAAAAAAAGGGTGTATCTTGGTCTCCATCATACAACAATTTGATTTTTGCCCACTGTTTCCACCATGCCTGTATACGAGCTTGCACATAATGAAGCTCAAACACTCATAGTTTAAGAGCATTCATATTCTCCTCATTACCGAAATCAAGCATAATACTATTCAGTTGTAGCCATTCAATATTATCAATAAGCTCTTTATTATACATTCTAAGACTATGAAAAGTTATAGAAATTTGTGGTTGAGGATCACTTGAAAGAGGGTTGAAGTTGTTCTCCTTCAAACCTTTACAATTAACTAATAGGTATGATGGCACTTCAACCACACATTTTCAAATATGTGAAGATATTAGTGTGTACTAAAATTATCATCATCCAAGTTAATGAGCACCGACGGTGATCAATAGAGATGTGAGGGAGATGTTTAATAATGGCACCAGGCCCTTTTTCTACTCCCAAAGCATTCATATATACCCTATCAAGTCTATCTCTATACAACTTGTTCCAACTTTGTTATTGCACCACATAAATTTCCTACTTGTGAAATTCATTTCCAACAGTTTATTATCAATAATGCAATCAAGATATTTCTCATTAGCCAAGGAAAAGTTGAATGCTCGTCCCCCTTTTTCTCATCAAAAACAATAATACAATTGAAGGCTCCAACTAATAGAAGGAACACCTCATTTTAAAAAACATTACTAATAATTTCTAGAGAGCAATTCTCTCAATATAGCTATTAGAGGCATAAGCCCAGAGACCCAATTTTTGTTACAATTAAAGGTAGCTTTCAATGCAATTAATTGGTGAGAGGAAAAGATCACTGCACAATGAATTCACTAAATAAACCATTCAAGGAAAGAAACAAAAATCTCACCTGCTTCCAAAAATATTGTTAGCACCCAACCTAATGCTTAAAATGGTTTCTTGTCTTGGCCTTCCTCCCTCCACGATAATTCCATACTAGAAAATTTTTTAGCGTAAAATAAGAGGCGATACATCCCCAGCGCCAGGCAATCTCCTTAATCTCCCTTTATAGAGGTTTCTTAGACAGCTAAACCTGGTAATCGTAAAAGTTTAGGAGAGTTAAGAAGCATTTATTTCCCAGATGAAGAGGCCAACTCACTGAAAACCCATGATGAAGCCCCAATAGTCCCAGATGAAGAGGCCAACTCACTGAAAACCCATGAGATAATGATTCAGATACATTGTATATTCCATCTGCCTCCCCACTAGCATAATAAATAGAACTGAATTTTTAGAAAAGTCAACTCTAACATAAACTCTAGCATACGCACCTCTACTCAAACAACGGTGGCTCTAATAATCCACAAATGATCCCCAACCCTAGATTCCATTCTTAAAAGTGAGTTTACATCCAAATAAATCAATGGCACCTTGAGAAATCTGATCCAAACAAAGGAAGTACACATTTTTTACCACTCAAGGAAAACTCTGGTGGCCAAAAGTCTAGACTCAGAACCTGCTCGCTGATCAACCGAGCACCACTGAGAAAAAATTTTCACAATCAATATTTTAGTCAAAAAACATAAGAAGCAATCTGCCTCAATCATTATCAGCCTAAAATTTCCAAAAGAACACATTTTGCAGCACAAAAAAAAAAATCTCCCAAAAGTGCAGCCTATAATAGCATTGTCAATTTCTTATTATGAGTGTTAATAGATTCAAGATTAAGCAAAACACCACCACTTGAGTCGATACAGTTAGCAATTTTCAAAATAGATTTGCATTCCACTTTACCATCAAAATTAATGCTTATCCAGACATTAGTAGAAGAAAAATAAGAGTTCCCCTAATAATACCACATTAGTTTCAACATGATGATCCCCAAAATCTGGGTGGTGAATCAGCCCCTTCCCAAGAAACCTAGGGTTAGAACAGACCCTGAGAACAGAAAGGTTTCCCTGAATCTCCATCACTGTTTGTGTTCATAGAAATGGTTATATTCTAAGGGAATCCCCAATTGTTCCACTTGAGGTGGAGCAAGTGAGTCAATGTTGAAGGATTCTGAATCAAATCCTCCCTTAAGGCACGCATATCTCCATCCTTCCTTTCCCAAAAGTAACATTAGGAATATCAACTCTTATCAAACAAGAGGTTCAGAGAAGAAGCACCAAATGACACCTGATTAAAGGCTTGAATTGAAGCCAGATAACTGCCAATAGTAGTAGATCCTATCTTCTCTAGAGTTCTTTAGATAATTAATTGCACATTGGTCTCAAAGATATGCAAAAGAGACTGGGCAAAATCAAAGTATTACTGGAGGATTCTGTCCTAAAGATGTTATTTCCCACCAGGATTTGCTCTAGGGAACCAGATACATCCACACCGAGATTTGCAGTTCCTACAAGAACGATAATCACCTATGCTCGAGCAGGCAAACATTCAAGGAGCAGAGGTAAAAATAAATCCTAGATCAAAATCAAAAGGGAAATGCCAGCTGCAGCTCTTCGTACATTTCTTTATTCAAGTCTTAAATAATGGCCAATCAGGAAATATCATTGATTTTACAACATTTGTGAAATTTGCAACACTAAATATATTTAGTACAATTTTATCATAATGAAAATTATAATATGAGAATACCATACTATACGGGGTAAAATTTTAACTTGTAAAGGATAAAAAGGTGTTGTAGAGATGAGGATGTAATGCGGATGAGTGAGCGTGTACAAAAGGATGTGTGAAAAAAAAATGCATTCATGTCATAGTAGAGCAACACCAATTGAAGATAAACTCAAAAGAAGTTGTATTGTTGGGTAATCTGGACATATGAAAGGTAGAACTTTAGAAAATAGCATTAAGATAAGCTTGAAGAAAGCCATATAGATAATTTGGTCACATCTCTATCTCCCCCTCTCTCTCTCTCCATATGTGTGTATTATTTTCTTACTGCTTTTAAGGTATTCATTGGAAGTTGAATCTACTCTCTTCATAATAGTTGAGACAAAATATGTGTGGCATATAATGAGCAAACATTTTTGTGAAGAACAAAGCATGACAGATCACCGCATGCCTATTTCAAATCATGTTTTGTTGTTTGAAATTCAAAAATTGAAGATTTTACCTGAATCCTTCATCCACTAAGCCTCCATGACTGCAAGCAGTTAGAACACCAAGAAAAGTGATGTGATTAGGAGCAACTCCACAGCATTTCATCTCGCTAAAAAGAGAAAGAGCATCTTTAGCACATCCCTGTTGTGCGTGGCAAGAGATCATCGCAGACCATGAGACAACATCAAGGTTATCCATCTCACAAAAAGTTTGTCTGGCCGCATCAGTATCACCTGATTTTGCATACATAAAAATCTGGGCATTGCCACACATGGTATACCGATCAAATCCGCTTTTGGACACATAACATTGAAGCTGTTCACCCAAACTTGATAATGCCAAGTTTGCACAAGCACTCATAACACTTGAAAGAGTGAACGAATCTGGCTTTCTTCCTAATCTCAGGAGATTATCAAATACACCCAGTGCCTTCTCAAAGTGCTCATTCTGAACATAGCCTGAAATCATTGATGTCCAAGTAACAATATCTTGCTTAGGCATAGAACGAAAGCAACTAAGTCCATCTAAAATTGCACCTGACTTAGAATACAAGTCTATCAGTGCACTTCCTATGAATTCATCATATTGAAGATTGCATTTGTACACTTGAGCATGAATTTGCTTCCCAATCTCAAGAGAATCAGTCAAGTTGCAAGCTCTCAGCACGCTAGAGAAAGTAAACTTGGATGGCATCATTCCCAGCCTTCGCATCTCAGAGTACAAAACTAAAGATTCTCCCGCAAGCTCATTATGTGAATTCATCTCCAACTGGCAAAATCCAGATATCATGGCATTGAACACAACAACATTAGGCTTAGGTATGTCCTTAAAGATCTTGATTGCCTCATACGAGAAACCATTCTTGGCATACATGTCAATCAAAGCACTTCCCACAAAAACATCATAGACCAATCCAACCTTAATTACAGAGCAATGCACCATCCTGCCAAAGTCTGGCAACTCATTAGAGTTTGAGCAGCACTTGAGAACACTTCCAACTGCGTAAATATTGATTTTCCACCCCAACGAATGCATGTGAGCAAATATTTTCAAAGTCTCAATACCTGAACATATTTCAACATGTGCCGAAACCAATGAATTCCATGATACATCATCTAAATGATCTGAATTGTCAAAGACTCGCCTCACTTCGTCAACCTGAGCACACTTTGAGTACATGTTCATGAGCGAATTTGTAAGAAAGACATGTTTTGTAAACCCATTAACCACAACAAGACCATGAATTGCCTTCCCAAAACTCAAATTCCCTGTGCGAGAGCAGATGCTAAGCCCGGCTGCATATGCAAAACGGTCAAGCTTGATATGTGCTTTTCTAGCAGCTTTGAATACGTGCAAGGCCTCAACACTATAACCTGATTGGAAATAACCAGATACAAGTACATTCCACGATACAACATCCCTATTGGGAATTTTATCAAACAGATTGTGAGCATGTTGCATATCCCTGCACTTGCAGTAAAAATTGAGAAGATTGTTTTGAAGAAAAAGATTTTGCTTGGAGTGACTTCTTAACAAGCGGGCGTGAATGGATTTGCCAATGGGGAGAGAACGAGTATTCGTCAAAGATTGAAGGAGACCAATGTAAGATACAGAATCTGCATGTTGTGGGAGGGTAGAAAAGGTTTTGGAAAGTCTTAAGATTTTGAATAGCCAGTGATGTATTTGAAGGAGCATTGCATTTCTAGATTGGATAAGCGCAGGAACCTCCTTGCTTTTATATTTCTTCCATTGTCACCCTAATTAAGATGCGAAGAAGAATAAACTTTCCAAAACAGGCGGTAACCTCTTAACCGCCATGGATCATGTGAAAGAGGGGAAGCAGTGCCGGCGGCCAACTAGCAGCGCTACTATTACGCAAGACATGTAGAACAATCTAATTACTCTTCCCGTAAAAAAAGCTTGCTGAACATATATAGATAATTTGAAGAGATTTGTAAGAAAAAATATTATCTTTTAAGTTTGTCACTTCTCGTACTAGCTTAGATTCCAATTGGAAAGTATAGTTCGTCTTCCTTCACGAATCCTAATGACATATTAGTCACTATCTCATCTCCCGGATGCTTGGTGGTCAGTCTCCCACCTACTCGATCAGCTTTTCTCTTGTTGTGTCCTTCACTCTCTAATTGGTTTTCTTATTCTTTTCGTAATGTACTGCGGCGGGACATTGAGCAGACAGATACTTTTTGATGCTACATGATCGGATCATGAGCTCTATAACGGCCTCTCTGAGAAAATCTGAGTCCTAGTCTTCACAATCCTCTTTTTATTTACACGTCTTTATGTAAATATAGCATTTTTTTCTAAGAACCGTATACTCAATTACAATTTAAAATGACCACGTACACACTTTTGTGTCAAATATGTGCTTACAACTTTCCAAATATTAATAATTTATTATCATTTTCATGCCCCGTAAAATTCTTTTTATCCATTTATTTTCTTATGATTAATTTCATATTAATACCAACAATTTCTTGAACTTTATTTATGTGATTTTTTATGCATGAACTCTTCTCATTTTCATGCTTACAAGCTTGTATATTTACACATGAGTTTTTTGTAATATGTATTTATATGTATAAGTATATATTCAACATATATTATATATATACACGCACACACACATCACATACTATGTATAAATAAAGGTATTTGTTAAGAATATGGCTCCTCAAACTACTGATCGTTTACATTTTTTTCAATCTCACAACCAAAAAAGCACCAAGTCATAATAATAATTAGAATAAAAAAGAAAGGAAAAAAAAAAAAAAAGGAGAGCGCAGTGTTTGTTCATCAGTTGCCGGTCAAGGCGTTTGCGGCTTATTAGGGCTGCGGTTATGGTGCAGCGGGTCCGGACCCGAGGGAACCCACCTCATTTCCCAGCCCACCAAATCCCCTTTCGAGCTGGGAACACCCAAATCCAACGGCCTTAAATCCGCCACATTGATCCTTCCATTTCCCGCGTGAAATGCCGCCCCATTCCCACTAGCTGAAAGCAACGCACAACTATAATTGATTGAATCTAAATTATGAAAAGAAAGCATAAATAGGAAATGAGGAAGGGAGCTACATGCACGGGCGTCTACGGCCAAGTGCAAGGCGAGGGCGACGAGGGCTGAACCGCACAAGAAAAAGCGAGCTGAAAAAGCCATGGCGGGAGGAACAAACCTTCCGTTTATAAAAGGAAGAATCATCCCAGCTCTGCGATCGACGGTGTGACGTTGAGGGCTTTTTGGACACTGCTCCCCAGCAAACTCATCGTTTGGGGGGAGCGGATGACGTCGGATGATGAGATCTTTGTCATCTCAGGAGCCCGTTAATGGGAAGAGATGCGAGTGACGGCTCGATTTGGATCGTTAGATTTGACGGACCTCCAGTGAGCGACTGCAGCGCTGCTCTGCGCCTGTCTTCTCATCAGTCACCGCTACGTCTTCCCACTTCGCCGAGATTAACTAAAGAAAGAGAACGCACCCTCGCTTGCTTTGGTTTCGCAATTAATAATGAAAAATGCTCTCTTTTTTTTTTAGCGCCAAAAAATATACAAACACACGAAAGGATTCTGAATTAATATAATTTTTTTGAATATACAAATGATTTGTCAATCTAATTATTGATTGAATACAATAAATATATATATATATTTTATTTGTTCTCATTATTAGAAAAATATTATGATTATATAAAGAATATATATCAAAAAAAAAAGTATTCAAGACTAATTAAAATTTTTTTTTTTATAATTTTTGTATATAAGTCTTATCAAAAAATGTATTTACTCAATAATCTACTTATAAATTAGATTGACACATCATCTATATATTTTGATATACACTAATATTTAAGTGTAGCAATACTCTTATTTATATAAATTTATTTATATTCAAATAATATAATTATTATTTTTAAATTTTATATTGAAATAATATATAAATTTGATTGGACTCAAATATCACATCAACAAATCTTTACCTTATCCATTTTACTATTTATTAAAAAATATTACTTAATTTTCAAAATATTTCTAAAAAAATATAAATAATTAAAATTTTAAATTTTAAAAATATATTTTTATAGGCCTATAATCAAAATAGATATAATAATATTTTTTTATTCTACTTAAATCATTAAATCCTAATTATCATCCTTTTAGGAGATATTTAAAAATTAAGTAGCAATACTTATATTTATATTCATATAAATTTAGATAAGTCCAAAAGTTCCAACAAAATATAATTCTAAAATTTTCTCTTAGTTTTTTATTTCACATATTAAACTTCATCATATCATATTTAATAACACTCATTAATAATTTTAAATTAATATTATTAATAAAAATTTATTATGATATTTATCAAATATTATGAGTATTGCTATACTTACACACTAGTATACACTAAAATATATAGATGATGTATCAATCTAATGTGAAAGTAGATTATTGGTTGAATGTACTTTTTGATAAGACCTATATACAAAAATTATAAAAAAAAAATTTCTAATTAGTGATGAATATTTTTTGATGTATATTCCTATGTAATCATAGCATTTTCCAAATACTATATTACTCACAAAATATATAGAATTAAAAAAACAATAAAAACAGATAAAGACACGAATCATTTTATTATAAATTTATAAATATACTTATCATATCATTTAATATATTATATTATTTTAAATCATATTTTTTAATTTAAAAAAAAGTTAAAAGCTCAAGAATTGTACAAAAATTAATAATTAGAAAAAACTGTAGAATGCTGATATAAAGGTAGCAATAAAAATTTGGACAATAAGTTGGTGTTTTCTTTTTTGACATCAACAATTTTCATATTATTGATTACAACATTAACTTAATTCTTTTTCTATGATTTGTTTTTTGGTTATGCATCAAATATACGATGAACTGATTTGATTTGTAGTAAATATCTTAAGCTGTAATATAAATGTACCGTGTAGAGAGTTGTCTATTGTGGTTTAAAAACATCAGATTTTCGTAACAATAGAGGAATTCAATGATATACTAAATGCTTGATTTGCAATATGGATGATGAATCTCATGAGCATTTGTGTAACTATTTGTTTTTATATAAATTTGAAGACAAAATATGAACGAACACATACTCAAATTATTCTGTGATTATTTTTACAATGAAAAAAATATAAATAAATAGCCTACAAATGTGAGACAATTTTGGAATGATGCACTATCCTCGGATGAAATTTTCCTTACATGAAAAGTGAATAAAATAACTTGCTATAATTACTCCTAAATCAATTATAATAAAGACTGTATATTATACTAATTTAGTAAATAGTAAATCAATTATAATAAATGCTTGATTTTCAACACTCCCCCTCAAGCTGTATTGTAGATGTTGATCATTCCAAGTTTTTCTGAGAGATCTTGAAGTTAACTCAAGCAAGAGCTTTTGTGAGAATATCAGTTGTTTGACAGTTTGTTAGAGTGTAGTTGACTTTGAAAAATCCTTCTTCAATCTTTTCCTTGATAATGTGTCGATCTATCTCCACATGCTTAGTTCGATCATGATGAACCATATCCTTAGTGATAATGATAGCAGCTTTATTGTCGCAGTATAACACCATAGGATGCTTCAATGGAACCCGTAATTCTTCTAACAGCCAGTTTAACCAGATTCCATCGCAGATACCTTGTGCCATAGCAAGAAATTATGCCTCAGCACTGCCACTAGCTACCACTGACTGTTTCTTGTTTCACCATGTAACCAAGTTCCCCCAGACAAATGAACAATAGCCTGAAGTTGATCTTCGATCAGTCATTGAGCCTGCCCAATCTACATTTGAAAAAATGTCAATCTCTTTCTTTGTTTCTTTTTGAAAGAATAGACCATTTCCCGGTGTCATTTTGAGGTACCTCAATGTTCTGGTCACAGCAGTCATGTGTTTTTCAGTTGGATTATTCTTGAATTGAATTACCACACTAACGGAAAAGCAGATGCCTGGCCTTATATGAGAAAGATAGATGAGTTTCCCCACAAGACGTTGATATCTTCCTTTATCAACTGGTGCACTTTTATCACTTTCTTCTAGTTTGACAATTGTATCCATAGGTGTTTCTATCGACTTGCATCCTAGCATTCATGTTTCATTCAATAAGTCCAGAACGTATTTGCATTGTGAGACTGTTATTCCTTTCTTTGACCTAGCAATCTTCATTCCAAGAAAGTACTTAAGGTTTCCAAGATCCTTGATCTCAAATTCCTTTGTCAGTAATTTTTAAATAAGTCAATTTTCTCTTCATGATTACCTATCAAAATTATGTCGTCCACATATACAATGTTAATTGCCAGCTTCCCTTCTGGGAAGTGTTTCACAAATAATGTGTGATCGGTTTGACATTGAACGAATCCGTACCCTTTCACTGTCTTAGTGAACCGTTCAAACCAGGCCCTGGGATATTGTTTGAGACTACACAAGATTTTCGGAGTCTGCAAACCTTTTTGAAATTTGATGTCGTCTCAAGTCCAGTAGGAATGTCCATGTAAACTTCTTCCTCTAAGTCACCATTGAGGAAGGAATTTTTCACATAAAGTTGGTGAAGTGACCAATCAAGATTAGCTACCAAAGATAAAAGTACATGAACAGTATTGATCTTGGCAAGTGGAGCAAAAGTTTCTTGATAGTCAATGCCATAGTATTGGGTGAATCCTTTGGCGACCAACCGAGCCTTATATCTGTCCACATTTCCATCTGCCTTGTACTTTACTGTGAAAATCTGCTTACACCCAATTGGTTTCTTACCTCTTGGGAGGTCAGTAATTTCTCATGTATCATTCTTTCCAAGTGCCCAAACATCCTCATTGACTGCCGCCTTCCACTTAGGATACTTGAAAGCTTCCTGAATATTTCGAGGAACTTGTATCTCTGTGATGCTAGAAGTGAATGTATGAAAAGTAGATGATAGCTTATCATAAGAAATTAAATTTCTAGTGGGACTCTGAGTGCATAATCTAACTCCTTTCCTCCAAGCTATGGGCATATTAAGAATATCATTTTCTAACTAAGAATCAATAGTACCATCAGGAGCACTGTTACCTGGAAGTTTGCTTGGATTAGGACCCAATTTAGCCTCATGGGTTTGTTGAAAAAATGCTCCTTCTTCTATTTTCTCTTGGATGTGCTCCTTATCCCATAAGTCAACAATGGGTTTAGGCTAATTAAATGAATCTGGAGGAATGTGATTTTTTATGGTGATGGGTATGGGTTTGGGATGATTAAATGAATCTGAAGGAATGTGATTTTCAGTGGTGATGGGTGACTCACTAAATAACTCAAGATCTAAAAAATGATATTCCTGAGTTGAATACTCCCCCTAAATATCATCTTTGGGATAGTAAGGCTGGGTTTCAAAAAATATAACATCCATTGAATTGTAGAATTTTCTTGTGACCAGAGAGTAACACTTGTACCTTTTTTGATTTGAAGAATATCCAAGAAAAATGTATTTGAGTGTAACAACCCAAGTTGTTACTCTAGTTAATTGAGACTAATCTTAGTCTTAATTGAGGTTCTAAGTACACTAAATAAGTCAATTAGAACTCACCTTTAAGATCTAGGTCAAATCAGGAATCAATTAGGTCAAATCTGGATTCCTGGAAAATTCCAAAACCCTAGAAATTGACTTTTTATCTAGACCTCAGATTGAAAATTTGACTTCGCCATTGCATTCAGAACACTCAAATTAGCTAGGGGTGAAATTTTGGAGGCATTTGGAAGTCGTTGATTTTTCATTAAATATTTTAATATTATATACTGAAAATACAAATAATTAAATACTCGTCAAATCAAAAATCTGATGGCGCCATTGCGTTCAACACTTCTCAATTAATTAAGAATGACATATTAAAATTTTTTAGAATATATTTAATTAGCAAGTTTAATAAAAGAAAATCACTTTAAAACTATTAAAATAATAATATGTTTATATATATATATATAATTAAATGTTTAAAAGAAATTTATTTCTTAAGGTGGGGCCCGGTTGCTATTATGCGCTGTCCCTCTCCCATCGCTGGACCGAACCGCCGGTCCAGTTTGACTCGGCTCGGCATCGGTTCGCATGAACCGTGGGTTGTCTCCCTCAGTCGCGTTAGGGCATGCGGCACTTCGCGAGACACGCGGCCGCAGCATGCCTAACGCTTGGCTTCTCACCGCCTAAAATCCACAATGACTTCTTTTAATCTCTAGCCTGCGACTTAGCATTGAGAGAGGATGAATCTGAGACCCTCTCTTCTGCAAAATCGCTCGGCAGCGCATCATTCCAACTCTACCAGGTACCTCCATTTCCAATCCCTTCCATTTTCAATATGTTCTCTCAATTCTTTCAGATCTAATTGTATATTATGCATTATGACAATTCAATTACTTAATCTAGATCTGCAATGCTTAGTTTGATTGAGTATTTAGTGATCTGGATCGTTCGAATTAGGGGATGTGTTCGGGTAGGCAGTTGCGCAGCTCGGCACCGCCATCCTAAGATTTAGGGTTTGTATGTGTCGGCAATATAAGCCGTCTCATTCGTTGATCTTACTGCCGACAGAAAGGTCTCGTCTCCCCCAACACGTTTGTGTT
The DNA here is from genome assembly GCA_016760335.1 of Gastrodia elata. NCBI lineage: Eukaryota > Viridiplantae > Streptophyta > Magnoliopsida > Asparagales > Orchidaceae > Gastrodia > Gastrodia elata. The sequence goes on along the minus strand of CM028670.1, from coordinate 28,353,954 downwards.
CGAATTTGGACTCGTCATCACCGATGGATGACAGCGATTTCGTGCCCTAATTTATGGCTCTACGTCGGTCTACCAAAGAGGACGCCGACCCATTCGGGGCTGGATCGGGTCGGGCACGACCCGTGAAATCGAAGCTGGGTCGTGGCACAGGCGTCGAGACGTGAGGGACCCACTCGGTTCACTCCAGCAAGTCTTAAGCTGACGCGTGTTTTACACGCTGGTGCTGTCACTGTCGCTGGCTCTGCTATGGGTCCCACCTGCAGAGATAAAAGAGTTAATTTATATATATTAAAAGAATTAAAATTTTGTTAATTAAATTCTGTTTAATTAAAACAATTTTAAATTAATTAATAAATTATGAAAACTTTAAACATTAATATCTTAATAATTATAAGTCCAAAATATACAAAATTATATACCATTTTGATTAGCAAAAATAAAGGAACATTTTGGTACTATCAAATTTATATTTGAACATGTTTTTAGCAAAGTGACATTTAGGGTATTAATTAAGTCCAAATAATGTTACAAAACTTCATTAACCCATATCTTTGTACCCAATGATCCAAACCTATTGAATATGGATCTTAAAGTGATTAGAAAACCCTAAGGATCATTTTAGTAGGGTTATCTTTATTGTTTGGATTAATATTTGCCTAATCACTTTTAGGACCTAACCCTATTACCCTAATTAGACTTATAACTTCAATTGACCATAACTTGGTCAATTGAGCTCCAAATTGAATGATTCAAATATCAATTTAAATCAGAAGAACCTAATTAATAGTAATCTGTAAAAATATATTAGATCCAACGGTTAGATTTGCTAATCACCCCTAATTACTCCAAAACTTGATTAGTGAATATTAGCAAATCTAGTAATCCAAATTGAGTGATTTAAGTTTCAGAGGACTCCAAGAGTCATTTAGAATCCATCTGTAAGGTTGGATTAGTGTTTGAGTGATTAATTTTACTAATCACTCACTAATCACTCTTAACCCTAAATTGGTCATAACTTAGTCAAATTAAATCCAAATTGAGCCTATCACATGTCATTATGATCAGTGGACTAATTGTAAACCATAGCCACTAATTTTACTCAATTTGTACACTAATTGGCAAAGTTAGGATTTTTGATCCATAATTAAGGATTCCTTAATCATCTTTTAACCCTAAATCTTGTATTGGCCATAACTTGGTCAATACTTATCAGAATTTAACAAATTTAGATTTTATGGAAAGCTTAGATAGTAAATAGCAATAATCTGAAAGAAAATTTAATTTTCACTAAGCCAGATTACTAATTTGCCCTTATGAGTCAAATTCACTAATTTGACTTCATATGGCTTAATAATCACCCAAAATTAATTTAGTTACTGTCTAATCTTACATTAGACAGTAAGAATCACATTCTAAAAGAAAATTTTAGAATTAAAGCCCTAGATCAAAATTTGATCTTTTGAACCCTTAAGTAGGGGCAAAATGGTAATTTTGCCCAAATTTAGGGTTTAGCATCTTAAAGCCCTAAAATCATTGTATAATCATTATTAATCAGTAATTATAATGATTTATAGCTGAAATTAATCAAATCCAAATCTAAATTAGATTTTATTAAAATCTCAATCTTAGCTCCTTAAGGAAAATTTTCCTAAGTCTTAAGTGAGTGATTTCTCATTCTTTAATTATTCTTAGACCTTCCCTTAGGTCCTTATAACATTAGTTAAGGTGTGTGTCTTGAGAGATACTCTTAGTAATTAAGAGCTTTAAATTCCTAAGATTAAGAATATATCTTAAGTTAGAATTCATCTATTGAGTAAATTAGGTTACTCAATAGGTGAAACTTTGAGTTTACTAGTTTATAGATTTTCTTAGTTTATTAAATGATTATTTGATCTTTAAACCCTAGAATTAAGAATAGAGATCTATCCTAATGAATTTGATTTATCATTAGGATTTGCCTTAACCTAATCTGTGAGATTTGGGTTCTAAACCTTAGATCTTTAGTTATACCTTTAGATTAAGTGATTAGACCCCATTATCTGGAGTCTAATTCTTAATCTTTTCATCTTGATTTGGCTAATCAAGATGAGGTTTGGGGTAAATTAAATTACAAAACTAGGTCGATGATTTATTCACTTAAACCAAATAGTCGTCTTTTGATTAAGTTATAATTAAGACTTGGCCAGTCCTAATTATCTTCAACTAGTAGGATTCGTAATTCTAAGTTACAGAATGTGTAAGAATTGATGATTCTGAAACTTATGTAACTTAGAGTAGATAGAACGAATAAAGTAGATAACAACGGATATCACCTGTGTTTTAGATAGAGTGTCTTGCTCACTTTGATTTTGATGCTTCGCATTCCTTGATTTTGAGCCTTATACCTTGAATATATATTATGTACTTAAGATATTTGATAAATATCTTATGTTAATTTGGAACATTCATAAGCAGCATTATGTTTTCATTTCACAAATGATTTGTAAGGTGTAGCTTGATTAGTATACCTCTTCGATCAACCCGTTCGGGTCGACAACCTTTCGAGGGTTTAATGTCCGGCAGTCTATGGCCATGCCTAGTCCCAGTGATATGATGGATAGACTCTTGCCATACTGATTATAGAGTCAGGATTCTGATATGGTTATACTAATTCAAGCACACTTACATTCAGTTCTGTCTTAGCTCATCAGGCTAAGAGTTTTCAGTGATGTTCAGTTCAGAGTTTCTTAGCTCATCAGGCTAAGATTTGCTGAGTATGTTTTCAGTATGAGTGACTTAGATGGTCACTGCAATTTCCATTTTCAGTTACTGTTTTACTTGCATATTCTGCATTTCAGCACCAGTTTTACTTACAGCTTTCCTGCACGTGTTTTTATATAGGATGCTAGTTTTACTTACTATTTTCATATGCTCACCTAGGATGTTAGTTGCTTTCAGATTTATACTGTTCAAATTCTGTATGTCACCTAACATAATCTTGTTGATCATAAGCATGTTTAGACTGTATTTTCTTTTTAGTTTTGTCTAGTTTTCCTTTTTGCTTACCTGTCTTTGTTGCAATTGCTTGGAGGAGGTATGTGCTTACTTCCTAGTTGCTTTAGTTATAAACTATTTGTTTATAACTTTATACTGTTCTTTTTGTACGCTTTTCTGCACCTATTGCTTCAGTACTGGTTTATGGTGATATTCAGTTAACTAAAATAAACTTTTACCCTAAAATGTGCTTAGACAATAGTCTAACCAGTTTTTCTTTTGTTGGCTAGGGCCCTACCATTATGAAACTGATAATGGTAGGTTCTGAGTTTATTGGAGCAGTTGATCCAGTGGAGAGCTTGCCATTAGAGGAGGAGCCCGTTCCTGAAGGCATATAGTTTTAGCTTTCTTTCTACATGTGAGATTTAGAGTGATTTTTAGTCATTTTTAAACTATTCAAATTGTTGCAATAATACAGGATTAACTTTACTTTTCAGCACTTTACTTTTCAGCACTTTACTTATTCTGTATTATTGTATTTATACTGTATGGATGGATATTATACTTTTATTGCTTCTGCACTCCGAGTTCTTGTATGATCATGTAGTGATGGATTCTGGGATGAATGGCAAAGTCCTTAGTTAAGTTGGATTAGAAAGTGTGTCTAATCCAATTTTAAGTGGGGACCTTGTCATTTGGTAACCCCTCCATCGTAATTATGTTAACTTAAGAGTTAACAGGATCACGGCGGGGCAGGGCCGCCACATTGAGTGACCTAGGATCAAGTTTACTTCTATGTTGTTGATTGATATGAACAAAGACAGAGCACTCAAAAATTTTAGGTGGGACAGTGGAGATGAGACGAGTAGTCGGAAAGGATTTTAGGAGTGTTTGACAAGATGTTTGAAATTTTAGTACCATAGACGGCATCCTATTAATGAGGTAGGCTGCTGTAAGGACAGCTTCCCCCCAGAATAATTTTGGAACATTTGTGGAGAATATTAGTGATTTAGCCACCTCTAACAAATGCCTATTTTTCTTTTCAGCGATTTTGCTTTATTGTGGGGTAACAACACATGAACTTAAGTTAACTATCCATTTTTGCGCTAGAAATTCTCCTATAATGGAGTTGAAATAATCCCTAGCATTATCAGACTTTAGAATTTGTATTTTTGACTAGAATTAGGTCTGAATCATATTTTTAAATTTTTTGGAAATTTGACTCATTTCAGATTTTTCTTTCATAAGGAATACTCAAGTTAATCTAGTGTGATCATCTATGAATGAGACAAACCACCTAGTACCAATTATATTTTTTATTCTTGAAGGACCCTAAATATTGCTATGAATCATTGAGAATGGACTAGACTCTTTATAGGGTTGAATGGGAAAATGAGATCGGACTTGTTTTGATAATTAACAGATTTCACACCAAAGGATTTTGGATTTTTGTTAAATAATAAAGGAAATAAATGCTAAGATACATAACATTGGGATGACTTAAGCGATATGCCACAACATTATTGCACTATCATTATTTTGATATGCAATCGAAAAAGAATTATTACCAACTACCATTTGAGGTTGCTCTTATGGATCGTGGTGCATTCCTCAGCATTGCCAATCATCTTCCCCGAATCCAAATCCTGAAATTCACAGAGAGTGGAGGAAAAATTAGTAATACACCTCTTTTCCTTAGTGAGTTTACTAATTGAGAATAGATTACAGTCTAAGTTAGGAACAAGAAGAACATAGTTGAGAGTAAGATCCCTTGATAGCACAACTGAACCTGTACCGGCAACCTTTGATAGTGAGCTATCTGCAATTCGGACTGCTAAATTATTTTGGCATGAGCTATATGTATAAAAAATAAAATTGTCACATCTCCTATCATTTGATCATATGCTTCTGAGTCCACGATCTAAAGTTTTTTACATTTCTTACCAATAGTGAAGGCACTCAAAAAATTATCTTTGTGAGCTAAGGTTCCGGAACCAAAGACCTGGTTGGAAGAAGAACTAGTTTGTGACTGAACTGATAGAAGAGGAGAGTAGTTTATGAAGCATCTTCATTTGCTCCTTATTCAAAAAGCAAGTTTTAGGTTGTGGCAATTGTTCATCGGTAGCCACATGATTTTCTCGCCCTTCTTTCTCAAGTGGTCGGCGTGGCTTCCAATCTACTGGCTTTTCATGAATATTCCAGCAAGTTTCTTTTGAGTGTTCTGGCTTTCTACAATAATCACACCAAGGTCTACCTACTTTAATTTTTTTGATGGATGTCAAAAGAGCAAATTGAGTCTTAAGAGCCGAGCTTTCTACCATATTCAGTTTCTTATGGGATCCCATCATAAGATTTTTTTGACTTTCTTCATGATGGACTTCAGAGAATGCCTCTCTAAGGCTAGGTAGAGGTTTTACTCCCATGATTCTTCATCTGATTTCATCAAAATTTTTGTTCAAGCATAATAAAAATTTAAACACATGTTTCCCTTCGACAATCTTTTTATACAACAAACCATCAGTAACACAATTCTAGTTACGAACCTCAAATGTATCAAGTTGACACCATAGACAAGTAAGAGTATTGAAAAATTCAGTTATCGTAAGGTTTCCTCGACGCAAATCGTGGAGGATGCCTGCAATCTGGATGATTTCGGATGTGTTTTCTTTGTCTGAGAAAGTTTCTTTAGCCATGTCCCAGATTGTTTTGGCAGTATCAAATAACAGAAATTTTTTGCCAATGTCAGTGGTCATAGAGTTGACTAGCCAATACAAGACCATATTATTTTCTGCTATCTATTTTTTGTAGGTTGATGCTGTGGTTTCTGGTGCTGCCGAAGCTCCGGTGATGTAGTCATCTCTCTCTTTTCACCATATAATTATTAATATGGATTGAGACCATTGCAAATAATTTTGCCCATTCAATTTATAGGCTATGATTAGAATATGAGAGGTTTCTATTTGCTCTGATACCATGTAGAAATTTGAAGATAAAATATGAAGGAACACATACTCAAATTATTATGTGATAATTTTTACAATGAAAGAAAGCATAAATAAATAACCTACATATGTGAGATAATTTTGGAATGGTGCAACATCCTCAGATGGAATTTCCCTTATATGGAAAGTGAATAAAAAATTTTGCTATAATTACTCCTAAATCAATTATAATAAAGGTTGTATATTATACTAATTTAGTAAATAGTAAATCAATTATAATAAAGGCTTAATTTCCAACACTCCCCCTCAAGTCGTATTGTAGATGTTGATCATTCCAAGTTTTTCTATGACATCTTCAAAGTTAACTCAAGCAAGAGCTTTTGTGAGAATATCAACTGTTTGACAGCTTGTTGGTGTAGCGCCCCGCTCCATCGTCGCGTGAAAAAGGGTTCGGTGGTGGAGCCGTGCGCCACTCAGTGAGGAATATCCCAAATTCCCGAAATAGCTGAAAAGTAAGCCCGTCTGAAGGGCTGCTGACTCAATCTCAAGGAGGGTTGAGAGCTAGTACTTAAGATAAGAGTAGTATCCTTATCCTAAGTATTAGATAAATACGTACATTAGATTTAAAATATAATAGGAATCTAATATATGCATAAGATGTCAGCATTTCTAATATGCTGATCACATCATAATACTAAGTATAAGTAGTATATAACAGAGTGCAGAAGCTTAAGGTAAACATCTAGAAACATTCATCACAGAAGCTGTATAAAACATTCATCTCAGAAAAGAAAAGAAAATACATCCAGATTTATTACAAACAGTTTACTAAAATACTGAAATAAAATTAGGTACTAAACTGAAAATACTAAGCATGAAGTAAAACTGAAGGAGAGTCCACTAGTGCTCCGCTGGCTCTTCATGAATCTCCTAGGTGTCCTCTTGACCTGGCTCAATATACTGCTCAGGATCTAGCAAATTGTCGAATTCCAAAAGTATCTCGTGTTAAACAATAAGTCTAACACATCGAAACCAATTTAACTATTCTAATTATTCTTTTAATATTTACGTAATGTAATTAAATCTACAGAAAATACTGTAAATATGACTGAAAGCATAGAACTATATAAATTGCGCAAAACTGACGTAAAGTAAGGTAAAGTAAAGTTAAACTATAACTGAATACTGGAAATAAACTAAAATAGTAATAAATCTGAAACTGAGTAATCATCTGTAGAACTATGATGTATATTACTGAAAATGTGCATCTGAATATGCCACAACATTGTACGCTACTGATATGCAACCAAAATATCACTGAACTATTATGAGCAGTACGGTCCAATGTATACATACATCCAGTTTGGAATACTGTTTACTGATGATGCCGATGCATCCTAAAATTTCCCAATTAATGTATGCAATATTCTGTAACTCATAGATCATCATTTATACTTATACATCATTATGATACTCACACATCAAACTTATGCTCATACTCATACTTCTAAGCTACATGAGATAAATCTAAAAATCCAAAAAATACTTTGAAATCTGATAAAAAATCCTAGTCTCCATTATATAGAATCCTGCTAAAAGGACTCTAACTCCTAGGTTCTAATTTGATAATTAGTTAAAGTTGAGATTTTACTTACAAGTCATTAGTTGAGATGATTGTATACACATGTTTAGCATATTTGCAAGAAAGGTGAATTTAACCATTTGCTTGTTAAAACTGCACTTATCGAAGTGCACTACGATAGGAGGCAGAATCCAGTCACAGTTTTTATATCAAGCTAAGCTGTTAAATGACCTAATTACAAGCATACTTAGTGGTCTACTATAGCGCCCCGCCCCGTCACCGCGCGCAAAAGAATTAAGTACAATCATATCAGCGGCGGAGCGGTGCGCCACTCAGGGAGGAATACCCTGTCTCCCCGAAATGGTTGAAAACTAAGCCCACCTGAAGGGCTGCTAACTCAACCTCAAGTGAGGTTAAGAGCTAATACTTATGATAATAGTAGTATCCTTATCCTAAGTATTAGGCAAATACATATATTAGATTTAGAATATGATAGGAATCCAATGTATGTATAAAATATCAGCATTTCTAGTATGCTAATCACATCATAATACTAAGTATAAATAGTATAAAAATTGAGTGTTGAAGCTTAAAGCAAACATCCAGAAAACATTCATCACAGAAGTTGAATGAAAATATTCATCTCAGAAAAGAAAAGAAAAATACATCCAGAGTTATTATAACATTCTACTGAAGTACTGAATTAGAACTAAGTACTGAACTAAAAATACTAAGCAGAAAATAAATCTTGAGGAGAGTCCACTAGTGCTCCACAGGCTCCTCCTGAATCTCCTGGGTGTCCTCCTGACCTGTCTCAAAATACTGCTCAGGATCTAGCAAATTACCGGATCCCAAAAGTACCTCGTGTTAGACAATAAGTCTAACACATCGAAACTAATCTAACAGTTCTAATTATTCATTTAACATTTACATAATGTAATTAAATTTGCAAAAAACTGTAAAATAACCGAAAGCATAAAACTGTATAAAATTATATAAAACTGTACAAAACAGCAGCAAAGTTAAGTAAAATTGAACTGTAAACTAAATACTGTAAATAAATCAAAACAGTACTGCATCTAAAATTGAGTAATTATATGTAAACTATGATGTATATCACTGAGACTATGCATCTGAATATGCCATAATATTGTATGTCACTAATATGCAACCAAAATATCACTGAACTGTTATGAGCAATATGGTCCAATGTATACATACATCAAGTTGGGAATACTGTCTACTGATGATGCGATGCATTCTGAAATTCCCTAGACAATGTATGCAATATTCCGTAACTCACAAATCATTACTGATACTTATATATCATTCTGGTACTCACACATAATTTTGATACTCACACATCATGCTTATACTCATGCTCATGCTTCTAAATTACATAAGATAAATCCAAAAAATGTCTTAAAATCTGATAATGAATCCAAAATCCCCATTGGGCAAAATCCTACTAAAAAGATCCTGACTCATACAACTCTAACTTTGATAATTGGTTAAAGTTGAGAGTTTGCTTAAAAATCATTAGCTGGGATAATTGTATACACATATTTAGCATAATTGCAGGAAAGGTAGATTTAACCCTTAGCTTGTTTAAACTGCACTTATCGAAGCGCACTACAATAGAAGGCAGAACCCGGTCACAGTTTACTTCTCAAGCTAAGCCGTTAAATGCCCTAATTATAAGCATACTTAGTGGTCTATACAAAGTGACTTAAGATACTTAGTTTGCTTAAACTGTACTTATCGAAGTGCACTACGATAGGAGGCAGAACTCAATTGCAGTTTATATATCAAACTAAGGATCTGGTTCACTAATTGTAACACTATTAGTCTTGGAAGATTTATTCTAACGGGACTATATTCAGCTAATCTCACAGGATAGCACCTGGTCATAAGTCCACATTGGAGTGAATCAACAAATCCTGAATATTACTGAAATAATCCAGTAATATGGGTATACCTTACTATACCCAACTAATAATTTGGGTTCAGCAGATTCTATTTAATCGACAAGGATTTATCAAGTCTATTAGTCCTTACTCTAAGTAGGTGTATCCTACACAAGGGTCCAAGGATGTGATCAAAGGATCACTCAGCATAGGTTGCTACCACAATAAATGAGCCACATCTAAGTACTTTAGATGATTCCTACCACAAGGTATCAAGTTCAACTTCTAAAGTTATGAAGGATCAACTAGGTTTCTATCTCAATAAGTTACAAAAGTCCTTCCTACCCCAATGTTTTATTGCTTAAGGTCTTTAAATATTTTCTTAATGACCCTAAAGCAAGACCCTTAAGATCTCACTCTTCTACTTCTTGAGTTAACATCTAAGGCTTACTTGTTATACTTAGGTTAAGGTGATCAGATCAGATGATTAAGATTCATTTGATCCTTTCCTATTCTACAATCATGGTATAAAATCAAAGATCTTGTTAGAGTTAGATCATTGCATAAATTATTATAATTTCATTTCCATCTTATACTAATTATCTTATATAAGAGAAAATCAAAGATCTAAAGTTTGGATTCAGATAGTTCAATCACGTATATTCAATGTTATCCATAGCACTTCTAATTTGATGGTTTAAGATTAATAACAAATCAGATGCATTATTAGAATAATATCAATTAAATTATCTTTCAATTAAATTAATTAATTAAGTGATTAAGGTGTAGATCTTAGTCAAGACAAGCTTGGGTTTAACCCCTAACCTTTCTATCATTAAGACCAATATTTAATTTAAAGGTCAATGACAAACTAATGTAGTATTAGTGTATTATTAATATCAAGCTTAGGTTTGGATTAAGTATCATTTACTTAAACAAGTTATCAAGATGCTTAAGTTCAAGTAGGTACATTTAAGTATTCAAATAAATATTGAAGTTCTCTAATATACATGCTAAAAGTACATAGATAGAAAGGTGACACAAAAGGGTAATCAATGCTAATCAAATTCTAAATCAAATTAAAGGGATTAGCATTTAATTACAAATCTAAAAGACTTAGGTTTTGCAAACTTGGGCGCTACAGCGTGCTGTAGCGCTTTTCGCGTGGTAGCGCGCTTTAGCACTTTTTGCGCGACAGTGTGCGGTAGCATTTTCTGCGCTGAGGTACGCTGCAACCCGCTGTCGTCCGCTACGGCCCGTTGCAGTGCGCTATGGCGTGCTGTAGCGGTCCGATTTGCAAAATAACTGTTCAATTAATTTATTTTGTCATTTCCTAAGTTCTGAAATAGTTCCACTATAGCCCGCTGCAGCGCGCGGTAGCGCGCTGTAGCGACCCATTTTGCAAATCACTATTCAATTAGTTTTATTGGCCGTTTTCCTAAGTTTTCATGAAATGTGGCTGCAGCCCGCTACAGCGCGTTGTAGCGATCCATTTCGCAATTATATTGTTCAATTAGTTAATTTACAGATTTCCTAAGTTTTCCTGTCCGCTGTAGCCCGCTGCCGACCGCTGCCAGCGCGCTGCAGCGGCAGGCGGTGATTTTGCCAGGTGCGAAACCCGTGAGGGCCATTTTTTCTAGCTTAATTACTCTCAATCCAGAGAGTTCCATAAGGGGTGTCATATATCAATGGAAAGGTATTTCCGATACCTTTCCTTCGACACCAAAATCACCATGAACAAAATATCCTAGATATACTAAAAATAATGATGAATACAAGAGTATGCAGAATGAATGAAATCAGAGTATCTTTCTATGTAACTTTTAAGAGTCTCAATAACTATCACATATGCTTATAGGCTTTCCAAGGTGCATTCAAGCATAATAATAACATATAGAAGGCAAAAAGAAGGGGAGCAAATGGGTACCTTTTTGTTCTTAGATGAAGATGAAGAAGATGAACCTTTGCCTTTCCTTCAAGGCTTGGAGAGGGGCTTCTCCTTCAAGGTGCAGCAATGGAGGAGGGAGAGGAGGAAATTTTCAGCAAACAAGAGAAGAGGAGCTGTGCTCCTCTTTTAAAGGAGAAGGGTGAGATGGAGCCTCATCATTAGCTAGGGGCTAAGAGAGTAGGGCTATCATGGATAAGCCTTAATGAGGCATGGCCAAGAGGTGAGGGAAAATATGGCCAGCCAATTTTGCAAGGGAGGCTGTCAGGAAAATAGTTAGAAAATCAGGGAAATTGCAAATAGGGGACTCAATGATCACTTAATTATTTTCCATAACTATTTAAATATTCTGATTTTTGAAACGTGCTCCGAAAATTCCCAAAAATTCACCCCTAGCTAATTTGGGGGTGAGAAATTCAACAGCGAAGTCGTATTTCAATTCCGACAATTGTTTAATTATTCTATTTTTTGACGCATTTAATTATATTAAAATATTCGCGAAAATTCGACGACTTCCAAATGCGTCCAAAACATCACCCCTAGCTAATTTGGGGGTGACAATCGCAACGACAAAGTTGGATTATGATTTCAAGGTCAAAATAAATATCTCAATTTTCTTGTTAAAATATTCTGAATTAATTGATTGGTCTTTGAATTGCTTCAAACCTTCACGGTTAGGTTCTAATGACTAGATGATCTTAATGGAATGATAATTACGATATGGTCATGCTAAAATCAAATTGGGTAACAACTTTAGGTTGTTACATCTACGCAAAGTGACTTAAGATACTTAGTTTGCTTAAACTGCACTTATCGAAGCGCACTACGATAGGAGGCAGAATCCGGTCACAGTTTACATCTCAAACTAAGGATCTTGTTCACTAATTGTAACACTCTTAGTCTTGGAGGATTTACTCTAACAGGACTGTATTCATCTAATCCCTCAGAATAGCACCTGATGATAAGTCCGCATTGGAGTGAATCAACCAATCCTGAATACTATTGAAATAATCCAATAATATGGGTATACCCTACTATACCCAACCAATAATCTGAATTAAAAAGGTTCTATTTAATCAATAAGGATTTATCAAATCTATTAGTCCTTACTCTAAGTACATATATCCTACACAAGGCTCCAAAGATGTGATCAAAGGATCACTCAACATAGGTTGCTACCATAAGGAATGAGCCACATTCTAAGTACTTTAGGTGATTTCTACCACAAGGTATCAAGTTCAACTTCTAAAGTTATGAAGGATCAACTAGGTTTATACTTCAATAAGTTACAAAAGTTCTTCCTACCTCAATATATCAGTAATTAAGGTCTTTAAGTATTTTCATAATGATCCTAATGCAAGACCCTTAAGATCTCACTCTTCTACTTTTTAAATTAATATTCAAGTGGTCAACTCAGATGATTGAAATTCATTTGATCATTTTCTTTTCTATAATTATGGGATAAAATCAAGGATATTATTAGAGTTAGGTCATTTCATTAATCATTATAATTTTATTATTCAGCTTATGCTAATAGTCTTATATAAGAGAAAATTAAGGATCTAAAGTTTATGTTCAGATGGTTCAATCACGCATATTCAATATTATCCTTAGCACTTTTAATTTGATAACTTAAGATCAATATCAAATCATATGCATTATTGGAATAATGTCAATTGAATTATCTTACAATCAAGTTAATTAATTAAGTGATTAAGATTTAGATCTTAATCAAGACAAGCTAGGGTTTAACCCATAACCTTTCTATCATTAAGACCAAAGGTTAATTTAAAGGTCAATGACAAATCAATGTATTATTAGTGTATTATTAATGACAATTTCAGGTTTAGATTAAGTATTATCTACTTAATCAAGTTATCAAGATTCTTACATTCAAGTTTAGTTTTAAGCACATTTAAGTATCCAAGTAAATGTTAAGGTTTTCTAATATACACCATAAGATTATGAAAATATATGAATGTAAAGATGACACAGAATAAAAGAGTAATTAAAGCTAATCAAATTCTAAATCAATCCAAAGAGATTAGCACTAAATCACAAATCTAAAAGATCTAAGTTTCATACCATTTAGTTGTTAAGACATACCTATTCAATACAAGCACTTAAAATTCTATTACTTAGCATTTGACATAATACATCTAAAATTACAAAGTAGGTTTTAAGCACTTTTTAAAGATGACAAAATGTCAAACCTAATTTTCTTATAGAATTTTATGAAATATTCAATTTTAGCTAAAATAACTAAGCCCCACTAGAGACCTAGGGACCTTAAAATACCAAAATAGGGAAGTTTTGGCCATTTCAGCCAAAACTGGGCAATTTTTCAGGAGATTCTGGACATTTTGCAAGTTTTGGCGCTGCAGCGCACTGGAGCGCTTTTCGCACAGCAGCGCGCGGTAGCGTCTTTCGTGCGGCAGTGCGAGGTAGCGCCTTTCGCGCGGCAGTGCGCGGTAGCGCCTTTCGCACGGTAGCGCCTTTCGCACAGCAGCGTGCTGCAGTGCTTTCAGCGCGGCAACGCGCTGTAGCGCTTTTAGCGCTGGGAGTGCGCTACGGCCCACTGCGGTGCGCTATGGCGCACTGCAGCGGTTCAATTTGTAAGAAAATCACTATTCAATTAATCTATTTTCATATTTTCTAAAGTTCTAAAAATATTTTCACTGCAGCCCGCTACAGCGTGCTGTAGCGGCCTATTTTGCGAGTTTACTGTTCAATTACTCTATTATATATTTGTATAAGTTTCTGCCGAAATGCCGCTACAGCGGCCTAGCTCTGCAACTTCGGGCGCTGCAGCAGCGCCAGACAGCGTTTTTCTCCTGGATGAAAACTTAAGGCCTATTTTCGAGCTCAAATGCTCCCAATTCAGAGCATTCCATGAGCAGTGCCATATATCAATGGAAATGTCTTTCTGATACCTTTCCATCGACACTAAAATTGGCACAAACGAAGCATCCTAACTATACGAAAAATATGGATGAATGACAGGGTATGCAAAATAAACGAAATAGAGCAGATTTTTGTGAAGCTTTTAAGAGTCTTAATGACTTTCATACATACTTATGGACTTCCAAAGGTGCATTCAAGTATAATAACATCATGAAGAAGATAAGGAGAGGAGCAAAGGGGTACCTTAGCCTTGTAAGGAGGATGAAGGAAGAGAACTTTGTTTTCTTCAAAAACTTTAGAGGTGGAGAGCTGTACTTCTTCTTCTTCAGCAAGCACCCAAAGAAGGCGGAAGGAGGGAGGAAGGGTTCAGCTTTTGCAAAGGGGAATGAAGAAGAAGCTTGAGCTACTTCTTAAAGGAGAGGGGATAAGAGGGTAGAGCATGTGCTAAGAGCTATGAAGTGAGGGGGGAGTAGAGGAAGTCCTCAGCCATGCTTGCGCCTAGGGACAGCATAGAGGGAGCCAGGTAGGAGAGAGAAGAAAATAATTTAGGGAAAATAAATAATTATTTTTTTCTTTAATCATTTAAAAATTCCTATTTTAGAAATGTGCTCCCAAAAATTCACCCCTAACTAATTTGGGGGTGAGGAATTCAACGGCGAAGTCATAATTTGATTCTGATGATTATTTAATTATGCTAATTTTCGGGGTATTTAATTATATTAAAATATTGACGAAAAATTCAACGACTTCCGAACGCGTCCAAAATATCACCCCTAGCTAATTTGGGGGTGACGATTGCAACGGCGAAGTCAGATTTTGATTTTGAGGTCAAAATAAATATCTCAATTTTCTAATTAATTAAATATTAAAATAATCAAAGATATTATATTTAGCTCTGAATTGCTCAAAACCATCAGGGTTTGGTTCTAATGACTAGACAAACTAAATGGAATGATAATTATAATACGATTAGGCTAAAGATAAGTTGGGTAATAACCTTAGGTTGGAGTATAGCTAACTTTGAAAACTCCTTCTTCAATCTTTTCCTTAATAATTTGTTGATCTATCTCAACGTGCTTAGTTCGATCATGATGAACTAGATTCTTAGTGATACTGATAGCAGCTTGATTGTCGCAGTATAACACCATGGGATGTTTCAATGGAACCCGTAATTCTTCTAACTACCTGCCAGATTCTCTCGTAGATACCTTATGCCATAGTACGAAATTCTGCCTCAGCACTGCCAAGGGCTACCACTGACTGTTTCTTGCTTCACCATGTAACCAAGTTCCCCCAAACAAATGAACAATAACCTGAAGTTGATCTTCGATCAGTCACTGAGCCTGCCCAATCTACATTTGAAAAAATATCAATCCCTTTCTTTGTTGCTTTTTGAAAGAATAGACCATTTCCCTGTATCATTTTGAGGTACCTCAATATTCTAGTCACAGCGGCCATGTATTTTTCAGTTGGATTATTCTTGAATTGACTTACCACACTAACAGAGAAGCAGATTTTTGGCCTTGTATGAGAAAGATATATGAGTTTCCCCACAAGACGTTGATATATTCCTTTATCAATTGGTGCACTTCTATCACTTTCTTATAGTTTGACAATTGTATTTGTAACGCCCTGCCTCATCGTCGTGCGCAAAAGGTATAACAGATCGGCAGATGAGCGGTGCGCTACTCGGGGAGAAATAAACAACAACATCTTCCCGAATAGGCTAACTAAACTAGCCACACTGAAGGGTTGTGAACTCGAACCACCCAAGAGTAGGATTGAGAGTCAATACTTAAGATAAGAGTAAAGTACTTATCTTAAGTATTAGACTAACACATACATTGGATTATTAAAAATAAATATGGAATCCAATAATATTCTAAAATATCAGCATTTTGAGTATACTGATCACATCACAATACTATGTATAGTAGTAGTATAACAGAGTGTAGAAGCTAAAGTAAAATATTCATAATATATTCATCACAGAACAGTAGTAGCATGCATCTCAGAAAAGAAAAGTAAAATATATTCATAATTATTACAAACTGATTTAAATGATGTAAAAGTAAAGTCTATTTAAAGTACTGGAAGCAAAAAATAGTAAAGTAAAAGGTGGAAGATGGATCCACTAAGGCTCCACGTACTCCATTTGGATTTCCTGCAAGTCCTCCTGCCCTATCTCAACAAGCTACTCAGGATCTAACAAATTGCTGGATCCCAAAAGTATCATGTGTTTGACAAGAAGTCTAATACATCACAATTAAACTAAGCAGCACTATAGTAAAGGCAAGTGAGCAATAAAGTAAAGAAAGTTGTAGAAAAGTTGAAAAAGGCACCAAGTAATTGAAACTGTAAAGACTGTACAATGTGAAACTGAACTGAAATCTGAATACTGAAAATAAGTGAAAATGTCAAATGCTCATAAGCTAATATAACAATGTACAATGCTATACTATATATCACTGGGATCATGCATTCAAATATGCCACTATACGGTATGTCACAGATATGTAACAGAACTATCACTAAAAGGCTATGAGTCGTATAGTCCAATGTGTACATACATCCAATTTGGAATACAGTTTACTGTGATGCTGATGCATCCTAAAATTCCCCAGTCAATGTATACAACATTCTGTAACTCATAAGTCATCACTAATACTCATATATCACCACATGAGTCATCCCTTATACTTTGCTCATGCTCATGCTCATGCCCATGCTTTTATTCTATATGAGTAAAATCCATAAATCTATAATACTTTGAAATATCGATATTGAATTCAAAGTCTTCATTGTGCAGAATCCTGCTAAAAGGGTTCTGACTCCTAGCTTCTAAAATGATGATTGGTTAAAGTTAAGAATTTACTTATAATTCATTAAATGGGGAGATGGTGATTAAGTCACTCTAACGAAGCGATCTTCGATAAGATGCATCACCCGATGGTGACTTGTATCTCTAGCTAAGCTATTAAAATACCAATTCATAAGCTCACTTTAGTGTTTTAAAGAAGGTATCTAAGATCATATAGGTTGCTTGAAGCACACCTATGGAAGTGATCTTCGATAGGAGGCATCGCCCGATGGTGATTTTTATTCAAATAAACTAATAATCTAAATTCCCTAATCGTAAAACTCTTAGGATTGAATGATTTAGTATAAGTGAGACTATGCCCAACTAATTCATAGGATAGAACACAGACATAATCTATATTAAGATGAATCAACTAATCCTAAATAATACTGGGATAACCTAGTACTATGGATATACCCTATAATACCACCCAATAATTAAGGTTCAACAATTTTATTTATTCCCTAAGGATTTATCAATACTATCAATCCTTATGCTAAATGGGTAAGTCCTACACAAGTCTCCAAGAAATGGAATCAAGAATCACTCAATATAGATTCTACCACAATGAGAGGTGTCGTTCTAAGTATCTTAGGTGATTCCTATCACGAGGGGTTAAGATCAACTTCTAAGGTTAAAGGATCATCTAAAATTCTATCTCAATAAATTTGCAAAGGTTTTTCCTACCTCAATATATCATTAATTAAGGTATTTAAATATTTTAGATATGAACTTAATAGTGAGATACTTGAGATCTCACACTCTCACTTATAATTATATGTTTTACTTATTATTTAGGTTTAGAGTGGTCAAATTAGATGATTAGGTCATCTAATCACATTCTATTCCAAGATTATGGGATTTAAATCAAGGATATTATTAGAGTTAGATCAGTTTATTAAGTCAATACAATTTTATTAATCATCTTATGCTGATAGTCTTATTTAAGAGAAAATCAAGGATCTAAAGCTCAGATTCAGATTATTAAATCACATGGATTTATTATTATCCTTATCATTTCTAGTTCAATGGCTTAAGATTAATACCAAATCGGGTGCATTATTGGAATAATGTTAAATTGTATTTTCTTATAATTAAATCAATTTAATTAAGGTTTAAGAGTTTGGATCTTAATCAAATAAATTAGGGTTTAACCCTTACTCTTATATAATTAAGATCAAGTGTTTATTTATGGATCAAATGTTAAATCAGTGAATTAAGGATGTGTAACAACCCTAGGTTATTACCAGGCAAATTACATGTTGCCAAATTCAATATTTTTAAGCACCATTGTCTTTAAGAATCAAAATAAGTATATCTGGAAAATTTGAGATCAATTGGACGTCTCTAAGTCAAAAAGTGCAATTTGGCGGTCTAGATGCCCTAAACTAGACCCAAAATATTTTGATCTCAAAATTAAAATCTGATTGCATTTTTGATTTCCTCACCCCCAAATTAGCTAAGGGTGAAATTTTGGTTCAGTTTGGAGTTCATTTGGGCAATAATCCAATTTAATTTACATTGGTTCAATTGCAATTAAGGGCTCCATACAATTTAAATTTGCAACTATACCCTCTGCCGTTTCAAAACAGCGGGCGCGATCTGGACCGTCCAGTTCTCGGCCCAGATCGTGCGGCCCGCGTTTTATCTCTGGATCGGTCAATCCAGACCGTTCCGCCGTTCGAGCGATAGATCGAACGGCATCCCGCTATCCGCCGTAAGTAACGCTACGATCCGTCAGATTCCGCAATCTGAATCCAACGGACGATCTGCTCCCCGTGATCGACCGTTAGATGTCCTCAGATCAGGACAGTTCCGTCCCAACAAATGATCCATCAGACGGCTGTTGTAACTCCAGCGCTGTTCATCATCTTCTCCACTCCGCGCGAGGCCCCGACATGGAAAATCCAAATCCCCGACAGCAGGACCTGTCCCCCCACTCCCCCAATCCAGCTCAGCATAGCCGTTAGAGGTTTCCTAATACAATGAGGCCGCTGAGTCGGGCTCTTCAGCCCGATACCTCCTTTTTGGAAGCTTCAAGAGCTCCTCTTGGCCCGAGCTCTCGGGTCAAGCCAGACCAAGCCCAGCCCCGCATTTCCTTCTGCACACCTTCCTGAGTCTATAAATAGCCTCAGACTTCACTCTGGAGGCTCCTTGCTGCTTAATTGAGTCCATTCCAATTCTTCCTACAAGCGCCATTACTGCTCCGTCAGACTGCTTCCAGTCGATCCCCAACCTTGCGTATAGCTGATAGAGGGTAGTTCCTGGAGTTCAGGACCCCTAAGAGCCTCGCTGCTGCAGCCGATCATCCCCGTCGTCCAGCCGAGCTTCAACCAGTAAAAAAAATAGGTACCCCTCATTTTGGACTGAGTCATGTGGGCTCAGTTCATGTTCAATCCTTATCTCGAAACCTTTCCCTAGCTAAGGCAAACCCGTAGCAATCAAATTGAGGAGCTGGGAGGGTCCGTTCATCGTATCGATCGAACGGATCATCCGCCTCTCAGAGCTTAGGGACCGAGTAAGGTCCCAGAGATCTAGAGCCTCCCAGGACCTGTTAAAAAGGGGCTTCGATCCGTCCTTACTCTCTGAAGGTGAACGTATCGAGTCCTAGCCATGATGAGCTCCTTGTGAGGAGAATTTCTCCTCACAGTGAGCGCCTTCTGATGGAAATCAGGGACTAGGGTCCAGAGGAATTGGCCCATCCCCTTTAACAATTTAAGGTTCCAAGGATCGGTCTCGGTCCCAGGAACATGTGGCCGTCGTCTTTGAGCGCTGGCCTGGCCCTGAGATGAAGAATTTTGCCGATTAGGGTAATCGGGCTCTGTCGGGGCCAGACGCCAGAGGAAGAAGACGACAGCACGGGTCGGGTCGACCCGTGACCCGCGCTGTCGAACAGTAACGGGCCTCCAGGCCCGATCGACCCGCGTGTTTTATTTCGGGCTGGAGCCATTTTAAATATTAATAATCGATTTATTTAATTATTTTCCTTAAGGAAATTAGGGAAAATTAAATGAAAAAAATACAGAATGTATTTTCTTAATAACTTTTAATCCACTAGTTAAAAATTTATGAATCCTTATATGAAAATTTTTAGAAAAATCTTAGGAACTTAAATATAAAATAAAATCACACATCTAATAGTTAGATCTTTAATTATTGCTTAATTACAATGTATGTTAATTAGGGTAGATTAGCCAATTTACCTATCCAAATTGCATGTTTAGGGTGCCCTTAGCTCACTAATGTTAATTAGATTGCATGTGCCAAGTATAAAATTTTGCTGAGTTCTGTAAATATAGATATGCCCTAATCTTATCAAATCATAATTAGCGAATTTTAGGGTTTATACACATTGGATCATAGCAAATTTAGTCTCTGATTATTTGTATGAGTAATTAGGACTTGTATGCCAAATTTCATGTAATTTGAATGGTTGGATTTTTATTTATGTGCTAATCCTTTTTGCTTGAGTTTAAGGTTTGGTTAGCACTAAGTAACCACTGTTTGTTAAACTTTAATTATTATTTTGCTCTAAAACAGTAAGCTAATTGAAATGAAACCATCCTTTATTACCTGCTTAGTATACTCAAACAAATCCAAAATATTAGAATCTTAATATCTTAATTAACTTAAGAAATCTTTAGATTTGGATCAAGCTTTTAAGACTTGATCTAGATCTGAGATTGCCACCAATAATACATAATTAATCCATTATTTTGACATTGATCTTTAAATGCACACTTGATTTGACTTAAGGTTTGAGAGGGGGTCAAACCCTAATCTACTTAAGGGGAATCTAAACCCTTAAGAACCTTAACTTAAGTAATGGATTTCAGGATTTTGAATTGAACATTTTCCAATAATACATCTGATTTATTATTGATCCTAAACATTTGAATTAGATATATTAAGGTTAATAACAATCTATGTCTAAACTTTAGATCCCTGATTTTCGCTTAAGAAAGGAGACTAGCATAAGAAGACAATTAGATTTGTGAAACCTTATATAGGACTTACCAATTAGTTTAAGACTTGTAGTCTTGATAAAATCCTCGTTATATTAAATAGATTTGATTGAACCACGATTGTTGGGTAAGTGTAGTATCGTATACCCATATTACTGGTCCCCAGTAATAATCTGGATTGGTTAAGTCACTCTAAGTAAGATTTGTCTTTGTTGCTATCCTACGGGCTTAGGCGAACATAACCTCGCTTAGAATAAATCAATCAATCCTAAGAGTGTATTAAATGGGTACCCATTTCTTAGTTATATTGAAGGACAGTTGCCATCGGGCAATGCCTCCTGGCGAAGATCGCTTCAATAGGCATGGCTTAGGTGAAACTAAGAAAAAGGAGAATTACCTTCCTTAAGACACTAAATATAATTGTAAGTTTAGTGACTAAATGCTTAGTTTGAGATACAAATCATCATCGGATGGTGCCTCCTAATGAAGATCGCTTTATTAGGGTGGTGTAATCAAACTAAATGTTGTGTCCTATCTTTGCAGCATATTTAATATGTGTACACAATCACCCTGCCCAGTGATCTTTGAAGTAAATAAGCAACTTTAACTAAATATCGATCTAGAGTTTTGGAGTCAGAATCCTTTTAGCAGGATTCTGCACAGTGGAGACTCAGGATTCACTTATGTTTCTTACTATATTCTTCATGGATTTGTTTGGATTTTCCATGCATATCATATAATGGCATAAACATAAAGCATAAACGTGAGTTGACCTCATTCCTTCTATAGTTACAAATGGCTATCAGTGATTATAGTATGAGATACGGAATGTTATATACACAGACTGGGGAATTTCAGGGAGCATCTGCATCACCATACTGACTTCCTAACTGTTGTGATTACATTGGACCGTACGACTCATAAACCTTCAGTGATAGTTCTGTGATATACTGTGATATAGCATATCTGTGAGCATTGTTTCAGTAGCATATAATGCAGCTTATAGCATCCTTCTCAGTATCTGACATTTTTTTAGGTATTTTCAGTACTTGGTTTTGATGCAGTTTTTCTTTACTTAGTTCTTACAGTTCAGTTACTTGATGCTTTACAATTTTCCTGCATTTTTACTTTATGTTCTGCATATTTATTATATTTAGATTAGCTCGTATAGCTAGCTTCATTATGTTAGACTTCTTGTCTAACACGGGGTACTTTTGGGATCCGACAATTTGCTAGATCCTGAGCAAGTTATTGGAGACAGGTCAGGAATACATCCCAGAGTCTCAGGAGGAGCACTTGGAGCTGTAGGGGATCGAGCACCTACTTTTACTTTCTAGTTCATTCCAGTATTTTATCTAGACTCTTTATATTCTGCATTATTATGGTTTCTAATAAAACTCTGGATGTATTTTCACTTTTCTTTTCTGAGATAGATATATCTTCTACTGCTTGAGACGAATGTATTTTGGATGTTATGCTTTTAGCTTCCGCACTCTGTTATATTACTATACATAGTATAGTGATGTGATCGGCGTACTGGAAACGCTGATATATTTTGTAACGTACATGGGTCCTTCTCTCCTCCCTTATACCTTATGTACGTACTAAGTCTAATACTTAAGATAAGGGTTGCATTATTATCTTAGGTATTGGCTCTCGAGCCTACTCTTAGGGCTCGAGTCAGCGGCCTTCAGTATGGCTTTGTCTCTTTAAGCCTATTCGGGACGATGGGTTTTACTTGCATGGCCCACCGCTCCCGAGTAGCGCACCGTTCCGCCGCCAACCTATGAATTATACTCGTGTTTTGCGCACAGCGATGGGACGGGGCGCTACAGTTGGTATCAGAGAAGTATTATAAAGTGTCAGATAAGGAGCTTGTTCCTATCTACTTTATAATCTGTTCTTTGCGACAGGACAAGATCACAATTACTAAGTATAGTGCGAAGCAAACATCCAAGAGATTCACTAAGCTATCTCAGAAACAGAAGGGAAAAATTATGTCTACAATACTGACACCCTAGGAATTTAACGCACATAAGAAGATAACAAAAAATGACATCTTAAGATCTAAACGAATTTTGAAGGAATAATGAATAAAATGTTTATGGGTTAAACTATTTTAGGGAATGGAATACTCGCCGTCAGCATTTCTGTTCTACCTTAGGAGATTTGACGATTATTGAATAGACGACCTTCGAGACGGTCAGATCTACAGGAGGACGGTGGATGGAGTATCATCCCGAGGAGTTGCAGTACTGGACAAGATTCTGGTTCATTCATCATTCAGAGGTACCAGTCTTTCGATGCTCGCCAAAGAGTGGGTGGATCGTGTTACCACGGCACTTCGAGAGACAGCCTGTCCAGAGAGGTACCGCCTGAAGATTGTAGAGATCTTATTTAGGGGATCAGCGAGTCGTTGGTGATATTGGGTCGATAGGAGATTAGCTCGGAAAGGCCACATAGTCACATATGATGACTTCTGTGCTGCCTTCTGGGTAGAGTATTGTAACTAGACCCTAGGAATTTCCTCATGTCATATCTTGCTATCTTGTTTTTATATTTTGATGTATCCATATATCTTCTCTTATGAGAAAGAACTTGAAAATGAATAAAAATTTTCTAAAAAAAAAATTTGCATCTTAACTACAGCTATGAATCCTGGTTCCCCTTCTGCTCCCACTCCTATTAAGAAGACGCTCCCATCGTCAAGTAGATCTGAAGAATCGAGTCTCATGGCCACTTTAATAAAGGCCCTAATTAATAGTAACGCACAACAAGCGTAGGAGACACGATCTCTCATCCTCTCCATCAAACAACTATCCTCCGGATCTTCTTCCTATAACTCAGGAGACTGAGTTCTACACAATTTCCTTCATTTTCGCACTCCCACATTCAACGGGGCATTGAACCCCATGGATACTGTAACATGGATAAAGTTAGTGGAGAAAAATCTGGCCTTAATTAAATGCCCTAATTCTGAGGCAATCCGTCTGGTGACCTATCTGTTCCAAGAAGAAGCGGAATCTTGGTGGGAAAATGAACGGAATAACAAATTTACGGACTTGAGATAGAGGACATACCATGGGATATGCTCATGGAGGTATTTCACGAAGCCTTCATTCCTGCCTCAGCTCAAGCAATCCTAGAAGATGAACTTCTTCACCTCACACAAGGAAGTAGGTCAGTATCTGATTACGAACAAGAATTTAGGAGATTGTCAAGGTTCGTTCCCGATTTAGTAAGATCGGAAGCATCCAAGTGCCACCGCTTTATGAAAGGTTTGAGAGACTCTATTAGAGCACACCTAGTCTAACGACAATTCAAAACCTTAATTGAGTTGATCGAGGCTGCCCGTCTGCAAGAAGGATTCCAGAGTCAGCTGGACCGGAAGAGAAAGACCATAGTCACACACCCACGAGATGAGCGCTTTGGCCATCGCAAAACGGCCAGAGTCTACAACATGGAAACCACACAACCTCAGCCTCAGAATTCTGAATGTAAGAAGAAGCATCTGTATGGGAAGTGCTACCACTTCGGTGGTGTATGTTTCACTTGTGGCCGTAAGGGCCACCGTTACTATGAATGTAGGGAGAAGAAAACCATCGATGGCGTTCCCATCGACCACTCCCGCCATAAGCAAACCTTTCGTGCTCAACCCGTGAACCAGCGGGAGCCCGCTCCTACCATAATGCCGGTTCCTGCAATGAACTCAAGAGCAAGTGTACCAATGCAAAGGTCAACATACAACCGTCAAGACTCAGGAATCCAGAACAAGCAACCCTCGGCACCTGCCCGAGTGTATATGTTAACTCCAGCTTCTGCTCCTAAAAATAACGACGTAGTGTCAGGTACGCCTTAAATAAATCCTCTTTTCTTGCTGTATTAAATATTGTCCCCTACTATTTCCGTATTTAAATTTTCAAATGAGCTACCCTTACACAAATTATCGCAACTATAGGCACATTAACCATAAACGACGCAACTTGTAATGTTCTATTCGATACGGGAGCAAGTCATTCTTTCGTATCGGAAGAATGGGCTAAGACACTTAAACTACAGACACATCAACTAGCCAGTTCATTAAGTATTGGGCTACCTTCGGGAGCTCGTATGCAGTCTCAACAATTCTGCAATCTAGATATCCTTATTGAAGATCAAAACTTCAGAGCTAAGCTAATTCTTCTGCCAATCACCAACTTCGACATAATCCTAGGTATGAATTGGTTAAGCCAGCATGGTGCGTCCATTAACTGTCAAAAGAAGAAGATAACTTTGGGTAATGGAAGGAACTCCAAATCGTTAGTGGGAAAATTTAGCACCCAATCGTCGTTAATCAATGCCTTGGTGGCAGAGAAATTAGTAAAGAAAGGATGCAATGCGTACCTTGTAACAATGTTGGGGGAAAAGAAAGAAGTCATACCTCTTTCTGAGAACCCCGTAGTTTGTGAATTTTCTGATGTTTTCCCTGAAGACCTGCCTGGTTTCCCTCCAAACAGAGAAGTAGAGTTCACCATAGACGTAATTCTCGGAACCCAACCCCTGTCAAAGGTTCCTTACCGCATGGCACCAAAGGAATTTTAAGAGCTGAACAACCAACTTCAAGAATTATTAGAGAAGGGTCTCATCCATCCAAGTTCATCCCCTTGGGGAGCACCGGTGCTATTCGTTAAAAAGAAAGATGGATCGATGAGAATGTGCATCGATTATAGGGAGTTGAATAAAGTAACTATTAAAAACAAATACCCTTTACCCCGTATCGACGATCTGTTTGATCAGTTATCTGGAGCAAAGGTCTTCTCCAAGATAGACTTGCGATCTGGGTATCATCAATTGCGAGTTAAGGAGACTGATATTGAGAAAACAGCGTTTTGAACTCGTTATGGACATTACGAATTCTTGGTGATGTCTTTTGGATTGATGAATGCACCATCCATTTTTATGGACTTAATGCAGCGTGTGTTGAAAGCATATCTGGATAAATTCGTCATCGTCTTCATTGACGACATACTGATTTATTCCAAGAATAAGACCGATCATGAGAAACACCTTCGTATAGTACTTGAAGAACTCAGAAACCATGAACTCTATGCTAAGTATTTTAAGTGTGAATTCTGGCTTGATTCTATCACATTTCTGGGTCACGTCATCGACTCTCAAGGAATCAAAGTGGATCAGAACAAAGTAAGCGCAGTCCGAGAATAGTCACAACCAAAATCCGTGACGAATATCAGAAGCTTCTTAGGACTGGCAGGCTATTATAGAAAATTCGTCAAAGGTTTCTCACAAATTGCGTCTCCTCTCACCAAATTGACTCAAAAAGCAGTACCTTTCATTTGGAGTCCGGAATGTGAGAAAGCATTTCAAACATTGAAGGATGCTCTATATTCTGCCCCAGTTCTCGCCTTACCCAAGGAAGGATTGAATTACCAGGTCTATACTGACGCATCCGGTATAGGTTTGGGATGTGTTTTGATGCAGGAAGGAAGAGTTATAGCCTACGCATCTCGACAATTAAAACCACATGAAAATAACTATCCTGTTCATGATCTGGAACTAGCATTAGTAATCTTCGCTCTAAAGATTTGGCGTCATTATCTGTATGGCGTCCAGTGTTCCATATTCACCGACCATCAGAGCTTGAAATATATTTTCACCCAACACGAGTTAAATTGTCGATAGCGAAGATGGCTCGAGTTAATAAGCGACTATGACTTAAACATTCAGTATCATCCAGGAAAAGCGAATGTCGTAGCAGATACACTCAGCCGTCATGCTACGCTATCTTCTATAGTATGTACTAGTGTATTGGAGGAAGAATTCCGAAAATTTGAAATCAGGCCAGTGCGTGGAGACATGTTAAGCACACTAATATCTATGAGCTCAGTTGAACCAACCTTCCATCATAATGTCTTCATCTCTCAAACCAAGGATAAGGATTATTTGAAGTTCAAAGTCGATATTGAGAGTGGGCGTCGCTTCAATCTACAGCTTCGCGGTAACATAATTTACCAAGGTGATCGTCTATGGATTCCCAAATCCATGCATCAAGAGATTCTGGTCGAAGACCATAATTCAGGCTACCAAGTACATCCAGGTAGTACCAAAATGTAACAAGATCTGAAGAAGTCATTCTGGTGGCCCGGTATGAAAAAGAGTGTGGCAGAATTTGTGGTAAAATATCATGCTTGCAGTCTAGTCAAAGCCGAGCATCAAAAGCCTGGAGGTCTCCTTCACCCTCTAGCGATTCCTGAATGGAAATGGTTCGACATTTCTATGGATTTTGTTATGGGTTTGCCTAAAGCAAGATCGGTGCAGATTCAATCTGGGTCATTGTTGATCGATTGACCAAGTCAGCTCATTTCATCCCTATGCGTCAAACTGAAAGAGTCAATCAAGTTATGGAAGATCTCCTTTGTCTCTGTATTCTAGACTTTGGAGGTTTTTGGGAGGATCATCTTCCCCTAGTAGAATTCGCATATAATAATAGTTTTCAAGCAAGTATCAGAATGGCACCATATGAAGCTTTGTATAGTAGAAAATGCAGTACGCCATTAGCATGGTCTGAAACTGGCAGTGTTCAGCTTTATGGGTCAGAATTGGTTGAAGAAACAAATCATAAAATTCAGCTAATCCAGCAAAGAATCAAAGCTGCTCAGGATCGGCAGAGTAAATATCATGACGCTCATCATCGTGCTCTGTATCTTGATGTGGGAAAGTATGTGTATCTTAAGGTCAGCCCAATGAAAGGTGTTTATCGTTTTGGTGTAGCTGGAAAGTTAAGTCCTCGCTACGTCGGACCTTTCGAGATACTAGAAAAGATTGGTTCTGCAGCATATCGTCTAAAGCTTCCTGAAGATTTCTCAGTAGTACATAACATATTCCACATCTCCTCTCTGCGGAGATGCCTTCATGATCCGTCACACTTAATTCAACTTCCAGCCATATAACTCCAGCCAGATCTTTCTTATGCAGAAAAGCCAGTTAAGATCTTGGCTCATGATCAAAAGCAGCTAAGAAATCATTCCATCCCTATGGTAAAAGTTCAATGGAGAAATCGTTCTCTGGAAGAATCTACTTGGGAGAAAGAGGCGGATATGAGAAAGAAGTATCCCAATCTCTTTGAAACTCCAGGTACTCTTTAATACTAGAATCTTATTCGCGTTCTTTGTTTTTCTCTCGTATTTTGTCTTCTCTTAAGATGATGTCGAGGACGACATCGTTCTTAAGTAAGGGAGTCTGTAATAACCCTAGGTTGTTACCATGCAAATTACATGTTGCCAAATTCAATATTTTTAAGCACCATTGTCTTTAACAAATCAATATAACCCTATCTGGAAAATTTGAGATCAATTGGACGTCTCTAAGTCAAAAAGTGCAATTTGGCGGTCTATATGCCCTAAACTAGACCTAGAATATTTTAATCTTAGAATTAAAATCTGATTGCATTTTTGAATTCCTCACCCCCAAATTAGCTAAGGGTGAAATTTTGGTTCAGTTTAGAGTTCATTTGGGCAATAATCCAATTTAATTTAAATTGGTTCAATTGCAATTAAGGGCTCCATACAATTTAAATTTGTAACTATACCCTCTGTCATTTCAAAACAGCGGGCGCGATCTGGACCGTCCAGTTCTTGGCCCAGATTGTGCGGCCCGCATTTTATCTCTGGATTGGTCAATCCAGACTGTTCCGTGGTTCGAGCGATAGATCGAACGGCATCCCGCTATCCGCTATAAGTAATGCTGCGATCCGTCAGATTCCGCGATCTGAATCCAACGGACGATCTGCTCCCCATGATCGGCCGTTAGATGTCCTCAAATCAGGACCATTCCGTCCCAACGAATGATCCATCAGACGGCTGCCGTAACTCCAGCGCTGTTCATCATCTTCTCCACTCCGCGCGAGGCCCCGACAGGGAAAATCCAAATCCCCGATAGTAGGACCTGTCCCCCCACTCCCCCAATCCAGCTCAGCATAGCCGTTATAGGTTTCCTAATCCAATGAAGCCGCTGAGTTGGGCTCTTCAGCCTGATACCTCCTTTTTGGAAGCTTCGAGAGCTCCTCTTGGCCCGAGCTCTCGGGTCAAGCCAGACCAAGCCCAGCCCCGCATTTCCTTCTGCACACCTTCCTGAGTCTATAAATAGCCTTAGACTTCACTCTGGAGGCTCCTTGCAGCTCAATTGGGTCCATTCCAATTCTTCCTACTAGCGCCATTGCTGCTCCGTCAGACTACTTCCAGTCGATCCCCAACCTTGCGTACAGCTGATAGAGGGTAGTTCCTGGAGTTCAGGACCCCTAAGAGCCTCGCTGCTGCAGCCGATCATCCCCGTCGTCCAGCCGAGCTTCAACCAGTAAAAAAAACAGGTACCCCTCATTTTGGACTGAGTCGTGTGGGCTCAGTTCATGTTCAATCCTTATCTCCAAACCTTTCCCTAGCTAAGGCGAACTCGTAGCAATCAAATTGAGGAGCTGGGAGGGTCCGTTCGATCGTATCGATCGAACGGATCATCCGCCTCTCAGAGCTTAGGGACCGAGTAAGGTCCCAGAGATCTAGAGCCTCCCAGGACCTGTTAAAATGGGGCTTTGATCCATCCTTACTCTCTGAAGGTGAACGTATCGAGTCCTAGCCCTGATGAGCTCCCTGTGAGGAGAATTTCTCCTCACACTGAGCGCCTTCTGATGGAAATCAGAGAATAAGGTCCAGAGGAATTGGCCCATCCCCTTTAACAATTTAAGGTTCCAAGGATCGGTCTCGGTCCCAGGAACATGTGGCCGTCGTCTTTGAGCACTGGCCTGGCCCTGAGATGAAGAATTTTGCCGATTAGGGGTCGACCTAATCGGGCTCTATCGGGGCCAGACGCCAGAGGAAGAAGATGACAGCGCGGGTCGGGTCGACCCGTGACCCGCGCTGTCGAACATTAACGGGCCTCCAGGCCCGATCGACCCGCGTGTTATTTCGGGCTGGCGCCGTTTTAAATATTAATAATCGATTTATTTAATTATTTTCCTTAAGGAAATTAGGGAAAATTAAATGGAAAAAATACAGAATGTATTTTCTTAATAACTTTTAAACCACTGGTTAAAAATTCATGAAACCTTGATGAAAATGTTCAGAAAAATCTCAGGAAGTTAAATATAAAATAAATCATACATCTGATGGTTAGATCTTTAATTATTGCCTAATTATAGTGAATGTTATTTAGGGTAGATTAGCCATTTTACTTATCCAAATTGCATGTTTAGGGTGCCCTTAGCTCACTGATGTTAATTAGATTGCATGTGCCAAGTATAAATATTTTTTGAGTTCTGTAAATGTAGATATGCCCTAATCTTGTCAAATCATAATTAGTAAATTTTAGGGCTTATACACATTGGATCATAGCAAATTTAGTCTCTGATTATTTGTATGAGTAATTAAGACTTGCATGCCAAATTTCATGTAATTTGAATGGTTGGATTTTTATTTATGTGCTAATCCTTTTTGCTTGAGTTTAAGGTTTGGTTAGCACTAAGTAACCACTGTTTGTTAAACTTTAATTATTATTTTGCTCTAAAACAGTAAGCTAATTGAAATGAAACCATCCTTTATTACCTGCTTAGTATACTCAAACAAATCCAAAATATTAGAATCTTAAATATCTTAATTAACTTAAGAAATCTCTAGATTTGGATCAAGCTTTTAAGACTTGATCTAGATCTGAGATTGCCACCAATAATACATAATTAATCCATTGTTTTGACATTGATCTTTAAATGCACACTTGATTTGACTTAAGGTTGAGAGGCGGTCAAACCCTAATCTACTTAAGGGGAATCTAAACCCTTAAGAACCTTAACTTAAGTAATGGATTTCAGGATTTTGAATTGAACATTTTCCAATAATACATCTGATTTACTATTGATCCTAAACATTTGAATTAGATATATTAAGGTTAATAATAATCTATGTCTAAACTTTAGATCCCTGATTTTCTCTTAAGAAAGGAGACTAGCATAAGAAGACAATTAAAATTATATTGATTAAACAAGTGATCTAATCCTTAACAATATGCTTAATTTAGTCCCATAATCTTAGTCTAAGTGTGATCAGATGATTCCATCATCTAATCTAATCATTCTAAATCCAATAATGAACCAGAACCTGATAGTATAATATTAACATCTAAAGAAGAGATCTTGATGCTCTCTTCATAAGATCGTCTTAAATTATATAAAAGACCTAAATTTATATATCATGAGGTAGGAGGCCTTGTAAGAATCCTTGAGGTAGAAGTATAGAAGATCCCTTCACCTTAGAACTTGATCAATTCCCCTTGTGGTAGTAATCACTTAAGACATTAGAAGAGATGCCTCTCCTTGTGGTAGAATCCAGGTTATGTGATCCCTGATCATATTAGATTTGTGAAACCTTGTATAGGACTTACCTATTAGTTTAAGACTTGCAGTCTTGATAAAATTCTCATTATATTAAATAGATTTGATTGAACCATGATTGTTGGGTAAGTGTAGTATCGTATACCCATATTGCTGGTCCCCAGTAATAATCTGGATTGGTTGAGTCACTCTAAGTAAGATTTGTCTTTGTTGCTATCCTGCGGGCTTAGGCGGACATAACCTCGCTTAGAATAAATCAATCAATCCTAAGAGTGTATTAAATGGGTACCCATTTCTTAGTTTTATTGAAGGACAGTTGCCATCGGGCAATGCCTCCTGGCGAAGATCGCTTCAATAGGTATGGCTTAGGTGAAACTAAGAAAAAGGAGAATTACCTTCCTTAAGACACTAAATATGATTGTGAGTTTAGTGACTAAATGCTTAGTTTGAGATACAAATCATCATCGGATGGTGCCTCCTAATGAATATCGCTTTATTAGGGTGGCGTAATCAAACTAAATGTTATGTCCTATCTTTGCAGCATATTTAATATGTGTATACAATCACCCTGCCCAATGATCTTTGAAGTAAATAGGCAACTTTAACTAAATATCGATCTAGAGTTTTGGAGTTAGAATCCTTTTAGCAGGATTCTGCACAGTGGAGACTCAGGATTCACTTATGTTTCTTACTACATTCTTCATGGATTTGTTTGGATTTTCCATGCATATCATATAATGGCATAAACATAAAGCATAAACGTGAGTTGATCTCATTCCTTCTGTAGTGACACATGGCTATCAGTGATTACAGTATGAGATATAAAATATTATATACACAGATTGGGGAATTTCAGGGTGCATCTGTGTCACCATACTGACTTCCTAACTGTTGTGATTACATTGGACCGTACGACTTATAAACCTTCAGTGATAGTTCTATGATATACTGTGATATAGCATATCTGTGAGTATTATTTCAGTAGCATATAGTGCAGCTTATAGCATCCTTCTCAGCATCTGACATTTTTTTAATGTATTTTCAGTACTTGGTTTTGATGCAATTTTTCTTTACTTAGTTCTTACAGTTCAGTTACTTGATGCTTTACAGTTTTCTTGCATTTTTACTTTATATTCTGCATATTTATTATATTTAGATTAGCTCGTATAGCTAGCTTCGTTGTGTTAGACTTCTTATCTAACACGGGGTACTTTTGGGATCTGGCAATTTGCTAGATCCTGAGCAATTATTGGAGATAGGTCAGGAAGATGTCCCAGAGTCTCAGGAGGAGCACTTGGAGCTATAGGGGATCGAGTACCTACTTTTACTTTCTAGTTCCTTCCAGTATTTTAGCTAGATTCTTTATATTCTACATTATTATGGTTTGTAATAAAACTCTGGATGTATTTTCACTTTTCTTTTCTGAGATAGATATATCTTCTACTACTTGAGACGAATGTATTCTGGATGTTATGCTTTTAGCTTCCGCACTCTGTTATATTACTATACATAGTATAGTGATGTGATCGGCGTACTAGAAACACTGATATATTTTGTAACGTACATGGGTCCTTCTCTCCTCCCTTATATTTTATGTACGTACTAAGTCTAATACTTAAGATAAGGGTTCCATTCTTATCTTAGGTATTGGCTCTCGAGCCTACTCTTAGGGCTCGAGTCAGCGGCCTTCAGTATGGCTTTGTCTCTTTAAGCCTATTCGGGACGATGGGTTTTACTTGCATGGCCCACCGTTCCGCCGCCAACCTATGAATTATACTCGTGTTTTGCGCACAGCGATGGGACAGGGCGCTACAGGATGTATTATTGGTGGCAATCTTAGACCTTGATCAAGTCTTAATAGCTTGATCAAAGTCTTAAGACTTCTTAAACTTAATTAGGATATTTAAGTTCTCAAATTTATGTTTATTCAATTTATACATCATAAATTAGCATACATAATTTAAATACAACTATCTTATTGTTATGGAGCATAATAGCAGAAAAATTTAGAAAAATAGAAAGTAATTAGTGCTAGTCAAACCATAAACCAATGCAAAAGGATTAGCACCTAATTACAAATCTAACCATCAGAATTTTATACAGCTTGGCACATAAGTTCTATTTAATCATACAGTTAATTAGAGACTAGTTTTGCTAAGATCCAATGACTAAAAACCCTAATTTTCACTGATCATAATTTAACAAGATTAGAGCATAAGTTAAAATATAGAGATTAGAAAACTAAATTAATTAGCACGTGCATTCTACTAATCAAAAGAAAATTAATGGTACCCTAATCATACAATTTGGCTAAATACACATACTAATCAACCCTAATTAAGATCTGACAAAATTAGGCAAAAATGGAAATTCTAACCATTAGATGTTTAATATTATTTTATATTCTTATTCCAGAGGATTTTCTAATCAAATTTTATATATAATATCATAAGGTTTAGACTAGTGGATTAAAAGTTATTTCATTAATACATTCTGCATTTTTATTTAAATAATTTCCTATGATTGGGTTAATTGGATTATTTTCCTTAAGAAAAATAATAAAATAATTCCAATTAATCGGATATTAATTAAACGGGTTTGGCCTGTTCACCAAAACACGCGAGTCGACTGGGGCCCGGATTACCCGGCACTATCGCACAGCATGGGTCATGGGCCAACCCGACCTGCACAGTGTTGTCATACCCGCTCCTTCATCCCGACGGATGGGCCGATTAGGAAAACCTAATCGGTCAATTTCGGTGCATCCAGGTCACGATAGGACCAGCTGAAGATTGCTACACCAGCACCATGACTAGGAGCACCAGTAGAGACCAGAAGCCCCAAGTGAGGTGGTCTGGATTGATCGGACCACACTCACCCGAAAGCTTCCTTAAAAAGCTATGGTGGCGAAACAATTCTCTCCACAGAGTCCATGCCAGGCCTGGGGTTCGATCCCTATACCTTCAGGGAGTTGAGACAAATTGAAGCCCCCCAGTCTGAGGGTCTGAGATGGGCTGTAATGTTGGGACCCTACTCGGTCCCAAGCTGCTTCATGGACTTAGCCCTCTCGATCGATATGATCGATCGGGGCTAGGTCAAGGCGCAAATTTGATAGCCTTAAGTTCGATTCGACAATATGAAGCTACACGCATCAAAAGAAGGGAGGTCTGAGCCTCATTGGCTCGAAACTGGCAAATGAGAGTACCTAGTTCGTCGAGATGGCTCGGGGTGTTTGACTGAGGGCAAGGCAAGCACTGGCTGAGCTTCCAGACGATGCAAGGGTCCTAAACACCAGGAGAGCCTACTATCATCGGTTCGAGAGCTTTTGGGATCGCCTACGTAAGCTTGAGTGATCGGCAATGGCGGAAGAGGCAGAGAGCTCAATTGATCAGCAATAATCAAATGGAGCAATGCTGGGGATATTTATAGCCTCAACAAGGAGTGGGGGAAGTTTCCAGAGGGATGGGTCAGGCTAGGAAGGACCTGAGAGGTCGGGCTATGACCGAGCTCTCGAATTTCTAATTCTAGCTCGGTCGGGCCACTAGGCCTGATTAGGGTACCTAGCCATATTAGGAGGATCCCCAATGGCTTGCTAAGCTAGAGGCACGAGTGGGGGACAAAGAGCGCAGCTAGCAGTATAGGGGGATCTTTGGTCAGATGCGCGAGCAAGTAGGGACGAAGGTCCATAGTGCCAGGACCTTCGGATGCGATCTGATCGATCGATCAGATGGCGGAATGGCTCGGATCGCTCGGATCCTAGCGGCCGATCGCGAAAGCAGTCCGGGCCGTAGGATCGGTCGAGCGGATCCAATGGCAGATCCGCAGATCTCAGATCCCAGCCATAGGATCCACAGGGGGGAACGGCGGGATGGAACGGGGTTCCACTGTCGCGCGACCCGGGCTCCGCAGCGGATCGCTTGCAGTCCGCATAGCAAATCCCGATCGTTTAAATGTGAATAGGATAGATTTGCAAATTCAATTTGTTGGAAGCCCTAAAATGCAATTAGATCAATTTAAATAAGTTTAAATTGATGTCTAAATGATCTCCAAATTTCACCAAACTTTCACCTCTTGTTAATTTGGGGGTGAGGAATTCAAAAATGTAATCAAATTTTAATTTTGAGATTAAAATATTTTAGGTCTAATCTAGGGCATTTAGATTGATCAAAATTTCATCTTGGACTTAGAGAAATCCAATTAAATTCAAATTTTCAGGATAGGCTTAATTTGATATTCTAAGAGTAATGGTATTAAAATTAAGGATTAATTAGGCTATAGATTAGCAGGGTAACAACCTAGGGTTGTTACAGACTCTCCCACTTAAGAACAATGTCATCCTCGACATCATCTTAAGAGAGAAAACAAACATGCAAAATTTGAAGAATATAAATATGATTTAGAAAGTTAACGGATACCTAAATTTTCAAAGAGATTAGGAAGCTTCCTTCTAATAGCCGCATCTTTCTCCCAAGTAGATTCCTCTAAAGAGCGATTCCTCCACTGAACCTTTACCATTGAGATTGAGTAATTTCTCAGTTGCTTCTGATAATAAGCTAAGATCTTAAATGGCTCCTCTACATAAGAAAGATCCAGCTGGAGAGATACTGCTGGGAGTCGAATTAGATGAGATGGATTACGAAGACATCTCTGCGGAGAAGAGATGTGGAACACATTATGGATTGCAGAGAAATCTTCATGAAGCTTCAATCGATAAGCTGCAGAATCATTTTTCTCTAGGATTTCAAAAGGTCCGGCGTAGCGGGGACTTAACTTCCTAGCTACACTAAAATGATACACGCCTTTCATCACATCAAGTGTTAGAGTACGATGATGAGCATCATGATACTTACTCTAATGATCTTGAGCTACTTTGATTCTTTGCTGGATTAGCTGAACCTTACAATTAGTTTCATCAACTAATTCTGAACCATATAGTTGAACGCTGCTAGTTTCAAACCATGCCAAAGAAATTTTTCACATCAAGTTGGTGAAGTGGCCAATCGAGATTAGCTGCCAAAGATAAAAGTACACGAACATTATTGATCATGGAAACTAGAGCAAAAGTTTCTTTATAGTCAATGCCATAGTATTGGGTGAATCCTTTGGCGACCAACCGAGCCTTATACCTGTCCACATTGCCATCTGCCTTGTACTTTACTGTGAAAATCTAGTTACACCCAACTGGTTTCTTACATCTTGGGAGGTCAGTAATTTCCCATGTATTATTCTCTTCAAGCACCCAAACTTCCTCATCGACTGCCGCCTTCCACTTAGGATACTTGAAAGCTTCTTGAATATTCAGAGGAACTTGTATATCTGTGATGCTATAAGTGAATGCATGAAAAGTAGATGATAGCTTATCATAAGAAATAAAATTTCCAATGGGATGCTGAGTGCATGATCTAACTCCTTTCCTCCAAGCTATGGGCATATTAAGAATTACATTTTCAAACTCGGAATCAATAGTACTATCAGGAGCATTGCTACCTGAAAGTTTGCTTGGATTAGAACCCAGTTTAGCCTCATGGGTTTGTTGAAAAAATGTGCCTTCTTATGTATCTTCTTGGATGTTCTCCTTATCCCACAAGTCAACAATGGGTTCAGGTTGATTAAATAAATCTGGAGGAATGTGATTTTATATGGTTATAGGTATGGGTTCGGGCTGTTAAATGAATCTAAAGGAATGTGATTTTCAATGGTGATGGGTGACTCACTAAATGACTCAAGATCCCAAAAATAATATTCCTGAGTTGAATACTCCCCCTGAATATCATGTTTGGGATAGTAAGGCTGGGTTTCATAAAATATGACATTCATTGAATTGTAGAATTTTCTTGTGACCAGAGAGTAACACTTAATAGGATGAATCTCCTATCTTAAATCTAAAGTTAAAAGACAAAATAATCGGAATGAGTTATAAAATAAAAGAAAGTCTAGAAAGCTAATAAAATCAAGGTTTCACCTGTTGGGTAACCTAGTTTACCCAATGAATGAACTCTAACCTATGATCTATTCCTATTCTCAGGAAAGGTCCTTAAGGTGTAGTGCTTAAGACTTAACAGAGATTATTGGAATCTAATTTATGGATTGATTTTACTCACTTGATTGATATTAAGAAGATTTTAACATTTGCTTAGGGTTCTGGAATGTTAACTAAAAGGTAAATGTACTTAATTCAATCTTAAGGCAAAATGACTATTTTGCCCTTACTTTAAGGGTCAAAAAGTCAACTTTTGACTTAGAGGTCAAAATTGAATTCTCTTAGTTCTAATTGGTTCCTTACTGTCTAAC
Organism: Gastrodia elata; assembly: GCA_016760335.1. Lineage (NCBI taxonomy): Eukaryota > Viridiplantae > Streptophyta > Magnoliopsida > Asparagales > Orchidaceae > Gastrodia > Gastrodia elata. The sequence goes on along the minus strand of CM028670.1, from coordinate 28,316,213 downwards.
TTAAAGATAGACAGTAAGTACGCCTAAATCGGGCGAGAAACGGTCAAGTTATGACTAAAATAAGGCTATGGGTAATTTGGTCATTTATCTAAATTTCCAGGGTTCAAATCCTAAATATTATTTCAGTATGTTGATGACATTGAAATTTTAGGTTAGATAGCTTCTTGAATTTTTGAATTTGGAGTTGATTTGACCAAGTTATGGTCGTTTGAAGTCTAGGGGCATTTTGGTCATTTTTCACTAAAGTCAACTCTAAGTTCTAGGGTTGACTTTTTATCTTGATATCTGAATGAGAAAACTAAACTACTATGGTGATGGGGCCGCTCTCCTGAGCATTTTAAGACCCATATTGACTATGTTTCGATAACCGAGTAAAAAGTTATGAGGCTCTAAAGAGGTCCTATAATGGTACCTCGTTATACGTACCATGAAATAAATTTTTACATTATGTTATTTGAATCCTTATATTTTTCTGAATATTTTAAGACCTATATTGGCTATGTTTGGATTATCCTACAAAAAGTTATTAAACTTCTAAGATTTACTATTCAAAAATATAATTTGAATAATTTTACTATTTATTTATTCAAATTGTATTATTTTACTGTTCATTCCTAAATTTTTTTATATAAAATTTCTAAAATCATTAATTTTTAATTAATCTGAGATTAATTAGGCTTAATTATTAATTAATATTAATTAATCTATTATTTAATTAATTAAATTATATTTATTAATATTTTACTGTATCAAAGTAATTAGTGCTAATCACTATTTAATTAGTTTTAATTACCTGTTAATATCTATTTAAGAATATTTAATTATACTTTACTGTTCATTAGTAATTAATTATCCTAATTACTGTTTAGGGTTTAATTAACCTTTTAATTAACCCTATTTAATCTCTAATTATACTTAATTAATTAAGGTTACTTTTCAAAAGTAATTAGTACTAATCCTAATTTAATTAACCACTAACTGTAATTAATTAAGGCTAAATAGTAATTAATTAACATTAACAATAATTAAATTATTAATTAAATTAACAGACAGTGGGTCCAACTAGACACGTGGCACTGCCAGAGGCCGCTACATGGCACTGTGGGCCCCACAGGGGCTGACTCAGCTCGGGTGACTGGGCAGTGGGCCCCACCTGACACGTGGCACTGCCAGAGACTGCCACATGGCACTATGGGCCCCACGGGGAGCCGGACCGCAGCGGTTGACCGGGCAATGAGTCCCACTTGCCACGTGGCGGGCCCAGAGGCTGCCACATGGCGCTGTGGGCCCCACTGGGGAGCCGAACCGCCGCGCGGGCTCGGGCGGTGGGCCCCACGTGACACGTGGCGTGCCGGCTGGCTGCCACGTGGCACTGGTGGGCCCCATGGCCGAAGCCGAAGCGTCGCAGGCTTCGGCTGGTGGGTCCCACTGGACACGTGGCAGGCCCAGAAGGCGCCACGTCGCACTGGTGGGCCCCACCCGGCTGACGCGGACCCGGCTCGAGCGAGTCGGGCTCGGGTCGACCCGGCCTGACCCGGACTTCATCTCCTTCACGGAGATGGCCCGAGGGCGCCGGGCTAGGGCATGGCTTCTGTTGGCCTTCCCGGCGCCGGACCACCTCGGCCCGCACGGCCGCCGGTAGCCCTCGACAAGGGCTACACGCCGGTGGGCGGACCTTCGCCGGAGGTGGCCGGGATCATCGGCAAAATGAAACCCTAATTTTCTAGGGTTACGACTAACGGTTTCTACTGCAGCCCTACACCTAATTGCCGTCGATCCGGTTGTGCTAACTGTGATCAGACCCGTTGGATCGACAATCGGGACTTTAGAATAGCTATTCGAAACAAAAATTGCAACAATCGAAGGAGGAACAGGGGAGATCGGGACACCTGGATTCGGACGGTCGGCCAGGGCTCGGGGCTTCGAGCTTGTTCTGGGCTCGGGTTTGCAAAAACTCCGAGCCCAGAGGCCGGTCGGGGTCTTATAGACCTGCCGGCGACCTCGCCGAGGCCGGGGAGGGCTCCGGTTGGCCAGGCGGGGAGGCGGGGCACCGCGTATCGCGCGGGACGGAGCCGTTGGATCCGGGCCCGATCCAACGGCTATGAGGGCGCCGTCTGGATAGACGGCGCCGTCATCTACAGTTGACGGGTTCGTTAATTACTCAACGGCGGCCGTTAAGTAATAAATTAAATATATTTTTTTTTAATTTCCAGAAAATTTTGAACATATTTTTTCCTAGCTAATTTGGGGTCAAGGAATTCAATGGCGAAGTCAGATTTTCGATTCGACAAGTATTTTGATACCTCAATTTCTGGGATATTTTTATTATTAAAATATTCATCGAAATTTCGATGACTTCCGATTGACACGAAAACTTCACCCTAAGCTAATTTGGGGTCAATGAACGTAATGGCAGTGTCCGTCTTTCGATCGGAGGTCAATTTAAATAGGTCAATTTCTAGGGTTTCTGGATTTCCAGAAATCAGAATTCGATCCGTTTGACTCCTGATTTGGACTAGGTCTCCAAGGTTGACTCCATTTGACCTAATTAGCACTTATAATTGTGTTTAAGACTTAGGATTAGTCCTAATCAACTATGGTAACAACTCAGGTTGTTACAACATCTCCATTTGCTCCTTATTAAAAGAGCAAGTTTTAGGTTGTGGCAATTGTTCATCGGTAGCCACATGATTTCCTCGCCCTTCTTTCTCAAGTGGTTGACATGGCTTCCAATCTACTGGCTTTCCATGAATATTCCAGCAAGTTTCTTTTGAGTGTCCTGGCTTTCTGTAATGATCACACCAAGATCTACCTAATTTAAATTTTTTGATGGTTGTCAAAAAGAGCAAATTGAGTCTTAAGAGCCGAGCTTTCTTCCATATTGAGTTGCTTATGGGATCCCGTCATGAGATTTTTCGACTTTCTTCGCGACGGACTTTAGAGAATGCCTCTCTAAGGCTATGTAGAGGTTTTACTCCTATGATTCTTCATCTGATTTCATCAAGATTTTTGTTCAAGCATAACAAAATTTAAACACACATTTCCCTTTGACAATCTTTTTATATAACAAACCATCAGTAACATAATTCTAGTTATGAACCTCAAAAGTATCAAGTTGACACCATAGATGAGTAAGAGTATTGAAATATTCAGTTACCGTTAGGTTTCCTTGACACAAATCGTGGAGGATGCCTGCAATCTGGATGATTTCAGATGTATTTTCTTTGTCTGAGAAAGTTTCTTTTGCCATGTCTTAGATTTCTTTGGCAGTATCAAATGACAGAAATTTTTTGCCAATGCCAGTGGTCATAGAGTTGACTAGCCAGGACATGACCATATTATTTTCTGCCATCTATTTTTTGTAGGTTGATGTTGTGGTTTCTAGTGCCGCCAAAGCTCCGGCGATGTAGTCACCTAAATAGTAATATGGAGTGAGACCATTGCAAATAATTTTGCCCATTCAATTTATGGGCTGTGATTGGAAGATGAGAGGTTTCCATTTTCTCTGATACCATGTAGATATTTGAAGACAAAATATGAAGGAACACACACTCAAATTATTTTGTGATAATTTTTACAATGAAAGAAAGCATAAATAAATAACCTACATATGTGAGATAATTTTGGAATGGTGTACTATCCCCGGATGAAATTTCCCTTATATGGAAAGTGAATAAAATACCTTGTTATAATTACTCCTAAATCATAATAAAGGCTGTATATTATACTAGTTTAATAAATAGTAAATCAATTATAAAAAAGGCTTGATTTCCAACACTCCCCCTCAAGCCGCATTGTGGATGTTGATCATTCCAAGTTTTTTTGTGAGATATTCGAAGTTAACTCGAGCAAGAGCTTTTGTGAGAATATCAACCGTTTGACAGTTTGTTGGAGTGTAATTGACTTTAAAAACTCCTTCTTTAATATTTTCCTTGATAATGTGTTGATCTATCTCCACGTGTTTAGTTCGATGATGATGAACCAGATTCTTAGTGATAATGATAGCAGCTTGATTGTCATAGTATAACACCATGGGATTCTTCAATGGAACCCATAATTCTTCTAACAGCATGTTTAACTAGATTCCTTCGTAAATACCGTGTGCCATAGCACAAAATTCTGCCTTAGCACTGCCATGGGCTAGCACTGACTGTTTGTTGCTTCGCCATGTAACCAAGTTCCCCCATACAAATGAATAATAGCATGAAGTTGATCTTCGATCAGTCACTGAACCTACCCAATCTGCATCTGAATAAATATCAATTTCTTTCTTTGTTATTTTTTGAAAGAAGAGACCATTTCCTGGTGTCATTTTGAGGTATCTCAATATTCTAGTCACAGCAGTCATATGTTTTTTAGTTGGATTATTCATGAATTGACTTATCACACTAACGGAGAAGCAGATGTCTGGCCTTGTATGAGAAAGATAGATGAGTTTCCCCATAAGATGTTGATATCTTACAAGTATTTTATAAATGGATTTAAATTACATTTTCCACCATCTCTTTCTCAAATTTTGAGAGATAATAAGAATACTAATAAATGGGTTAAAAGAGTACAAACTATTTCTTTATGAGTAATTATTGACTGCATTTAGATTGAAAGAAGTGCTCGACTTTTCAAAAATTATCTTACAATTATAATTATAGGGATCATTGGTAAGTGGACTCCATTTTCTCGATGTTCAAAAATTCTCAAGTCAATTTTGCTATTATAAACAAAGTTGTTTGGCATGTGAACATTTGAGAAATTTGAAGTTAAAGTTATCCAATTACAGTGTAATCAATCTAAGGGTAAATAAATAAATTTGAACAAAAACTATTCTGAACTTCAAAGTTGTGAACCTAAGTAGACCTCCTCCCCTCGAGCGCTCCGCTGCTCCTCTCCATCCGCATAATCTCGAGTTACACTTGATTCGGGCATAACTCATTTACGTAGTTTTCAATATTTACAAATGCAAAATCGGATTACAATATAAATTTTTCACCCGTGACTTCAAACCAAACACAAGTAATATCCCTTTACTCAAAAAAAAATTATTTTACTCTATTTTTACTTCAAACAAAACAGCCCCTTAGCAAAAAATTGTTACAAATTCGAATCGTTGGTTTGAATAAAATGGGTCCAGTTTTATGAGTTCGCCCGTCGAATCATAGAATATGCAGAATTTTTGCAGGTTTGACAAAACCATATTTAACTTTAAATAAAAAACCAACTTTGCATTCATTGGTTACAGATTTACCCACTCACTTACTTTGCTGCAATAATATACAATTTAATGTAATTTTAGAATTTTCAAAATCAAATTTAATAGTTTAACGTAAATTCATAAAGCTTGAGATGCATATATATAGAGCTTAATGTAATTTTAGAAATATTAAAATCAAATTTAATAGTTATTCATCATTAAGAAAATACTAAACCATTTTTCTTATATTAAAAATAATTAATTAATATTTTTAATTTACTTTTTATTATATTTATTAATTAGTACATATCTAATAACAATTTATATTAATTTATTAATTAGTACATATTTAAGAACTTGATTAAGTAAATAATACTTAATCTAAATCTAAAATTTGCCATCAATAATATACTAATAGTGTATTGATTGGTCATTAATCTATAAACCAACAAATTGGTCTTAATTAGGCTAGGATAGGGGTTAAACCCTAACATGTTTGATTAAAACTTGAACCCTTAATCACTTAATTAATTAACTTGATTGCAAGATAATTTAACTAACATTATTCCAATAATGTGTCTGATTTAGTATTGACCTTAAATCATTAAAGTAGAAGTACTAAGGTTAATAATAAACTTATGTGATTAAAACATCTGAATCTAAGCTTAAGATCCCTGATTTTTTCTTATATAAGACTCTTAGCATAAAAATGATAATAAAATAATATTGATTTATAGAATGATTTAATCCTAATAATATTCTTGATTTTATTCCATGATTATAGAATAGGATAGATTAGATGAGTCTAACCATCGAATCTGATCAATTTAATCTAAGCCCAATAAGTGAACCTTATGAATTTAGTTTAATTATTAGAAGTGTAAGATCTTGATAATCTTATTATATGAGTGTTTTGAAATGTCTAAAAGGCCTAATTAATGCTAATACATTGAGGTAGGAAAGGCTTATTGTGACATATTGAGGCAATAACTTAGATGATCCTCCTTAACCTTAGAAATTTATCTTAAACCTTGTAGTAGAATTCACTTAAGATATTAGAATGAGATTTATCCTTGGAACCCATATTGAGTAGGACTCACCCATATTGAGTGACCTTTTGGTCACATCCTTGGAACCTCGAATAGGACTCACCCAATTAAAGTAAGGATTTATAGCTTTGATAAATCATTGGTTATTAAATAGAATTGATTGAGCTCGGATTATTGGTTGGTTATAATCATACATACCCATGGTGCTGAGTCACTACAGTAATATTCAGGTTTGGATGAGTTACTCTAATATGGACTTATGATCAGGTGCTTTCCCGAGGGATAAGCCAAATACAGTCCTGCTAGAGTAAGAGTGTGAATTAGAATCTTAGTTTGAGAGAAGAATAACTATAACAAGGTTCTACCTCTTATCTTGTGTGTGCCTTGATAAGTACAGTTATAAGTAAACTAAGTGTTAAATTATGGTGCCCCGCTCCTTAAACCACAATTATTAGACTAAAGAGTGGAGTGTCACTTTGGCAAATCCCTTACTTAATATTAGATTAGGTACTTACCCTAATTCACTAGTAAGGAAGAGATAAGCCACTGTATACATGCATTAAACCCAGTCACTAAGCGAATACAGATTATAGTGCGGAAGCAAAGTAAAATAGGTATACATCTAGATTATCATAATAAATATGGAAGTGCATAATACAACTTAGAGTATAAAGTATAGTAAGGAAAAACATAGCTAGGGTATCTGTATTATTACAGTATTAAATGAATAGTTTAAAAGAACTAAAATAAAATCTCTCATGCTCACAGAAAACTAGAAAAGGAACTAAGCAACATCTGGCTCTCCTGGCTGATGCTCCTCTTCAATAAATAGTTCCTCTTCTTCAGCACCTAGCTCTTCAAACCTATCTAAATCTGACATTATCAGTTTCACAATGCTAGTGCTCCAGCTAATAAAAGAAAATCTTATTAGATAATTATCTAAGTACATTTTAGGTTGAATATTTTACATAAATTATTAATGTCACCATTTACACATATAAACCAAAACAACTATATAGCATGGGAGCAATAAGCATACAATGAGCAGGATAAGTTATAAATACAATATTTATAATTAAGTAGGAATTGAGGCAAAAGGCACACCTCAAGCAAACTAAATAAGAAATATGCATACATATATAATGCAGTAAGTAAAAGTATTGAAAGAAAAGTCTAATCCTAAAATATGCTGATGGTCACATGACATATGCTGATTAAGAATAGTAAGTCTGAAAGTGGTACATATAATAAGCAGTAAAATCTAGCATCCTATAAATATGTACAAGTGAGTAGGTAAGCAAAATACAGCTGATTAATATAACATGCATCAATAGCACAATAAATAATAAACTAAAACTGAAATAGGTATATAAAATGGCCATATCAAAAAATTGGCCAATCGTGCCCAGACAGAGATTCCCAAAGCCTTTTGGGGCTAGGGTAGACATAACAAAACAACAAAACTGAGGAGGCAGTAAACACAAATACAGAATCTTTTAGTTATTTTACTTTTTTTCCTGTTGACACATTCAGAAACAGCTGAGGAGTCAAGCACGTTTGCAAGATTATATGGGTTCCAAACTTAACACACACTCCTCAATAAGTAATACTAAGCATCCTTATTACTCCTTACCCTTATCCATTAGGGTAAATATGCATCAGAACCTACCAAAATATACTGAACCTAATATAATTGTTATCCTAATAATTATATATTTTCATTTCATGCACAAAGTATTCTTGCATGACATGTCTAAGGAATTAAGCACAAAATACAATGAATGCGTACCATAAATAAATCAAGTAAGCAAGAGACTCTTCTATACATGGTGATATTGTTGTTGTCTAATTAAACCATTCTAACTATTCTAAGTTACACAAGTTTAGAATCTCTAATTCCTACTATCGAGTATCACTTAGAAATACAACCTTATAAATTACAAAATATTAGGACTAGCTAGGTCCTAATATGATTAAATCAATGTCTATGTAAGTTAAACAGTAAATTGGTGCAACCTAATTAATGTATTTGGTCATTCTAGACTAGAAGCTGACCAAAATCTACTAAGTTAGAGATTATGAATTAAATGCCATGAGCTTGAGCTTAATCACATAATCACAAAGGTAAAGTCTAAGGGTCTAAGGTTTTAGTTCTAAGTGAACCAATGATTGATGTAAATACTATTAAGTAAAGTCAAGCTTAATAGGATGATTCCTCTATTCTTAATCTAAAATTAAAAGATAAAATAATCAAAATGAAATTATGAAAATCTAAAAAATAATAAAATTAAGGATTCATTCATTGAATAATCTCGTTATTTAATGAATGAAATATAACCTAAGATCTATCCTTAATCATAAGGAACATATCCTAAGGTGAAGTAAGGATTCCTAATGATAAAGCTTAGAGAATTTTTAAGAATTGATTGAATTTCCTTACACTTGTTGATTTTATTTAATTAGGGAAGTTAGGGGTGGATTTTAGTTAAGGATTATTTTCCTTAGAGATTTTTAAACCTAAAGTTAAGGCATTTTACAAATTATTCCAATTGAGGGATTTAGGACTTTAATTGATCATAAATCAACTTTATTACTGATTTTAATAATTTAAAAGGTATTTTAAGGTTTAAGGGTACTTAACCTAAAGTTTAGGCAAAATGACCATTTTGCTCCTACTTAGGGTCCAAGAAGCTACTTTTTGAATTAATGCTCTAAATTGGAATGTCCTACTGCCAAATAATTTCTTACTATCTAATATGAAGATAGACAGTAAGTACGCCAAATTTGGATAAGAAATGGGTTAGACAGGTCCAAACTAAGGTTTTTGACATAAGGGGCATTTTAGTAAATTATACTTAATAGAATCTAAATTTTTATACAATTTATTGTTGGTTGCTATTCAAGGATTCCATAAAGTTTAAGAATACTAAATTTTGAGGTCTAATGACTAAGTTATGGATGTATTAATTTTTAAGGGCAATTCGGTAATTTCTAATGGTCAAAGGGGGCTAAAATTGAACTTTTCCATTTGAGGTTCAAATTCAACAAACTAAGTTTCTATAGTTTTCCTACAATACACTGGGTACTTTAATTAGGAGTAGACATAATTTGGACTTCAATTGGTCAAGTTATGGCCTAACTAGGGTTAGGGGTGGATTTGGAGTTTAATTGACCAAGTTATGGTCAATTAAAAACTAAGGGCATTTTTGTCATTTTTGGGTGAGGGTCCTAAATGTCACTTTACAAACTAAGCTCCAAATGGGAGAACTAATACTATCACAGTGGTGGGGCTATTTTTCTGAGTATTTTAAGACCCATATTGCCTATGTTTGGATAACTATGTTAAAAGTTACGGGATTTGTTTAGGACCTAAAATGTCACTAGGTTAAATATACCTCGAATTGAATTTTTCAATTACGTCATTTGATTTCTTTTATTTTTATGAGTAAAATGAGACCTATATTTGATTTGTTTGGATCAATATTGTTAAAGTTATGAGGCTTTCAAGTTTTATTAAATAAAATTTAAATTAAATGATATTATTATTTATTTATACAAATTAAATAAATTTGTTGTTTTAAATAAATAGGATTACTAAATTAATTAACTTATATATACTTATTATTTTTAATTAATTAATTAATTTAAATTAAACTAATTACTAATTACAATTAATATTAACTTAATTAACTACTGTATTATACTTAATATTAGTTAATTAATCAATTATCATAGTTTAATTAACCTATTAATCAGAATATACATACATACATACATATATATATATATATATATATATATATATATATATATATATATATATACTTAGTTTAAATTTGTGACAACCCAAGGTTGCTACCCATCTTACTTTAAGCATAATTATATTATAATTATCATTCCATTAAGTTCATCTAGTCATTAGAACCCAACCTTGAATGTTTGGAGCAATTCGAAGCTTAATCGATTATTTTGGAATATTTAAATATTTAATTAATTCAAAAATTGAGGTGTTTATTTTAACCTCGAAATCGAAATCCAACTTCACCATTGCGATCGTCACCCCCAAATTAGCTAGGGGTGATATTTTGGACGCATTTGGAAATTGTCGGATTTTCGCGAATATTTTAATATAATTAAATACCCCAAAAATTAGCATAATTAAATAATCGTTGGAATCAAATTCCGACTTCGCTGTTAGATTCCTCACCCCCAAATTAGCTAAGGGTGAATTTTTGGGATTTTTCGGAGCACGTCTCTAAAACATGAATTTTTAAATAATTAGAGAAAATAAATAAGTACTTATTTAGTACTTAATTTGCAATTTCTCATCCTCTCTTCTAGCTAGCACCTGAATTTTGGCTGACCATCTCCTTCATGCGGCTGAACCTTGCTCCCCTCACTCTCCCCCATACTTGATGGGAGAGAGCTTGCCTCCTAGCCCTATAGACCATAGGCTTCCTCCCATCCTCCTCTTCTCTTTTATTAAGAGAGCTCAGCCCTCCCTCCTGAATTTTTGCTATCAAGTTAAGCTCTAAAGCTCTCTCCCTTCCCCTCCATTGCTATACCTTAGGCTGAAGAAGAAGGAGAATCTCCTCCTCTAAGCCTTCAAAGTCTCCTTCTTCCTTCTCTCACAAGGCTAAAGGTACCCTTTTGCTGCTCTCATTATCTTCCTCATGTTATTACAATGTTTGAATATATCTTTAGAAGTTCATAAGCATGTATGGAATCCATTAAGGCTCTTAAAAGCATCTCATTTGTTGAAGGAAAACTGCTCTGTTTTTCATTTATTCTGCATACCCTTGCATTCATCATCATTTTTTGTATAGTTAGGATGCTTCATTTGTGCCGATTTTGGTATCAATGGAAAGGTGTCGGAGAGACATTTCCATTAATATAGGGCACCTCTCATGGAATGCTCTGGATTGGGAGTATTTGAGCTCGAAAGTAAGCTTTTTAGATTTCATCCAGGCGAAAAATGTTGTCTTACACTGCAGCGCGCTGCTGCGCCCGAAGTTGCAGAAATGGACCGCTACAGTGCGCCACAGCGCGCTGGAGCGGCTGCAGCGGTATTTCATGAAAAACATTAGGAAAATGGACATTAAACTAATTGAACAGTATTTCGCAAAATGGATCGCTCCAGCGCGCTGCAGCGGGCTGCAGCGGAATTTTCGGAAAACCTTAAGAAATGTCAAAAATAAATTAATTAAATAGTTATTTCACAAGTTGGTCCACTGCAGCACGCCATAGCGAGCTACAGCGGGCCGTAGCGCTGCAACTCTAAAACCGCCATAGCACGCTTGCCACGGCAGAAGCGCCACAGTGCGCTGTGGCTCCCAAAATTGCAAAACTGCCCAAATTTTTTTTGAAAATCTGCCCAAATTTTTTGTAAAACTGCCCAGTTTTGGCTGAAATGGCGAAAACTTCACTGTTTTTGCATTTCAGTGGTTTTCGCCATTTCAGCCAAAACTGAATTATATCAAATTTGAAACATTGCATAAAATTCTAAGTGAAAATTAAGTTTGAAACTTTATACCTTAAATGTATTGTACAAATTGCTAGGCAGCTTAAAATTTCAGTGCCAACAATAATCTAAAATAATATTTAGGTTTTGAACCCTAGAAAAAAATCTAAAATGACCAAAATACCCTTAACCATAATTAGGACATAACTTGACCAATTGGAGTCTAATTTGGGTCTACTCCCCATTAAAATACTTAGTGTGATATAGGGAAGCTATAGCCACTGAGTTGCTAAATTTAGACACCAAATGGAAGAGTTAACTTTTTGACCCCTCTTAACTTAGAAAATTATCAATTTACCTTTAAAAATTCAAATGACTATAACTAATGTATTAGACCTCTAAATTTAGTATTCTTAGACTCAATAAAATCCTTGAACAGCAACCAATAGTAAATTGTATAAAAATATAGATTTCATTAAATGCAATTTACTAAAATACCCCTTAAATCAAATTCCTTAGTTTGGACCTATAGGACCCATTTCTTATCCAAATTGAGCGTACTTACTGCCTATCTTCATGTTAAATAGTAAGAAATCATTTGGCAATAAGAAATTTTAATTTGGAGCCCCAAATCAAAAGGTCACTTTTTGGACCCTAAAGTAGGGGCAAAATGGTCATTTTGCCCAAAATTTCGGTTGAGCATCCTTAACCTTTAAATTATCTTTTAAAAAACTAAAACAAGTATTAGAACTATGTTACAATCATTTAAGTGAGAAGAATCAGTTATTAGGTTGAATTTGTTAAAATTTCTACAAAATTCTTCAAGTCTTTAGGATCCTTCACCTCACATTAGGATTACTCCTGAGATTAAGACTAACTCATAGGTTAAATTTTATTCATTGGATAAGTGGGTTATTCAATAAATAAATCCTTGGTTTTATTAGTTTCTAGATTTTTCAACTTATTTGGATTATTTTGTCTTTCAACATTAGATTTAGAATAGGAGATTCATCCTATTAAGATTGATTTACTTAATAGGATTTACCTTAATCATTAGATCATTTTTAGATTAAAACCTAGATCTTATATCTTATCCTTTTAGATTATGTGATTAAGCCCAATCTTATGATATTTAATCCATAATTTATTGCTTAGTAGATCTTAGATAAAATATCTAAATTCATCAAATTAGGATGTTATGATTTATTAATTAAACTTGTAGTCTTATTTAATTAGATTAGATTAGAACCTGATCAGTTATAATTCTTTTAACTTATAAGGATGAATTTCTAAGTTACACTTGATAGTAGAAATTGGAGATCCTAAACTTGTGTAGCTTAGAATAGTTATAATGGTTTAATTAGATAACAACAGTGTCACCATGTGTAGAGAGTCCCTTGCTTACTTGAATTATTTGTGCTACATATTCCTTATTTTTGTGCTTAATTCATTGGACATATCATATAAGAAACTTTGTGCATGAAATAAAAACTTAGAATAATTAGGATAATAGTTGCCTTTGGGTTTAGTATATTTTAGTAGATTCGGGTGTACATTTACCCTAATGGACAGGGGTAAGGAGTAATAAGGATGCTTAACATTACTCATTGAGGAGTGTGTGTTAGGCTTGGAACCTATATAGTCTTGCAGACGTGCTTGACTTTTTAGCTGTTTCTGGACGTGTCCACTGAGATAAAGTAAAATAACTAAAAGATTCTGCATTTATATTTACTGCCTCCTCAGTTCTTGTGGGGCCCCTGTACTGATAATAGGGAGTACGGTGCTTCATCCGTGGCAAATCCCCAACTTAAGTAAAGTCAGGTAAAATCCAACTTGCCTTAAGCTCAGGACTTGTCACCTAAATACTATAAACATCCATCAATACATATGTATATCAAAGTGGCAGAAGCATAAAAGTGTAAAGTAACATCCACAAGCACAACATAGTAGAAGAGAAAGGAGCAGCAACTCATCATAAGTGCAAAAAAGTAATATATATCTAGAATTTAATTATTACAAATTGAATTAAATGAAAATATAAAAGTCTCTCAATCTCACTGAAAGAGAAATGTAAAGAGTCTATCTAAGCTACAGAATGATCCTCCTCCTGAACTGGCTCCTCTCCTGCAGCACTGCCCATAAACAACTCTAAATCTAACATTTATCAGTATCACAAATGCTATGGCCCCAGCCAACAAAATAAAAAGGTTACACTTAGACAATTATCTAAGTATATTTTAGGCTATTTTAAATGAACTGATTAATTAAAGATATCATATTTGATTAATCTAACATACAAGCAATTATGGGGTGCAACAAGCTATACAAGAACAGGGTAACTATAAACTATCCATTTATAACAATCAACAAGAATGTGAAATAACATATAATGCACAAAAGTAAGCAAGGTGAAGCTGAAAGCAAAAGTAACTGCAACTACTATAATAAATCTGATCCTAACATGATTATGATCTCATTAAAATATACTGAGTATAAAAGAGCACATGTACTGAACATAACAAGAAATTCTAACATTCCAAACATGCTAGTGTATATAGCTAATTTATAAGAGTATACATACAACATGTAGATTGATATGAACAGGAAAGACCACTGAGACATGTGGCAAAAAGCAAGATAATCAAAGTATCGTAAAGCCACTGAGACATGTAACAAAGCAAGCAAGTACTGTAAGAAAGACCACTGAAATATGTGGCATAGTAAGCAAAACTGAAAACTAGACTAGAGTAGTAGTAAGCCTAAGACATAGTACTGTCATACCAAATAATAGGCCATACAGGGCCTTTGAACTGAGAGTTCAACTATAACCATCCTAGACATCCAATACGATAGGCCTGAGTTGCACTCATAGAATAAGTCTATAACCATCCTAAACATCCAATACGCTAGGCCTGAGACTATTCTATAACAATACAAGAACTGAAGAGGCAGACTAAGCTAGGACATACTATACTAACTGAAAGCACTGTAAGAACTAGATGAATGCTATGCTTTACAAACACTAACTTAGGATGTATCATCCATATCCTAAGTTCTCCTATTATGCTCACGAATTAAGGCTCAATATCCAAGGTATGTCAATCTATCAAGTTAAAGTAAGCAAGAGACTCAATCTAGATTTATGTGATATATATTGTCGTCTAATTTGTCCAATCTAGCTATTCTGAGAAGATACAAGTTTAGGATCTCCAATATCCAGTTATCGAGTAAAATCTCAGATTTACGATCTTAAAGTTAATATTAGAACTTAACAAGTTTTAATCCCAAATCATATAACGACTATAAGATTTTAACAAATGAATTACGACCTAATTATTAATAATTTTCTCTCTTACCCAAATCTTGATCAAGTAAATCAAGATTTAAGGATTTTGGATTTAAACTCCACCTTCGTGTTCACATCCTAAATCCAAGGTGATGTCCTAATAAGGATCTAGGGTTCATACTTAATTCCTAAGTTAAGGTTAAGGAATCCTATAATCTGAAGGATCCAAGAACTAAGAACTTAATGAAACGCTACTATACTGATTATAAGATAAAATAATCAATTAAGAACTTGAGAATTTAAGATCTATACCCAATCTTTTAGGATAATCTCATTATCCTATATATTGAATTAATTATATACCCATATGGAAGGTTTCAAGATATTAAAATAATAAATTATCTAGAGAATTTCAATTGGAGATAGTTTAATTCAAGTGGAAGATCAAAAATCTAAGATTTAAGATCTAATGTTTGATCACTTTAGACTTAAATTAGGTTTTCAACTTAGACTTTCTAAATGTGTTTCTTTTAGAATTTTTAAGCGCATAAGCTAACTTAATTGAACTTATTAATTTGAGATTTAACATCTAAATTATTAGATTCAATTATTAAGGCAAAGTGATCCTTTTTATGATCACTTAAGATCTAAATGTCTTAATTAAGGCTAAATGAAGATTTCTCAACCTAACATGAATATTTTTAACTTAAGAATTCAGAGAGATGCTGATAATCTAACTAGGGATAGTCTACTGAATTTTCCAAGGTTTAAGGGGCACTAAACATATTTTGGTCAAAATGACCAAAATACCCCTCTTAAGGCTAAATATGGGACTTTAGGATTTAATTATCCAAATTACTTCTAATCTATTTTAATGTGTTTCATATTGGTTAATGAAGTGGGAAGCACACTTAACCTAGGTTTTGATAACTTAATTAAGCTAATTAGCACTAATCACCTATTTAAGCCAATTAGGGTGATTAATGAATTTAAGGCATTCTAGCGCAATCCAACCTTACCCAAAGGTTCTAATATACTTAAGATAGCATTAAGAATTAACTTACCAAAAATCAGAGGCTTAATCCTGACTTAGTTCACTAATCCCTAATTAGGGTGATTAAGGAGTGATTAGGAAAATTAGGTTCCTAAATTACTTTTAATGGTTTACATAGGTTCCTTAAGATTAAATGAGCAATCAGAACCCTTAATCAATTAATTTGGTTATTAGTTGAATTTATTGTGATTTAATTAAAAATAGAAAAGGATTAGGGAATTATTTTAAATCCAACCATTAGATCTGTGATTTTATTTTAGATTTAGATTCCTTGTATTTTTCTGATTCAAGTGGTATATTGGATCATACCATTTGGATCAATATAGGCAAAGTTATTAAGTTAATTTATTCTGTATTTTTATTTAAATAGAAATCATAGGATTTAATTTCTAAATTAATTTCCTTAAGGAAATTAAATCCAGAAATTCTAATATTATCTGCCGGCCCAAATTCAAAACGCGCGGGTCACGGGTCGGCCCGACCCGGACTTCATCTTCCTCCTCTAGACGGGCTCCGCCCTAGTGGAACTTCCACGCCAAAATTCTCCACGCTCCGGCCACGCCACGCCTAGCCCTCGATGGCTACACCTTCAGGAGGCTTAGACCCATCGATTAAGGAAAGAACCCCCATCTGGTTCCTTCTAAATCAATGGGATGCTACTCGACCAAGGCGCCTTAATACAGACGATTAGGGTTCGCAGTGGGGAGATAACTCTCCTCACAGAAGCCATTAATTGATCGGAGCTCAATGCCTACGCCTTCAGGGAGGGAAGGCGAGTCAAACCCCCATGGTTTCATAACCCGAGGTGCAGCCCATCGCTGGGTCCTTACTCGGATTCAGCCATGAGTCAGCCACTGGCTCAATCAATTGATACAATTGATTGGAGCTAGCTTAGCCCCAGGCGATAATCACGACTGGTTCCCAAAGTGGCTACGACTAGCTAGACGACATCTTGAAGCTTAATTCAGAGACAGAAGGGAGAATTGAATCAATGAAATATAATGGCTGAAGGCTGTACCTAAGGATGGGTTGCAGGCTTGGACGAGGGAATTGAAGTGCCTACGAGCTTCCTGGATGACCAACGAAGGTTCACAATGGGTCTGAACACCAGACGGACCCTCTATCAATGGTTATAAACTCCAAAAAATGCCAGGAATTCACCGAGACGATAGGAGCTCCAGCAGACCTTCAGCTAGGCAATTAGGGATTTACAGTGAGCAAAGGGACTCACTGTGAAGTCCTGAGGGTACTTATAGGCTTTAGGGAGTCTTAGGAGTGAAGACCAGGGCTCGAGGATGGCAGGTGGCTCGGGCCAAAGGAGAGGCTGGGTTCTAACGGTCATGGACAATTTGGGGAGAGGGCAGCAGGTAAGACAAATGCACCAAGGGTAGGAGAGGAAGAGCGGGTCATTTCCTGTACTGCCACAGGGCTGGGAGGATCTTGACTATCGGGGGGGGGGGGGGGGGGGGGGGGGGGCAAACGTAGACGAGACAAGAGGAAGGGGATGATCCACAGTGCTCAGGTGCTCTGGGCCGTCTGATTGATCATCCATTGAAGCAGGACAGCCCTGGTCTCCCAAAACTTAACGAACGATTGCGGATAAGGGTTCGGTCGTTGGATCAAATCAGGTGATCTAACGGTTGATCGAGGGTACTTACGGCGGATAGCTAGATACCGTCAGATTAGGATCTCGAAACTGCAGAACAGTCGAGATGAGATGGGCCTTGATCTAAAGCGCTGCTGTTGGATCAGATCCGTAAAATAGACGGCCCGAATGGCATCCGCGGCTTGGGATCAGCTGACTGTTAGAAGAGGGTATATTTGCAATTAATAATTGTTTAAAACCCTAAATTGCAATTGAACCAATTTAAATTAAATCCAAAATGTGCCTAAACGACCTCCAAAAATTCCCAAAATTTCAACCTTAGCTAATTTGGGGGTGGGGAATTTAAAAATGAAGTCATATTTTGATTTAGAGATCAATTTAATTTAGGTATTTTCCATGGCTTAAAAATAGCCAAAAATACCAAAATTTCTATTTTAGCTCCGATTAATTTCAAACTTATAAGGTTAGGTTTAAATGACCGCTTGAATCCAATGAAATCAAAATCAAGGCTTGATTTAGCTAAATTAATCTAGATTTAGCTAGGATAACAACTAGGGTTGTTACAGTTCTACTGCTAGATTCTGTCTGCCCTAGCCCAGAAAGGCTATGGTAATTTATGTCTGCCCAAGCCGAGAATGGCTTTGGGGATTTCACCATCCTGATGGCCAACTCTCTGATATGGCAGTTCTTACATACCTGTTTCAATTTTCAGCTTACTGTGTACTGTATTCTGATGTATATTTCAGTCAGCTATTTTTCTTTACTTACTTGCTCAGTTGTACGTATTTATAGGATGCTAAACTTTACTGCTTACTATACGTACCATATTCAGATTTTTGTCATTTAATTTGCATATATCATACGATTATCAATATGTTTAGGATTAGACTTTACTTTCAGTACTTTTACTTATTATACTATATATGTATATGCTCATTCCTTGCTTTGTTATTGAGGTGTGCTTTTGCCTCATTTGTTGCTTAGTTATAAATGGTATATTTATAACTATCCCTATTTCTTTGTACGCTTACTGCACCTATGCATTTAGTTTACTTTTGTTGTGCTTAAGTATAAAATTGGTGACATTAATAACTCATGTAAAATATTCAGCCTAAAATGTACTTAGATAATTATCTAACAAGATTTTTTTTATTGGCTAGGGCCTTAGCATTATGAAACTGATAATGTCAGATTCAGATAGGTTTGAGGAGCTGGGTGCTGAAGAAGAGGTGCCTGATATAGAGGTGGAGCTCCAACCAGGAGAGTCAGATGCTATTTAGTTCCTTCTTAGCTTCTTATGAGGAAGAGTAATTTGTTTTCAATCTTTAAAACTGTCTATTTAATATTGTAGTAATACAGGTACTGTGACTATAATTTAATTTATGTACTTTATTATTTTCTGAGCTATCTTATTACTATTTCTTATGTGATGCATGGTGAATGAATGTACTATTTACTTCATTTAGCTTCCGCATTCTGTCTGTATGTCATATTTAGTGACTGATTATTTTAAAAGTTCTGTGCACGTCCTTCCCTTATTAGTGAATTGTGGATCTTACATATTCCAATGATAAAAGAAGGATTTGCACAAGTCACCTCCACTCCTTAGCATAATAATTGTGGGCTTAGGGAGCAGGATGCCACAAAAGTTAAGAGAAACTAATAATTATATATAATATAATTATATAATTATAAATAAATCATTCTTCTATAGGTTTAATGGTGGCGGGATCCACCCTGGCCACGTGGCACCACGACATTGGGCACGAGACTGCCAGCGGGCCCCGCAGCTGCCGGATTCAACCTAGACCGCTGACATGGCACGGGCCCCATATACAAACTGCGGCCAATGGGTGTCTGCTACGTGCACGCTCATGGATCCGCGAGGTGGCCCAGATACGCACGGGTTGAGTCTGGGCTGACATGGCCTGACCCTTCGCTTCGCCTTCTACTGCAAGGAAGCGCAAGGGGGGGAGGCTAGAGTTCAAATCCCAGATGACTACCGGCGACCGCATAACCCAGCTCGCATGGTCGATGGCAGGGCGAGACTAGGTTTCCTAACGGTAGTGGAATCGATGCTTGAGGTGACCCGAGGAGGCTACCATTTATAACCCTAGTGGACATGCCCCAAGATGAAGCTTCTAACGGTAAGTGTTGTAGTCGATCGAGCAAATTGGCTCGATCGAGCCGGTGGATCTTTGTTCATACGCTAGACTAAGGCAATCCAAAACATGAAATAAAGTTGCAAATTAGAAATGCGGTGACCGAATAAGAAGATTAAGGAAATCGGAGTACCTTATCAAATGGTCATGGGACTCTTTAGGGCTCGAGGTCGACGGGCTGACTTCGGCTAATCCTCCTAAGCTCTGTGAGTGCAAGCGAGGCTGATCCCAGAGGCTTAATGAGCCTTTGATGGACTCGCCAAAGATTCGGAGGCCCGGGGTTGGTCAAAAGCCGCGGCATCTAGCCGCATGGAAAGAGGTGGAGCGAGCGACGAAGAGAAGCGTTGGACGGTTCGATCACTTCGATCAAACGGTCCGATTCCACCATTTCATCGAATGGTCAGGAAGGATACACCGTGAGGGAGAGCGACGTAATCCGTTAAGTTAATCAAATTATATTATTATTTAAATCAATTTATTTAAATCCCATTAATTAAAATGAATAATTAAATGCATCCCAAAATTTACCAAATATTCACCCCTAGCTAATTGAGGGGTGAGGAACGCAATGGCATTGACAAATTATTGATTTGATGAGTATTTTAATTTTCTATTTTTCGGGATATTTAAATATTATGAAAAAATTCGACAAAATTTTGACGACTTCCGATTGAGACGAAAACATCACCCCTAGCTAATTTGGGGGCAATGAGCGCAATGGCGAAGTCCGATTTTTGATTTGAGGTCAATTTAGATATGTCAATTTCTAGGGTTTCTGGATTTCCCAAAAATCAGGATTTGATCCATTTGACTCTTGCTTTGGACTAGGTCCTTTCCGTGAACTCCTAATGACCTAATTAGAGTACTAAGACTAGGATTATAACCTAAATTAATCCTAACTAACTTGAGTAACAACTTGGGTTATTACATAAACTTACCTTCTTAGGAATAGACAACCATGTGTATATAACCTTTCCAATTGATTATTTCAAGCAAAAACCCTAAACAAGAGAAACTAATAATTGAAATTAGAATATAGGAGTTAGAATCCTTCTAGTAAGATTTTGCACAATGGAGATATTTGAGTCATAATCTAATTTTAAAGAATTTCAAGATTTTATAGATTTTTAAGTCATGTAGTGTAGAGGCATGACATAAGCATGATATAAGAGTATCAGTGATGATTTATGAGTTATAGAATATTGGATACATCAACAGGAGAAACTGTAACAACCCAAAAGTTGTTACATATGAATTAGTGGATCTATTTGACTTTAAATCTTTTCAGTACTTTTATAATAAAGTTAGAAGTCTCCACCTCAAATTTCGTGCAAATTGGAGATTGTTTGTCAATTTCCAGCTTTTCCTGGGTTTCAGATAATTCTGAAAATACCTAATTTAAATTGACTTCAGAATTGAAAACAAACTTCACCATTGCATTCCTCACGCCCAAATTAGCTTAGGGTGAAAATTTGATTAGTTTGGGAGAAATTCAATTTTCTTGATTATTTTATTATATTTTCGTAATTTTATAATTAAAATAATTAAGATGACTCCCGATTAAAATTTCGACTACATTTTTGAGTCCGTGGCCCTCAATTTAGCTAAAAAGCAATTTTTAAAAAATTAGTTTAGAAATATTTCATTATATAATTTTAATTAAATGAAACTTATAAATTAATCAATAAATATATATATATATATATATATATATATATATATATATATATATATACACACATATATCCAAAGATACCTCTTATCTCCATCAGCAAGCCCTAATTCCCTACCGATGCACGCGCGGCTCCTTACCCCGTCCCGAGAGCCCCCTCTTCGAAAGCAAGACGACGCGTGCCCTTCACCGCTCACTCTCGCCAATGGAAGAGTGAGCAAAGGGTTACGTCGTTCTTATCCCTTGGAAACATATACCGATCCCCTCATCTTTAAGACCATGGCATCTTCTCGGCACGGGAGTTTTCTTTTTTATGAAAAGGTAAGCGATCTCTACTCAACCTCGCTGGAACCGCCGAGTTCTTTTCTTAGCCGCAAAGAAATAAAGGTACTTCACTTGATTTTACCTTTATGAATCGTTTGAATATGAAAGGGAATCGAGTTATAAAGTAGGGTTTAAATGTTGTCAATCAAGAAGCTCGTTATGAACTCAATGGAAACAATCTTCAAATGAAAAATAGCTAGCTGCTTGTAGATTCTTATTTAATATTGAATTAAGAATTAACGATTATGAAAGGATTGGTTATATTATTTTAGGTCATTTAAGATTATTGATTTTTCCTTGTGAACTTCTCTGTTATTACAAGATCGATATTTGATATTGTGATTGCAGTTAGAAAAGACTGATATTAGTAATGATTGATATTATTAAGTTGGTTGTGATGGCAGATGTTAAATAATGTGCATGTAATTCTTTGATAAAATGACATCGATCATCATATTCCACTAGGTCACAGGGATTTTAATGTATGCAACATGATGATTATGTATGCTTTAGTAACAGATAATAACTGCATACTCATAGTAACATGCTGCTTATCCGTTATGCAATTCCTATTAAGAAGGATTTTTATAAGTAGCTGTCAATCACTAATGATCAATTGAGCTTGCATTTTCTTTCACTACTCTAAGCTATTGTGGGTACATTTCAATTATTATCTCGAAATTTTTCATTATCATCCAATACATACTATAAACTTAGATGGATGGTTAGTTTTAAATTTATAATAATATATTATATATGCAGATTTTAATTAACAAATTATGTACTTTTTATTTGACCTTCTATTGAATGATGGGATGCAGTTTAACATTCTATTATATACAGTTTCCTTGTTGTTTTTAGTGTATTTCAGGAAAAATGAACAATAGTACATTCTATTCTATTTTTGATTTGAAATTAGCTGAACCTGAGAACAAATATCTGATTTCTTGTAGTACATTATTACTGCATTAATTAAAGTAACTTCATTTCACTTATATTTCAGAATTTTTGTACTTTAAATTTTATAACAATTACTGCAGTGCTATGATTTATCTTATGCAAATTCGTGCAGTTACCAGTTCACTTTGTATAACACTACAACAAAATTTAGCTATGTGTTAAATACTTGCCATATATTTTCATTTATTAGAAGTATAGAAATCAAAGGAATAATATTATATGTAACCTTCTGAATTTTAAGAAGGTTAGTTTTTATAGTTTCCTTGTTTATCTTTGACAATACAAAATGCGAAAATTACGCTTCTTTTATATAGTTCCAAAGTTATATAACTACATTACTACTGCATGTAATTACTTATATGATGAGATTCTATCAAAATCAAAGGGGTAAAAATTTATATTCTTAACTCTTATTGCTATCTTTCAGCATTGATATGCAAAACTATATATTATTTATTGATGTTTTAGGAACTCACTGTTGGGTTGCTCACCATTAACTTTAATGACATATGTATTACAGTCTTCTTTATAATATGCTCAGCAATTGTCATTTGGCTGCTATTAATTAATTTAATGTTGTATTAGTCGCATCACTCAATTGCTATTTAGAAAAGTAATGAGAACTTGTATAAAAACAGGAAACTATAGGTGGGAGTTATATTGGTTTTTGAAGATTCAGTATGATTTTTAGTAGAGATGAGTTTAGAGCTGTGCTGTTGTTGGAGCATAAAAGAGCTGAAATAATGCATCCATTATGAAATCATAGTTCAAGCTTTTAACTTAAGAGTTTTGCTGTTTTACCATAAGTTCTTTAATAATGTCATCTCCTTATCATAATATAAAATTTCAAATAAAGCAAATACAGTTGTCTCTTGGGTATCACTTTTGTAAGGCCAAACAATCTATATGCAAATGAAATCTTCTTGCACTATATATATTGTTATATTTGAGAACCTTATTGAAGTTATTATTTATAAGATGTGATAGAATTTGCAAACTCCAAACATTTTCACTAATCGTTGACCTGATGAATTCTCTTTAACTTCAATGTGTTTCTTAAAATTCAATGTTGCCATAAAAGGTTATATGCTGAAATTATAAGTAATGCAATGATATCAAATGCTACCCATTTAATCAACACGATTAATTGTTGGGAGCAAAAGACGGAAATATTAGAAATGCTCAGTTTTTGTAGTTTTATTAAACTGAATTTCCTTTCATGCAAATAATGTATAGATTTACTCTTTATACAGTAGAATAATGCCGCTCTTTACATTTGCCGTATTTTCCTCTCAATGCTGCCATATATTTTCATTATCACATTGCATGCGCATTATAAAGAGCAATATTAGTTTCTTTAAGAAATGGTGAAAAGTGTTACTACACAACTACTTTGTCAACAAATATACAATAATTGAAATAATATATTTAATCATGAGATGTATTGCATAAACAACTATACGTTGAATATATAAATTAACAAAACAAAACGTAAAGTTCATTATTTAAGTTTTGTTGACAGTTTAATAGTACAGTGAATAATCATTGAGAAGCACTAATCAGGATGGTAGCCTTTCGTAAGGCACACAAGTAATGAGGGCATTGGTATTGTCACATTAAACTGATATATGGATGGCTACTTTCAAGGTCTTCACCATCCAAACTAGTTAATACCTGCTTTAACTTATTGTTTCCATGCTTACATATTCTGGCAGTTCACCATGATTTGAGATTCTTGTATTGCACTCTTAATTATTATAACACTCTCAATTACAAACAACAAAAGAAATAACAAAAATTGTGGTTTCTTAACCACAATGTATAGTTTGCAGCATTCATCACCCCATGCAGCATAGGGTCACCTACGTTGATAATATTTCTAAGATTGAATCATTTATATAATATGGGAATCTATACTATTTTTTTTTTTAAGCATGGTCACATGATACTAACAAATTTAAGATGCTTCCATTATGAATCAAATTGCTGCCTTATACTTAAAGCAAGTGCTGTCCTTCTTTTAATAAAAATGATGCCTTATACTTAAAGCAAGTGCTGTCCTTCTTTTAATAAAAATGCTGCCTAGTTTTCTTTTACATTTAATGCTAAATTTTTAACATTTTTCTTTGCAGGTTGAGCTATAAAAATTTATACAGGCATGCTAAATTAAATAATATGTGCAAAAGCCACATAACGCCACCCTTATAATATGTTAATTTTATCTCTGTTTCTCTTTTATTATATATTTTATATAAGTTGTGTAAACTGCTTAATTTAGTTTTAAAATAATTTTAGAACTGGAAATGAGCAGTCTTGTAAAAAGGACTGAACTCTATTTTTAGAACTGGAATTGAACTCTAATTTAGAACTGGAGATTGATTATAAAAATAGAAAATTTGAACCAAAAATAAAGGAGATTCTGCCAAAATTTTTAAGAAATTTCGGACTTATAAATAATTCAGAGAACTTTAATGTTCAATTCAAAACATTCAATTGGTTCATTTTCAATTGAAATTATTAACTTCTTTCTTTAAGTCCTCCTTTTATTTTATTAAATTGTATTTCATTTACAATTCCTTCTACTTTTATTCAAAATTGACTTAAGGTTAAATATCTATAAGTCAGTTTGGAGTCTAACTAACTCTAATTAAAAAAGTAGATTATTAAAAATTTAGATAACAAAAAGATATCACATACTTTATAATTTTTGAGAAATAGTGAATGCTTGCATAACTTTGAGCCTCCTATCCTTGAACATATATTCAAAACTTTGAGCATAAATAAAGATTTTCTTAAAGTTTTAAAGGGGAAATGCCTTAAGGCAATTAGAGTACAAATGAAAGTGTTTACATTAGGACTTCATATTTTAGAGAGGGTAAATGTGAATGTTCAACTTCCCCACTGTATCTGGTTAAGCAGACGTGCTTAACTCCTCGCCCATTCTGTTGTGTACTCCTACAGAATGAGGTATTTCTAAATGTAACTTTAACTTAAAATATAAGAGATTTTCTTATAAATTGTAAAATTTCTTTATAACTGTTTAGTTATGCTTTCGAATCATAGTCTTAGACTATGATTATCTTAGATTGAGAATCTAAGATATTTCCTCCTTTCCTTTACACTCCCTATTTTCAGTTTGAGTATTGCTTCAATTAATTTGAATACAGTGTATGTTGCTTAATTTTAATTTATGCTTCACTGTATTGTTTACTTAGCATACTTTTATTTGATCATATAAATTGCTTACATTTCGTGCATAATAATTTCTAACCTTTAAATTTTCAGAAGAAAAAAAGTTAGAATTTTAAATAGAAAATGAGTATTTTTACTCAATAATTTCATACTGTTTTCCTTACAGTTGCACTCTTTACCTTTCCATACTACCTAGCTTTTTCAGTATCACTGTATGCTTAAATTGTAAATAATAATTGTGATATCTTGTTAATCTAAAAACATAGCTAACTTTAAATTGTACTTAGACTGTTTAGTCTAACTACTTTTTTCTTTTCTTGGCATTGCCCTATCATATTTAAATACCAAAAATATGATAGAGCAAGAGCCCTTTTATTCAGGTAATGCAGGGCCCAGTACTTGAAGAACCCTTATGGAAATCTGCTTCCGCATAGTCAAATTTTAATTCATTTTTAAACTGTCATGTATATTAAAAAGCCTTGTAATAATTAAATTATATAAGTTACTTTTATTTCAATTAGTAAATTGTGTTGTATCTGTAATGTATATAAAATTACTTTGATGAATGAGTGATTTGCTTATTTGTAAATGTTTGTATTACTGCATTTATTTATAGCTTCTTTTTTTCCATTCATTTTTAACTTAACAAATGCTCATAAAGAGACTTGGCCACTTAGCATCGACATTTGATTTGTTTTCTTCTAATCAAGTGTCGGGTGCTAAGGTAACACCCCAATATCTGGATTAATCTTCTATCCAATTATTGGGGCCATTACAGAAACTCCGGATGTTTAGACATCACAATAAACTATATTTCCCAACAGGATATATGTAGACGTTGGATCGTATAGCTCATAGTAGTTTAGTGATAGTCCAGTTGCATATCAATGGCATACAGTATTGTGGCATATTCAAATGCATAATTTCAGTGGCATACATCACAGCTTTACATGTTACTTACTCAGTTTTAGATTATATACTATTTTTGTTTGTTTTCAATATGCATATATCTAATCAACTTTACTTCACTCAATTTTATATAGTTTTAGTTATTCAGTTACTTTTACAGTCTTTCTGCAGCTTTATTTACTTTACTATTAAATGTAAACAATTAGAACTGATTATATTAGCTTCGATGTGTTAGACTTATTATTTAACACATGGTACTTTTGTGATCCGATAATTTGCTAGATCTTGAGCAACATATTGAGCCAGTTCAGGAGGACTCTTAGGAGATTCAGGAAAAGTTCATTGAGCCTTAGTGGACCCTCCTTCAGCCTTGCCATTTTCTTCCAGTGTTTATTTTAATTCAGTAGTTAGATTTTATTTCAGTACTATTTTAGTACTATTTCAGTAAACAATTTGTAATAATTTTGGATATATTTATTTTCCAATTTTGTGATGAATGTTCTTGATATATGCTTAACTTTCGCACTCTATTTATATATTACTTATACTTAGTATTGTGATGGGATCAGCATATTGGAAATGCTAATATTTTATACATATATTAGAATCTTGATATTATATTTTGAATCCAATGTATTTATTTGTCTAATACTTAGGATAAGGATACTACTCTTATCTTAAGTATTACCTCTCGACCCTCCTATGGGGTTGAGTTAGCAGCCCTTCAGATGGGTTTCTTTTCAGCTATTTGGGGAGATGGGAAATTTCTTCCCAAGTGGCGCACCGCTCCACTTCTGAAATTGATTATGTTATCTTTCTTGCGCACGACGATGGGGTGGGGCGCTACAACTAAATTTGGACATCATTTGGAAAAGTTAGGTTTTCAGACCTTTTCTAAAACTCATTAATCAACCTTTTAAACCCCAATATTATTTTGGCCATAGCTTGGCAAAATTACTTCAGAATTTAGTGATCTTTGACTCTATTGAATTCTTATATAGTAAATAACAAAAGTATAATTGAATTTTTGTATTTTCCTAAGTAAAATTACTAAATTACCCATAATGAGCTAAATTCTTAATTTGAGCTCATGAGGCTTAATCCTTGTCTAAATTGGGTGTACTTACTATCTATCTTCATATTAAATAGTAAGTAATCATTTGGCATTTATTAATATCAATTTGGAATCCTAAATTAAAATGTTACTTTTTAGAACCTTAAGTGGGGGAAAAATGATCATTTTACCCAAAATTAAGATTAAACATTCTTAAACCTTAGAAACCTAAATTAGCTAGTAAAATTAATAATATAAATGATTTAAAATAAATATTAACTCAATTTAAGCTTATTAATCTTGAATTTCAATGAAACTCATAATTCTTCCTGGTTATGATTCTTCCTCAAATCTTAAGAGATTTCCTTAGGATTTAGATGTAGATTTAGATTAAAGTTCATTCATTGTGTAAATGGGTTACTCAATAGCTGAAGTCTTAGTTTTATTAATTTCTAGATTTCATATTTTATTTTGATTATTTAAACCTTAGTTTAAGTTTAGAAATCCATCTTATTAAGCTTGACTTTGATTAATAAGAGAGCCCTAACTATAGTACATGAGAGTTGGGATTATCCTTATATCCTTAGGCTTTAGAACCTATTAGATTAAGAGGTTAAACCCCAACATTTAGAGTTTAACTATTAATCCTACAATATTGATTTGTATTAGTCTAGATTGGCTTGGGTTATTTAAATCTATTAATTATGACGATTGCTTTATTATTTAACTTAAGTAAGCATCATTGATTGAATTTTATTAGAACTTAATTAGTTCTAATTATTTTAAACCTTTTATAATTGTAGTTCTGAGTCTATACTAGATAGCTGGATATTAGAGATCCTAAACTTATATTCTCTCAGATTAGCTAGAATGGATTAAATTAAAAAATAAGTGATATCATAAATTTTTGTGTAGTGCCATTTATACCTTCTTTTGATGCTTTACTTCATTGTATTGAGTATTTACATTGTGAAATATCAGGAGAAACATTGGATATTTGATGAATACTCTTTCCTATTTTTAAAATTGCATAAGTCATGAATATAAAGATGATAAGATATCAGATACGATCAGATAAATTAGAAAGATAATAGTTAGTGGAAATGTATTCATAGTTAAACTGCCTCTACAGTTTAGTTTTATAGTGCAGTTTTTATTCCTAGGTATTAGTGTCCTTGTAGAGCCCCACCCCATTGTCGCGCGCAAGGTTACAATTATAATCAGATTGGTGGCAGAGCGGTGCGCCACTTGGGAAAACGAGCATAACTCATCTTCCCGAATAGGCTAAGAGACTGAGCCACACTGAAGGCTGCTGACTTGAACCTAAGAGTAGGGTCGAGAGTCAATACTTAAGATAAGAGTAAAATATTTGTCTTAAGTATTAGACTAGTACGTACATTAGATTTAAAGAGGTAAATAGGAATCCAATATATGTTATCAATATATCAGCATTTCCAGTATGCTGATCATATCACAATACTAAGTATATTAGTATAATAGAGTGCGGAAGCTAAAGCAAAACATCCAGAATACATTTATCACAGAGCAGTAGTAAACATTCATCTTAAAAAAGAAAAGTAAAATACATCCAGAATTATTACAAACTGATTTAAAAGATGAAAAGTAAAGTATATCTTAAGTACTGAAAATAAAGTAGTAAGTAAAAGGTAGAAGACTTATCCACTAAGGTTTCACATACTCCTCGTGGATCTCCTGTAAGTCCTCCTGCCCTATCTCCACAAGCTGCTCGGGATCTAGCAAATTGCTGGATCCCAAAAGTACTCCGTGTTCGACAAGAAGTCTAACACATCGCAACTAAATAAGCAGTTTTAAAGTAAATGCAATAAACAGTAAAGTAAACATGGCTGTAGAAAATAATAGTAAATGCACTATGTAACTGAAACTATAAAGGCTAAGCAAGGTAAAATTGCATCGAAATTGAATACTAAAAGTAAACAAAAATATCAAATGCTCAGAAATAAATGTGAAACAATATCCAATGATGTACTATATATCACTGGAATGATGCACCCAAATATGCCACAGCACAATATGTCATGGTATGTAACAAAACTATCACCGAAAGGTTATGAGTCGTACGATCCAATGTATACATACACTCAGTTGGGAAGACAGTATGGTGATGCTGATACATCCTGAAATTTCTTAATCAATATATGCAACATTCTGTAACCCATAATTCATCACTAATACTCATATGTCCCCTCTGAATCATTCGTCATGCTCATGCTCTTGTTTACGCCCATGCTTCTATTATATATGAGGAAAATCCAAAAATCCATAAAGCTTTAAATACAGATGATGAATTCAAGGTCTCCACTGTGTAGAATCCTACTAAAATGATTCTAACTTCTAGCTTCTATAACAAAACTTGGTTAAAGTTAAAGATTTACTTAAAGATCATTAGTTGGGATGATTGTATACACATATTTAGCAGGTTTGTAAGAAAGGTGATTCTTATCACTTAGTTTGATTAAGCCACCATAACAAAGCAGTCTTCGATAGAAGGCATCGCCCGTTGGCGATTCGTATCTCAAACTGAGTTATTAAGATGCCTAACTCACAATCACACTCAGTGTCTTAAAGAAGGTGGGTCTAATTACTTAGTTTGTTTGAGCCACACCTATTGAAGCGGTCTTCGCTATGAGGCATCGCCCATTGGTGATTTATATTTCAATCAAACTAAGGAATGAGTCCTTGTTTAATACACTCTTAGTCTTAGGAGATTTACTCTAATGGGAATATATTCATCTAATCCCTTGGGATAACATCTGCTCATAAGTCCACATTGAAGTGAATCAACCAATCCTGAATACTACTGAAGAAAAACAAGTACTATGGGTATACCATACTATACCAACCAATGACCTAGGTTCAAACAACTCTATTTAATCAACAAGCATTTATCAAGATTATTAATTCCTATGCTAAATAGGTAAGTCCTATACAAGGCTCCAAGAAAAAGGTGATCAAGGATCACTAAATATGGATTCTACCACAAGGAAAAGTGTCATTCTAATATTTTAAGTGATTCCTACCACAAGGGGTTAAGATCAACTTCTAAGGTTAAGGTATCATCTAAGCTTCTACCTCGATGAGTTATACAAAATTCTCCTACCTCAATATATATTTAAATTTAGGTCTTTAAAATATTCCCGAGACAGTTTTTATTGAGATACATTAAGATCTCACTCTCTTAATTCTAATGCTAACATTCTAGGTTTTACTTATCATTTTAGATTTAGAGTGATCATATCAAATGATTAAGTCATCAGAACTTGTTCTAAGATTATGGGATTTAAATTAAGGATATTATTAGAGTTATATCACTTGTTCAATCAATATGATTCTAATAATTTTCTTATGCTAATAGTCTTATTTAGGAGAAAATCAAGGATCTAAAGTTTAGATTTAGATTAAGCAATTACATAGATTTATTATTAACCCTTACATATCTAATCTAGATATTTAAGATCAATATCAAATCAGATGCATTATTGGAATACTGTTAATTACATTATCTTATAATCATGTCCATTTAATTAAGGTTTAAGAGTTTGGATCTTATTTAAGCGTGTTACGGTTTAACCCCTACTCATGTCCAATTAAGATTAAGGGTTCATTTATAGATCAAATGTCAAATCAATGAATTAGGTATGTATTATTGGTGGCAATCTTAGACTTAGATCAAGTCTTAATAGCTTGATCAAAGTCTTAAGACTTCTTAAGATTTAATAAGGTGTTTAAGTTCTTCAAGTGAGGTTTATTCAATTTTATACATTATAATTAGCATACATGGCTTTAATACATTTGACTTATTGTCATGAAGCATAATAATAGAAAAATTCATAAAAATAGAAAGTAGTTAG
Source organism: Gastrodia elata (assembly GCA_016760335.1). NCBI lineage: Eukaryota > Viridiplantae > Streptophyta > Magnoliopsida > Asparagales > Orchidaceae > Gastrodia > Gastrodia elata. The sequence continues at coordinate 28,284,406 of CM028670.1, read as the reverse complement.
TGTTAATCAAATCCTAAACTAGTGTAAAAGGATTGGCACCTAATTACAAATCTAATCATCAAAATTTTATAAAATTTGGCATGTAAGTTCTATCATATTATACAATTGATGAGAGATTAAGTTTGCTAAGATCCAATAGTTACAAACCCTAATTTTCACTAATCATGATTTAACAAGATTAGGGCATAAGTTGAAATGTAAAAATCAAAAAAATAACCTACTTAGCATATTCACTCTACTAATCATAAAGAAGCTAATGGCACCCTAAACATGTAATTTGGTTAAGTATAATTACTAAATAACCCTAGTCATGATCTGCAATAATTAAGCAAAAATGAAAAATCTAACCATTAAATGTCTAATATTATTTATATTCAGATCTGTGAGGATTTTCTGATCAATTTCATATATAATATCATAGGGTTTGGACCAGTTGATCAAAATATATTCAACTAATATATTATATATTTTTTATTTAAATAATTTCCTATGATTCGATTAATTGGATTATTTTTCTTAAGGAAAATAAATCCAATTAATCGAATTTTAATTAACCGGCTCGGCCCATTAACCGAACCGTACGGGGCTCGAAGACCTGGGATTGTCGCACCGCTCGGGTCACGGGTCGGCCCAACCTACACAGGGCTTCGTCCCCGATCCTTCGTCCCGACAGAAAGATCCGATTATGGGAACCCTAATCGGCCAATTCCGGCGCATCCTGACCACAGCACAACCAACCAATGATCGCTACACGTTCACCATGATCAGGCGCACTGAACGGGACCTGAAGCCCTCTCTGAGACGGTCCGGATCGGCTGAACATTACTCACCCAAGGGCTCCTTTAATGGAGCTACTATGGGGAGACAATTCTCCCGACAAGGGCCATGCCAGACCCAGGGCTCGATCTCTACACCATCAAAGAGGTGAGACAGATCGAAGCCCACTGGTCTGAGGGCCTGAGGTGAGCTAGAATGCTGGGACCTTACTCGCCCGAGGCATTCCTTAAGGGACTTAGCCCAATCGATCGATTCGACTTATCAGGGCTAGCTTAGGACTCAATTACGATAACAGTGAGTTCAAAATTACAATACGCATCATTATGCATCAAAAGAGGGAAGGTCTGAGCCTCAATGGCTCGAAACCAGCAAATGGTTGTACCTGGTTTCTCAGTTGAGCTCGGCACAGTTGGCAGAGGGTTCAACTAACCTTAGCTGAGCTTCCAGGCGCTGTAATGGATCCTGAACTTCAGGAGAGCCTACTATCAGCGATTCGAGAGCTTCAAGGATCGCCTACGCAGGCTCGAGTGACCAGCAATGGCGGAAGTTGTAGAGAGCTCGATTGATCAGCAAGAATCAAATGGAGAAATGCTAGGGCTATTTATAGCCTCAGTAGAGGATTAGGAAGCTTCTGGAGGGTTGGCTCGGGCTGGGAAAGACCCGAGGGGTCGGGCCATGGCCGAGCTCTCAATTTTAATTGAGCTTGGCTGAGTCACGAGGCCCAATCAGGACTGATATGCCATTAAGGGGAGATTCCTAATGGCATACTGAGTTGGAAAGGGTAGTGGGGGATAGGCTAGGCTGTCTAGGATCCACTGGATTTCTTTAGTTGGACGTGGGTGTGGCAAAGATGAAGATTCACTGTGGTGGTGCACTATAGGTCGTCTGATGGATCGATCAGGACCGTGTAACGGTCCTGATCCTTCGGATCCTAACGGTCGGATCCAATTTGATCCATGCCGTAGGATTCACAGGGTGCATCTAATGGTTGATCCTCGGTTCCGCGGGATCTAATCCTAGTCGTCGATTATTTAAGCACGACGGTTAGATATACGAGACTCTGTTGTCACGCGACCTGGTCTCCACAGCGGATCGCTCCACCCAGCCGTTAATTTAGTTTTAGGGATATATTTGCAATTTGGAAAGAGTAGGAACCCTTTTATGCAATTAGACCATTTTAATTAAATGTAAATTATGGCCTAAATGATTTTCAAATTGTACCAAACTTTCACCCCTAGCTAATTTGAGGGCGAGGAATTCAAAAATACAATTAGATTTTATTTCTGAGATCAAAATATTTTATGTCTAATATAGGGCATCTAGACTGATCAAAATATCATCTTTAACTTAGAGAAGTCCAATGGACTTCAAATCTTCAGTATAGGCTCAATTTGATATTCTATGAGTAATGGTATTAAAGTTAGGGAGTAATTAAGCTATATTTTAATAGGGTAATAATTTAGGGTTGTTATAGTCCTCGATGATTACAATTAAGATTTATGAAACTGGAGGTCTATGCATTAGTGCCTTATATACTTCAGTCTTGGATACAGTGGCTAGTTTGGCTAATTTGGTTATTATGGTAGTTCTAATGTAAGCACGCATTCAATAATAAATGATTTCATGTTATTCAGTTCAATTTTGGTATTTATGCAATAATTTCAATATTTTTTCAGTATTTTCAACATGTTTAGCACTTACAGCATTTTCAGTATTTCAACTTTAGTTTATTATATAAGCATGTTAGGATGCTAAATTTATTTCAATTTTGTTATATTTTTTTTTTTATTTAAATATTAGCATGTGTAGAATTAATCATATTTACTTAGAATATTTCTTGTATTTAGTAGATTTTCTTACATATTCATTACTTAATATTTCAACAACTTTATGTTGATGTATGTGCTTACCTCATATTTTACTTAAGTTATAATTATATGGTTATAGCTTTACCACTTTCTTTTGTTACTTTATTACTCCTAAAATGCTCAGGGTATTTGTGATATTATTAAATACATAAAAAATTAATAGCTTAAAATGTACTTAGATAATTTGTCTAACCAGTATTTTAATCTTTTTGGCTCGGGCCCTGGCATTGTGAAGCCAACAATGTCAATCTCGGAGCATTTTGAGGAGTTAGCACCCGTGGAGGAGCAGTTCTAAGAGGAATAGCACCTTGGAGCTGAGGAGTCTTAGTTTATGTTGCTTACTTTTATTTAAGTGAGGATGAGTATCATTTATTTATGCTTAGAATTTATTTAAAATATTATAATAATACATGTACTCATTATATTTTCTTTTACTACATACTTTATTCTGAGCTACATATTTTCTATTTTTGCATTATGGTTTCAATGAATGTAAGCTTGTTATTTCTTTCGCTCTATGATTATTATGTATGTTATTTAGTGATTGATTCTGCTATTATGTATTGCACATCCTTACCTTATTAGTGGATTGAGAATTATAACTTAATCAAATGATAAGTGAGAGATTTACCAAGTGATGACCACCCCAACTTATATTGTCAGTGCACAAGGTGCCACAATTTACCCTTTTGCTGTGAGTAGACTTTTATTTACAACTCTTTTATTTAAACTATGGTTTACAATATTTAACTCTGAATATATTTTCTCTTTCTTTTGAGATGAATGCTTTTTATTTAGTTTTGTGATGAATGTCTTAATTTCCACACTCTGAGCATTTCTTCTACTTATACTTAATATTGTGATTTGATTGATACGAAACTCATATGAAGTACTTATATATATTGGATATATTCTTATTATTTTACTAAATCTAATGTGTATAAGTGTCTTAACTAATACTTAAGATAAGGGTGTTACTTGTCTTAAGGATTAGTATTCAACAACAGTAAGTTAGATCTGGGGAAGTTCAGTCTTCCCAAGTAACGCATCATTCTGCCGCCAACTATTAAGTTATTTATTAATTTTTCTGTTGCGCACGGCGACGAGACGGGCCACTACAGTCACGGTTGAAATTGAGACATGATTACCATTAGGAAAAATAATATTATTTCTTTTTAGTACAATTCGATTCAACTCAAATTATTTTGAATTTAAATTGATTCAACTATTTTAGAATTGAGGAATTTTTCTTTACTACAGCAAACGTGTCCAAGACATGATTACCATTAGGAAAAATAATATTATTACTTTTTAGTACATTTTGATCTAACTCGAATTATTTTGAATTTAAATTGATTCAACTATTGTAGAATTGAGGAATTTTTTTTACTACAACAGACATGCCCAAGAGCCCGACAAGAAGACACTTGGGTGTTCAAGCACACCCAGGAGCCCGATAGACAAAAAACCTGGGCGCTCGGGCGCGCCCAGGTGCCCGCTATTTTCAAGACCTATTTTTGGGGACCTATAAAATTGAAAACAACAGACTACGATTGAGATTCTTATTGTTTTTCTCAGCCCCCATCAAAAAATTTGAAATAGAGTTAGGGATTAGAAGTGTGTGGAAGGATAACAATATTTGAATCTAATTGTATGTCTCTTATGTAATGATTGAAATCTTAAAATTGTAGGCTCTCATCTGAATATTGAATTTTCTCTTCTCATCCCTATAGACGTGGGTGTTTTTCATTGAACCACGTAAATTTTGTGTTTGTGCTATTTTTTCTATACTTACATGTTTGTGTTATAATGAATACTTGAAGAATAGCCTGAAGAAATTTTAGTGATTGATTGGACTAAATAGAACTGTAGTGCACGCAGTTTGATTAGAAATTATCTCACTCAAGTTATCAAGTATGTTGTGATGTTGGAGATTTTTGCATGAAAGTTATAGAAATTCCTAGAAAGTAAATATCTGACAAAGAGTGTGGATAATTATTTTCATATGAAAAGAAGACTAGATTTTAGATGAGAATAATAACTTCTATATATTAGCACATTAATGAGTTTACAAAAATTGTTGGCAGATTTGCTAAACCTAAATGAGACAGTGGAGAATGAAGATAAAACACTGCCCTTGTTAAACTCGCTACTAAATGAGTTTGAGAACTTCACTATGACATTGATACATGAGAATGAAGCTTTGAGATACGAATAAGTGGCAACAACCATTTTGAACTAGGGGTTCCGGAGAAAGGACAAAGAGTCTACCAAATCAAAAATGGCAGAGGCACTTACCCTCCATAGATGAAGAATAGAAAGGAAGAACTGGAATACTGAATGCAGTTAGTGCACTTTTTCTTGGAAAATTGATATTGGAAAAAGGACTGCCCAGAGTTGAAAGAAAAACATCAACCTAGTGAATCTTTAGATGCAAAGTCAAATATAACTTAGAATGCAATGGAGAGTTCATACTCAAGTGTTTCTTTATTGCTGTTTGATAGCAGATGGTTCTATCAAGATCATGAACATGGGTGTGACATATCATATGTGCTCATAGAAGGACTGATTTTGTTTGTACTATAATGACCCGGTATTATATTAGATGTTATGATCCAGTACTGAGTGTCACTGCAGTTCTTAATACTAGGTTAGCAATTCTTAACCTATTATTAAGTACTATGGGGGCAAATGATCTATAAGATGAAAAAGATACATGTATTTATAAGTATAGTAATAATCATTGCCATTACTACCATCCAGATAAATATAAGAAAAAATTTCATCTTAGATGCATAAATAAAATGTTCCAAACATATTTGAGCCTTATAACATTAATGAAATAACAAGAATATGCATCCTCACATAAAAGGAAATAAATATAAATGAAGATCTTTAAGTCTGCTCCTGATCCTCTAGCTCCACTTCTAACCACCTACTAAATTAACTCAAAGCTCCTGGTCTACCATATTTAATTTTTAATATGATGGGACAACCAATAAAAAAAATTGATTAGCCTTAAATAAGTCTAAATATTTTTTAAGATTTAATAATTTATTAATTATTAAGGGATATCACATTTAATACTTGCAAGTAGAGCACAATGCTATATAAAGCAAGAAGTTTTGAGAAATAAATGACTAATAAGAGATAGGTAAAACAAGTAAATGTACAAATGTATAACTAATATTCCTTCAAAAAATAAGTTAAGAAGCAGCAGTAGATAAAGTATGTGACTATTATGAGCTGAGTATATACATTCTAAATTGTAAAGATAATATAAATGATGCTGTAATAATAAAGTTGAACTGAAATATATAAGTGAAAAACTATAAACTACACATATTAATTAGATGTTATTTATTATTATGTTATGTTTTGTGATCATATACAAAACATCGAGGAATTAGGTACATCTACCCAACCGTATGTAACGAGATCTCATGTATGACTACACATTCTCCCCCAAGGATATGTGTACTTTTCTGATCACTCTATAACCAGTCATAACTTAATAATATATGTACAGACTAATCCATCTTGAATAAAACCCATTTTCAGTATTATTTATTATTTATATGTATGCATAAAGTGAATGTTATGATGCATTCCATAAAATTGCCAAACTTAATTATATATAACTCATGTGATATCTACTTGTTATCTATTTAAAATTATCCTCCTTAATAATGATTGGGGTCAATTGAACTCAAGTTAACTTTAAGACATTAAATACATATCTTTTTAGTCAATTTAGATTATATATATATATATATATATATATATATATATATATATATATATATATATATATATTGATTTCTAAATTAAATCTATACAAACATAATAAATTATTGATCCTCATAATACAAGAATTCTAATAATTAGTAGAATGCAAAATTTGCAATAAAAGCATAACTTGAACAAAATTATGCCAAAAAAAAAAAAAAAATCCACATAAAAGCTTAACTTGATAAAAATAGAGTACCAGAAAATGGCAGCCATGCGCAAATTGCGGCTGTGCAATGCGCTGCGCACCGCGAGAAACAACAAATCACATTTTGCGGGAAACCAGCCGATATCCTCCCCAGCTGCCCGTTCTCTCACCTTAAAATAAAAAAGGCGCCGTTTTCAGCAAGCCCGGCCGCATCCGTCGCCCGCCGCCGGATATCACCCGATTCCTAAAGCCATGGAAGGGTTTGAGAGGAAGAGAACGCTGGTCATCGTCGGCGGCGGGGTCGCCGGCGCTCAACTCGCCAAATCCGTCGAGCAAATCGTCGACGTCATCCTCATCGATCCGTACGCTGGCAGCATTCATATATACACATTTGATATTTCATTGCTGTTAATTATGTGAAGTAAATATATCAGGAAGGAGTATTTCGAGATCCCGTGGGCGAATTTGAGATCGAAAGTGGAGCCATCGTTCGCAGAGAGATCGGTGATAAACCATAAGGATTATCTGAAGAAAGGGAAGGTTATCATCTCCAACGCTGTGGGCGTCACACACAAAGGAGTTATGACGGCGGAAGGCCGCACGGTGCCGTACGACTTCCTGGTCATTGCCACCGGCCATCCTTATACCACCATTAGAGGCAGGCGAGACAGGCTCGAAAAATTCCAAGAAGGTACGGCTTCCTTCCTTTCATATCAGTTTGAGTCGATTTGTTCACAAATTCATTCTGCAGTATGGAAAGCCATTGTTTTGCCATATAAAATATCAAAAAGCTAAATATATCTTTTAAAAAATATATTTTAAATGAAAATTTTAATTATTTTTTTTTTTTTTTGAAAAATATGGATTTAAGTTTGATAATAATTCATTTTTGGAATTAAGAATAATGCCATTGAAGTGGTATGTATTATATTTTTATTAAATATTTATTTTATTAAATATTTATCTTATGATGATGTGATATTTAATGTTGTTCTCATCTTATTGAACGAAATTTTTTCTCCTAAATTATGAGCATGGTACCAAATAGCTCTTTAATAGTTTTTAGAAATATAATAGGTATTTCATAAAAAATAGGAATTAAATCTAATTTTTATATACATATTTTGAATATAATTAATATAATAAATGAAGCTCTTCAACAAAACAATAAAATCATCGTGAAAGGGAGAGCAAACTTATAATCTATAAAGAGCACATAACTACTATTTATATAGTACTCATAAAAATTTATCTAATAAAAATTAAATATATTTCAATACAAATTTTAAAAATAATATTTATATTATTTTAATATAAATAAAATAAAATACTAATGAAATGATCTCAAATTTATTGGATGAGTTTTCTTAGGTACCACATCAACGAATCTAAATAGCATTTCTTTTTAAAATCATATTTGAATACTTCAATAAATATCATAATATTATATTTTTTTAATAATTAACTTATTTTAGTTGATTTATAATCATAATTTTTATTATTATGAGTTAAATATTAACATGAGATGTTGGAATGAAAAGTACCAATTGAAATATTATAGTATTAAGATGTTGGATAATGTGAGATTGTTTGTAAGCTCCTTTGAATTATTAGAAACCGAGAAAGATTCAAGAATTTGCTTCAAATTTGAGGGCCAACTTAAGCTCCTTAATTCTATGCCTTCACATGACACATAATTGGAATCTCTAATGATTTTAAGCCCACCTTGCGGCATTTCTAAGTATAGCATGAAAATTTGAGTTTATAACATTTATATCAAACAAATTTAGCCCACTTAATTTCTTGAGCAATATAATTTTGCTAAAGTAAGGGACATTGGACCCTACCTTCCTTCAGTTTTGAAACTCTGTTACCATGAGAGAAATAAGTTGAGCATCTAGGATCGCCTGACTGGTGTTTGAGCTAATTCTTCAAAAGGTTGTTAATTTGCAAGCATTTAAGAGAGCTTGAATACTAGAAAATCAAGACCCGTAAAGCAACCGTGCTCCGTTCAATAATTCACATTTTCTCGTTTCCAAAATTCCATCAAAATGGAATTTAGCTCAGAGCTTAGTAATGGCGCTAATTGTTGGGATCTTCTCTATGAATCAAACGAAACATATTCTCAGCAAATAGCCACAGCACAAATCTGCAAGAATAAAATAAAAGCAAATCGCAGCACAACAATAAAATTTGCATTATTCTGTGTAAACACTTATGTTCACGGGGAGAGATGAGGAGAAATTTTACTATACTGGATGAAGAATACAATTAGGGTTTTACAAATTATTCAACAGAACCCTCAACAACGAAGTTTTCTAGCCGTTCTTCCACCACCACGAGCACGAAATCCCTAACCGTGTCTTAGATATGGGATTGAGGCTAAGAAAAATGACAAAAACTTATTTAGGCTATAAACCTTAGACAAAACTTTTTTAGGCTTTTAACCTTAGACTATTGTTTCTGCTTTTATAGGCACCCCAAAAATGAGTCCTGAAAATAGCAGGCGCCTGGGCACGCCTGAGCTCACAGGCCTCGAGTCTACTTCTGCTTCATGGGCGCCTAGGAGCGCCGGAGCGCCCAGGTTTTCATCTGGCGGGTGCATGGGCGCACCTGAGCTCATGCTGCTTTGTCAATGGGGCGCCTAAGCGTGCATGTCTCTGTGCCTCGTGCGATTGGGCGTGCCTGAGCGTTGTGCGTCTAAGCACGTCCACTGTTCCAAAGGGATGATTGATAAAACTTCAACTTACTTCCTCAAATCAACAATATCCACCTCAGATCTCATATGTGACATATGAGAGCTGACCCCAACACACTCCCAAAAGTAGAGTAGCGACTGCACTATCACCGATTTCCTACGTATCCTCCTCCCAAATGAATCAAGTCACACGCAGTTCATCATAATGAGAAGCATTGATCAAAGCTTCTCCATGTTCACCAATAGTTTGCAATCAACGAATTTCAATACTATCAAGATATTTCAAAAAGGTTGTCATATATGGAACTCTTCTTCAAATTCCACATGTTGGAATTCTTTCTTCACAAGCTGCTCCATGATCAGATCAAATTGCACTACAAGTGCTAAGAGAACACAGACATTGGGATGTTTAACAACAGAAGAAAAGACTTTATCATAGTTTAACTCTCTTCTTTGTGAAAGTCCTTTAGCAACAAATCAGCAACTCTTAGAGATCCTTTGTTCTCGGCACGCACCAAATTGCATCCAATAGCAGCTCTCCATCGAGGAAACTTCACCAAAACTCCAAGTTGCAATTTTTTGAAGTGACTCGATCTCTTCATCCATCGCCATCTTCCAGTGCTCAGTTTAATGACCCTTCGTAGCTTCCTTATAGTGACATGGAATATCAGTTTCTGAAACTGCCAAAGCAAATTCAAACTTATTCATTAGCCATGCAAGTTTTGAAACATTTACACTTCTAGTTTTACCGGTAACAATAGACTCTCACACTTGAGTCTCTCTTACTCTCACCTCCTTAACATCAAAACTCAAATCATCATCTGAGTTAGCCTATTTAATAATAAACTCCAAGGACGTAGAAGTGGAGCAAATGGAATTATTTCAAGCTCCACATTCTGCAACTACTTATTGGCTTCTGTAGGGCGCTCCACCATCTCTGAGCTCCTAGGCCTCATAAGAAACTCCTCCTCAAATTTCACATCCATGCTTATCACAACTTTCCTATCCCCCATAATATATAATTTTAAACATTTGACTCATCATTTATATCTAATAAATATAGCTCATTTGAATTCATTATTCACAATATAATAAATATGATATACAGAGATCTTCAAATCATGATAATCAATAGTAGGTTTGCCTGACCATACCTCTATAAGAGTCTTCTTTCCAATACCCACAAAAGGCAAATGATTGATAATATGATAGGCATAGTCAATGACTTCTGCTTAAAAGACTCTCTCCACTCGACAAATCGATAACATATTCCAATTTTTCTACACCAAAATCTGATTCATCTGTTCCACCACTCTATTTTGTTGTGGCATCTCCATCACTGTGAAGTGGTGTTCAATCTCAGCTTTCTGACACTCTTGTAAGAACTCATATGAAGAATACTAGCCCCCATTATCTGATCTGATTTTCTTCACCTTCTTACCAGTCTGATTCTCAGCCCACTTCTTCCACATCACAAACTTTTCCATCAATGTCCTTTGGACTTCATGGTTATGGCACCCATCCCCACCATGGTCATGTTAACTCTTAAGTTAACATGATTACGATGAAGTGGTCACCAAATGACAAGTTCCTCACTTATAGATAATTAGGTATTCACCCTAATCTGGTAAAATTAAGGAGTTTTCCATTCACAAGAGAATTTCATTAAATGATAAATACAAGAAATATGCAGAGTGCAGAAGCAAAATATAAACATCCATTCCATCATAATATTATAAGAAAAACATATAACTCAGAATAAGTACAGTAACAAAAAATGTGGCACCCCGTCCCCACTGTGGTCCAGCTAACTCTTAAGTTAACATGATTATGGTGAAGTGGTCACCAAATGATAAGTTCCTCACTTATAACTATATTAGACATTCATTCTAATCCAATTTAATTAAGGAAATTCCATTTACATGAGAACTTCACTAAATGGTAAATACAAGAAATCAGAGTGCGGAAGTATAATATAGCATCCATTCTATCGCAATACATTAAAAATAAATATACAACTCATAATAAATGCAGTAAAAGAAAATACGAAGTAAACCTATATTATTATAACATAATTAAAGATAAAAGCTAAAATGAACTAAATGCTCATCCTCATAAGCAACAGAAGTAAAAGAACTAAGAATTTTCAGCAGCTCGATCCTTATTCTGAATTCGGTCTTCAGAAGGCTCCACAACTTCTAACAGCTCAGAATCTACCATTGTCGATTTCACAATGATAGGGCCCCAACCAACAAAATAAAAATCTTATTAGATAATTATCTAAGTACATTTTAGGCTGATTAATTATTAAGTTATTTAGATATCACCATTAAAACTCAAAACACAAGCAATTATAGGAGCATAACGCATATGAAAAGAAAATGTAGTTATAAACAATAAGTTTATAACTTAAACAAAAGATGAAGTCAGTACATACCTCCAATTATAGCTGCAACAAGATTAGGTATAAAGTAAAGAACAAATACTAATAACTGAATAGAAAACTCATCTTAAATATTCTTATGCTAATTATCATAAAGTAAGAGAACATGCTGATACATTTAAATAACTGAAAACAAGACTAACATCCTATATATATATATATATATATATATATATATATATATATATGTATATATATATATATATATGTATATATATATGTATATATATATATATATATATATATATATATATATATATATAAACAGCGAGTAAGACTAACATCCTATAAGTAAATAAAGCTAGTAAATACAGTAAGATAGTAAATAGGAAAGTGCTAAAATGTAGAAAATTAAACTGAAAGCAGTAAATACAAAACTAAAAATTGCCATGGCTACATAAGCCACTCCACTGAAAATATATAACAATCTCACTTAGCTTAATGGGCTAAGGCAAAAGAACCAAAAGTAGAAGTGCACATAAAATTAGTACTGCCATATTAGAATACTAACTCCATAAGTCACAACAAATCTACTACATACCACCTTTCCAACTAATTAGCAAGTGAACCACTAGGTGGACTTCACTGATAAACTAGCGTTCACACTACTATGCTAAACCAAATCTAAAGAGGCAGACTAATTAGGCCACAACCTACTGAACTAAAAACTAGAAAATTGAAAGCACCGATAAAAATATAAATGATATTTATGCAAATTCAAAGTTGACACGAGATCCTCATCAAATATCCTATGTCTGATATATGTGACCAAGGTATAAAGCTCACTTTAAGGTAAGCAAAGCATCAAATATCAAAGTGAGTAAGAGACTCTACTAAGACACAAGTGATATCCAATGTTATCTAATTATTTACTATATCTACTCCTAGTTACACAAGTTCATGATCTCCAATTCTTACTATCGAGTGTAACTCAGATTCACGATCTTATGAGTTGAAAACAATTAGAACTGGCCATGTTCTAATTTGATTAAATCATTGTCGACTATAAGTTAAATAAATCAATCAATCGACATATGTTGATGATTTAAGAAACCCGAGCCCACCTTAATTAAGCCAAATCAAGATCGGAGGATTAAGTATTAAACTCCAAATCTTAGGGTTTAATTGCTTAATCCCAAGATTATCCTAAAGGACTGAAGCTTATAACCCAATCTCACAAATTATGATTAAGGCAAATCCTATTGAGTAAAGTTAAACTCAATAGAATAGATCTTTTTTTTTAGTTAAAAGATCAAATAATCATTAATAAACTATAAAAATCTATAAACTATCAAAACCAAGATTACACCTATTGAGTAACCCAATTTACTCAATAGATGAATTCTAACATAAGTCTTAATCTTAATTCCTAAGAAATGAGCTCTTAAACACTAATATTAACACTCACACATAAAACTTAATTAATGTTATTAGGACTTTAAGAGAGAAAAAAAAAAAGAAGGTTTAAATAAGGGTATGATGTGAGATGAATCTCACATTACACAATTAACATTTTTACTTGGAATCTATTTAAGATCAAAATTAGAGTTTTGATTTGGAATCTACTCTAATCAAAAGAACTCACTTTTAAAACATTTTACTTACTGAATTTAGTGATTATGATAAGAATCTAAGGCTTAAAAGCATTTAACCCTAAATTTGGGCAAAATGACTATTTTTGCCATACTTAAGGGTCTAAAAAGCTACTTTTTTATTTAGGGCTCTAAATTAGAAATTTTTAGTGACAATTGATTATTTACTGTCTAATATGAAGATAGACAGTAAGTACATCAAAATTGGATAATTATTAAGTCTTAGAAGCTCAATTTAAAGAAACTGACTATGGTAATTTGTCAAAATGAAATCTAAATTTTATGTCAATTTATTAGACAAGCTTACTGTCTAAGGGTTTTATAGTACCTAAAATTTTTGAATTCTGATAAGTATTGGCCAAGTTATAGCCAAATTAAGTTAAGGGTTTGAATATGTAAATTAAGGCTTCTTAAATGGGATCAAAAACCTAACTTGTCCATTTAAAGTTGAAATTTAGTAAACTCAGTAGCTATAATTTCTCTATAATACACTAAATACTTTAACTGGGAGTAGACCCAAATTGGACCTCATTTGGTCAAGTTATGACCTAATTAGGGTAATAGTGAGGGGTCCTAAAAGTCATTAGGCAAAATATAACCTAACTAGAGAAATTGACACTATCAAAATAAGCTAGAGGTTCTCCTGATTATTTTAAGACTCATATTGAGTATGTTTGGGTGAGTGTGTGCAAAGTTATGATAGTTTGAACATTTGTGATAATTTGGTAATTATTTAAGTATCCTAAATATCACTATATGAAATATAAGTCCTACTGGAAATTTAACAGAACCACAGTGTTCCTCCATTTTTGCTGATCGTAATGATATATAATTTTGCTATATTTGGTTGAGTGAATTTAAAGTTAAGAGTCATTAAAGATTCTAGATTTTAATTAATTAAATTAAATTAATCTAATAATTTTAATTTATTTTGATTTCCTTAATATAAATTTTTTTTTGCGGCGACGGGCCCACCACCCCGCGGGAGGGACGAAGTTATTGACAAGTGTTAATAAAACAACGAATCACATGGGTCCCACGAGATAGCAAATCGACAACGAACGATAGTGGGGCCCACCATCGACTTCAACGACTAACATGAGCTTCCACTACGCGACACGTAACAACCCGTCTTCAGAAAGGCGGGTCCGGCTCAACCCGACCCGGCCTGCAGAAAAGGGGCTCACCTCGACGAGCTCGGCAGGCCAAACTTAGGGCTTCTTCCAGTGCGGTGAACGATGCCCCAACAAACTCGACTCAAACCTCGGATGGAAGATCATGAGTAAAACTTTCATCTGAGCCCAAAAACTCTAACATAGATGACTTTTATCACTCCATAAAGCGATGCCCTAGATCTTGCAATGTAAGAATCTGGGGGGATTATTGCAGACAACTGAGAGATACATTTCAAAATTGACACTCAAATTCTTAACTATTCGCATTCGATTTGATGCTAGCTACCTTGACATAGTGCAGAATATGTATTAGAGATTCAACCAACATAAATTAAGATAAAGGTAGTGGGAAGTGAAGGAACTAATCGAATTGATCAAAATTGAATCATCGCACTAAGTTTGTTCAATTTTTTTTTTTCATTATTCTTCCTAGATCAATTTCAGAATCTAAATGATAATGATAACAATTAGCATATGGGGACTGAATCGAATTTAATGGGGAAGAAAATTAAGTACTTGATGAGTTCAGCCACGGGAATGAATATCTGAGAGAGGAGGAATGACTTCGGCACCTAAGCTTCATGAGATAGCCCACCACTGCTTAGGATTGAAGGATATGAGATTAAAATGAGATCCCGAGCGATCCCTTAGGCAGTGACTGACGCGCAGATGGAATCTGCATGTCGCGTGCTGTCATGCGCAA
Organism: Gastrodia elata; assembly: GCA_016760335.1. Lineage (NCBI taxonomy): Eukaryota > Viridiplantae > Streptophyta > Magnoliopsida > Asparagales > Orchidaceae > Gastrodia > Gastrodia elata. Next base: position 28,269,213 of record CM028670.1, on the reverse strand, counting down.
CACGCGTAGGATAAAGGGGGGAAGAAATGGCTCTGTCGTTTGATCTAATGATCAATGACGTAGATGAGTCGTTAGATCAGACCATGACATTGAGAAGGCCAGGACGGCGAATTAGACGACATTATGGATGAGCCACGGTGCGCATGATTTTAATCAATGAGAGTCAGATAAATTTTAAAATTAAATCTATTATTATTTTATTAATTTAACATATTTTATTAATTAAATTAATTTATTAAGTATGTTCAGAAAATTTTCAATAACTCACCCCTAGCTAATTGAGAGGTGAGGAATGCACCGGTGAAGACAGATTTTTAATTTGATGAATATTTAATTATTCAAAATTTTGGAGTATTTAAAATATATTAAAATATTCACCAAAAATCCAACGACTTCCAAATGAACCCAAAACATTACCCCTAGCTAATTTGGGGGTGATGAACGCAATGGCGAAGTCAAAATTTTGATTTGGGGTCAATTTAAATATGTCAAATTCTAGGGTTCCTAAAATTTTCAAAAATCAGGATTTGAACTATTTGATTAGCTGATTTGGACTAGGTCTTTGTGGTGAACTCTTAATGAATTAATTAGAGCATTAAAATCATAATCAAGACTTATTTTAGTCCTAATTAATCAAAGTAATAACCTGGGTTATTACAAAAAATATGAATAAAACCTGTATTATTTCAAAACATTAAAGAGTTTTGCTAAAACATAAATAAAAGCACTCAGCCTCACAAGCAGAAAATAAGAATAAAGTTAAGGATCTAAAATTCTTCATCAGCATGCTCCTCCTCCTGGTGCAGATCCTTAGAAGGCTCCACAACCTTAAATAGCTCAAAATCTATCATTATTGGTTTCACAATGATAGGGCCCTAGCCAAAAAAAGAGAAAAACTAGTAATACATATTGTCTAAGTATATTTTATGCTGATTATAATTCATGTTCTTTTAGATATCACCATTACTTAACAACTAAGCAAACACATAAGTGCAGGAATGCATATGAAATGAAAAGAAAGCTATAAAAATAAGTTTATAACTTAAACAAAAAGGAAGTAAGCACATACCTCCAAATTAACATTACAACAAAGTTAGGTACTAAAAGAAAGAATAAATACTAATAACTGAAAGGAAACTCATCCTAAATATGCTTATGATCAATATAAACTTATGCTGATAAACATAATATAAACAAACATGTAATACATTTAACTAATTTAAAAGCAAATCTACCATCTTATATATATATATATATATATATATATATATATATATATATATATATATATATATATATATATATATATATAATCAAATACATAAGTTTAGCATCTTATGTATAAACAAGTAAGCAAGACTAGCGCCCTATATATGTAAACAAATAATAAAGACTAATATCATATATATAAATAAGTAAGCAATGATAGCATCCTACACATGAACATATGAATAAACTAGCATCTAATATATGAACAATTGAATAAAAACTAACATCCTATTTATACACATATAAGTAAAGCTAGTATCCTAGCACATAAACAAGTAAACATGCTAACATCCTAGCACATGAATAAGCTAAAGATCAAATTAATAGTAAGAAAGAAAGTATTAAAATATAGTAAAAATGAACTAAAAATAGTAAATACAGAACTAGAAACTAGTATGGCCAAACAAGCCACTCAAACTAAAAGCATGCATAATCTCACTAAGCCTGCTGGGCTAAGACAGAAGAACCAAACTGAAGAGTAGAAGGGCACCTAAAACTAGTACTGCCATATCAGAAGAGGGCTAAACTAGCCTGCTGGACCAAAGGTTCTAATAATACCATCTTAGAACCCCATAAGTCTAGGTTTGGTTAGACTTGCTGAAGACATGCAATACCATCCTAGCCAAGCATAGGACTAGGTGTGGCCTGTAACAACATTAAAAGAACTGGATTAAGAGATAGACTAATTAGGTCACACTCTACCAAATCAAAAATCAAGAAAATTAAAATCATTGACAAAAAATGCAAATGATGTTTATGCAAATTCAAAATTTGACATGTGATATTCATAAAATATTCTATGTCCACCAACTATGTCCAAGGCATAAAGCTCAAATACAAGGTAAGTCAAACATCAAGGTTTCCAAGTAAGCAAGAGACTCTACTAAACACACATGTGATATCCATTGTTATCTAAGTATTCGTTCTATCTATTCTAAGTTACACAAGTTCAAGATCTCCAATTCCTACTATTGAGTGTAACTTAGACTTATAGCCTTATAAGATTGAAAGTATTTAGGACTAGCTAGGTTCTAAAATGATTAAATCAATATAAACTATATAAGTTAAACAAGTAAATCAATCGGCCTATTTTGATGATTTAAGCAACCCAAGCCCATCTTGATTATGACAAATCAAGATGGAAGGATTAAGAAATAAACTCCAAATATTGGGGTTTAATCACTTAATTCCAAGGTGATTCTAAAGGCAATGGATTAAACCCAATCTCACAGATTAAAGGTTAAGGCAAATTCTATTAAGTAAAATCAAACTTAATAGGATGGATCTCTATTCTTAAATCTAAGGTTGAAAGATCAAATAATCAAAATTAAACTTATGAAAATCTATAAATTAGTAAAATTAAGATTTCATTCATTAAGTAACCCAATTCACCCAATGAATGAATTCTAACCTAATTCTATTCCTAATTCCTAAGGAAGAAGATCTTAAGGAACTAAGATGAACACTCAGCACTAACCTTAGTTAAAAGCCAAAAAGATGAATTTGATGACTTAAGGAAGGCATGATGTGAGATGAATCTCATATCATGGGACTTTAATAATACTTAGAAATTACTTAAAGTGAAATTTTAAGGTTTTGCTTTGAAACTTAATTTATAGCTTAAAATTATAAGAATTAATTTTTAAATCACTTCATTCACTAATTTTAAAGATTAAATTAAGATTCTAGTGCTTAAGAAAGCTTAAACCTAATTTTGGGCAAAATGATCATGTTGCCCCTACTTAAGGGCCTAAAAAACTACTTTTTGATTTAGTACTTCAAATTAGAATTTATCAATGGCAAATGATTACTTACTGTCTAACATGAAGATAGACAGTAAGTACACCAAATTTGGATAAAAATTAAGCTTTATGAGCTCAATTTAAAGAAATTGACTCATAAGAGAAAAATAGTAATTTTACCCAATAAAGTCTAAAACTTTATACAGTTTATTAATGCTTACTATTCAAGGATTCTGACAGACTGTAAATACACGTTTAAATTTGCACGCAAGTGTACGTGGTCTGAAGTAATAAGTGGAAAGTGTTAGTTTCCAGGATTTATCAAACTACAGAGAATTGGTTATTTTGTTACTAAGGTTTATCTATGCTCACTAATGTTTAAGTTATGATGTAACTGGTTTGAGTTGGTTCTAAACTAGCATAATAATTACTAAGTAGAAATTAAGTCAGATAAAAGGAAGAGGAGAGTTAGGTTCATCCCATATATCATGATAAGTAACATATGCATGATGATACCTCAAGCTTCGGTGCGACGCATAAATTGGATCGTTTCAGCCTTGAAGGAGTTGAAAGCTCCTTCTAAGTTTGGGTGATGATTGTTATTATTATTTCTATTATCTATGCTTTATTGATTTGATGAACTTCCCCCATATTGATTTCCATTATTATTATTGTTACTCTAAGAGAAATTAGGGTGGTTTTTCCATCCTGAATTGTAGGTGTTGGAGTAAGGGTTGTTCATAGAGTTGTTATTTCTTAAATAATTGACTTGTTCAGTGTTGGTTTGTACAAAGGAGTTATTTAAGTTGCATCTTTCACTGTTATGCCTACCCTCGCACAATTCACAATGTATCTCCGAAACAACATTAACATTCATTCTTTCAATTTTTTCATTCAAGTGTGTGTATCTCTTGCTATAATGTCGTTATTTGGTTGGACTTGTTTACCTTAATAGTTTCCTTTTTTAGCCTTTTAGAAGGCCACTGATATGCAGTGTTAGCCATTTCTTCGAAGAGATCATAAGCTTCCTCTTGGGTTTTACCGCTAATAGAGCCGCCGGCAGCTGCATCAATGAGTGTCCTTGTAGGAGCGTTCAAACCATTATAAAATGTTTGCACTTGCATCCATAAAGGGAACCCATGATGTGGGCAACGCATTAAGCATTCTTTAAACCGGTCCCATCCATCATAGAGTGTCTCCCCTTTCAACTGAGTAAAGTTAGTTATCTCAATTCTCAACCGAGCGATTTTTGCCAGAGGGAAATATTTGGCTAAGAATTTCTTAGCCAAATCATCCCACGTTTGGATGGAATCGCTTTGAAGAGAGCTGAGCCAACTCTTGGCTCTGTCTTGTAAAGAGAATGGGAAAAGCCGTAATTTAACCGTGTCTTCAGAGATGTCGTTAAACCTGAATGTGTCACATATTTCAAGAAAAGTTAAAATATGTGAATTTGGATCTTCAGTGGCTAATCCCCCAAACTGATTATTTTGCACCGTACTCAGTGTGGAGGGTTTGATCTCAAAGTTAATGGCTTCAATATTAGGCCTAATAATTGCATGGGGATTCCCATATCAGTGAAAAGTGCATAATCTCTTAGTGCTCTCCCCCTAGCCACTCCTACTGGCTCTCCTAATAGCTCTACAGGGTTTTCATTATCATTATCCATAACAGCTTGTTAGTTTGAAAGCTTTTGTTCTCTCCTAGCCTACTAGTAGGTTCTTTCAATTTTTGGGTCAAAAAGATAATTCGTGCAAACTCTTCTACTCATACACTACAATAATTAGGCTATCAAGAACAAATTTAACAATAATATTCATAAATTCAACATAAATAAAGGACAAAAACAAAAAAAGTTAATGTTTATAATTACAAAAATCAAAAACTAAAAGAATATGCAAGAAAATACTTAAATCACTAGCTGCTTATAGATTATCCTTAATACGAAACAAATTCTAATTCCCCGGCAACGGTGCCAAAAACTTGACAGACTGTAAGAACACGTCTACGTTTGCACGTAAGTGTACATGGTCTGAAGTAATAAGTGGAAAGTGTTAGTTTTGTTACTAAGGTTTATCTATTCTCATTAATATTTAAGCTATAATGTAACTAGTTTGAGTTGGTTCTAAACTAGCACAATAATTACTAAGTAGAAATTAAGTCAAATAAAAGGAAGAGGAGAGTTAGCTTCATCCCATATGTCATGATAAGTTAGTTATGCATGATAATTCCTCAAGCGTAGTCTTTCATTTACTTTAAATTAAACCAAGTGCACATTGTTTCTCCTTGAGTTTTATCTCAAGATTTTACAAGTTCAAATCTTGTGCATGAAATGAACACACAGTCGGTTCTATTTCAGCATAACGATTCTTATAAGATTTTAGGTTTGTAATTTTCACCTTATCTCTTAATCAAGGAGATGAGGATTATTAAATTTTTAAGATCTTATAAGCATTTATTCCACTAGGAGAGTCACTCGCATCGCACATAGTTGAAGTGAGGGAATAATACATTAGGCTCAATGACTATGTCACCCCGTTCATGAGCACACGATTATTTGTTTCCCTCCCTCAATTATGTTGAGCTAAGGAGCTCACTTAGTGGGTCTTAGCATCACACGAATCAATACTATAGTTGAGCATATATTAAGGTGCACTAAGCTCAAGAACTTTTCTCACATAGTTCTAAGCTCTTATGCACTCATAGATCTAGCATCTAACTAAAGGTGAGCTATGGAGCACAAGGCACTTTAGTTCTTGAGTTCATTAGTTTATTTTCCTTTAATTCACAATCAAGACTAAAGTAATACTAAGCATTTCTTGTGCAAGACATTGAGTTCATACATTTTATTAATACTTGAGGAAAACTTCATACAATTAAAATGTAACTATCAAACATATGGGATTACCCCAACCCTCCCCAAGGGAGATTTATCTATCCATTACAAAAGAGATGAAAAATAACACATACATGGATAAAGACCCTTTCATGATCAACTAAGAAAAGAAACTACAAAAGAAGAGTTTAGAAGATACTAGGAACATTCCTTATAATTTCTTCGAATTCTTCTTCTCCTTCTTGAAGTTCCTCTCTTAGGTCGCTAGTGTTGCCTTCCTTCTTCTTCTCCTTAGTAAATTGGCTCTTCCACCCTTGGGGAGTTCCTCTCTTCCACTATGCAACCCTTCTCCTTACTTAAGTGATTTGAGCAAAATTTGGAACCCACCTCTAGTCAAGATGAGTGATATATATAGGAGAGGGGCTGCATTCATCCCACTTAAGATCCAAACCATCATTTCCATTTGAAAATTCTGAGCAATGATGGCAAAAATCCCAATTGATGGTCAGGTGACCAATATCTTCATTTATTTAGCCAATACATCACCTCATAAGCCTCATTTTCATTTAAAAAATTAGCAGTTGCAGAGGGAATGATGGCTGGGGACAAGATGCAGGTTAGGGGTCTTGTCCTAGCCGCATTAAATGCTTCTGCCAGAGAAAATTGCGGCGGGCTGCCGCAGCGCGCTGCGGCATGCAATGGTGTGAGTAAAATCCGCTAAGTGTCCCACAGCCGCGCACTACTGCATCCATTTTTCGCAAAGTGACCCGCTGCAACACGCTGTAGCGCTAGCGTTTTGCAAATTGGACCGTTGCAAGCGCGCTGTAGTGGGAGCATTTTGCAAAATGCTCCGCTGCAGTGCACGGTAGCTCCAGAATTTGCAAATCGCACCGCTGTAGCGGCAGCATTTCGCAAAAAGCTCTGCTGCAGCATGCGATCGCCCCCGCAGTTCACAACTTGAACAGCTGCAGCGCACGATCGCGCCCGCGGTTCGCAACTTGAACCGCTGCAAACGCACGATCACGCCCGTGGTTTGCAAAATGCTTCGCTACAGCGCGTGGTAGCACCAGATTTTGCAACATGACCGCTGCAGCGCGCTGTAACAGCACCATTTCACAAAATGCTTCGCTGCAGCGCCCGAATTTCCCAACTTGAAGCGGTTTCCTTTAAAAAAAATGTTGAAAATTGCATAAATGTCTCAGAACTCATTTGGATAAGCTATTTTCCTTAAAAAATAGATAAAATTTGATTAAAGAGCAGTTTAAAGATCAGAAATGAATAAAATTTTTCTTTATTTGAGATATAATTTATGAATTTATCAGATTCCATAGAGTCCAAGAATACTAAATTCTGAGGTCTAATGATTAAGTTATAAGCAAATCAATTTTGAGGTATAATTATGTAAATTTAGGGTTTTATAAAAAGGGGTTAAAAACTTAACTTTTCTATTTGAAGTCCAAATTCAGAAAACTCAGTAGCTATAGCTTTCTTATAATATACTAAGTACTTTAACTAGGAGTAGACCCAATTCAGACTTCATTTGGTCAAATTATGACCTAATTAGGGTTAAGAGTAATTAATGAAATTAATCACAGAAGCACTAAATTAACCAAACCACTAAGTTCTAATCTACTTTAGGAGATATTAGAAACTTGAATCAATCAATTTGGATCAAGATTTGGGATGATTAGGGCCAATTAAAGAATTTAATCACCAAAACCTAAATATTTTTGCAGCTTACTGTATATTAGATCTTCCTGATCAAAATGGTATATTGGAAGACCTAATTTAGAGCTCAATTTCTGAAGTTATGATAAATTGAAGATCTAAGATTTAAGGGTGTAATTTGGGTAGGGTCCTAAAAGTGATTAGGCAAAATACACTTCCAATCAGAAAATTTAACACTATTATTCAATTGAACATTCTTGAGAGTCTCATGATTAAAATGAGACCCATCTTGGATTTGTTTGGGTGAGTGTGTGTAAAGTTATGATAATTTGAAGTTTGAGGATTTTTAGGTAATTAATTGGGGATCCTAAACGTCACTAGATGAAACATACATCCAATTGGAAATTTGACAGTGTCATAATGATCCTCTAATTTTACTGATCAAAATGATATATAATTTTGATATTTTTAAATCATTGGATTAATACTTATGAGTGTTTAAGGTTTAGATTTAATTAATTTAATTAATTAAATTAAATTAAATCGTTTATCCAAATTATTATATACAAGTATATTTAAACAGTGTGCAGGCCCTGCGGGAAAGCATCATTAGCAGAGGCAAGCCTTACAGGCAACACGTGGCAGCCAACCATCAGACGCGGGATGGAAGCAGGGCCTACAGGTGGGTACGACGGGATATGAAGGTGGGCCCCACTGACTCTGATTAAGCTGCGGGGCCCACACAGCCCAGGACGTGACAGACGCTGACCCAAAGCTACGCGGGTCAGGCCCGGGTCGACCCGGACTGACCCGGATCCTTTCACTCTCGACACCATCCAAGTCGTCGGGACTAGGGTGGGCGATTGGGCACCATTTCGGTGCCAAGAGACTTCAACCCTTACGGATCTGGGAGGAGCACACGCAGATCTTCCTAATGGTAATTGGATCAACTTTGAAGGTGCTCAGGATCGAGCTAAATGTCAAACCCTATAAAGCTAAACACGGGATGTGGGGTGATGGCACTGTAGATCATCCCCAAAAATTCAATCGATCGGGTTTAATTAAACCTGGTTGAATCATTTAGATTTACAATCGACAACATAAAATAGACAAGTAAAATGATATATTCGAATTTGAATGAAAGGAATATGGAATCGGAGCGTACCTTGTATGAACGGTGGGAAAATTAGGGTTCGGGCGATGGCTTGATTCGCAGCACTAAGGGTTCACCGAGCGAGAAAACGAGAATAGGGAGAATATTAGGCTTTAATTTGACTCCTAGACATAGCCATTCAGCGGTGAAATGGCCACCTGTCAGGGAATCTGCCGCGTGCGCATGCGACACACGCGTGGAGCGGATTGGGAAAGATGAGTCTAGACCGTCCGATTCATGATCAGATGGTCGAGATCTTATGTTGGATTGAACCGCATGTGGTCTGACGGCGTGAAGTGGATGAAGGCGCGCGCGAATGAATTTAATTAATTAAATGCATCCTGAAATTTTCAAATAAATTACCCCTAGCTAATTGAGAGGTGTGGAACACAATGAAAAAAATGGATTTTCGTTTCGACGAGTATTTAATTTTCTCATTTTCAGGGATATTTAAATTATATTAAAATATTCACCAAAAATCCAACGACTTCCAAATGCTTTCAAAATATCACACCTAGCTAATTTATGGGTGATGAGCGCAATGACAAAGTTGAATTTTTAATTTGAGGTCAATTTAAATAGATCAAATTCCAGGGTTCCTGAAATTCCCAAAATCAAGATTTAATCTATTTGACTCCTGATTTGGACTAGGTCTTTGAGGTGAACTCCGAATGACTTAATTAGAGCATTAGAATCACAATCAAGACATGGTTTAGTCCTAATTAACCTAAGTAACAACATTGGTTGTTATAATGGTGGATAGCCAAATAAATCTGGAATATCCATCAACAAAAGTGAAAAAATATCATCATCCGCCAAATGACATTGTCTTCACTAGACCCCAAATATTTGTGTGCACATAATCAAGTATCCGTTTAGTATTGTGGATGACAGTATCAAAGGATACATATGTCTTCTTACCAAATACACAGAGCTCACATAATTTAAGCATGCAGGAATCAGCTCCTTTAGTCAAACCTTGCTTCTTCAAAGTACTAATTATTGGTTCCCCAGCATGTGTTAACCTCATATGTCACAAAGTAATGACATCATCTGGTTCATCAATAATAGTGGCTCCACCTTCTACTGTACTTCCCCTAAAGAAAATACAGGTTATGCTGTCAAAGTCCTCTCATGTACGTCATAGCTCCCTAATTGATTTTTAGAACTCATGCCTCCATAACAACTTTGAAACTGTCAGCTTCAAGAGGTCTAACTAGCATAGAGTTCCTGCATATATTAGGAACATGTCATACATCCTTCATTTCTCTAACCATACCATCATACAAGCGCATAAAAACACTCCTTATTTCAATAACATGACATGCATAATTGTTACCGATTGTCACAACATCATTTTCCAACACTTTGTAAGTATGGAACCAATTACGTCGTGAACCAATATGATATGTATCACCCGTGTCTATAATCTAACATGAGTCTTCTGTGTACAAGCACAGAAACACCGCCGTTAGAGAAACATCTGCATCATCAGCATTGGAGTCTACATGTGTAGCATTTATTGCTACATCTGATGAATCATTGCTCATGTTCTTTAATTTTGAACAATCCATCTTATAATGGCCGCTCTTCAAATAAAAGGCACACTGATTATTCCAAAGATTTAGACCCCTAGACTTATCTATTTTATTGCTACCATCACCATTCTTTTTGTCAAATCTTTCTCATTGGAGGATAAGTGCTTTAGACATCTCTAACTTTGAAAACTTTCATTTTCTCTTTATTGAAGTTCATTATTCAACAATTTCATCATCACTTCACCATGCCTCAATGCCTCCTTACCATGAATGAGTGACTGGTGAAGTTTTAATACATATACAGGAGCGAGTTCAATAGAAGAAACGTCTTGTCTTCGTCCTCCATATTTTCATCCAAATTAACAAGATCTGTCAGTAAATTGGTGAACTCATTTATGTGTTCATCAATGGAGATTTCTCATCTCATTTGAAATCTGTACAAATGCAGCTTTATGTGGAGATGATTCTCCACGCTCTTTGTCAGATACTTGCTCTCGAGGAATTTCCACAATTTTCATGCTAATGCTTCCATCATCACAGCATACTTGATTTCTTGGGTCAAACAATTTCAAATCAAGCTGCATGAACCTGCAATTCATCTTGACCCAGTTTCTCTCTAACATTTTGTGGGGGCCCACCCCCATCATGGTCTTACTAACACGTATATTAACATGATTACAATGGAGTAGTCACCATGACTGATCTCTCATTTATAACTAGATTAGGTTTTCCCCCTAATCCACTGATAACCAAAGGATATGCCACATAGCTAAAATGAGACTTCACTAAATGTACATATAAGAGATACAGAGTGTATAAGCAAATAAAGTATAACATCCATTAACCATAATACAGAAAGAAATATAATTTAACTCATAATAATATATGCAGTAAAGAAAATACATTAGAATCATGTATTATTACAACATTTAAAATAAAGTTAAACTAAATGAAATAAACACTCATCCTCACATAAACAAAAGCAAAGGAACTATCTAAGGATCCACAGCAATGAGGAGATTCTCCACCTGATCCGGCTCCTCACTTAGTGCTACAACTCCATATAGCTCAAAATATAATATTGTTGGTTTCACAATGTCAGGGCCTCAGCCAAAAAAGAGAAAATTATAATTAGATAATTGTCTAAGTATAATTTAGGTTGATTACATAAATTTCATTTTAATATATCATATTAAAATAACATTTAAGCAATTAAGAGGTGCAACATGCAATAAAGAAAATATATGGTAGCTATAAATAAAACATTTATAACTAAACAAAATGAAGTATGTAAGAAAACATACCATAATCAGAAGCTGCAACAAGATCAGGCAATATATGTATATAAAAGTAACAAAGACTACAAGAAAATCTTAAACATGCATATGATTATCTGAAATATGTTGATTTAACATAAGTAAATCTAAACTAATATAAAACAAAAGCTAAAATAAAGTACAAACCAAATTTAGCATCCTATAAGCAGCATCAAAGAAAGATACTGAAATAGTAGTAAAAATGTGATGCCACGATAGAAAAGCTGGCTAATAAAGCCACATAAACTGTACTTAAACTGAAAATTATTGAAATTAGAGATGTGCCTAAATTAATACTATCATAATAGAAATTAAAGCCACTGAACAGAAATCCCAACATGTATCATCCTAGCCAACCACAGAGCTAGGCCTAGTCGGACTATAGAATTAGATATGTATCATTATAGCCAATCACAGAGCTAGACCTAGTTAATTTTATTGCAAGAGAGCTGAACTGTAATGGTGGACTAACTAGGACACACTCTACTGAACTGATAACTGAAATAATTGAATGGCTGATTAAAGTTAATAATGTATATGCATTTCAAAACTATCATAGAATTCTCATTAAGTTTTTTATGTTCAACAGTATATGTCTAAGGTATAAAACTTAATACAAGGTATGTGAAGGATCAAAGTTCAAAGTAAGCAAGACTTTACTAAAACACATGTGATATCTGTTGTTGTCTAATTTAATTATTCTATCTATTCTGAGAAAATACAAGCTTAGGATCTCCAATATCCAACTATCAAATAAAATTCCATATTTATGACCTTAAGGGTTAAACATTATAACTTAACAAATTCTAATTCATAAATCAAAATTGTTGTATATAAATGTTGAATAATTAATCAATCACCCTAATTTGATATATTTAACAACACCAAAACCAATCTTGATTGGAATAATCAAGATTAAGGAATTTAGAGTTAAACTCCAAATATGGGATTCAAACTCAGAAATCCAAGGTACTAACATCTAAGGATTTAAGGTTTTCAAAACTCTCATGAATTATAGTTTAATGTAATCTTATTAAGTGTAATCAAACTTAATAAGATGGATCTCTAATCTTAAGCTAAGGTTAAGAGATAAAATAATTACAATTAAAGATAAAATATAGAAATTAAAATTAAGGATTTGTTCAATTAAGTAATCCATTCACCCAAGGAATAAAATCAAGCCTAAGTTTATTACAAAGCACTAAGGAAGAGAGTCCTAAGAGCTTAAGAAGGGAAAGTATACTTAAGGAATTTCCTAATGAAATGACTTAAGAAAAGCTTAATAATTGAACACTAAGGCTAAATATTGAATTTAATTAATATGATTTGGATTTAGGGAAGATATAATGTGGGTTCAAATCCACATTATGAATCTTCATTTTTTAACTTAGGAAATTTAGAGAAAATTTAGGTTTTGCACTAAGATCAAATTAACATATCTAAATGACTTAAAATCGATTCCTAAACAAACTTTACTGATTTTAATGAATATGATAGATTTCTAGGACTTAAGGGCACTTAAATTATATTTTGGGCAAAATAACCAAAATGCCACTCCTTAAGATGTGATTTTTAGATTTATGGCTCCAAATTGAATCCTATTAATGCTAAATGGCTTCTTACTATATAATATGAAGATAGACACTAAGAACACCCAATTTGGACAATGATTAAGACTAATAAGCTCAAATTATGGTTTAATCCCATTAAGGGTTGATTAGCAAAATTACTTAGGAAAATCTAAAATTTTTGTTATACTTAAGTTCTACTATGTCTAAGGATTCCATAGAAACCAAGTTTGATAAATTCTGAGGTCAATTAACCAAGATATGAGCACAACAAGGTTAACCTAAAAGGGTAATTAAGGGAGATTAAGAGTGGGGTCCAAAAACTAAACTTCACTAATTGGTATCCAAATTGATTAAAATCAGTGATTATGGGTTTCCCATAACACACTGAGCACAATGACAATGAGTTTGATCAATTTCGATATCAAATGATTAATCTAAGCCTTAACTGGGGTTTAAGATGATTAGTGAGTGATTAGTGAAATTAATTTTAGAAATATTATTTTGACTTCGCCAATGTGTTCTTCTCTATTTTGTGGGTGATTAAAAACTTGAAATTTGAAAATTTGATAATTAACGAGCTTAATTTTCACTAATCCATTTTTAGAGTAATTATGCCTAATTAAGAAATCTACTCACTATAATTAAAATTTTATTGCAGTTTATTGTTACTTACATTCTTCTAATCAAAATAGTATACTAAATCATATGATTTGGAGCTAAATTGAGTAAGATATGAGTTAATGAAAATTTATGATTAAATAAGGTTTAATTAGCCTAAAAAGGTCATTAGCTAAATTAAGCATAAAGCAGAAAATTAACACTACCAAAATATTCTTTAATTTTTTTTGAGCAAAATGACATATAATTTTATTATATTTGAATTTGTAGATTTAAAGTTATGGAGGTTCAAAGTTTGGCTAATCAATTGAACTAATTAACCAAATTTAATTAATTTAATAAATTTGCATTCTTAATCATTTTATTCAAACGACGGCAAATCCCACTTCACAACTTGACAGGGCGGTACGGCATGAGCTAAACGGGCCAAATGAAAGAAAGTGTGTCGGGCCCGGCTGGATCCGGCCCAACCCAAAACTCCATCGCCTTCTCCCGATAAAAGAAAAGGAGGGCGCACCCAGGGCATCGCAAAGCTCAGCAACCTAGGAGATCCAGGAGACGAGCCACATGCCAAATTGACGAGCTCGCCAAGACCTAGTCGTTGAGCCCAAGAATTCCATCGAAGGCCGATTAGAACTCGTGAATCTTGATGCCCTAAAATCAGGCTCACAATCCCCTGCACACCACACTCGGCTGAGCACCAAACAGCTTCCAACTCAAATTCGGATTTGAGCTCGATCGGGCAATTAGGATTTTTAAGTGTCGATCAATACAATAACAAAAACGAAATTAATCAATTAATTGATCAAATCGACCAGAGGGGAGAGGAGTGCCTTCGTGTTCAATTGCCAAAATCGATCGAGAGGCAGGGAACTTTGGGTCAGCTCCAAATCTCACCTATTTAGTATTTTGCACTCGAGCAAGGCTTAATTGGGGCCTTAGGAGCGGTTGGAAGCGGCAGAAGAGCCACCTGGCGGGGCAGCTGCCGCATGCGAGAAGGAAGGACACGCGCAGGCTCTGCGCACGATCGTGCGGGGAGGGAGACCCGCGCCGTCCGATTGGGACGGTCGATCGATCGGCTATGATTGAGCAGATCGGGGCCATCGGGCCCGACCCAATAAGGAAAAGCGGGTCTGACCCGATATGGGAGTCAGACCCGACCCGATAAGCATAAAGCGGACCCCAAAGCCCAATTAAATAAATATTAATTTAATCCAATTATATTAAACTTCATATTTAAAATTGGACTATTAAATAAGGTGCGAAAAATTTCAAATTTTAACTCCTAGCTAATTTGAGGTTGATGAACGCAACAGTAAAGTTGGATTTTGGTTTCGACATCCATTTACTTATTCTATTTTTCGAAGTATTTTAAATATATTAAAATATTCTGGGAAAATCCGACGACTTCCAAACACTTCCAAAATATCACTCATAGTTAATTTGGGGATGATGAGCGCAATAACAAAATCGAATTTTTAATATGAGGCCAATTTAATTATCTTATTTTTCTGATTATTCGAATTTTTCAGAATTATGGTTTGATTGGATTGACTCATGATTTGAACCAAAATTTCAGTATTTGCTCCTAATGACTTATTAAGACTAATGAAATAAAAATTATAACTTTGTTTAGTCACAATTGGTCAAGGTAACAACATCAGGTTATTACACATCTCCTCTGATTTTTCATCGTCATCAAGAATATCTTCCAAGTTCAACACGAAGGCCTTGGACTGGCTGAGAGAAAGTTCTCTCCAGCGCCGCGGACGATCAAGAACTAGACGCTTCTCCTCTAACTCTCTCTTCCATGACTTCTTATCAACGCAACATAAGAAACTCATAATTTGTTAGGTGTTCCTTATGTTTTTAACATATTATTTTATTTTTTTACATAGCTCAATCCTTTTTTTAGTCGTAAAATAAGAGTAAAATAATTTTTATAATTATATTTATATATATACACAAAAAAATAAATACATTCTATCAATAAGTCATATTTATTTTGACTAATTTGAAATTTGATTATATATTTTGAGATGCAGATAACGAGAAGATAATGAGTTCGGAATCGATCCTGATCGTGGGTGGCGGTGCGACTGGTGTGGAGCTGGCTGGGGAGATAGCGGTGGACTTTCCGGACAAAAAGCTGACTCTGGTGCACAGAGGGCAGCGGCTGCTTCCTTTCATCGGTCCCAAGGCCAGCGCGAAGGCCCTGGACTGGCTGAGGTCCAAAAACGTCCGCGTTCTTCTTGACCAATCCATGGACGTGGAGGCCATCTCCGAATCCGACAAAGAGTTCCACACGTCCGCCGGCGAGGTCGTCAGGGCCGACTCCTACTTCCTCTGCGTCGGCAAGCCCATCGGCTCCGCCTGGCTCCGGGACTCCATTCCCCTCAAGGAGTACTTGGATCGCAACGGGAGGCTGATGGTCGACGAGAACTTCAGGGTCGGAGGCCTCGCCAATGTCTTCGCCATCGGGGACATAACAGACGTCCCGGAGCTGAAGCAGGGGCTGACCGCGCAGAGGCACGCCCTGATCGTCGCAAAGAATTTGAAGCAGCTCGTCAGGGGAGGAGAAAAGGCCTGCAGGCTGGCGAGGTACAGGCCGTCGCAGCCGCAGGCGTGGATCTCCCTCGGAAGGAGGGACGCTGTCGTTCAGTTCTCGTTTCTCACCGTATCGGGATTCGTGCCCGGCATGTTCCGCTCGAGGGATCTCTTCATCGGCAGGATGAGGAAATCCTTGGGATTGCCCGATTAATTAATTATTATTATTGCTGTTGTTCAGACTTCACTTTTTAAGTTTAAATTATTTGGTAATTCAAAAAAGTGTGTCTTCAAAAAAATTTATTAATGCTTAATCATCTGATTAATTCCAACCCCTATTCCACATGTTATAACAGGTTAAGCTTTAGCTCTTCATGCATGACTTGCATTGCATTTTTATTTATTAAATAGTTGGAAAAGAGCCACACTTGGATAAAAAAGGTGCTCCATCTATTATTAACAGAAATATGATAACAAAAGTATTATTAATCATAAATTTCTACCGTTTATTGATGAGCACGAAGCATCTTTATTTGTAGCAATGGGGCATTGCGTACTAGAAGGAGAGATTATGCTATTGGTAATTGAATTAGACTGTTTGTACATATCTTGATAAAAAGGAAGCATTATGGAGCCTGATAAAGATGCTTAAATGTATAGATTTTGATGAGATTGTGGATGACACTTTGGGCTCCGATAACAATATTCATTTGTATTTTCATAATCGAACTACTGCTACAAGAGCACTAAGAGATATGAAACCATAACAAGTATGGATAAAGCGTAAGCCTAGTGTTATTTAATCATGGGTCTTTGAAGTGCAAAGATTTTTGGTCATTAACTCGTATCCGTATAGAAGCAAGATAATCCTTGGATGAGTTACATATATAGCATCTTAAATTATATTTGGTACATATAAAGTAATATTATTTTATCCTCGTAATCTTTTTTAAGTAGCCAATGAGCAGTCATATTTTTTAGGATGCAAAATATGTATTATTAAGATAAATAAAAATAATAATAAATTCAAACTCATTCCATGTGTAAAAATACATCACCGCAATTCAAATGTATTAACCCTATGCTTAGTAAGAAATTATGCGGCATCCTTTACTGTCAGTACTTCATTTTATCAAGTGAAAATGATTATTTTCTGGGAAAGGTTTCATCGATTTTTTTTATTTTCTAGATGGACCCGGCCTACGCTGGCCTGGTTTAAGCTATGTCAGGCCCGTCCCATGCCCCGGTCTACTATAAAAAACTGCAATCACAAATTTTCATTCAATAGTGTAGCTAGTTATAAGTAAAATGCAGGGTAAATATATTCTAATCTCCCTTAATATATGAAATTCTTATTAATACGAAATTCCTCTTGATATATATATAATGCATTTTAATTGCATGCTTAGCTTACCGACTCGAATACGAAACCGGCTAAATCCGAAAATCAGTGTGTAGAGAAAAGCAGTTCAGCATATGCAGCAAAATAAAGTCAAGAGATTTTGTTCAAGTATTTACATCTGTACTTGTAATCATTTTTCATTTATAATTTCCCACACAATGAAGGGGGGCGGCTAGCGTTGAAATGAGATGGAATATGAACCTGTGTTGGGATCCTTCACCGCTTTGAAATTGTCCACGCTCATTCCAAATCTCCCCAATATATTGTTTCCCATATCCTTCAACTTTCCTGCATCAATTTATATCAAATACTGGAAAAAATGTCTTACCAATCACCAAAACAAAGAAAAATTTACACATCTGACACAAACTACAGCCACTCTTTTTCTCCACTTCAATGCAATAATAAAAATTTAGATAATAGTTTTGCAATATTTAAGATTTAAAAGTTCAACATCAACATTGAATGTATGAAATTTTGAAATTAGAAGACTGCAATTAATTATCTATATGAAAAGCATAGCCAACTAGAAAAGAACGATGTAATGTTTACCGATCATTTCTTCCTTCATCTTTTCTCGCTTTTCTGCTGCCAGTGGTTCCAGCCGCCTCACATTCCTCGACGCTTGCTCATATGAAGCATCCAACTCAAGGACTTTCTTCATATCTGCATATGTAATTTGTAGCCGTAAAATGCATAGCTATTTTTTGGGGGGACCAAGAAAAGGCAAGAGAGATGGAGTGTTAAATAATTGATTGAAGTTTATACCGGCAATGGCCTCCTCATAGTGCTCGAGCCTTTCATGAGCCTCCCCCCTTCTAAGCAGAGCCTTGACATAACAGGGGTTGATCTCCAATGCTTTGCTACATTCTTTGATGGCCTCATCATACTTACTCTAGAAGTAAAACAAGTACATCAAAAAGTTGGGTAATATATATTCTTATTATTAGCTTATAAATGAAATTAAATCCAAATCCAAGCTGTAATTTAACAGGTCTGTAAACCCAACAACTAATTCGTTTGGCCATGGCAGTTTTGCCTGAAACACAACAGGTTTCAGGCAATAAAGGCACCTCCCACATATGCTAATGCCAAAGCGCCCAACGTCCTAAACTAGTCTATTTGAAAAGAAAAATTGAAATATCATGTAACTTTAAAGAATGCAAAGTAAAATTGGAATCAAACAAGGGCATAATATACAAGCCTAATTTAATGGCAATAAATTAAGTTCTAATTATTCCACTAACTTTAGCTGGTAGGTATTTAACTACTAAGTGAATCAATTATAGATATATATAATAAATTCTGATGTTTGAATTAATAAATTGTAAAATTCATTATAAAATTTTGGTGAAAAAATTATATCCCAAAACCTAAATAACCCATTTATGCCTGATTTGGCATGATATGGATTATACATAAAACCTTGTGTGCAAATGAAAAATGCTAAACACAACAACGCTCTCCAATCATCATGTTTTCAACTCTCATTGGCACTCCAGGGCCTGTCGTTGGTGCTCATCAACCATCGATGTCCAGCTTATCAATAGTTCTCACCATATCCCAATGTTAAAAGAGCCTGTTTGGCTAATACTTAGTTTAGCTTTTCCTTGCAAAAGTAAAATTCATTCTTAAGCTTAACTAAGCCAGCGACTCTACCAAAAAGGTTATAAACAGGTTAGTCTCACTTTTTTAAGCTCTCAAAATTGGGCGTTCAAGCTTCCTCATGGGCTAAAAGAAAATAAAATCAATAGCTCCAAGGCCTTCTACTTCAGAAGAAAGATGAGTCGGTGCATATTTTTAACAAATTAATAAACAATTCAAATGTCAATAATAATCTATTGAGGTTTTTGTATACATACCAAAAACTTTCTTTTAATTTACTAATTTAGCACAAATTTTAAAATATATAAAAAAAAACATATACTTTTTAAATATATAACAAAAAACCCATTTTTTACTCAAACTCTCCATAAGGCCCACCGAAGAGATCATGCAGCTAGAGGTTCTCCCTCCCTCCGACGAAGCAGTTCAGCTTCTCGTTGTTGTGGCAGGTGAGGTCGAGCAACACCCCGTTTGTGCTCTTCCCGATCATCCCGATCCACCGCCTCAACCAGCGCCCGACAGTAAAACCAATTAATATTGCCAAATATATTAATTAACATAATTTAAGTAATTAACATAACAATAATTAAAATATCAATAAAAATAACTTAGCGCAAATAATTATATAACATATCATAATAAATATGTTAATAAAATACATCAAGCTTATATCAACATGCAAACCAGTTCATTTTTCAGCTTAAACCTCTTCTATATTTATTATCAACCAAACAATTAAGCTATATTAACTTATAAATCATTATAAGCCAAACAAAGTCAAAACCAAGCATCCACTAAATCTCACTCAACCTGAACTACTGCATTATCCTAGCCAATCCCCTCTAATTACCCTAATGCTCACCATGCCCTGGCAACTATGTACTTTTTATTTAATTTCAAAATTTTAAAAATATTTTTTATTTTCTCTAAACCGAACAATAAAATATATTTATACTATAAGAAATAAATCCTTTGAAAACAAATTAATATACTTGAAAATGCTTTACACTATTTATTTTAATCAAAAAAATTATTTTATTTCAATTGATTTAGCCAGTGAATATGATAATAAATGATTATAATTCTAAATATTCAAATAACATAATTATTACGCTAAATAAATGATTATTATTCTAAATATCTAAATAACATAATTGAAACATTATAAACTAACCAAAACAAGAAGACAACATATTTAAGGAATGATTAGAAAAATTATAAAGCATTTTGTTTTCCTAAAAAGAACAACAATAACACTAAGCCTTAGTCTCACAAAATGGGGACAAGGCCATCAATACTTTGTTTCCATTATGCACCATCAAGTAGAGGTATTTAAAAGTGTTCACCACAATTTTTTTCATGCCTTTTTTTATTTCCTTTTTTTCTTCTTTTAAATGGGTGCAGCACATCCCATTTACACTTATCTCCACAGCTTATCGACAGGGATGCCTTTATATTCCACAAAAAATAAGATAAAAAACAGCACTCAACTTGATTCATCAACCCTTACATAATGGTTGTCCTCATGCTTCATGTGGACCGACCACATCTCAATTCAGGCAATTTCAGTGTTCCAATTTCATCACAAAAATTCGCATTCACCGTCTAGCACATAAGCGCCCCCAGGCGCTGGGCTTTCTGTTTCATACGGTTGATTGAAGATACACAGAGCAACTGGGCGCCCAGAATTTTATCTTGGCTTTCAATTGAATTGACTTGCTAACGCCTAAATGCGACTAAGCGCCCAAGTTTCAATCTCTAACTTCGTTGTTCGAAGAAGTGGGGACGTCTAAGCGCGCTCTACCCAATTTGTATATGTATTATCAGGGGACTCAATGAAAAAATTCAAGAAAGCTGGCTTCTTCACCTCAAGATTTTCCTTTGTGCCACCATTCTTCTTAGGCTACTTGGTCTGATATATGAAAGGTGACAGGGAATTGAACTCAATTGGAGTGATCTAAATACTCAGATATTAAAATAAATTATAATTAATTAAGAAATGAAGCAAAATGAAAGTATAAATACAAAAAATAATGCAATTTTGTCATCTCCCTTTGCAAGAGAGTTTGAAAGAACACTATGCTACAAATAATGAATATAGCATCAAAGACTGAAATCAAGTAGCTATTTCAACTATGATTGAACAACCATGCAACAACTTGAACAAGGGAATAAAGACTCAAGGGCTGAAGTCAAGTAGTTATTCAATACTACCTAAGCAAACATGCAATATTCTACTGGGCAGGTTAGTTCCTATTTTTATTATTTTCTACTTACATTAACTCTCCTCCCAAGTTGTTCAAGTCTTCCTTATCATCCTGGTGGAGCATTATCCATCCACAACATGTACAAATTTTAGTTTAGCACCCGCATGAAATAATTCTTATTTGTTCAACCATCAAGTTTATGCGGATAAAGCTCCTACAAAATAGATGCTTAGCTCTTTGGTGTTGAAGCTCAAAGACTTTATGGATTGGATAGGTTCTAAAGCTCATGCATCTGGCCCATAGTGTTCATTTTTGCATGTTACTTCGTTTTTAACTTTTCTATCAGATTTGACATGATAAGAATTCTTCTTTATGCTTGCCTTTAAATTATCAAAAGAGGGACTCATGAGTCATCCATCCTCTTTAACTAGTTTAAGTCTCTTTCCTAGTGAAGAGTGGGCCAATAATGCTTCATTGACCACACCTTCCAAACTTGGTGATACTTTGGAGGAGCTTGTATCAACTTCGGTCAAATTCAAGCTAACCCAATCAAATAGAAGAAGCTATGAGGGTGGTTCTCATAAGAACTTCTCAAACATCTCTTTTTGACTAGTCTAAACGTATGCTTTATGCTTCTAGTGTGTCATGGTAGGGTATCATTATTATATTATTTACTAAATCACCTATAGGATTTTACCTTGATCATGTCTAGCCCTATAGTTAGCTTGGACTAGATATTGAACTGTTGAGCTTACCTACCATAGCCCTATGGGCATATATGAGGTTTGCTTAGCACCTAAAGGTATTCATTAGACCTTTGTTTGATTTTTCTTTTCATTTGGGCTACTGCAAACTAATCTATCATTAAGGCATAATTAAAGTTCTTGGTTGAAGGTTTGGGATAGAGTTGATATAATCTAAGGAACGAGGAGACCTTATAGACTTCTTCAAGCCCAAGCCAATGAGGCTTTGAATGAGTTGGTCCCCCCCTTAAAATGGCAAAGATCTTGGCTTGGTCTTGAGATCATTTAGGTTCATCCAACCCATGGATTAGCTCAAGTTGACCTGAAGTGGCTTAGATGGATTCTAAGGTACTGAAGGTGCTATTAAGTTAATCTCTTCCAATCCAACCCAAGGTAAACTAAGGATGGGTCAAACCCATCTTTGAGTCATCACATGTGTTTACCTTGCCTTAGGTTAGTCACATAAGTGTCACTAACCGAAGCTTTCATAAGTTAACTTAAGTTTAATCTAGTGTGATTTAGGAAGATACCTATGATTGAACTCTCTAAATCTTCTCAATCTAGATGAAGTATGATATGGATGGGGTTCAATCTTCCATAGGGATCATTGATCCCCAATCCAAGCTTTGAACTTGGTTGGGTTAACCCAAGGGGTGTCTAACCCAAGTCCCCATAGTTAATTTAAAAAGGATTTGTGTTTTTAAAGAAGAGGGAATTTTACTTCGGCTAAGCTCACATGCCTTTAAAGAGGTTGGTTAAGCGATGGTTCAGATTGCTGCAGAGGCCTCAAGGAATGGATTAAACTCAAGTCAACGAGTCCAAATGGTTCCAAAGGCAAAGAAGGGAAGATGGATCTGGTGCTGTTCAGAGAGAGGTCTTCTCAGTCTTGGCCTTCCACAGCACAAAGGAGGCTTTTAGAGTTTATGCTTTCTTCTAGAGAAGTGTAGGGCACTTCTTGGGGAAGCTCTGAGTCAATTTTGAGGATCTAGGACTGATCTACGAGGGCAGTAGGCTTCCAACAGTACACTCCAGCCAGGAGCAGGCGCCTTCCCAGATGGTTGTCGAGTTTGCAGCTCCAGAGAAGGATGGAGGCAGATTTAGCCCATTGTGTCTTCAGAGAAGTTGCAGCTGAAGTAATGAGGAACCCTTAGATCAATTTTGAGCACTTGAAGTGGGCTCACTTGGTCAGAAAGCTACAAATAGTGGAGGGTGGCAGGAAAGTTGCAGAGAGAGATATGAATGGGCTGGAATGGGGCTCTAAGGTGACCGAAACTCATCCATTGATTCAGCTAAAATTAGCTCGGTCAATGGGTTTGACTGTACTTACGGATTAGTTGATATATAATTTGGTGATAGAAATCTGTTCTGATGTGACTGAACACAACAGAATCGGGCCGTCAAAATCAAATCCCAACACTGGGTTTCTAAAAAAATCAATCACCTTGCATTTCCAAGTTCCAATTGAAGCTTAACCTCAAGCGGGGGTGTTCGTATTGACTTGGCGAGGATACAACGCATCGGCGGTGAGAAATCTGACAAAATAGGTTTTCAAAATGGGATAATTCGAGTGATTTACGATGAATTAGGCAGTATTTTTATATCATTTTACTCCTCTAGGCCTAACGGAGAGAAATGAATCGAAAGCACGAGGTTTAGGCACTGAATTGGAAAGCTCTAATCTACCTAAGCCTGGGACGAGAGGGCAATTTGATGTGGAAGATGACACCGTTAGTCCAGGCCTTCGGGTCAAGTCGATCCAACTGTCAGATCGATCTCAGTTGTCCATTTCTTAACAGTTTAGATCCAACGGCCGGCGGAGATAACGGATACTGACCCATCATTTGTTCTGAATTACGGATCCTATGTTCACGATCACTGTCGCACTTATTAATTTAATAGTTAAATCTTCGCCAGTCGTCTCTATCTGACGGTCTGATTTCTTCCATGTTCCCATTTGATGCGTATCAGTTCTGATGATCCAACGGTCAGGAATCATCTTGCCGTTTATAAAATGGAATATCTCAATTTTATTTTATTTTAAATCCTAGGATAATCATATCAATTTTAAAATGGAATACAATGAATGTATTTTGTAAAATTTTGCTTAATTCAAATCCAAAAATTATAAAATTTTAATGGTGGGTGTATTTAAGTGGGGAGATCCAAAATTATCTAAATTTTGTATTTTGACCTCAAATTTATTTCATTTATTTTTCTAAAGCTTAAATCTTTAGTCCAATTAATATCAAATTTAATATATAAGTTCTCCATAAAGTAATAGAGTTATACTAAAAATTTTCCATCATTTGAGAATTAGATCAAAAAATTTAATTATTTTAATTTAATGCCTTACTAAGCTATTTATTTAGTTTAACAACGTTAGGTAGTTACAACATCTTCACCTTGGCAGCACCTTCATAGTCATTGAGGCATGATGTGGTTCAACATCATCCCCCGACAAGCTCTCGAATCCGCCATCGGATTGAAAAGGTTCGAGTAATCAATTCCTGGTTCGTATCAAACGCCCTGTGGCTAAATCACCTTGCCACCTTTGGCCAGCTCCACTTACCTTTGGTCAGCTTCACTTACCCAAGACATCGCCTTGTCTCGGGATAGGATTAGTGCCTCTTCGAGATTCACATTGTTATGCTCACTGCACTGCATTTCTTTTGTTTGAGACTTTAGTTCTTCCTCATTACTCACAATCATTTCGCCGCAGTTCCAGCATTTGACTCGACTTGTAAACTTCCCTTTCCTCGATCTGCTCCGACTCAACTTCGAGTCTTGCTCCCAACTCCTTGGTTTTCAACATTAAAGGCTTCAGATGTAGAAGCATCGCTGCTGAATCTCCTCCTAACCTCTTCATTCGGAATAATCCCGATCACATCATCGAACTTCAAAGTTTCAGCTCCTGTTTTGCTCATAGTCATTACAAAGGCTTCACTAGCTTATGACAATGAAGATAGTACCAGTAACGCATGGACCATGTTGTCAAACTGGACGCTCACTGAGCTCAGCAGGCTCGTGACAGTGTTAAAGTTGTTTAAATGCTCCATCACCGAGTTGTAGTCCATCATCTTCATATTAAACAACTTTTCATTAGGAAAACTTTGTTCGACGCTGTCGGCTTTCATACATCTCATCAAGGAAGCCATTAGATCCACGATGGTTTCCCGTTCACGATGTTGAATGTCAGGGACAACTGAATGATGCCAAGGTTGTTTTGTCCCGGGTACGTCAATCTTCATCGCTCATCTCTTATGGGTACTTCATGATTCCTTCTAACATAAGGTACAATATTTGTTATAAAGCAAATCATTCATTTGCACCTTCAATAACACAAAGTGTACTCTATTAAATTTCTCCATATCATATTTTATCTCTACTGGCATTGCTCCCACTTCAATAAAATATGATATGCTCAAATACCAGTAGTTGGGATTTGAGCGTCAAACCACACTGTAGTCCGCCTCATCAAGCACATAAAAGGAAGTTGCAAAACCTTTAAGGGATCCTTTGATTTTGTTACCTTTGAGAGCACAACAAAGATATACTGCAAAAAGGGAAAAAATACATGCATCAACAAGCACACAAAATTTTTACTTGTAAAATCTCAACTACAAGAGAAAAATAATAGAGTCGCACCATGAAATTTCACTATTATAACATGAAGAAAACACAAGAGAGATCTAACTTTCTTCAGGTGTCCTTGAGCCTTTCTTAGTCCTCCTACAACTACTCCTTCCTTACAGCACAAAGCAACCAATACACTTAGCATATGTAGCAGAGCACCCAACTTACACTTATCTCCACAACTTATCCTTATCTTATAATTAAAGGCAAAGATGTCTTTAATATTCCATAAGAATAAGATAAAAACCTCAATTTGATCCCAGAACCCTTACATATTGGCCATATGTCCCCATGCTTCATCAAAATCGGCCACATGTCCAATCAGGCAATCTCAACGTTCCAATTTCATCACAAAAATTTGCATTCACAGCTTAGTACCTAGGTGCGTCTAGGTGCTGGGCTTTCTGGTTCCTTTGGCTAACTGGAGATACACAAAGCACCTAGGCGCCTAGGCTCCCAGATTTTGATTTTGGCCTTCAACTAGATTGGCTTGCTGAGCCTAAGTGCCTAAGCACCCAAGTTTGCATTTCTAACGCCCAAATCAGCACTTGAATGCGCCCTGACGCTCAAGCCTCGACCCAATTGAGAACAGGAGCAAGCTCCTTAGATCTTGGGCGCGCCCAAACCTCGGCTAAAGAACGCTGGCCTGACCAATTTCTTTGCCCAGTTCAGCTCATTTAGAAACCTTCAAGCTCAAGGGATTTGAGTAGCATCCAGCTTGCACTCTTTTCTTCTGTGGCTGACCTGTAGTCACTCCAAGCTCTGCAGCAGATTCAAGGTCCACTCAATGACCATGTCATTGCACTTGAGACTTTATCACTCTGTTTCTAGTTCACATTGACACCTTTCAAGCTACAGTCAGGTGCACCCACCTGGTAGCATCACTATGAGTTGCACTCAAGTTTCTGCAAAAGTCCATTTCATCTAACTTAGATCATATTAATCACATCACACTCAACGTCATCATTATTTTGTATAATTCAACCAAAGTACTTAACGCCTAAATGCTTGATCACACAGTTCTCAATAATTATGCCCTAAAGCTAATAACTTCTATTATGGTTAATCTTACCTTACACTTATTCCATATTATATCCAATAAGGTGAAACCCTTTGGATTATAAAGTAGTTCTCCATAGCTCGAGCTTTGCTTTAACCATATATTTAGTCTTATTAATTAGGAGAATGCCATTTGTGAATATTATACACCAAGGAGCCTCTTGAATGTTTTTAACAAGTGCATCCATGATTACTGCAATGATATATGAACTAAAAGTAAAGCCTCAACAAACTTCAAAAATAATAATAATAGAAAAAATATTGAATAAATCAGTTTGCAATTAAACACATACAACAACAACAAGCCTTAATCCCACTAAGTGGGGTTGCCTACATGAATCTTTTGTTTCCATTGTGCACGATCAAATAGAATCCCCTCCCTAAGTTCCAAATAGAGAGATCTTTCTTAATAGTTTCCTATGATATCTTGTTTGGCCTTCCTCTTCCTCATTTGATACGATAAAAATACATAAACTCAAATTTTCTAAGAGGGGCGTTGAACCATCTAAGACGACATTCTCTAATATTATATTGGAGTCACTCCAACCTTGCTACGAATAAGCTCATTTCTTATTTTATCCTTACGAGTATATCCACTCATCCACCTAAGCATCATTATCTCTATAGTACTTGATTTATTTGTATGTTTTTTCTTTGTTAGCCAACATTAAACCACATATAACATAGTTGGTCGTACAGCTACTCAATAGATTTTCCTTAAATTTTGAGTGTAATTTTTTGATTGCACAATACTCCAAAACCACTCCTTTTCATCCAACCAGCTTAATCATATCACTCTCTATTTCATCATTATTTTGAACCAAGGTACTTGAACCTCTTGCTCTTCTTGATCACATGGTCCTCAATAGTTATGTTTTTGCACTTAGCGCTTTTAATACAGTTGAACTTACACTCCACATATTTTGTTTTACATCTACAAAGACGAAAACATTTATATTCTAAAGTAGTCCTCAACCAAACTTTTGCTTTAACTCCATGCATAGTCATATCAATTAAGAGAATATTATCAATAAATAATATGCACCAAAGGACAAAGGCTCTCCTCTTGAATAGTTCTTAATAAGAGCATCTATAAATAAAGCAAAAAGATATAAGCTGACAACTAAGCCTTGATGTGATCCAACAATATAGAGAAATCATTAGACAAGCGACCTTGCAATTAAATATATGTTACAACCCATTATACATATCTCAAAAAACATTAATATAAGTAGTAACCCAAATCCCTTTTCTCTCCAAAGCTCTCCAAAGAATTTTTCTTGGCAATCTATCTTAAGCCTTTTCATGATTAATAAAAATTAAATTAAAATATTTTCTTACTCTAAATAACTTGATAAGCCAAGAAATTTTTTTTACCCAAACATTTGTATACATCGATAAAAAATGTTATCTAATCCTACCGCTTCTCCACTCTGGCAACCTTGCTACAAATAAAACCAAATTAATCCATAAGCAAACACAAACTAATACTTTAATTAATATATATATATATATATCTTTACAAATTGCATTATAAATAACACACTATTTTTACTTTAGAAACTCTCCAAAGAATTTCTCATGGTATTTTATCACTAGACTTTTTCAAATTGATAAAAATTAAATAAAATTTTCATTTATAGCTTATTAATTTAACTCCCACTAAATTACACGGTCTTGAGCATTGTTATATTCTTGTAAAATATATACAACAATACTCACTCATGGCACACTTTTAGCAAACAAATTACATTAAATAGCTTGATGAGCTTAAAATTTCCTTCCTCGCCCAAATATTTTCACACATCAATAAAGGTATCATCAAATCATGCAACTTTTCACTTCGTCCTCTTTAAAGCATTTCAAATTTTAGTTTTACTAACCTGCCAATTAAAAATGTGCACAATATCATGTTAATACTAATAAACTCATTCATATTAACTAAATTAAAACATTCATTAAAATCTTAGTAAATAACATCTATCAATAAATTGATTCCCTTTATCTCTAAGAAATATTTTGTTGCAATATTTAATAACTTTTACTTCAACCATTAATTCTCTTATCATTTTTTTAATTTAGCTAGTTTAAAAGTGTTTCTCTCTTAAAAGTTTCAAATTATTTCATACAAATCATTATAAGTCATTCTTTTAGCATAATAATATTATTATTTTTTTAACTCTCTTCACTCTTGTATTTAAACCATTTTGTAAGACAAACATTTTTTTTTAAATCTTTACTTGAACATATTGTCACCCACCACCAAGTTTTAGAGTACTGCTACTTAAGAGTAAAAATTTGATAAAAATTAGAGTTGAAGACATGACGATTCCTATGTGTAAGAATGAGATTAGTGTGATACACTTTTACTTATAGGTTATTATTAAATCTCTCTTACTTTAAATAAAGGCCAAAAATTTTGTCAATTTTTTTGTTTAATGTAGCATTTCTCTATTTTTTATTAAATGATCTCCATTTCAATTCCCTAACTATATTTTTAATCGAGAAATATACCTGGCAATTTAATTCCAGGTAAAACGGCTTTGCCCTCAAAATCTCACTTTCTAAGCATTAAAACTTCACTCCTAAAAATACATATAAATTTTGAGAAGTCATCTAATTTTAGAATAATCTTAGATTTACTAATATTTTCCATACACAACATATTTTCAAATCTAAAACTAGCAATAGGTGCTAAGTCAATAACCAATCACCTAAGATAATTTTACAATTTTTGCAATATAAACAATCTATTTTCTTTTTAAGAAAATAATGGGTTAATGTTCTAAAAGCCCAAATTAAGAAATAATAACATGTTCTACTCTTTTCTTTAAACTTGTTTTTATAAATAAAGTTAACAATCACAAATCCATAAACTAAAATTTAGAAATAAGGTGCACATAAGTTTGTAAGTGGAATTATCTAATCGATTAACTTATTTAAGATATTATTTTGTAATTTCATTCTTTTAATTTTCATTATATTATTTTCTTTAAATTTTTATTCAAGAGTACACATAATGTCTATGGCAACTCTTACAAAAGTTTTAAGACAACTGTCAATTTTTTCTTTCTCCATAAACCAAATCTAATTCACCCGCTCTTAGATAGTATCATCCAGGCTCAAAAGTCAATGCTGATCATAACAACCAATAAAAATAATACATTAACAATAAGACGGTAGAGCATGGCATATCACCTAAAAAAAATTATTAAATAACAATTAGGCATCAAAATCGATCATATTAGCAAATAAAAAAGTATAATAAAAATAAATACATGGCTGAGCTAGCCAAGTTAGCCCAAATAAAATATTGCATACAGGCGACCGAGCCGAACATTGAGATAAATCTAATTAGTTTATTTTAGAATTAAATTGAAAATAATATTAACAAAAGCTAATTATTGGTCAAAAGAGGGGCCATGTCACCATAAAAAGAGAAGGTATAAGATTAGGTAAGAGTGTGAGCTTCATCAAAATAGTTAAGAAGATAGAATAGAAAGTACAAAGAGTTTGATTTTCATCAACATCAATTTCTAAGAGAAGTTCCCTCTAGAGCTAGAAGAGCTTGTGAGATATAGCCGATGGAGCTTTACACATTCTTTTGTATTTTAGACCATGTTAGGCTAGCTTTCCATGTACCATGTTTGTAAAAATTAATCTGAACTTAATGAGTTAGTTCCACCTAAGTAACTTCATAGCCCAAGTTGTGGTTGAGATTGAGCTAACTGAAGAACTAGATTATGAAATTTGGATTGAGGGTGAAGAGAAGGAATATTTTCAAAAATGTATATTTGAAAACAAGCTTACATATTGCTTCCATTATCACACTATTGGTCGTTATGTCTACATGTTTTGCGCTACATCTCAGCTCAAATCCACATCTCTTGGGATGGAGCATGCCAACCGTAAAAAAAAGGAATAAATAATACTAAAAAGTAAAAATTCATGTATCTTACAAAAGTCTAAAGTCAGAACTGTCATTTTTTTTCTTTCTCTACCACTTTGTTTCTTAAAATCATACTCATTTACCCTCTCACTAATCATAATCTTTAATAACTCAAAAAACTTTAAAATAAAAATACCAATATTAAAACTTTATAGTCTTAATTCATTATATTGGGCTTGCTTCTTTGCTCACATTTGCTTATAAATAAAGAACCCTCGATCATTTAACATCAGCAAATTGCCAATGTTGCGACCTTTGCACATATTCACTGTATACAGGCAATATGGTGTTACGCTTTTAGAAGACCTCATAGCTCAAGCACAACTTCCCAAAGGATTAAACGTATAAGAGATTCAACAAAATTGTGTTGGTAGTTAACTACAATATACAGGCCCTCCTTTCTAATCTACAATAAGGGACCTAGCAACATTAGAGTTTACTTTCCAAAATAAAAAAATGTATATAATAAAATAGTTGGACAATTTATTAAATTAATGAAACAAGTCAAACCACAACTATAAGCCTTAATTCCACAAGGTGGAGTCAACTACATGAGTCATTTATTTTCATTATGAACAATCAAATAGAAGCCTTTCAAAATTATAAATAGAGATGATCCTTTCTAATAAATTCTTCCCATGCTTTTTCGATCTTCCTCTTCCATTTTTAATATGAGAATTTTATAAACTCAATTTTTCTAAAAGAAGCATTAAACAGTATATGCTTAATATGCCCAAACTATCTAAGATGATATTCTCAAATCTTATGCACTATTGAGGCCACCAAAACCTCGCAACCGATAAGCAAATTTCTCATTATTTACGTACGAGTACACCCACTCATCTACTTTAGTATTCTCATCTCAGTAACACTTAATTTATCAATAAATATCTTTCTTGTTGGTCAATAACCAGCCCCATATAACATAACTAGTCATATAATTACTCTATAATTTTTTTTTTTAATTTTGAGTAGGATTTTTTTGATTGCAAAAAACTCTAAAAGAATTCCTCCATTTCATCCAACCAATTGTGATCCAATTAATCACATCGATCTCTATTTTATCGTTATATTGAATAATTGAATCAATGTACTAAAATCTCTCGCTCTTCTTGATCACATGATCCTCAATAATTATGTTCTATGTTGTTGATATTAAAACTTCTAAGACAGTTATATTTACACTCCACATATTATGTTTTAGATTTGCTAAGATGAAAACTTTTCAATTCTAAAATAGACAACCACAATTCAATTTTTGCTTTAACTCCCGATTTCTCTCTTACGAAATAATAGAATGTCATTTGTAATAAATAATAAAAATAAAAAAAATTATTATCAGTGTAACCAAATTTGTTCAGCTGTTTTTATTTTCAATCCTTTTTTATTTGTTGTTTTTATTTTGTCCTTTATTTTGTTTGTTGTAACAAACCTCCACAGCTATATATAAGCGAGTTACCTTATTAAAAACATACACAGTAAAATGCCAGATCCCGATTTCTCTCTCGCTCTTTCTCCTCATGTGTTTTCATGATCAGAACGAGGTTGGTTTATTTGCCTGATCTCGTGGATCGGTGAAGACAATCCTTCCAATTTCACATGGAGTCGTCACTGGAGTCATCTGTGACCCCTTCCACTTTCACCTCACAGATCTCGGAGTTGTCGACCCTAACTTCAGTCCATCATCTTCTACTAGTTAAGCTCGATGGCAACAACTACGTAATATGGGGATGTTAGTTCTTGCCAATCTTTCGAGCTCATGACCTGATGCGCTACCTAGATGGATCACTTCTAGCACCACCGACAATTTGCTAAGAAACAACATACCGAACCGAGTACATCTCTTGGTTCAAACAAGATCAGATGGTCCTCAATTAGCTTATTTCCACTCTGAGTGAGAAAACCTTCGCTCAAGTGGTCGGCAAAGACTCAGCTGCCTCAATGTGGAATGCTTTGGCTGCGATATTATTGTCCACCACTCAGATCTGCCTTCAACAACTCGAGTTCCAACTCCGTAATCTGAAGAAAGGCCATATGCAAATGACAGATTTCATCCAAAAGGCAAAATATCTCGCCCAACAGCTAAGTACCGCTAGACCACTAATCTCAAATCAACAACTTGTCTTGAGTCTGCTTAATGTTTTTGGTCTAGAATATGCTTCCTTAGCAGCTGCAACTACAAGTATTGTGATGGCCCTAGGTTAGGTTAGGTATCAACCCAACTACTCTTGGGTACATCTCCGCAGGATCATATTGACAGTTAAGAGTAAATAGCATTCAGACATAATTAAATTATCTAGAACCATACAATATATAAGGTTTACCAATCATTCAATTTAAAGAATATAATATCCAGATTATTACAAACTAATAAAAATGATATAAATGTTTTCTTTCAAATTTAAAATTTAAAATAACAATCAAAGCTTTATGTGTCATGTCAGCACCACAATACTTTAGATATTTCTCAAGCTATATCCACTTCCTCTAAATACATCTTATCTGGCATCATAAGAATAATGCCTTAACACACATATTAAGTATATTAAATATTACACTGAGCAAATACGGCAAGCGAAAAACAAATAATTTTGCAAACAATCAAAGGTTTAGAACAAAGTATATATTCCTGCAAATTAAACATTTTTCTTGCCATAATATTGTCACATGTCATATTATCAACATATAAGAAGTTTCATGCATGTTTGTATGATGTCTTGATTTCACGAAGCAACATTTAACAGTTATGTTGGGCAAAATAAAAACCATGAGGTTGGGTTCAATAAGAGCAACTCCTTCACCTAGGCCCCCTCAAGGGTTTCAAATAGCACCCTTATAAATCCTGATGAACTAGCCCCATCCCTAACCTAATCAACCACCATTTTGGAACCCTTGCATACATTCACAAGACATAACATACACATTTCATTTATGACATTACTCTGGCATTTAACAAGCATTTCATTTATCAATAGGGATAATGCTCGAAGCAGTGCTAAAGCGGTAATAAAAATATTTTAAGTGTAAATAATAAAATCAATGTACCTTGGTATTCGAATATGTTGATTTTAACACTCAAAAATATGCGGTGTCTGCAAAAGTTCCATTTGCAATATTTATTAGACTCTGAAAATGAACTATAATATAATGAAATACAAATCCTCATTCCTAAGTCTTAATTCTTCCATCAGAACCTCCTATCACTCTACTTACATCTTATCTAATTAGGATTAATGGAATCTTATTAAATCTATTATGCATTTCGGCAGATTAATTCTAAGTGTCGGTGTGTTCGATGTTTTGAACTTCAGAATTAATCAGCCAAAAAAAAATACTTCAATGATACTATTCCTTCAGTAAGTTTAAGTGGAAGTTAAATACAACTTATAACATAGATTAGAACACTTGGCTGAACTAAAACAATCATTCTCTTGTTGTTTTACACCGCACTGGAACTCACAAACAGTCCTTTGATTTATATAGGACAAAACTTGATCTTGTACTATAAGCTTTAAGTTTCTAACTAAGGCACATTCATAGCTTTACTCTAGGATTAATTACGGCATGGACAACAAAATTGAATGCAGGCAATTGTATCAGGAAAGTACATAAATCCTCCCTAAATCTCCTTTCAAATTCAATGCAATATATAATAAGACCATGTCTCCAGATTCTACATTGCATGGTATTGTAGGTACATCCAGTTACTTTCCAAAAAAACAAAACAAGCATTATGCATTTAACATAAAACTCCATCTTATTGGATGATATTGAGCCTAATAAATTTGACCAATTCTTAAGTGCATAAATCCCAATATAAACATAAGTTAGCTTGAGGTCGATATCTAAGGATCTCCATTATAAACCCTCTTTACAAGGCTGATTCTCTACATACCCATCTGTAAATTATTGCAATATAAAGAATAATGCATGCTTATGGTAAATCTAAGAACTTGTCGAATCATCCATATAAGCTGCCAGAGAGATATATTGTCTAATTATACTTATATAGAGTGGTGAGCTAACATGATTTATCTAAGGTCAATTTGTATGCAAGGAAGCGGACAACTGCCCATCCTTCAACGAAGTTCAGCAAAGATTTCAGATAAGTCCCATTGCCATAACAATCACAATCAATCTTAAGAACTCAACCTACTATTTCTTTGTTTACCTCAATGCTATGGTGAGGATCTTAACCATATCAGTATAGTTTATACAATAGAAACTCGTATCAACCATTGTTGATATATGGTTATTCTAGAGAAGGATAAAATCTTTACAGTAACTTGCTGCTTCCATCTACACTAATTTCTACGTACTACAATAGATTTATATTACAGATTGATTGATATATGGTTATTCTATTTGTTTACAGATTTCAACGAACTCTGATTAAGCAGCACAAAAGTTTACAGTTAACAACTCATCGCTTAGAACCGATCATGCCTAATCTCATAACAACTTCTATTCTACTTAACTAGAAAATAAATCAGAGAATAAACTGTGTACCTATGCAATCGGGCATCTCTAGAACCCGGCAGAAGAAAGAGCAGACAGCCAGGATACGTCTAGTGGATTTCAACGGATGAAATCAAGTCGAAGCCACTCTCAGAGGAAACAGGGATCAGTTAAAGGGGTCGAGACGAACCTTCTTGCTGCCAAAGCAGACATGCTTGCTGACGAACAGCCTTTGTTGATTCCAGGGGTCAGACTGAAGTGCGTAACGTCCTCGTCGTCAAGGTTGCAGATGACGGAAGAGTCGGCGAAGGATCGAAGAGCGGCGTCGAAGACTTCCGTTGACTGCGGCTGCGTCCTTGCTTGCATCAATGACTGCGTCTTCATCGGCTAGGGAAAAGCTTACAGAGAATTGAAGAGAGTCGCAGAGTGGTGAGGGATTACAAACGGCTGAAATTCAGGTATCGTAAGGTTCCATTCGCCTATATATACTATCGGTTATTCTTATCGAAGCGTCACCCCTATTCCAAAAGAGAGGTTGCGTGTGACAGAGGCGTCGTTTCAGTGATGCGGCGGCAATGAAAATATCAGCGGGTAAGTATTATCGTTACAAAATTTTATATATATATTTGAATGATATTAGTAACAATTGTAGAATGGATTGACGGAAAACGAATTCGGCGGGAAAATTAACAGAAAAATAGAATTTCGAAGGTACAAAAATGTTATGAACATTTAGTATTGGCGGGGATGTTAGCGCCTTTATTAGTAACGACCAAGGGGGGTCGTTACAAGTATGGACCCCATTTCTCATTGAGTTCATAGATATCCTCATAAATAATGATCTCATGTACACCTTTACCAACATCCAACCGATCATTACATCGGCCCAAAGGAAGGGGCTATCGAGGTTGTGATCGTGGTAATGGAAAAGGTCGTTCGTCAATTATGTGTCAGCTTTGCATCCGCTCGGGACATCTTGTGGTCAGCTGCTATCACCGGCAGAACTTCGCTCAGTTTCCAGCAGCCCAACCACCACTTGTTCCACCAGCCCATCCTACATCCCACCTAGCGACAGTTCCCCAAACCTTGCCTTGGATTCTTGACACTGGAACCAGTCACCATGTCACCCCGATTGTAGCCCAATTTTAAGCCATTGTTACTTACCAAGGAAATGATAAACTGGAAATTTGCAATGGTAATACATTGGATATAGCAAATACATGTTGCACTTCTCTTCTTTTCCCATCCCACTCTTTTACTCTACACAATGTTCTACATGTTCCTCACCATATTAAGCATCTAATTTCCGTTGGTAAATTTACTTTGGATAATAATGTTTTCATTGAATTTCACCCATCTTTTTGTGTTATCAACGATACCCATACCAAGGCAGGGATCTAGCGGGGCACGCCTTCTTATGGATTATACATCATTCCATCACATTAAGCTCCTACTGCTTCCTACAGCAAGCTGTCCACATTCCACCTTTGGCATCAAAGTCTTTGTCATCCATTCGTCGACAAACTTTATTGCATTTTCAATGCACTTCTGATTTTATATGTACTCCTTGTCAAATGGCAAAGCAGCATAGACTTCTTTTGCCTCTATCACTTATACATACACTCAAGCATTACATTTAATTGTCCACCTCTGGTCATCGTTTTACATTACCTTCATTAACGCATATTCAAAATTTACATGGCTAAATCCATTGCATCACAAATCAGATGCATTTGATGTTTTCATATCCTCTGAAAATCAGGTTAAAATTTATTCGGTGTCAAAATTGTAAACTTTCAACCGAATGGAGAGGGAGAATATAAAAAAAAAATAAGCCCCTCCAACAATTTAGCATTCAACATATTCTCTCACCGCCGTATACTCCTGGGTAAAATGGGAGAGTTGAAAGGAAACATCAGCACATAGTTGAAACCAGCAGTACTCTTATGCTTCAAGCATCTCTCCCTCATAATTTCTAGATACATGCTTTCCAAACTGCTTGTTATCTCATAAAATGAAAGCCCATGGTAACACTAGCAAATAAGTCTCCACTTCTCCATTTGAGGTTCTGTATAACAAATTGTTGGATTATCAATTCCTTATAACTTCTGGCAGCTTGTATTTTCCATGGATCCGACCTTATTCTCACAACAAATTAGAATTTCACTCGGTTCCTTGAGTGTTTCTCGGGTATAGTGGACAAGATAAAGCTTACTTGTGCTATCATATTGATAGTGCTCGAACATTTATTTCTCGTTATGTTACTTTCACCGAATTAGTCTTTCCTTTTTAAAAGCAACATCAACAATCCAACACACATCCACCTAACCCAATCTTGTCAACTAAATTGATCATCCCAGTTCAGACTCTCCTTATAGCAGCTCCTCATGTCGCTGATTTTGCGGCCTAGAGAATGTCCCAGCCAGCTGACCATTCCAGTCCTTCCACACCAAACAGCTCCAACTTTCAGAACTTGCAGCAACAGCAACCACTCCTCTCAGTCAGCCAACCGAATCCCCATCAGCACTTCTAGCCGATTATGATAATACCAATCCAATGCTAACTCAGTCCAAAATGGGTAATCTCAAACCTAAACTATTAACTGCCATACAAAACGACACTGCTGAATTCATCCCTACTACATTCACACACGCTAGCAAACAATTACAATTGATGGAAGCTATGAATAAAGAGTGTACAGTTTTACCTAAAAATAATACTTGGATCCTAGTTCCAAAACCTCCCCATGTAAATATAGTTGATTGTAAATGGTTATTCAAAAAAATCAAACACACCTCTGATCACTACAAAGCTCGCTTAGTTGAAAGGGGTTTCACACAACAAGAAGGTTTAGATTCCACCAATGAAACATTCAGCCCAATTGTTAAACAGGTCACTATTCGCATTGTTTTATCTCTTGCTATCACTCATCATTGGCCAGTATGACATCTTGATTTTGATAACGCATTCCTCAACGGTGACTTGAACAAGGATATCTATATGTCACAATCCCCTGGTTTTGTTCATCTTTCAACTCTAAACCATGTGCATAAACTATACAAAGCTCTATATGGTCTACAACAATCACCAAGATGTGGTACCAAAAGTTATGATGTACTCACCAAATTTGGCTTCCATAATAAGTTTAATGACTCATCACTGTTTGTTTTCTGCCGCACCAATGACGTGCTACTACTCTTATTATATATTGATAATGTGCTTTTAACTAGAAGCAATTCAGCCATTATACAGTAATTTATAAGTTTTTTGGTATTGTCATTCTCTACTAAAGATCTTGGTTAAGCTAACATGGTTCCTCAACATCAAGTGCTCCTTCGAACTCACTGCCTTTCATTTCTAACAGCAGCACTACATTATCGAACTTCTGCACTACACCAAAATGGATTGTTCTACTCCATCTCCAAC
Organism: Gastrodia elata; assembly: GCA_016760335.1. Classification (NCBI taxonomy): domain Eukaryota; kingdom Viridiplantae; phylum Streptophyta; class Magnoliopsida; order Asparagales; family Orchidaceae; genus Gastrodia; species Gastrodia elata. The sequence goes on along the minus strand of CM028670.1, from coordinate 28,230,476 downwards.
CATTGCCACAACCAAAAATAACAATACAGCACATACATCGCAACAGTTTTCCAATCCAACTTTCTATCAGAGTGTGGTTGGCAGCTTGCAATACCTCCAACGCACAAGACCGGATATCACCTACAACATCAATAGAGTTTATCGCTACATGCACAACCCATCTGATGTAAACTGGTAAGTGGTTCAGCGTATTCTCCGCTACCTACAGGGCACGTCAATTTATGGTCTCTCATTGAAACCCATTTCCGATTTCAAAATTACTATATTCAGTGATGCCAACTGATCAGGAACAAGGAAGTCCGGAAATCCATGTCTGAATATTACATCCTTTTGGGCAACAACCTTATATCTTGGTTTTCCAAGAAACAGCCAACCGTTGCCCGTTCAAGCATGGAAGCTGAATACAAAGCTGTTGCAAGCGCCAACAGTGAAGCCTTATGGATCAATTCCTTACTTTCCGAACTAGGCAGTCTCCTCTCCAACGTGCGAACACGACTCTATGACAATCTGAGCTCCGTCTAGCTTATCTCCAAACCAATCCTCCATGCGCTGATGAAACATGTGAAGATCGATTATCACTTCAGAGACCTTGTCCAAAACGTAGCTCTTGCCGTCAAACACATTCCCTCGGAAGCGCAATTGGAAGATGTTCTCACAAAACCTCTTCCACTTGAAGCATTTCAGAAACATTGCCTTCAAGCTCATTTGCCCTATGCCGATGACCTTGCAGTGGAGTATTAAATAATAATAAAACTTATTATTAGTGTAACCAAATTTGTTACGCTGTTTTTATTTTCTGTCATTTAATTATTTTTTGCATTTATTTTGTCCTTTATTTTGTTTGTTACAACAAACCTCCACCGCTATTATTAAAAACATACACGGTAAAATGCCAGATCTTGATTTCTCTCTCTTTCTCCTCCTGCGTTTTCATGGTAAGAAAATTTATTTTTTTAGATTGACTTCCTCTTGATTGTGCTCAGTAAAAAAATCATAATTAGATCAAAGAAAATTGGGCTGATTGCTAAGCCATGATGAACTTCAATAGTAACTAGAAAAATAATTAAACATGCCACATTGTGATCAAACAAATGTTACTACACCATTTTACATATCTCTAATAACATCAACATATGCACAACACAAATACTTTTTATCTCCAAATAAATTCTGTTATTACTCTATAATAAGCATTTTCAAGATCAATAAAATTAATTGAAGATTATTTGTTTTTATCTCTAAATTTTTCCATTAACCTCTTAACATATGTATGTCCCATGATAAATTTATTGAATACTTAAGTGAGCAAAATAACATGAGGAAAATAAAAGAGAATGATCACAGTTACAATAAATGTAAACTAATTTTTAGAATTGAAAATGGCAAATATATTATATATAAATTGACATAAGCTAAAAAATGTCCCAAATTATGGAATAGCTTTATATTTTTGAATATATAATGCTAATATATATGGCAAACCCTATTTTTGTTGCTTATATATAAAAAAGCTATAATTTGCCTTCTTCCGAAAATGCCCTAGCCGCAATGCCTAGGGTAAATCTAAGCCGGCTTCTACCATTGGTGGTGGTGCAGCACTCCAATGATGCTATAGTTGACACCTCCATCTCCATATTTTGTTGTTCTTATGGGAATCAGTTACAAAATATCTTATTTAGTTTGAAAGTGCACTTATGGGGCACATTTTTAGAAGACAGTAAATATATTTCTTTCTCCATAACAACCTCTTGATATTGTGATAAATTTTGGAGTTTAAGTGGATCAACAACACTGTAATTTGCTTGTTTTCCCTTTCTGCTCAAAAAATTTCAAAGCCTGAAGTTGTGAGCAGTACATAAATTTATGGACAGGTTTTGGGTATAGATGATTGAACTCCAGACTTCACTCTTGAAAAGTCATAAGCTCTTTCCACGCCTAAGTAACTCAATTCCCTCAAGAGTTTAAAGTGCACTGCCACACTTGAATCAAGAGGTTCATCTCCTTCCCCGGTTTGCTGTGTTGATATTACTAATTTGGTGACGTGCATGGAGGATTGCATGCTTGTTTTACCAATACATGAAAAGATCAGGTTTGCTTCTATCTTTCAATAGGTGGGTTCTTTTCCCACAATGGAAGAGAAGGGGGTGTTATTGTTGCGGTGATGAAGAAAGCCCACCAAGTTGGGTCGTCAGGACTATTCACCAGTAATTGGTCTTCAAATGTTTTGTCAGACCTTTGGCAATGCTATTCGTGAGGCCACTTCCTCAACCAGAATATTAACTCAGAGGTCTCTAGTGGCATAAATTGTCAGGTTCACTAGTTCACCCAGCTCACCTCGAGGAAAGCCCGCAATTACATTCTCTTTCATGCTTAAAAATTCCTTCTGGTGAACTTACTGGACAACAGATTATGGATCACCGTGGCCCGCACAATGAGGATCAGGTTGCACGTGAAACTAGCATTTTCTTTCATTATATCATTAAATATGAGTAATATATGCATACCCCAGAGTCTCAACTATATCTTACAATATAAATAAACATGTACCTATTGCCATAAAAAAGTGCCAAATCAAAACATGATAATATTAAATCGGAAATTAAAATATAAATACTTCAGTGAATTCTACCGTTAAAATAAACTAAAGTACTAGTATCGATACAAATTCTAACATTTTCATACAAAAGCAGTTAGCTTCAATCATTTTTGTACACCCATTATTTAGATACACAGAGGTATTTCTACCTCAATCTCATGTGAACACTCATATATTGAATCTATATCTCCTAAAGTTAGAAAGCTCTTGTCAAATTAGTTTCAACGAAATTGCAAGCATTCTATGTCTGATGACATCTAGAGCTTGAATTAATTTTAATCACATATCTCTGAAGCAGCACCTAAGAGATTTTTAAATACTCAAAACATAAACTTAAAAAATTATTTAGTAACAATATAATTTAAAAAAGGTAATCAAATAGCATAGTTAAACATTTAAACTAGCATATAAAATATCAATAAAAACATGTTGCAGTAAACAAACAGTTAGCTCTTGTCCAGAGTTATCATTATTCTTCTAGAGATCTTTCAAATAAAAAGTTTATATTCCAAAGGGATAGAATTCATAAAGAAGAGCACCATACATGCACTCGTGTATGCTATATATAAAACCATAAAATTTGTAGGTTCGACATATATATATCAGAGCCACAATACCTTTTTTTTAGTACCAAAGTGGCTCTTCTTTATCATTTCAAAAATTAGCTAATGACAAGCCTCTAGGCAAATCTGTAAAATTCCAATATAACATCCGCCAATAATAATGAACACAATCATCATATAAAATATATAGAAGATTGCAATTTCCGATTAATAATATTTTAAGATTGAAAATTTACCAAAAACCAGTTCAACAGCATATCAAATATCTTAAGCTTAATAAAATTGATTTTTAGTTATGTGAAATTTGAGAAATGATCAAAATAAACAAAAAAACTAATTAAATTTTGTTGCAAATTTTGCATAATACAAACACGGGATACTTTTAAGGACACCTTGAATTTGTATGTAAAATAATATAAATATTTCAAAAATTCAAACGAGGAATAAATGCAAATAAAACAAAAGGCAGGCAGCATAGTTGAACATATATCAATTAAGAAATAAAATAAAATAACAAACATGCATATAGCCGACTGTTGGCTCTAAGAGTCCATCACATCCGGCTAATTGGATGATGCAAATATGATTTTATTTAGTTTCAAGATATTTATAGTATTTACATATATTAGCAGTTAAGTGATTCAATAAATTAAAACTGTCTGAAAAGCGAGGACTTGAAGTCAACAAGAGGCAAGAAAAAGCTGCAATTAAGGAGATAAAGAGTAATGACCCCTGGTCATTACTAAGAAAGGCGTTAATCTCTCCGCTAAATTCTGCTTTTTGTCAAATACCCACTAAAATTCGTTGTATTTTATTTCCCCGCTCATTCCGTTTACGTTAACTTTCCACTATTTTTTTTTTGTTTCCGTCATTTTCCCAGTCTAATTTTGTTTCGTGCTGTAAATAACCTATTTAGGATAAGGGTCACTATTTTAGAATACCTTATATTAATAATTAAAATAAATTTTGAACTATTGTTTAAAAAATCCTGATCGTTTTTCCTCCCACTTACGTTGTATTCCTCCTCTTTTGAAGCCGTTCGTCTTTTGAAATCGAAGGATGTCTATTTGCATACGCATGAAACCCCTATTTCCTCTATTCTTCCTCAATAAAAAACGCAAGCACTTAATTGACGGTTTTCCATATCCACGATTCGATTTGGTGACTTCCTGCGCAAAAACTGGCTGTTCCAATTCAGGAAAAGATCTATTTATGGCTCAGATCAAGCCCTCCCGAATTTTCTCAAAAGGACTCCAGCGCTCATCGGTCTACTCCTGTTTCATGCCTCCGATTCTTTCCCCGATATCGATCGCTTCTGATTCATTCTGTCAATTTCTGGAAGCCTCCGGTCACTTGAGGACTATCGTGGAACCCGATTCTTCCACAGGGTTTCTGATATTTTCCAAAATAGGACACTTGGCGCCCTCTGCCTTCTTCGAATCATTACGTCTCAGTGTGCACCGTCGCCACTTCTTCCTCGAAGAGTCAGCCTAAGGATGTAAAGATCTTCAACTGCAAAAGACCTAAAACTCTCTGTATTCATTGTTTCTACAGCACATGGAATCCTTAGTTTTACTTTATCTAATCATGTAGTGACAAACTTTATATTTAGCTTTAATTTCATTATAAAACTAGTGAATAAGTGGTTGAACTTAAATCTAATTATCATTTTGCACAGGCAAACTTATAGTTGAGTTAAATCCAATTATCTTGGATGAGAAATCTGAGCTGAGATATAAATATTCAGATCTGATTCCCGTACTGCACTTTGAATTTTTTAGTTTGGGTATCTTCTATTCAAATTATGAACTTACAAGTTCTGCTTTACCATATCTGAAATTCGACCTGCTGTTAAATTTTAGGAAGAACGGTTAATCGGCCTAGCTTGACTATTGAAAGCCCTAATAAGATCCTAATGACTTTTTTGTTCTAAATTTATTTTGCTTTTCCCTTGGTCCCTGATCTGAAGAGAAGAAAGTTTATACTTGATAAACTTGCAGGTGGATGAATTAAGTGATGTGTTCTGTAGCAAAATTGTAATTTTCTATACTTAGAATCAAGTGTTAATGGCTAATAAAGTCCTGAATGATTTTCAGATCTGATGCTAGAAGTAATATTATATTGCCTGTTGTAGAAAGAATCACATAGAAATTATTGATATCCTTAACTTGATTAAGGGAAACTGAAAAGCTGAAGTTTCACGTAGAGTGTCAGATTATTTTAGAACTTTAGGGAAGGTGGATTAGTTTAGATTTTATTTAGGAAGACTCCTGAAGTTAGGTGTAAATTTTTGATATCAGTTAGAACAGGACTGAATTCGGAATGAGTTTAATCTGCTTCGGGTCAAGGTCATGTTTGAACATAATGGACTAAAAATTTGTAAGCAAAGAAATTATAGTACATAATGACTTTGTCGATGCAAGCCAAATTGTGATTTGCCTATAATGAATACCAATGTTATACCTCATCGATAGGATTTGAAACTAAATTAATGAAGTTCAAAATCAAATTTAACTATAAGCCGAAGCCTTCTGATCAAACTCTAAGGAAAGTCTAATCTTATAGCCTAAAGTTATAAACTAAAATTAAGCTTAGGAATGAGAATACAAGTTTCGATGTTGCAAACAGCCATTTTCACTGTCTAATAAATTACAAATATAAATTTTTGCAGAGGTAACAAGTTACTCGGTACTTCCTCAGCAAGGTCAAACATAAAGGTACTCAGAATACTACTTTTTGCACTGGTTTTTATTGCATCTGGGGAAAGCATCATTTCCTGCCACCTTTGTCGGCAGCGACCACAGCGAGAGCGGCACAACTCGCTCTTTAGCCCTCCGCACTAGTGAACACGAGGAGCCAGCATGCGCGTTTGTGCCGGAGACGTGCTCTTAGGCGCGAAGCGCCATACAGCTTTAGCATCGCTTGAAATTATTTCATGTTGATATTAAATGCACTATTTATTTTACTGCAAAATAATGTCATGGAACAAAATGTTGTCTATTAGGTAGTGTGAATGTATGCAAGGGTTCTGAAACAGTAGCTAAATTAGGTAAGGGGCTAGGCGTCAACTGAAGCCTTTGAGGGGGCCCAGTTTATGAACTTGTATTATTTGAACTCTGCATCAAAGTTCTGAATTTACCAATCATAACTACTAACGTTGCTTCATAATACCAAACATAGACACAAAAAATAAATTTTATGCAATAATTTATTTATTATTTGAAATTGGTATGCAACATAATTACGACAAATAAATGTTTTGTTTGCAGAATTTTCAATTATATTATTTGCACTAAAATCATGTTTTCCTGCAATTTTATTATATCCTTATTTTCCCTTTCTGCTTACATTTAATTGTAACATCTAATATCCAATAGCACTTTGAGTATTCTTTAATTACTGAGAATTTAAATCTAGGCATTGTTTATAATGATGCCCAGATCAAGCACAGCTGAAAAAGGTTGAGTCGGCTTGACGACAAAGAATCGAAAGAAATCCAACTTTGAAGAAATAATTTTAAATTTTATTTTATCGCATATTTTACTTAATTATGTTGTAATGAACATAAATTAATTGTTTTTGGACACTATATCGTGTTGTAATATTCTGGATAATTTTACATTTAATTGAATGAATGTTATTTTTTTATAGCATTATACAAGTGTTATGTTTTAATGTACTATTTTACTTAACCACCCAATATGATCTTGCAGAGATGTACCTAATGTTAGATTAGTTGTTACTAACCTAACATCGGATTATAACATGAAGCCAACAAGATCCATTCAGAAGCTTGATAAAAATTGTTAATTTTCTATTCTTTTATATCATTATTTATACTTGAGCTTTTGTATGTATAAATTGCTAAGCTTTGAAACTATGATTGAGAATTAAAGAGATTAAAATACACAATATTAAATGAATTATTTTCTGAGCTCGCATCCAAATGCATGAATATGGCGCAACCAAATTCATGTGCGCGATACTGCGCCTTTTGGATCCGCCCGAGTAGACATGAATAGGAAATAGATGGGCACAAATCGTGGTCACATGCCCAGATGTGCTTGATCATGCACTCAGGCACATCCTAGACTTCCAAAAACTATTTGTTATTATAGTTTGCACCCACTTGGTTTCAACAATAAATAGAGATCTTAGCCAACATCCCACCATCTAGATTTAAATAAAAATTTTCTTACCTTTTTAAGAGGCAATATTCAAAATGCTAATGATTCTTTTAAGTTCAATTCCACATCCCAATGCTAGGATGCTTTCTAGGAACCACTTCCAAAAATTTCTCTATAATATTTAATTTTATTTTCATTTAAACTTCAAACACAACTCTTGTTGGGCCTGTAATACAAACAATCTTTGAGACAATTCTATCTGGGCAAAAGATTTGGAAATAATGGGTTGTATTGTTGCTCACCAATCAAGTTTTGCAAATGATGGAAGGATTTTCCGCTTGCAAGAAGTGCGAAAAAAGACTCAAATAGAATGGATCTCCAGAGAAAGGTGACCATCCAAAAGTGGATGGAGACACAAGAAGTCATGAACACAATAACTTGTTTGTGTTCACTAGCATTATTTTTTTATTTTATTTTATATGCACTTTTAATTTTTGATGTTCACTTAACTTTATCCCAAATAAGTTTTAAATTTTATAATTTGCATAAATCAAATCTAATTCACCTCCTCTTGGATAGTATCATCCATGCTCAAAAGCCAACACCGATCATAACAACTTATAAAAATAATACATTAACAATAATAAGATGGTAGATCATGGCATATCAGCTAAAAAAATTATAAAACAGCAATTAGGCATCAAAATCAATCATATCACAAATAAATAAATAAAAATAAAAATAAATACATGGCTGAGCTAGCCAAGTTAGCCCAAATAAAAAATAATATTAACAAAAGCTAATTATTGGTCAAAAGAGGGGCCATTTCACCAAAAAAAGAGAAGGTACAAGATTGGGTAAGAGTGTGAGCTTCATCAAAATAGTTAAAAAAATAGAACAGAAAGTACAAAATCTGATTTTCATCATCAATTTCTAAGAGAAGTTCCTTCTAGAACTAGAGGAGCTTGTGATATATAGCTGATGGAGCTTCACATGTTCTTTTGTATTTTAGACCAGCTTTCCATGTATCATGTTTGTAAAAATTAATCTCAACTTAATGAAACAATTCCGCCTAAGTAACTTCATAGCCCGAGTTTTGGTTGAGAATGACCTAACCAAAGATTTAAATTATGAAATTTGGATTGGGCGTGAAAAGAAGGGATTTTTTCAAGAATGTATATTTGAAAACAAGTCACCCTATTGCTTCCATAGACCACTATTGGTCATATTATGCCTACATGTTTCACGCTACATCCTCAGCTCAATCCCACATCTATTGGGGAAGCGTATGCCGACTCAAACATGCCACAAAGAAAAGGAATAAATAATACTAAAAAGCAAAAAACTCAAGTATATCCCAAAGAGAACTGACCCCATCGGGAAACGTGGTGTAGGAGGATGTGTCCACCTAACATATGCTTGGCTATGAAGTTGATGAGGCCCAACAAGAATTGGTTGGGCAAGATTTGCAAGTAAAGGATTCGTGCAATGACGACAATCAAAACTCAAAGATTTGATGTAAAAGGTGTAACTGCCAAGTTTATTTTTGAAGATTTCTTTATGGGTCGGAATGCAATCCAGGACATTCTTACAACATGCGGTAAATTATGAGAAAGGCTTGATGATTTGGTGGTTGACTTGAAATCATGGCATCTCATGGAGATCTAAGAACTTATGAAAGATAATGATAATATGTTTGAATTTGGCTATTCTGAATTGGGTGGAATAACGTTGGAAAATGCACTGCCCTCTGCTTCACCCCATTGTGACGAGGAAAGCACTGATGATTTATTGGGTTATGATGCTTTCTCTTCGAATTAACTTCAAGATGTGTTTTTGGCAGCGCAAGAGATATTAAGGTTTAGAGCTGCAGGAGAGGATGAACCAACAAATGATCATTCCTTTTGGGTTAGGAAGTTGATGGGATCTCCTTTGGACATGGTTCAACAATGGATTGAAGAAATCCCATTAGTCCTTAGCAATCGTAATTTGATTGAGGACACTCAGTCCCTAGCCAATGATGAGCAATCCTCATCTTTGGCGAACCACTATGAAACGAGCAACCCTATGGAGACTGAGGGGGTGATGGATCCAAATGAAGAAGTGTGTTCTAACTTGGACTCAAATGAAAAGATAATTGATTTGGGAATCGGTCTTGATGATATTAAAAATTTTCAAGGAATAAAAGGAAGAAGTTAAAAAGAAAAATTGCTTGAAATCCTCGAATAGAGGAACAAGGTACAACCTAAGAAAAAAATGAGGATGTTGATTGGCTTACTTCTCTCCTATAAGAATTTCATTTGTATATTTTTTGTAATCGTCTATTGAGACTCCTTCTCGTGAATCTCTTTAGGGTCATTTGGTGACCAATTTTTTTTTCCTTTAATTTTCTTTTTTGTTCAAGATCACCAAACAGGTTTATTGTATCCTTATTCCAAGGCAATAAAACCAAAATATTACCTATCTACATATATATATATATATATATATGTGTGTGTGTGTGGGTATGCCTTCCATCATCCAAGAACAAAAATTAAGAATGCACTAAAATCTCAATTATTTAATCAAATTAACTCCTACCATCTACATTTCCAACTATATTGCCACAATTTGTAAGTTCAAAAATAAAAACACGCATTTCATATTTTATCATGACACTTACATTTTGAAAATAACATCAATGAGCTTATTTAAGAGTTCATCAAAAAAATGGTCAATTGTCCATTTCAAATCCACCAGTTTTTTAAAGGAATCAAACAACTAAGTGTGACCTAGATAGAGCTAATGCAAACTACTTTTGCCTACCTCAATTTAAGAAAAAAGAAGCACCTACTTCATCTCTTGGACTCACAAATTATTTTGCAAAACTTTTATTAAAAGAAAGTAATTGATAATGGATGACTAAGATTATTGTATATGAAGTATCATGACAAAGAAGAGTAGATATATATTTGCTAACTAGCTGTCCCATTACGTATGTATAACTAATATAAAAATTGCTCACTTCAACCATTCAAATGGCCAATAAACTTATGCCTAATAGTTAAGTTGGTTCAATGAAAGATACAGTTTTAAAACATTGCATGATACATGCAAATGCACATGATCAGTAGTTCAATTTTATGGATTATAAATATATATATATATATATATATATACTTCAATGGGTGTGTATAAACTATACTAGTATAATAGTAGAAAAACAAGATGTAGATCTTCCCAATATAAGCATATGGAACAAAACCAATTTAAAGAAGCACAAGCCTGGTTCGCATGGTGTATAGAACAAAATTCTTCAGATGATTGAACGTTTGAAATAATTGAACTTAATTAGTATTAATTTGATTATTGTAAGCATTGAAATAAAATATTATTCATTAGCTATTTAATTAATTATGAAATATTAAATAATCATATTATACATAAATAACTATATTATTGTAACGACCCAAATTATTACTAGGCTAATTAGGACTAAATTCGGCTCAAAAATCATGATCCCAAGCAATTTTAAAATTAGGTCAAACCAAAAATATTATTAAGTATAGTATATTTTTTTAATTGTAATGCTCAAGTTTGAGAGCAATCTGAATAACTGATACTCCGAATCAATTTTAGAATATCTAAATTTAGAAAATTATGAAAATTAAATACAAGTTCAAATACAGTATTTTAATGCCATTGGATTAAGAATATCAGAAAAATGCTACACAAAAATTTCATCAAATTTGGAACTCCAAATTGATCAAAATTAATTTTTGAAGTTTAGTTCTAATCTTCAAAAATTAATATAAAATAAAATATAACTCCAAATTGAGAAATTTTGGTACTGATATGTTCATCTCATCAAAGTATACCTCCAGATCAAGTTTTCATTAATCTTAGAGATCAATCGACGGAAAAATGCGAAAATTTTAATTATTTAAAAAAAATTCATTTTTACCTCTCCCCCGTTGTTCCCCTGTACACTTGCGGGAACCGACGCCCCTGTCAGAGGCTGGTCTCGATTGAATCTCCCGACAACTGGCTAATTGAAAGAGAGAGAATAAAAAGAGACAGAAAGAAGAAAGATAAGAGAAAAAAATAAAGAGAAAAGAAAGAGAAAGAATAGAGACAGAGAGAAATAATAGAATAAAAAAAGAGAAGAAATGAAAGATCAAATCTCTTATTTATTGAAAGAGAGAAAATAAAAAGTGACAGAAAGAAGAAAGATAAGATAGAAAGAAGAGAGACAGAGAGAGAAATAATAGAATAAAAAGAGAGAAGAAATGAAAGATCAAATCTCTTATATATTATTATAAAATCATATTATTTTCATTTTTATTATATTATCACTATTATTATTTTTATGTTTTTTTCTTATAATAAATATTTTATTATATTTTCATTTATATTAAATTTTTCAACTATAAAATTATCACTATTAAAAAGAGTAACTAATTAATTCTCGATTAAAAATTAGATAATTAAATATAAGACTATGCAGATATACCTGACTTATGACTTTTGACACATTTATCAAACGCACCAAAAAAGGTAACGAATATCTCTCTTTACTCTTATTTTATATGCTTTTGTGTTCAGCATCACACAATTTTTAGAAAAATGTTTTAAATGTCATATAAAATGATATTTGAATAAATTTAGACAGCTGTGTTGCATAGGTTCATTATTGACACTTTTCTTTTAGTCTAATCAGACAACTGTTATGATAGGGCTATCCGACATCAGGAGCCATAAGGAGTCTATATTGGCAAATCTTTGAGGGGGTAGGTAAAGAGGAAAGATAGAATTATTATGTAACACGAATATGAACCCTCCTTTTCCTCAACTCTATACTTGCCCAACAAAATCATGAGATCGTATCAGATATCAAATATTAAAATTTTGTATTTATTTTTGTGACGCAAATCTTTTTATGCTATAGTTTCAATACAGTTGAAACAGATTTTGCAGAAATAAATTGTAAAGCTCTTTATTTCCTGTCAAATTGATTAATTTGTTTATTATTTAATAATTGTAAAATTGACAGGAGCTCTTCTTGGAGAAAACATTGTAAGAACCAGAGAGTATTATTGCTGCTACCAACTAATTTATTGGTTGAGTTATGTATTAAAGTTTGTAATATTTTTAGATCTTTGTGATCAAGACTCAGTGATATTTTAATCCATAAATAAATTAGTTATATTTAATACATGTCATTTCTTTTAAATTGCTCAATATGATCATGCAACTAGAGGATTACTCAAATGTTCATTTAGTACTAGCTAAGCCGACATTGGGTCCCCACAATTATAATATAGAAAACACTTTATTTATTACATTATTAATATTTAATTTGATTCAAATGATTTTTAAAAATCTTAGTAGCAAAAGTTTAGATAATCTAAAAATGGTAAATGGGGGCAATTATAATTTCATTATGTGGTTTATTTCTTATTTCTACTGATATTTATTGGACATTTTACCTTCCCGTTGTATAGTATAGAAGATTTAAATCTAGAATCCAATGACAACTAACCAATGTTATTATATGTAAAATAACAAAACCATGTCTATATATCAAAGTAGATATTAATGAACTTGAATTTTATCTCAACCAAACAATGAAAACTATATTACATAATGAAGTAAAATCTAATTTCAAGATGGACGATCTTTGTTATATCAATTAACAAAGTACATGAATTAAATGGATCTAAATAAAGCAAAAGCTATGATGAATCTACGTTATGAATATGTAAAATATGAATGCCCAAATTTTATGTAGTGTCACACACTTTTACAAAGTGTGCATGCCAAAGATACATGCACATATAACTTATGAGATAATCTTCCATATGATCAGAATTCTACCTAAGATTAGAACGATTCACGCCACTGGTCCATGGTGGTGAGTTTGCTAAACACTTTAAAGGGGGTATTAAATAAAAAAAAAGTAAAAAATAATATTATATTTAATAGCAACACCCTCTACAGCAGAAAAGTGTGATAGGTCTCTTGATGAACTAATCTGTTGATTCCCCTAAAATCTTAGATTTCTACAATCATGCGACCTCTTTTTGGTGGGTTCTCTTTTGAGAGTTTTGGTGATTGTTTTGTTTTTATCTTTATATATTTTCTTGTTTCTTTTTAATCTTTATTTTAGTTTTATTTGAGGTCACCAAATTCCAATCCTGTTATTTCTTTTTAATTCAACAGATTTTTCTTAATATATATATATATAGGAATATAAATGATTACTTACACAAACGGATCGAGTTTGATGGGTTTACAAAAAATCAAGTGGTCAGCATTGAGGATCACATTTGTGGGTTGGCGACCACGACAGTAGTTGATTGTCCGAGTGCTTCCACACTTCAGACATGTCCATCTTGTTAGGTGTTGGAAGGTGGCAGAAGGATTGGTTGCTTTGCTATTAGATCCTTGGTGATGAAGGGGAGCTTGCATGGTATGCGGAGTTCTCCTCACTATAGCTTTCAATTCCAATCGAAAAACATGTTATAACTAAAGGCAAAAACACAATTGCTAGTGGGATGGCTGGCTTCTCCAGCATGGAATATTTTTAGCTTTTGTTGGGATTTCCAATTTCAATTCAGTGACTGTTTTTATTTTTTTCTTCTTTTTGCTTTTTTTGTTGTTGTTTTTCTTGCTTTTTTAGCTTTGCTTTGAGGTGACAAACTCCCTTTTTGCAGTGTTTATTTTCATGATATATTTATAAAATACAACTTTTTTATTATATATATATATATATATATTTGTGTTTATACAAGTACTTATACATATATACATACATTCAATAGTGAAAATAAAAATCATTGATTGAGTCTAACTATGACAAACAAGATACGTTGAAAGCTAACCCAACATAGTCCAAAGTTCAAAAGCGCATATGCAACCCTATTGGCTATGTCATTAACTCTAGCTTTAGAGGGAACTTTTCTTAGAAATTGATCTTGATCAATATGAATGGGGCCTTTAGTACTCTTCGTTCAAAACTTGTCAACTATTTTAATGAATCTCACATCCTTAGCTTGTCTAAAACCTTCACTTTTTCTGTTAAATAAGCCTTTCTTTTGAGACTTTAACGTGGGTAAAAAATCTGTCAAGTTCTCTGGACAATAATCTATCTTGTCACAATCCAATCTAAGATCCTTCAAAGAATAATAACCATTAGCTGCGGTTACATTTGACAAAGTAGAGGCTATATGAACCATAAAACCTGCCTCGTCATCACATGTAAGTGAGATCACCCACAATCGAGGATGGTAATGGGGAAGGGGAAAATATCAATTGAAAATTATTTACAATTTGATGAATATAAGGGCTATTAAGTCTCTGACAACATGGGATGTCGTCAAATGTAGATGAATCTTGTGACTATTTTCCTCAATGAGCAATAACGATTCATACATTATTTGAGAATTTTCTTGATGTCGACCGATTACTAATGTCCAGAGTGTCTGAGCTAATTAAACTTTAAAAGGCCCTAATAGGCCGTGGTATTAGGAAATCTCACAACTAATGATCTAGTAAGATTTATAGTGCACTTGTCATTTTTAGAGAGTTTCCGAAAATAGAACCCAATGACTTGATGTTTTTAAGGAACAATCAAATATGTAGTTTGGGAAACAATACCCAAATTGACTTGGGAGTCTCTTTGAATCAGAAGTAGGAGTTTAATTAATGCACTGCTTTGGAAAGTCATATATCTGAATGGCTGTCTTGGATTACAAATTTTCCTGATTTTTTTATTTGACAAATAATAATTCATGCTATCTATCAATGAGACCAACAGACCAAACCTTAACCAAATTGAATTGTGCCAGCATGCTGAATTTTCTTCATGGTTGATTAACCATGTAAGAATATACCAATTAGCGAAAATCCGAACGACTTAGTCAATTCACAAATTTTCTCTTTAGAGGTCGTGAGAGAGCTGAGCCACTTTTCACATAGGAGGCAACCTTGAAGTTGGAAATTGGGATGGAGTTACCTTTAAATAATGATTTCTTGACCAATTGAGGTAGAACGAAGAAGAGTATTAGTTTGACAATTGCTACTGTCTTGAATAATGTTTTAATATTTTCTTTATTATTCTGTAATCTTTATTATTTATTTAAAGCTTAATTTATTTTTTATTTGCAAACAGTAAATTTTTTAAAAATAAAATTTTTTGAACCATTGAAAAGCTTATATTTTTCTTGATTTTTTGTACCTTTTTGGTGTTTTTTGGAACTTTGATTAATTTATTTGAATATTTCAATTTGAAAAAACTAGGCAAAATTAAAGTATTAGTCAAATCAATAAACTAATGTATATGCTCCTCACATATTTTGTACAATTTAGGCTATTTTAGGATTTTGAGTATTTTTACAAAATCTAAACTAATTTAATAAGAAATAATTTCATCAAAATAAACTATTATTATTGTTTATCAGTATATGATTCCTATTATGTTTAATACTAGTTTTGTAAAGTTATTATTATTATTATTATTTTATTATTTAAAAATATTAAATAAATGATTATCAATTCACCTCATTTCACCCACTACCCTTATCCCACATGCTTAAAAAAAAAAAAGCCATCTTGGTACTAAGAAGGGGGCAAAATGTCTAAAGTATCTATATGTCGATCCCCCAAACTTATGAATTCATATTAGGCATTTACGAATGCATATGGTGCTTTCTTTAGAAATTTTATTCACGGTGATTATTAACTTATTTGTTTGAAAGACTATACTAGAAAAATAATAACAAATTCTTAACAAGAGCTTTATCATATGTAAAGCGCTGCTTATTTTTATTGAAAATTTTAATGCTATTTTAAATTGTCTCTTTGCTATTTGATCATTGTTTTCAGTTTGGTTTGATAAATTCATATAATTTTATGTACTACAAACCTCTTAGGAGTTCCTTAAGAAAAACTATTGTTAAATTTTTACTTAAATACTAGATGACATCAGACTTAGAAGGTATGTAATTTAATTAGATAGGCTGAGCAAGAATTCATACTAATTTTGTTGGAAACATTCTGTAGATGAGTGCACATATCATTCTGAGGTAGAAATCTGTGTCATCTAAATAATTGAGGGTGAAATAGAAAGGTTTTTGGTTAGTTACTTCTGTATGAAATACTTGAATATGTTGAGGTTCGACTGCCTTTGTCTATTTTAACTGACTCATTGTTCGGGCAAGCCACAAGCACGACTGATGACTTTGATAACACTCCTTGTTATGAAAAGTATGACCTCTTTTGATATTTTCCATGTCTCTGACAAGTTGGAATGTTGATACTTGAAAAATTACTAAAGATTTTTTGAGCGGTTAGTTTATGCTTCTTCTAGTTAGGGATTATCTTGATGATGAAATCTATTGTAGCTCTGTTTCTATGCCCTTTTTTGGAATCTTGACTTCTCTAAATCATTCGAAGGTCTATCTTTTCCCATAAATGACAATCCGCAATCATAGGAAGCTAGAGATCTCCAAAAGAAGAAGTCAATGACCATTTTTTTCTTTAGTTTTTTATTTTTCTTCTTTTTTTCCACTTAATCTAAAGAAGAGTTTGAGATCATCATAGACATGCTCCGCAATTAAACTATCCAAATTAGAACTGCCCTCAGAATCATCCCGATCAACCAAAGGAGAAGAGGATGTAGATTCCTCCGTGAAGTCTTTCTAGCAAAGAACTGTAGAAATTACAGATAGATGGTTTAGGTTGTAGAACAATTCATCAATAACCTGACATTATGGGAGAGATCTTCAAGATATATCCTCTCATCATGGAACCTCAACTTCGCAGGCAGCCGAAATCGCACACTGAAGTTTACTTGATGAGAACGCCGCATAACCGAAAAGGACCGCCTCGGTGTAGATATTTTTCGACATTGTTGTCTCAATCATTGGCCCAGGCGAAGGACTAAAAAATGCCAACTCGATGGGCCAAACATCAGATGAAGGGAGGACACCCACTATGACTAGAGGATCATCAACCAAAATTGTCACACCCCCGTCCAAGTACACCTGACTTTCAGAAATCACCGCATAGTTTGATAAACCTGCCTCAGTTCCAGAAATAATGATGTCTGATGGCTCGTCAGTTCCATCACCCAGCGTTGTTGTGGCAAGAGTTACACCATCAAAGAAGTGGGTTCGTCCGCAACCTGCACTTGCTCTCTAACCCCTCGATACGAGCTTCAGTCAACGTACACCCACGAACAAAAACAGGAGATGGGTAGTTGTCCAAAACAACTCCTTGTTTTGGAATATACACCATTCTCAACTTAGCTCTAGGGATATTTAGAGCACTTTCTTTTACTTTGGAATACGATCCAAGTGTACCTTCAAACAGCTAGTGTAATCAGGTTCAATTAGATTGCAATTTTGAGCGGAAGGCAAATCTTCAAATCTCACCTCTTGGTAATAACCATTAGATTCATCTCCAATCCAAATTATATTTTCAAAAGATTCAGTAAAATCAGTTTCAACCAAGACTCGAGCCATCGACGGCCTAAGAAGATTTTCCTGGCAAAGTCAACTTTGAGTGGCTTGCCGAAATATAACCCAAAGGAGTACAAAATACTAAAATTGATAAAATGCGCTTTAAGTATAGGAAATACATGAGCTATAGGAGTTTCACAACTCAGATCAAAGGATGCTGTCCACTTCAAGATTTTCATATAAAAATTTGAGATAAAATAAAACCCCGTAGAGAAGAGTCACATGAAAATTTGTTTAGGATATGTTGGTGATCAATTAAGTCAACATTGTGAGCTGCTGACAAACCTAGATCATTAAAAGATTTTGACTACCAGCATAAGGGGTTTATCATTCTGAAACTTCCCTACCAAAGAGTACTAGAATGGTTTAGCCAATATTCCTATCTCTTCCTTGGACGAGAGGAGAGTCGGTTTACCTCTCAACATCAAGATCGGCTTGGTACTGATTAGATGCAAGGAGCAAATCAGCGCATCAAAAAAAAGGTGGGAACAAGAGGTGGAGAGGAGGGTTTTGTATGAAGGATACCTCTTGTGAATCCATCACCGAGTTCCAAAAGGTACGCAACACCTGCTTTTCAGGACGCAATGCTTAAGCAAAGCTTGTGAGCTTAGCCTCCCGCGATCAGTATCCACGCGAGACCAACACCCAATTCCGACGCGAGATTCACACAGAGATCCAACGCGAGAGGGAGGAGGCACCGCACTGCCCTAGGGCACCCTAGCGAAGGTGACCCTAGAAATATGACCTCTATATATATATATATATATATATATATATATATATATATATATATATATATGTGTGTGTGTGTGTGTGTTGTTAACTTCAACCATCTCAATTATTCACTCAAATTAACTCCTACTGTCTGCATTTTAAATGATATCACAATCTATATGTTCAAAATAAAACATGTACTTTCTTTTTGTCAAAAACCCTATTGTTTTATCATGGTACATCTTTTGAAATAAGGTCAGATGGGCCTGTTTACAATTCATTTAAAAACAGGCCAATTGAAGGAAATCAAAAAGTCTAGTGTGCTCCATATAGAGCCAATGCAAACTAATTTGACAGCCTAAAATTCAAAAAAGGAAAATTCAGACTATCATAAATAAAGTATATTATAATATGCGACTAGGGCTGATATTTTTGCTCAAGACATGCTCACTTTTGATTCAACACCATCAAATCGAACAATTTCTATTCTAGTCATTGACTCAAAAAATTCTCAAGCTGAGTATAATCCAAATTGCTTAATTTATGATTTCAGTTGACTCGAAATTATTAATAAATGCATATTATGAATACAGTCTAGCAAAGCTACACAGTTAAGATCAATTTTTTGGGGGCACAACATTAGAAAGAAAGATCATAGTTTTGATTTTTAACTTCTTCCTACTTAACCATTTTATTTTTGAATCAAAATTTAAATTGTTTTCAAGCTGGCTCAAAATCAAATCATTTTTGAGTCAAATCGGCTCAACTCAAAATATGTTCAAACTCAAGTTGAGCTAAACTCAAAAATTTCAAATTTAAGTTTAGAATTACTCAATCAAATTTGACTCAAATAATAAATATCTCATTATGTATATATAACTAATTTTAAAAAACCATTCAAATGGCCGATGAACTTGTGCTAAGTAGATAAGTTGGCTTAATGACATGCAATTCTTAAGACTTTGCAGAAAACATGCTAATGCACATGATCCGTAATTCAATTTCATGGGTTATAAATATTATATATATATATATATATATATATATATATATATATATATATATTTCTCAATGCCTGTGCTATTATTCTTTAAAATTTTATTGATTCAGCAGACAATAACTAAACAGGGACATATATATGTATGTGTGTGTGTATATATATATATATATTTCTCAACGTCTGTGCTATTATTCTTTAAAATTTTATTGATTCGGCAGACAATAATTAAACAGGGACATATATAATTGCGGAAAGCCATAATGAACTAGATCTGCCCAAAATGTAAATGGAATAATACCAATTTTAAGAAGCACATTGCCCTGTTTGCATGGCACATGGAACTAATATCTTCAGATGATGGTACTCCTGAAACAACTTGCAAAGCAAGTTCATATTGTGACAATGCCTCTTCATAGCCTCCAGAACCAAAAAGCTTATTTCCTGTAGTTTTAATATTATTGGCACGGTTCACTGCTTCCTGAAAAATAAAGAGAAAAACAAAGAACCTCATTCAGAAAAGTTATTAAGCTGAAACGCACTTCAGAAGATGCTGTCAATGTTTATATTATTACTCTTGAATCTGATTGACTGAAATTTTTATGACGCTTTTAAATTTTAAACAATATTTACAAATTTTATATTCTATTTACATATTTATATGCATAAAATTGCAAGCAAATCATATCAAGTAAACGCTAATTGTTGGCTCTTAATAGAGTTTATTATTCATGTCTTCAAATCTAATTACATATGCAAAAATATTTACTTTGATTGAAACTACATTGAAGAAATTCTGAACTGTTATTCAGAGCTTCATTGTAGTTGCTTTAAACTAACTTTGCCATTGTTAGGTCCCAAACCCAAAGAGAAAGGAGCAAGATTGCATTAGGTAGCCGACAATTAGCATAAAACTTTGACAAACATTTATATGGTATGAATCTTTTGAAAAATTGTGCTAGAGCTAAGATATTCCTGGAAGCGATGCACTACATTATTTGAATGTAGTATAAATTGAGCTAAGGCCGCTACATCGACACACTCGAGTGTAATGTCAAATATGCAATGGTTGTCACATTATGAGTGAATCAGGTAAAGAATATAGCCCATGATATTAAATTAAGATCAGGTGGAGTACTTTGGCACTTTCACTAGCAAGTGAGAGTTCCCCAAGAGAAGATATTATTTATAATATTATTTAATAGAAGATATTTAAATATGCATATTAAAAGGGTGACTAAAAAATTTAATAGTATGCAATGTGTTTTTGAGCTTAGAGAGAAAAACAAAGAAGGAAAAGTGATTCTAGAGTTTGTTCTAGCTTATTATAATCTTAGGGTTGCTAATAATTAATTTATAAAAAAAAAAATATGCTATCCCTTATAAAATGGGGCTTCTAAAACTCATATTGATTAAAGAAAAGAACAGTTAATATTGCAATGATCATAAGGTTATTACGAGTATTGTTTTGATAACCCGATATTGATTAATGTTTTAGATTTGAAAACAAGTAAGAATTTTAGGAGTGAGAATTTAAACTTAGACAACGGAATACTGAGGGTGAAGCCAATTTTATATAAGATTCGGTTACTAGTTGTATTCATAATGTGGCTAAGAATATGCTTGATATACCAAAAGAGAGAACATATAATAAAGATGCTATGTGAGGGAAAAGTGATATTCAAGTAAAATTAAAAATATATAATAAAAATACTTTAAAGATGATGAAAAGTAGAAAAACTGTAGAATTAGATAATATCCCATCAATGCACGGAAATTTTTGGATTAAGTTAGAATTTCTTAGCTTGCCAAATTATTTAATGCATTTTTGAAGACTAAAAAAATGTGAAGAGTGGAAAAGTAATGAAGTGTCTATTTACAAAATAAAGATGAAGCCCAAGACTGTGCAAAGTATAGAAAAAATAAATTGATGAGACATGCTGAAACTTTGAAAGAGAGTGATTGAATATATATTACAAAGAGATACTTGTATTTTGTAAAGTCAATTTGATTTTATGCAATGTAGATCTACTATGAAAGTCATATATTTAATAAGAAGATAAGAAAGATTTTAGAGAAAGACTAATATGTTGATGTTATTAAAAATATGTATAATAGGATGGTAACAAGTATTCAATTGAAAGGTGACCGAAATAATGATTTCCTATTACTTGGATTATATCAAGGCTCCGCTAAACCCATATTTTCGCTTTAATAACAAATGTTCTTACTGAACACACATAAAGAAGAGGTTCATTGGTGCATCTTATTTGCAGCTAGCATTTTCTTTATTGATAAGGCTATTAATGAGTTAAAACAAAGCTTGAGTTGTCGATGAATACTTTTGTTCTTAGCAGATCTAAAATAAAATATATGAAGTAGAAATTTAATCATAAAAGAGGCCACAATCTCGATAGCATAACTATTGGGGACCAAGAGATTAAAAAGAATAAGAGGTTCAATTTTTCAAAATAATTGTGACAGAAAGTGAAGTGATTAACAAAATCCAAGTTGGTTGTATGAAATAAAGAGTGCTTCTGGAGTGTTGAACAATTGAAAAATCTCACTCAAAATTAAAGAAAATTTTTATAAACTAGATACACAACTAACTATGTCATGTGAGCAGACTATTACTTGATTATTTTAAAAATCTTTTGCAAGAAAATGCAGGTTCATCTCCAAAGTGGCAGAATTATTTTCTAAGTTCTAAGCTATTTCGAGAACTCTACGACCTTTTTATTTAGATTGATGCTATTATTTTATTGAGCATATTGCAGGAGAGCAGTTGAACACAAATTCCGGATGCGATGGAAGAATAAATCGCCATCAAAGGACACTTTGTCGTCATATGAGGAGTTCAGAGAATCAACTCTACAGAGCATAGTTCTTTTGGTGGGAGAGTGATGCAGATACGGTGAGCACATGCGAAGAGGAGGCCAATGACTCGAGCCTTTGTACGGAGCTTAGCTATTGGGGATTGATTTGTTATTGTGTTGCATTAGTTTATGTTTTGAATCATGTTGTGACAAATTATATTATCAAATGTTATTGTGCGTCATGTTGTATTCGACATTTTTTGTGTTCATATTTTTCTGCATTTTTGGCCGCCTAGGGTTTTTGTGCTACATCTATAAATAGCTTGCATGTCATTTGAGAAAGGGATGATTGATAGAATCTTTTTTCTCCTACGTGAGAACGATGCTTGTGTTGGTGTGGATAGTCATCACTCACCTTCGATATGCATAATTAAAGGACTTGAAAGTGCATAAAATCTTCAAAAATACAAGGTGCGAATAATCCTGTGATTTATCTTGTGTTTGTGTTTTCTTTATTTGTTATCCCAACATAAAACCCTAGAAATTAAAAAAATAATAATGTCAAAGCTTCACAATTTCATAACCAACCCCTCCACCAAATTTTGTGCCAATCCAACATCATTTGGTCCACAAAAAACCTTCCTGAAATCTCTTGTATCAAGTTTACAATCCTTCCATATTTCCCCCATCAAGGGGTCAACTGAAAAAAACATTAGTGAAATTAATTTTAACAAGCCAACATAATATTATAAAACAAGCGGGCTTCATAAAATATCCTCTATTCACAATGAAGTGGTCTTGTATCAAGCTTTATAAAATGAAGTGGTCTTGTCACACAATGTTGTGCATGTAACAACTCTGGTTTGAAAAATTAGTTTCCACGAGACAATTTGATAAATTTTATAATGAAATCTTCACAATTATCCAAAAAGTGGCAAGTTTGTAATTTTCATCAAATTGGAATTAATTTTATAATTTTTCAAAATTGTTTCAAATTTTTTATTATATTTTTGTGATAACATATGGATTTCTATATTAAATTCTATAAATCCCTATTTTTCCTTTTAGAAATCGAAACACCACTCTCCCTATTTAAGTGTTCATTAGTTGTTCTTATCCTACCATTGTGAAGTTCCAAGTTCTGGATTAAAAAGAATGAAGGGTAGCATTAGACAGTCAATAGCCAACGAAAACTTTTTTCAAAGCATATTAAGTATGAATTTTATAACCGACCCCACCAATTGGATTAAGGCTTGGTGGCGTTGCTGTCATTTGTTATTCTTTTACTATAATCAAACAAGAATCTCATTTTCTCAAAACAAAGGATTTTCGAACACTAAACACTAAACAGAACAAGTCCCCCTCCCTCTCCTCCTCCAACATCAAACCCTTTTTCTCTACTCCAACGCAAGCAATCAAAAGCCTATAGCTTGAGGATTTCAAGGCCCATAAGGATTTCCATATGGATACTAACCACAATCATCTCATATGCTTCCGACAACAAATTTAGAGATGAAATTCTAAACAAACTTATTCAAATAATCACTAGTGAATCATTTGCCCTCCCATGACAAAAATCAACGCTAAAGGACAGACAAATAAAGGTTTTTCAAGTTAGGCAACTCAAAAATCTAAAAATTACCAAAAAAAGAGCATTTTAATTTTGTTTAGAAAAATAATTTAATTCTCATGAATTCTTGAATTTCTAGTTATTCATAAATTTAGTGCATCCTCCAATAATTCAATACTATAAATTTGTAATAATTTAATGTACCAGCAATCAATTAATTTTGTTATAACCAAGTTGAACTTTAAAGTAGCATAACTTGGCTGCATATTGTTATAAAAGAATTGACAAATATGCCTTAAAGAAAACTTTGCTGCCAAGAAAATATATCTATTGCAAATCCCATGTTAAACTTTTCGAGAACAAAAATATATCTTGTATGAAAGTTGTGAAAATGTTCTAGAAGGTTCTTTTTATTGAAAATTCAATTATAGCCCATCCAATAATATATATCAAAATAAACTAAAGAGTAGTCCTAAATACAAACTACCCTAGTATCCTACCAAAGAATACTCAAAAACCATCAAAAATAAATCCCTTCTCAAAAAGGAAGCTTGTAACCAATACATACATACATATATATATATATAGATAGATATATATATATTGCAAATCCCATGTTACGCCTATCAAGAACAAAACTCATGTTTTACGTATCTTTCCTTGCTAATAAAAGTTATAAATATTTTATAAAAAGTATTTTTATTGAAAATCCAACTATAGCCCATCTGTGTCATATATCAAAATAAAATAAAATGTAATCCTAAATACAAACTACAACGGTATCCTCCCAAAAAATACTAAAAAAACCATCGAGAATAATTCCCCTCCCTAAAAATCAAATTCTCATCATAGGAAAGCAAGGAACAAAAATTCATAACGTTATTACAATCACAAACTTCCACCAAATGTCTAAACAAAATAAGAAAAGAAAGAATGCGTGAGAGAGAGCAGCAACGGCCCTTCACCTCAAGGTCTCCCAAACCTTATTGATCCAAGCAATGGCAATAAAGTTATGGCTCTCAATAACGATCCCATTGAGCTCTCTCATTGTAATCCACCGAAGAAAAGAAATTGCGTGGAGCTCAGTCTAGAGGGAAATCTAGGCCTAGACCCAAGCACCACAAACTGTCAACTGATCAAAAAGTTAGAAAAAGTTCATGTATGTAATAGCCATCCCAAAATGCTTGATAAAATTTTGGTAATTTTTGACATCTTCTTTTTAAAAAAATCAATTTCAGCAAAACTGAATAAATCATTTCAAATTTTATCAAATTTTTGAAACAATTTGAAGATCACATATTTAATGAATTTTCATAAAATTTTGAGAATTTTCTAAAAATTATTTTATTTATTATGAAGTTACATTTTCAACCTTTGTACTTATATATAATAAAATATTATGCAAAAACTATAATCTTCTTGTATTTGCAAATTCCAAATAAATTTTATTATAACTGACTAAAATTTAAAATATTTCAAATCAGAATATTTTCCTAAAACATGTTAAGTAAATTTTCAAAAAATAAAAATAATGAACATCTACTATTTACTTTTGCATTTTAACTCCTCTCTCTTGTTCATTGTTCATTTCTCTCCCCAACAATACACTCCTCTAATTTGGCAAAGATGAAACATGCCTTTTCTAACAATTTTTCTCCTTGGAAGCTTCATCTCCTATAAAAACGACATTGAAGCCTCTCCTTCTCGCATAAATAACCAATTGTTCTCCTTCTACACACCCCTCAAGCTCCATTTTGTTTCTAGTCTCATTGAAGACCATAGGCAACCATCAAGCATCATAATGACGCCATCAAATTGTTTCCCAACTCCTTCCTTCTCTGTCACATCGGCTTCCATTGTCAATCGACACTACAGGTGGTAGGTGATTTAAAACAGAATCGAGCAGTTGCTGGCCTTCTCCTGTGGACCCTTCCTTGGAGACTGTCTCTACAGTTTTGTAATGATAATTAGCCATTAATCCTAATGTGTAATGAATCAAAGAATTTATGTAATTTTGGTTTAAGAAAATTCTAAATGATTCACGATTCCATTCCTTAGCTAATAATTCAATTAAATTTTTTTATTAATATCCATTGCTTTGGTTACACTTGTCCAAAAAATTGTTTATCTTCATTAATGACTTGGTATAACACTTGATGAATCAACAGCATGCTATCTTTATAGTTAGTTTAAAGATTATGGTTCATTCC
Organism: Gastrodia elata; assembly: GCA_016760335.1. NCBI lineage: Eukaryota > Viridiplantae > Streptophyta > Magnoliopsida > Asparagales > Orchidaceae > Gastrodia > Gastrodia elata. Next base: position 28,204,381 of record CM028670.1, on the reverse strand, counting down.
TGTTATTATCTTGCGATGTTATGAAGTAGCCTGAATAGCCTGTACACTTTTCGTCAACAATGACCATATTGTTGCAGTGGTGAACAAATGGATAAATGAGAAAGTACTTCATATTGTTAAAAAGGTCCGAGTTGATTCCCCTAATTCTTATTCCTTCCTCCATTGTGACATTTGATAGGATACTTTGGGTCAATCCTAGGAGCAAATCAAGGTATATGAGTTAATGATAACATCAATTTTTAGATTAACTCGACAAGTAAATGGATTGTTTTGTTGTTAACAACTTACTAGCAATGAACAAAAAATGAATATTTTACTGCTCTTGATCTATAAGTGAAAATAGCATGTTTTCATCTTATCACAATTTGGGAGAAATTCAATATATTTGAAGTTCAACGCAGTATTGAAAATCAATGATGAGTTTAACCTTTTTAATGGCAATATATTTTTACATATACATATGCAATTTATGTGTAACAGTTATGCGCTAATTTTACAAAGAAATTATTTAAACGGAATTTAAATTGAGTATGACAAATAAATAAATGAGTTGAAACTTTGATGTGCCTACAATTTTCATAAATTAGACTTTGTGAAATTATTGGTTCCTTAAGCTTAAATGGCTATTTCTTTGCATGTATTAGCAAATCATAAACTTTCTATAATGTTGTTACATGTGCACCACATATTTAAGAACATATTTTTCAAAAAAAAGCTTGCTAGATTGTTGTTTAAGTCTTGGAAAATGATATCAATATTAATCTTAAAAATGCTATTAGTGTCCTTAAAAAAACTCATACATATATATACATGTGATATATTGGATGATGGTTAGGGATACTAGTGTAGTAGGACAAATATTATTTTTTTGATACAAGCACATATGTATATGTATATATACACACTTATGTTTTAAAAGAAATTCAAGAAATAAAGTTGATTATTTATTATATGCACATTAAATCTAGGGTTTCTATAGCACCCAAATCTTAAACAACTATTGCTTAATACTATAACAATATCACAATAACTCTATTACCTAATAATATGACAATATCACTGTAGTTCTATGTATTTGTATTATAATATTTCATGATTAAAACATATGAATAAAAGATATAGGTGTAGTGTTTAAATTATTGTATGATAAACATATTTTAAATCTTCTTTTTTTGCAGGACTTTCTGCATCTAAGCAATTACATCCATAATTACTAGATTCTGAAATTTTCCTTTATTGCTTTTGTTTCAGAGTTAAGGTGCATAATATTTAAAGTACTATAATACATTATTTATATTATCAGTTATTAAGAATAAAAACTCGTTCTTGCATACCATTGAAAATTCTTTAGGATATTCTAAATTTGCTAAAGAATTTATATCATTCCTATTGCTTGCTTGAGATATATGAACATGGATATAATAAATGAGTGTGACGCATCGATAGTGCTGCTAACACATATCTAGATACATAAAGAGAGTCAGTGTCCATAAGAAGGGGCATCGACTTATTTTCAAAAGACACACCATTATTTCAAACATTACAAGCGTATGATATATATATCTTCCAAGAAAGACAAGTTGGATTTGAATTCCAACATGTTTCAAAGATGATAAGTTGCAGCGGATTGATACACTTTTCTTTTATTTGTCATAATCTTACAGGTGCTTGCTTAATCTGTTTCTTGTGTGCTTTCACATACTTGGATAAACCCAACTCATGCTAATAAAGATTATGTAACTAAAATAACCAAATAACTTAATTTTTTGTCATAATCATGTGGGCTTGCTTAATATGTTTCTTTTGTGCTCAATATTCATGGATAAACACTGCTCATGCTAATACAAATAATGTAAATAAAATAACTTAATTTTCCAAGTACTAAGCTTTTAAATGACTTGTATTTTCATCAACTATTTTTCAACATGGATACAAAGAAGTACACCACTAGATTGATACATCTGCACTTGTTCAGAGTTAGTAAGTTGAATAGAACCTACTATTATCTTGGATGACATACGAAGTGTATCTATACTCAGTATGTAATGATGGATTGATATAAAACTCTAACAATGATGTGTTAGACTTTAGTAGCTCTATGATGTTATATTTTGATATATTTTATGAATGTTTAAATTCTTGATTTTCCTAACTCCTTAACATGTTCTATGAATCATCAAAATTGACTCTCAAATTATCTTAGTTTTCATCCCCAACTATCAAAATACAAACGAACCCTCTATATAGTAAAATGAATAAAAATAATCTTAAGCCCTAATACTTCTAAAATCATTACTCGTTGCAAAAGCATTTCAGTCCACAAAATCATTATGAGAATTTTATGAAAATATCAATATGTATATAATTTTAAATCTATATATGTGTAAAGTTGGTGTTAGATTTGTAAATATAGTAGTTTGTTTTGAACTAGTAATTACATATTTTAAATTTTCAAAGGATAAAATGAAACAAATAAATTGTAAGGTTCATTTTAAATCTTGTAAAATTTTATGAAAATAAATATAATAATTTTTTAACAATATATGCCTATTTCTAAAGATGATTTTAACATTGTTAGAGTTTAGGCCCAGTTAAATTATTTTAACAAAGCTAAGGGGCCATTTAGAAACTTTAACCATAGTAGATCAAATATAATGTAATTGAAGAAATACAAAATTATTTTTATAAATTACTAAAATCATTAATATTATAGCATCAACATAAAGAAAAAAATTAAAGAGTTAAATAAAGAATATTGAACTTGAGGAAAAGAATACCCATCTTAATATAAATACTAATTCGCCCCAAAAATACGCAAGAAAAATCTATGAATCAATATAAATTGGGAGGATATGCAAGTTATTACTCAAAGATATATGAGTTAAAATTTTATAATAAAATTAAGAAAAAAAAAGCTTCTACCTAATTTGTTAAGTACAGGTGAGCTCTCACTAGTGACTTAACGAAAATTCTATAGAAAATCCATATGTAAAAAAACCTAAGAAACTACTAGATAAAATTAAATGAGTTGTTTTAAGCATAATATCACCACCATCCTTAATCTTGCTACTTTTAGCTTTTACCTAACATTTTTTATAGCCTATACTTTCAAGTACTATCTTATAATCTCTTTTCTTACAGCTTTACTGGAATCATGCATATTAAATTTTGAATTTGCACTGCTTTACAAAATTGTAACTATCCATAATTATATTTTATTAATGTTTATGGGATAGTACAATTAAAAGTAATGATAAATTAATTAGCAGAAAAAACCTATATACGGCAACAAATCCTACCAGAGTGGCACTCTAATTCAGTTTATCAACTATTTTAATAATAGCTTTTTTTTATTTATAGCATATTTTAGTTGTCTTTCATTCAATATTACTGAGCTAGTCTTTACCGATAATTTATAAACACAATACTCTTTATTATAATACCACAACAAAACCAAGCCTTAATCCCACAAGTTTGGGATCGGCTACATGAATCATATGTTTCCATTATGCACAATCAAATAGAAGCGCCTCCCAAAGACAACACCCTTTAATATAACATTTAATGAAATTAACTTTTAAAAATACCTCTTCATATTTTTAAGAGCTCATACTCTACAATTTTGTCTTATACTTGTAGGTTACATGAGGATTATATAATAATCCCAAGTATTTTGAGCACAGCTTGAATGATGAAATAACTATGAATGCAAAACAAAAAAAAAATTACGTGATCAAAATAATAAAGTGAATCTTGAGATGCTTCTTACAATTCAATTGATAAAGAATACAATTAAACAAAATAACATTAAAGTTCTATTTGCCAAAATGAACCATACAAGTCAAAAAAAGTTCATTATACCAGTGGCTATAAAATAGAATGAATGTTGTGCTACATCTAATAGTACTCTAGTATGGCAGAAAGGAGTAACTTAAAGAAAAAAAAACTCCTACTTCCATACCAAGATAATATAATGAAAAAATAGATGATTAAATAACAATACACTATAAGCTTATCTAACATGTGAAATTAATATACATGAGTGACTGGAGAAAAAAACTTCGGGATGAGAATTAGGTGTATACCTAATTCAAGTGCGGCAAATGATTTTAAGAATATGTAATTGGGGAGAATTATAAAGTATTTTATAAAATTCATGCAAGCTACCAATAAGGTACTAAACTTGGGCAGAATTAAGCTTTGTAAATTAAAATTTTTAAAATTGAACCATTAAAACTTCCACAAAAAATAGTTATGCTTTATTAACCATGTACGATATTCAAATTGAGGAAAATTGGAGGCGCATTAAACCATAAAATCCTTGTATCTAATAGCTACAAGTAAAAGTCACGAATTTGGAGAAATCAGGCGCAAAATACAAACATCAATCCATGGTCTCCTCTACAAAACATAGCCTTTTGTGGATAAATATTAATAAGAGAAATGAAAGCCCTTTGTGTGAATTGGATGCTAATCCTTCCTATAGTCATTCATTTTCCTTTTCTCCTCTTTCTATTTCCTTTCATATATTTATATATATATATATATATATATGTATACATAAATATGTATGTATGTATGTAATTATGTAATGATTGGAAGCAATAGAATTTTTTTCCTCCCTATTATGTGCAACTCTGCATGCAGACAATTCAAGATATTCTTCCTCTTATATCAATGTGAAGCCTCAATTTAAAATTGTTGGGAGATTTTTTCTCCCAGTTCAAGCATAAAGCGTGAATTTGCATTACCATGATTACATCCCTTCTTAGCCTATTTTTTTCAAAATGTTTCTTTGTGTTTCTATTTTTGGAACTTGATAAGTTATTCGTAAACACTGCAACTAAAAAAACCATACAAGTATATTTTACCTTGTGTTTAAAACTTTTATAACATCCATACTTTCTTGCAACACTTTTACAAATGGTATGTGTAAGGCTTCTACTTCAGATTCAATATTCCATATATCAAATGGTTCATTTTGAATTTGCAAACAAAATTTTATTGAAGAACCTCCTCATTTTTCATCATTCATGCATTTTTAGAGCATTAGCATAAATCTTAAATATCTAAATAACATAACAAATAAATATAATAAACACTTGGCATACCCTAATTTATCATGCATCAGGTTGGTATATGACCAAAGATTGAATCACATTAAACACATTAGAATATTAATCAAAAGAAAATTTAATGATATATAAAATTAGTAATACAAAATAAGAGTTTCATTGGTAATATTTTAGGTGGAACAATAGCATATTTTGTCTATGACAGAGTTAGATGGAGATAAATTTTCTAAATGGGATGGCAACTTAATAGAAAATGATTTAGATGGTCGTGAAAAGTTGGATGTGCGTAAGAAAAATGAAAGGATGAGCATGGATTTTTGTAAGATGTAACATACATAAATTCAGCTAGAATGGCATGAAATATATTTATAAATGAGATGCAATTTGTTTGAGATATATTTAGACTACTCGTTTGATAAAAAAGGTATCTATGATTAACATTATATTGGGTAAAAGTAGAAATAAAATGATAAACATTGGGAGGATAGTAGTTTTAATAAATAAGCAGTGCATTTTAATAAAATTTTGAATTGCTATATATTTTGGCCTATTCATTGTATATTCTAATAGCACTCAGATCTGCATTAATACCGTAAGGGGCATCCTACTAGGTTGAGAAGCAATTGGAAGGTTATGTGACAAGACAGGATGCCTTCATAATTTTCTCGGGTTTCATTGTTCCTAAAGAGGTGCCACATAAACTTGCACAGGGTCAAAACCATTTAAAATGATCATGTTCGAGGTATTATCAGTAGAAAAAAGCTTTCAGTGCTCAAGAACATTTTCAAAAGATTCAGTCAATTTTTAAACTGCAACAAATAACTTAAATTGAAACAAAAAATCAAATAAATAAAAAACATAGATATTGAAGATTAGACCTCATTTAGCTGCTCTTCTGTCAAGGCATCCTCAAAACGATCGTCCTCGTTAAGTAATTCCTCTTTTGCAGAAACGCGCCCGGCTACTGTAGCCGTCTCCGTGGACGACGACTGTGGTTTCTGGTGGATCATATATGATTCTTCCTCCTTTTCTGGTTCAACTGCTGGTTCAATGATCACCATTGTTCTGTATTTCACACCATTTTCAATATATTAGTATGAATTATGTCAGCTATGAGGATTAATCAAATAATTATTGCAATTATTAGTATGAATGATATCAGCTAAGAAGATTGATCAACAAATTATTGCAATAATCCCCATAATGCTAGAATAGACAAACCAATAGTAATCTTTCACAAACGTAGTAACTACTATAATTACTGGAAAAAACAAGAATCATGAAGGTTTTATGATGCTTTGATAGAAAAAAAGCAGAGCAGACAGATGCAAAGAGACAGAAAAATTTATTGACATGCATAGCACATTAAGGGGATGTTTGGTAACAGGATTTACGTCATGTAAGGGTGACGGAAAACTTAACGTAAATCCATACCCCATTACGTCCTTAAATCCCGCTGATACTTGGGGGCTATTTGGTTCAGTGTTATTTGAAAAGTTATTAAGATAGCATGTTATTCAGATAACATGTTATTCGGATAACAGTATTATTCAGATAACAGTGACTATTTGGTTCAGTGTTATTTAAATAACAAATGTCAGTATTATTCAGATATATGCTGTTTGGTTCAATGTCATTCATGTTATATTACACATAAGGTAAGAATACCCCCAAATAAGATTCTTTCATTTCATAAAAAATACGATTTACAACCAAAAGCATAAAACTAATTGATTTCCCTTCCAAACTCATTGGAAGTAAGAAGATACCCACAAATCGTCTGTATCATATTCTACTCAACAGCAACTTCTTAAACTCCATCATACATTAAACTTTTGAAAAATAAAAGTCATGAAGATATTGCTACTCTCCTATGGGCAAAGGGCAAATGGACGGTGCATTCTCAATGTCGTATATTTGTAAATGCACAAGTGCTACAGTTGAGAGGAAATATCAGCAGGGTGTGAGGAAAATACCCAAAACAATGTGAAAGATATATGCAATCTATCTTCTATAAATAACAAGGGAAACTTATTAGAGGGAGTCGCATATAAAGAAAAAGGCAACGAAGAACCTTCCGCGCGTCTGGCAATGAAGGCTCAGCGAAGGCAATGAAGGATCGGCGAAGGCAACGAAGGCTCCACGAGCGGCGAAGGCAATGAAGGCTCGGCGAGTGGCGAAGGCAGCGATCTCAGCGATCTCGGTGAGTTGCGAAAGAGATGATCTCAGAATTCTCAGAAAAATAAAGTACCTAAACCGTAAGAGAAAATGAGGGAGGCCAAAAACTAAGCCGAAATACGAGAGGAAGATGAGTCGCCGAAGAGAAGATCCGTGACTTCTAGAAGAGAAGAAAAAAGTACCTAAGCCTGATAGAATCGCAAAGGCGTGCCGAAGAAGCTCGAGGCCTGGAGTAGTAAAAAGCCTATGCGATGAGAACTTTTATTAGTAATTTTATAAATAAATATATAACTATAAATATATAATAACCAAGCGAAAGCATAACTATAATTTTACTTGAATTTGAAACTCATTTGTAGTACACTAAAATGCTAAGCTTACTCGAAGTTAGCTCAAAATTTTCGAGTCAAATGTCGAGTTGAATCAGTTGATGAACATAATTTGAGTTTTTAAATATTAGCTTTCGCAGGAGTTCAAGCTTTCTCATTATCTAATCTTCTTGACTTCTCAGTTTTTGGCTTCGGCTCTTTCGCTTGAGTTTTGATCTTTCTGCTTGCTATTCTTGCAAATTACGATTGATAAGTTGCATAAATTTTATAAGTTGTTTTATTTAAATGTCTGAAGTTTTCAAACTTGCATTAATTTGTGAGATTATTTTTAGAATTTAAGCTGTGGGTTAAATCAGTCATCTTCTTTGTGACATGTTAATTTTTTTGAAAGCAAATATTTATGATTTTTTTTTATAACTTTAATTTTTAACATACTTTTAAGGGTAGTCATGATCGGAAGTTGTGATCTTTTTTATGGTCTGTCAAAAACTAATTTTTTTAAAGATTTTCAAATACGTAGCAAGTTGTGAGATTATTTTTAAGACTCACGACATGAGTTAAGATTGTGATATTCTTTGTGGTCAATTAAATTATTTGAAAAAAAAATTAAGATTTTCAAGATATGTAACAAGTTAAACCTACTTATATGGTAGTAATTTAGTCATAATCTGTGATGTTCTTTAATTTTCTAAAAAATAAATTTTATAATTTTTTTAAAATTTTTATACATGCAATAAATTGTTAGATTGTGTTTATGACTTATGCCGTGAGCTAAAACTATATATAATGTTATTTTTTATGACTTTAACATACATGCAATCAACTCTGATACTTGGAATCTTTTTATTCAAGAATTTAGACTTTAGATATATTGAGTAAATTATTTGCATATTCAATATCAAATTGGAATAGTTTGTTGTACACTGTGATTTAAGTCAAAAGTCTCTGATAAAATCTCAACTGTGTTAACATTTGTGTGATGTTGCCTCTGTTGCCCAAGGCTCAATAGAGGCAGCAACAGTAACTCAAGCACTACATCAGTATACCAAGTATCGACAAAAACAGCAGCAGCCCAAACAATAGCAACACAGGTAGAGTAAGAATAAAAAAAAAAATTGAATTTTTGAAATTGTTCAATCTATGTTGATAAAACATTGATAAATATCTAAGTTATACATAACATTTTTTATGTTTGTTTGTTTTAATATTAATATTATGATTTTTGGTGCAATATATTTTGTCGTGTTACTAGTGTTTGGGCTGTTGTTATGTTTGATTTTATGATTTGTTTATATACAGCTTTTGATTTTTTTTACTAATTTTGCTTTTGACTTATATGTTAATAATATTTTAGCTAAATAGAAACTACAGATGACAAATGTGATTTTGAAATTGATAAATCAAAACCTAAATAAAAAGTTGTATTTAAATCAATAAGTGGGAAAGAAAGTACATATATACCATTGTTGTGACCAAACAGTGAAACAAATTAGACTAGCTCAATGGTCATGATAATTAAAAAAAGAAGTATAATATGATATCATTTTGAATTAGTCCAATTTAAAGATTAATAATGATAAAGTATTTGGAAAACTATCTTGTAGGCAATATTTAACAATCATAGGTCGTTAATATGCTCAATCTAGGCTAAATCAAATTATAATTTTTATTCCACTAGATTTTAATTATCATTATGATGTAACACTGAAAATTTGGGATCTATCGAAGCTCGATTTGATCAATTAATCATTTAGTTAATTTTACGACCTAAAAAATTAGCTAAATTAAATTAATCTTCAAATCAAAATTTGATTGAATTTTTGAATTTCTCACACCAAAATTAATTATGTGTAATATTTTATAAATTTCGAAGGTCATTTAAATTTAAATTAGTTTTAAATTAAATTGGATAAATTGCAAATTAGAGTTTGTCAAATTAAAAAACTGCATAACAAACCCTCTAACGGTCGGCCGATCGCTCGGATTCGTTGTGCAGAACGCGGGCGATCTGTTGTGGGGCTTTTTCCACGTGACATCCATTTCCTGGGAGCCATCCAGTCGTCCTGCTCTCCCACTCGATTGATCAGACCAAGGCATTTCCATCTACTGTTCAGCTTTGTCCCTGATTACCTGAAGTGGCACCGACATCTTGTAACAACCCAATGTTGTTATCAATCTTAATTTTAACTTAATTGCATATTAATTATTATTTCATTAGGTTTATTTAGTCATTTGAGCCAATCATTGAAATTTTGGAGCGATTCAGAGCTCAATCGAATAATTAGAATATTTTAATATATTTAATTAATTAAAAATTTGAGATATTTAATTTGACCTCGAAATTGAAATCCGACTTTGCCATTGCGATCGTCACCCTCAAATTAACTAGGAATGATATTTTGGACGCGGTTGAAAGTCGTCGGATTTTTACGAATATTTTAATATAATTAAATGCACCGAAAAATAGAATAATTAAATAATCGTCCGAATCGAAATCCGACTTCTTCGTTGAATTCCTCACCCTCAAATTAGCTGGGTGAATTTTCAGAATTTTTCAGAACCCGTTTATTCATTAAATTTTAATTAGAAAGTTTGGGTTAATTAGAAATTAGAAATATATAGTTATTAATTCCTTTTTCTATTTTTCATACGCATGGACATCATTTCTTTCCCTGATTCGGTGCTCCTCTCTTCTCCCTGGTGCACGCAAAAGGCTGAGGCCTCTCCTTCCATTTTGCTCAAGTCCCTCCCCATGCCTTAGATGGGATGACTCCTTCCCATTCCATCCAAAGCCATCCTCTCCTCTTTTTATAAAATGGAGCTCAATCCCCTCCTTCCTCTCCATTTGCTCAAGTTGGAAGCTCCTCCTTCTTCTCATATTCCATTCCAAGCCAAGGAAGAAGAAGCTCCCTTCCTCCAAGTTCTTGAAGAAAAACAGAGATCTTCATATCCAAAGCCAAGGTAACTTTTTGCTTACTCTCCTTTGAGCTCAACTCTTCTTATTTATCAAAATACTATGATTGGCATGATCATTAGCTATTGTATGAAATTTATGTATGACCGTGGAGCTTCAATCAGACTCAAATGTGTCCGATCAAAACTTGTTATCCATTAGAAAAAAATTGTCAAAAGCGGTGTAATTTTTGTATATTTGTAGCTATGACATCAATTTCAGCTCAATGGGATAATCCATTCATGCCGATTTTGGTATTAATGGAAAGGTCTTGGACCTTTCCATTAGTTTATGGCACCACTCATGAGGTGCCCAAAATTTGGAGTATTTGGCTGCGAAAGGAGACCCATTACAGTTTTTGCACATGCGAAATCACCGTTGGGCGCTCCAGCAAGCTGCAGCGCCCGAGTTTTGAATTTTGGATCCGCCGTAGCACGCTGCAGCGCACCGCAGTAGCATAATAATTTGTGAAGCATAGAAATATATTTTGATGAAATTGAATGAAATTCACCACAGCGTGCCGTAGCACCTGGCTTTCGACATGAAAGCGCTGCAGTGCGTCGTAGTGCCCGCCCCTCGGGAAACAAGTGTCGTAGCATGTCGTAGCATCTAAAAGCGTAGCGGCATGCCCCAGTGCTAAAATCCACTGCCGTGCCTGAAAGCGCTGCAACTCACCGGAGCACTCTTCAGAGCGTCGTAGCGCCCAAAATTGCCCGAAAATGCCCAGAACTGTCCGAATGGGCTGAAAGCTTATATTTTTTGCATTTTAAGAACCCTATGTAACAACCCAGGTTGTTACCTTAGTCGATTAGGATTAATCTTAGTCTTAAGACTAATCAAAGGTGCTAATTAGGTCAATGAAGTCAACCTCATAAACCTAGCCCTAATCAGGGGTCAATTTGGATTAAATCCTGATTTCTGGAAATCCGGAAACCCTAGAAATTGACCTATTTAAATTGATCTCCGATCGAAAAATGGACACCACCATTGCGTTCCTTGACCCCAAATTAGCTTGGGGTAAAGTTTTCGTATCAATCGGAAGTCGTCAAGTTTCGACGAATATTTTAATAATAAAAATACCACGGAAATCGAGGTATCAAAATACTCATCGGATCGAAAATCCGACTGCGCCATTGAATTCCTTGACCCCAAATTAGTTAGGAAAAATATGTTCAAAATTTTTTCTGAAAAATGTTAAAAAAAAAATTTAATTAATTATTAATTAATTAATTAGCGGCACCGTCAGATCGGGCGGATCCATCCGGAACATCCGATCGCGCGCGGATCTGACGGCCCTCGGTCGCGATCTGCGTCACGCGGTCTGGAGCGATCCGGACCGTCCGCGATCGCACAGATCCGACGGTCCGGTGGCGTCTTCCTCGCCCTCTCCGCCCGCGATGGCACAGATTCGGCGGCCCGTCGCGGTTGCTGGCCAATCCGGCCGCATACAGACCTCGGTGAGGTCGCCGTCCAGTCTATAAGACCTCGGCTGACCCCTCAGCTCCGGGTTTGCACTGATCGGAGCCCGGATCGAGCCGGAATGAAGCCCCGAAGTCAGCCCTATTTTTCTGCCAAATCCCTTCGCCGATCCGACCTTCAGGTACCCCGATCTTCCTCGTTTATCGTTCGATCGTTGCAATATATGTAGGATAGGTAGATTAGGATGTCATCTACACATCCACCGTTCCGATCGGGCTCAAACCCCCCCCCCCGATCGGGTGCACCAGACCCTCGAAGCAGGCGGGGTTCGGTCCGGCTTCCCCAGTGGGGCCCACCGAGCCACGTGGCCACCTCTGGGCCCGCCACGTGGCAGTGGGGCCCACTGCCCGGGTTTACCCACGGCGGTTCGCCTCCCAGTGGGGCCACAATGCCACGTGGCAGCCGCTGGCACTGCCACGTGTCAAGTCGGCCCACAGCCCCGTCACCCGAGCTGAGTTAGCAGCCGTGGGACCCACAGTGCCACGTGGCAGCCTCTGGCAGTGCCACATGTCTGGTGGGGCCCACTGACCAGTCAGCCGTGCTGAGTCAGCAGCCCGTGGGATCCACTGTGCCATGTGGCAGCCTCTGAAGGTTCCACGTGTCAGTATGGCCCACTGTTGATTAATTAGAAATTAATTAAGTTACTGTTAGTGTTAATTAGCCCTAATTAACTACAGTTAGTATAAATTAACCCAGGATTAGTGTTAATTACTTTTGAATAGTAGATTTGATTAATTAAATATAATTATAAGTTAATTAGTATTAGACAGTAATTAAGATAATTAATTAAACAGTAATTAGCTTAATTACTTTTGAACATTAAAATATAATTAAATTAATTCATAATTAATAAATAATTAGGACTAATTAAAAAGTAATTAGCACTAATTACTTTGCTACAATAAATAATATAAAAATCAGAAATATTAAATATAACTTTAGGAATGAACAGTAAAATAATACAATTTGAATAAATAAATAGTAAAATAATTCAAATTGTATTTTTGAATAGTAAAACTTAAAAGTTTAATAACTTTTTGTAGGATGATCCAAACATAGCTAATATGGGTCTTAAAATACTCAGAAAAATATTTAGGATCAAATGGCGTAATGTAAAATTTTGTTTCGGGGGTACGCATAACGAGGTAACGTTTTGGGGCATCTTTAAGACCCCATAATTTTTTACCCGATTATCGAAACATAGTCAATATGGGTCTTAAAATGCTTAGGAGAGTGGCCCCATCACTGTGGTAGTATTAGTTTTCCTATTTGGACATCAGGATAAAAAGTCAACTCTAGAATTTATAGATGACTAGTGAAAATGACCAAAATGCCCTTGGACTTCAAATGGTCATAACTTGGTCAACTTAACTCCAAATCCAAAAATTCAAGAAGCTACCTAGTTTAGAATTTCAATGTCATCATTTTCATAGAAATAATATTTAGGATTTGAACCCTAAGTTTAGAGAAATGACCAAAATACCCCTAGCCTTATTTTAGCCATAACTCGGTTGTTTCTCGTCCAAATTGGACGCACTTACTATCTATCTTCAAGTTAGACAGTAAGGAATTAGTTGGATAAGATAAAACTCAGTTTGGACCCCTGAATCAAAAGTTGACATTTGACCCTTAATGTAGGGGCAAAATAGTCATTTTACCTTAAAATTGGAAATGCGTAATTTTAGCCCTTAATTAAATTCTTAGGATACTAGGATTAATAATTTAATCATATTAGTGCCATATAAGTAAATAAAACAAATCATTAAATTGAATTCCAATAATTTTTCCTAAGTTTTAAGCACCCCACCTTAAGGACCTTTTCTGAGATTAGGACTAGATCCTAGGTTAGAGTTCATTCATTGGGTAAAATTGGATTATCCTATGAGTGAAACCTTAGTTTTGGTAATTTCCAGATATTATTTTGTTTTACAACCCATTCTGATTAGTTTATCTTTTTAACTTTAAATTTAAGATAGAAGATTCATCCTATTAAGTTTGATTACTTAATACGATTTGCCTTAACTAGTAGATCACTTATAGTATAAAACCTAGAACTTAGGTCTTATCCAGTTTGGATTATGTGATTAAACCTAAAATCTTGTAGTGTTTAATCCATAATCTATAGGTGTAGAAGATCTTGATCAGATCTTAGTTAGAACGTCTAAATTCACAAAATTAGGACGTATGATTTATTTGTTTAATTCATAGTCATCTATCTGATTGATCTAGATTAGAACCTGATCAGTTCTAATCCTTTTAACTTATAAGGACGAGTTTCCAAATTACACTCGATAGTAGGAAAATGGTGATCCTGAACTTGTGTAATTTGGAATAGTTAGAATGGTTAAGTAGAAAACAAATGATATCACCATGTGTAGTCGAGTCTCTTGCTTACTTGTTATTTGTTGTTATGCATACCTTATATTTTTGTGCCTTATATTTTCTTTGAACATATCATATAAGACATTTGATGCATAAATAAAATATTAGGAAATTATGGAGACTCCTTAGATTCCTTATGAAAATATTAAAGTAAATAAGTGAAATGATAATGAATTAATGTGATTGAGCTGCCTCTTAGTGTTCTTTTGATCATACCAAATGTTGCCCTAGCCGTATCATGCTAGGAGTTTCCCTAAGCATACTGTGCTAGGATATTTCGGTATGATAGTTGGTGACTTAATTGTATCGAGCTAGGAGTAGCCCTAGTCGTATCGTGTTAGGGCCATATATGTGACTGTTGTTGGCTTAGTCGTATCGAGCTAGGAGTAGCCCTAGCCGTATCGTGCTAAAATCTTCTGTTTCTTTTGGCGAGCTAGTGTAGCTCTTTTCTGTATGGCAGTTGACGTATTATAGATTTATATGCAATTGTAGTTATTTCAGTATATTCTTTTTTTTTAGTCAGCTATTTCTTTGTACTACTTTATATATATTTAGGATGTTAGACTCTTGCTACTATATGTATATATTACTACTGAGTTATTCATTTTTAATTGGCATATTATTTTTATTGATCACCAGCATGTTTAGAATGTAGAATTTTTCTTCCAGTATTTATTCAGTTACATTTACACTCATATGCCTTTCCTTGTTTACTTGTTATGTGAGGCATGCTTCAGCCTCTTTTCTTTGCCTTGTTTATACTATAGAGCATAGTCTTTAGTTTGTCTTTTTACTTATGTTGCTTACTGCTCCTATATTTACACATCATGCGTAGAAGTAAATGGTAAAATGGTGATATTATATAACCTTATTAAAAATTCAGCTTAAAATATACTTAGACAATTGTCTAACCAGATTTTCTCTTTTTTGGCTGGGGCCCTATATTGTGAAACCGATAATGTCAGGCTTAGAGCAGTTTGAGGAGCCTGCACCCGAGGAGGAGCCTTACTTAGAGGAGGCGCAGCAGTTGGGGCCAGAAGATATCTAGTTATTTACTGCCCGTGAGGATGAGTGGATTTTAAACATTTATTTTGTTAAACTTTAATTGATGTAATAATACAGGTACCTATGACTGTGTGTTCAGATTTCACTATGCTACTTTTTTGAGTTATATTTCTCTTCTTATATATATTATGATGCTTGGATGTCATTTATTTATCGCTTCCGCACTCTGTATTTTTACTTATATAGTGACTGCTCGATTAATTCTGAGTTAACCTTTCTCTAATCAGGTGGATTGTGGAATTTATCCTAATCCAATGCTAAGTGAGGGGTTAACCAGAGTAACACTCCACCCTTAATCTAAACCTATTGAGGGTTAAGGGTGAGGGTCGCCACACCCTAGGACCCTAGTTGGGCTGAAATATATTAAATTTAACCCTAGTTTTAGTAAAATTAAGTATTGTACAAAATTTTATGTAAATTTCAAGTGTGAAAATTTATCCTAAATAGTATGTGCTAAAATTCTTTGTGTTTTAAATATTTCATGCCAAATATTAATGTTAAATTTTTTGATTGCTTATATAATAAGGTAGATCTTAATAATCAAATTATATGGAATATAATTACTTTAAATTTGTAATCAAGTGCTAATCCCTTTTGTGTTTGATTTGAAATTTTATTAACCTTAATTACTTACTATTTTAATCAATGTAATGTTTAAATATGTTAGAGAATTTAAATATTGATTTGGACACCTTGATTTACTTAAATTGATATAAAACTATATTTGAACATAAGAATCTTAAAACCTTGATTAAGTAAATGTTACTTAATATAAATCTGAAATTTGTTATCAATAATACACTAATAATATATTGATTTGTCATTAATCTAAAAATCAACTATTGGTCTTAATTTTGGTAAGGCTAGAGATTAAACCCTAACTTATATTGATTGAGATCTAAACCTTAATCAAGTAACTTTGATTGAAAGAAAATTCAACTTACATAATTCTAATAATATATCTAATTTGACTAAGAGTGTTAAATAATTTATGTGATTAAATACATTGTATTCGTGCTAAGATTATTAATATAATTTATGTGATTAACTATATGGACTTAAACTTAAGATCTCCAATTTTCTCCTATATAAGATCCTTAGCATGAGAATAATTATAAAATTATAATGATTTACAACATTATCTAATTCTAATAATATTCTTAATTTTATCCTATGATTGTAGTATAGGATGTGATCAGATGGGTCTAATCATCTGATCTGATCAAACTAATACAGACATAACAAATGCAACTCATGATCTTAGTGCAAATTATTATGTTAAATATTAGATGTGTAAGATTTTGATGATCTTACAATAGAATTTTTATGTAATTGAAAGCCTTAACAAAATGTTAATACATTGAGATAGGAAGAACTTATTGTTATATCTTGATGTAAGAACTTAGATAATCCTTCTTAGCCTTAGAAGATTGATCTTAAGCCCTTGTGGTAGGATCACCCAAAATCCTTAAAATGAGATTCCTCTCATATGGTAGTAACCCATATTGAGTGACCTCTTAGTCACACTCTTGGAACCTTGTGTAGGATTCACCCTGTTAGAGTCGATATTTATAGCTTTGGTAAATTCTTGGTCGCTAAATAGAATTGCTGGAACCCAAATTATTAGTTGGATATGATTATGTATATCCATGGTGCTGAGTCACTTTAGTAATATTCAAGATTGGTTGAGTCACTCCAATGTGAGCTTATGATCAGATGTTATCTCGAGGGATTAGACAAATACAGTCCTGTTAGAGTAAATCTTCCAAGACTAAGAGTATTACAATTAGTGAAACTAGATCCTTAGTTTGAGATATAAATTGCGACCGGGTTCTGCCTCCTATCGATAAGTGCAGTTTTAAATAAGCTAAGTGTTAAATCCACATTTCTTAAAAATATACAACCATATGTATACAACATTTCTAACTAATAATTTTAAGTAAAATCATAAGCAAAGTTATTTATTGAAAATAGAACTATGAGTTAGAATCCATTTGGATGGATTCTACATAGTAGAGACACTTGATTCATTATCTGATTTTAAATTATTTTCGGTATTTTCTTAGATTTTAAGATATGTAGTCTTAGAAATATGAGCATAAGCATAAGCATGGATATGGTTATCAGTGATTATATATATGAAATATGAAAAGTTACATACATCAACAAGGGAAATTCAAGATGTTCAGGCATCACAGTAAACTGTATATCCTAATAGGATGTATGTACATAGTACACTATATATCCATAGCAGTTCAGTGATACTTCATTGGCATATTAGTGGCATTCCGTTTTATAACATAATCAGAAGCATAACTTCAGTTATATACAGCATAGTTTTACATGTTATTACTCAATTTCAGATCATTACTATTTTATTTACTTTTAGTATTCAGTTATAGTTCAGCTTTACTTTACTTTATTTCAGTTTTGTACAATTTTATATAGTTTTGTACTTTCAGTTATCTGTACAGTATTTTTACAGTTTTGCTTTCATTATTTAAATGTTAAGTAAATAATTAGAACTATTTAGATTAGTTTCAATGTGTTAGGCTTATCGTCTAACACGTGGTACTTTTAGGATTCAGCAATTTGCTAGAGCCAAAGTAGTTAGTGGAGCCATATCAGGTGGATACTCAAGAGATACAAGAGGAGTTCACAGAGCACTAGTGGACTCTTCTCCATTTTTACTATTTTGCTTAGTTACTATTTCAGTTCAGTAATTAGACTCATTTCCTATATTTCAATAAACCATTTATAATAATTATGAATATGTTTTTTTTTTCTAAGATGAATATTTCATTCAACTTCTATGATGAATATTTATGGATATTTGCTTTAGCTTCCGCACACTGTTTATATACTACTTATACTTAGTATTGTGATGTGATCAGCATACTGGAAATGCTGATATTTTATATATATATTAAATTCTTCATATTATATTCTAAATCCAATGTATGTATTTATCTAATACTTAGAATAAGAATACTATTCTTATCTTAAGTATGATCTCTCGACCCTCCTTTGGGGTTGAGTCAACAACCCTTCATATGAGTTTATTTTTAGTGTTAGTTTCAGCTATTCGAGGAGATGAGATACCCTTTCCTGAGTGGCACACCGCTCTGCCGCCAATTGATTACCTTTCTCTTCTTTGTGTATGGAGATGGGGCAGGGCGCTACAAACCCCAAGAGGACTTCTCCTTGTTGCACTAAATATGAGCATGTTGTAATTGGAAGTTAACTTCAATTCTAATAGTGTTCACTTGATTTAATTAAGCATGGAAAAACCCCAATTCTCTCATTTTGAATAAATCGTATCTTACCCTAAGGTAATTGTATTATTAATTTAGGAACCATCTCAAACCAAAAATCAAGATTCTAAATATTACTGAAAAAAGATAAAACTTAGTATCAAAACCACAGTTCTTGAGGACGATAAATATCGGAACTAAACTTCCACTTATTACTTCAGATCACGTACACTTGCGTGCAAGCGCAAACATGAAATCTAGGTATGTCAAGTTTTTGGCGTCATTGCCGGGGAACAATTTTATTTTGTATTAAGTACAATATTCAAGTAAATAGTGATTTAGACTCTTTACTTATTTGCATATATTTTTATTTTTTATAATTATATCACATTGTGCTAATTGTAGCGTAACTTAGAAAATCACTTAGGAGAACAATAGGGTATAGTATAAAGAGTAAACATAGAAAAATCCCAAAAAATTGTTAGGAGAACCTAGGGGTAGAGCATTAAGAGATTATGCGCTGCCTACTGTTAGAGGCAACCCTCGTGCGATTGTTAAACTAAATATAGAAGCAAATAACTTTGAAATCAAACCATCAATGCTTAGCATGGTTCAAAATAACCAATTTGGTGGATTAGCTGTGGAGGATCCTAATTCACACATCTCCAACTCCCTTGAGATTTGTGAAACATTCAGATTTAACAGCATTTCTGAAGACATCGTTAATCTTCGGCTTTTCCCATTTTCATTTAGAGATAGAGGCAAGAGTTGGCTCAGTTCACTTTCAGGAAATTCTATTCGCACTTGGGATGATTTGGCTAAAACATTCCTAGCCAAATATTTCCCTCCTGCAAAAACCTCTCAGTTGATAATTGAAATAGCCAATTTTAACCAATTTGAGGTGGAGATTTTATATGACAGTTGAGAAAAATTAAGGAGTGCATGAGGCGATGCCCACATTATGGGTTTCCTCAATGGATGCATGTTCAAATATTTTATAATTGTTTAAATGCACCAACGAGAACACTCATTGATGCAGCTGCCGGAGGGTCACTCAATAGCAAAACCCAGGAAGAAGCTTTTGACCTCTTAGAAGAAATGGAAAATAATGCTTATCAATGGACAATTAAAAGGTTTGAGGTAGAAAAAAAGGAAACTACCCAGATGAACAAAGTAAACCTGATTTATAAGTTAAGAATTCAAAATTCCCAATTAAATCAGAAGCTGAAGAGTATGAAACAAAACTCTTATCATGGGAATATTAGTGAAATAGATGGGGTCTATGCTATCTTAAACTATAAGAATAACCAAGTAGAGGATAGAAGGGGGATACAACACTCCCTTAATGAGTTTAGAACCACCATCGTTGAATTCTCGAATAAAATTGATGCAATATTAAATAGACATGAATACACCCACTTGAGATAAGAGAAAACTGTTAAAAGAATCGAAGTGCAGATAAAAGAAATCATGAATCAAGTTAGTCAATCAGTCTTAGTCGAAGCTATAAGAGACTATGAGAATGAGTCAAAAAATTGAATTACATTGAGAAGTGGAAAAATTACTGAACTCGTGGTATTTAGAAGTTCTGAGGATAGATCTAAGGTTTTAAGAGAGAAATTAATGGAAGAAGAAAATCTTCATCATGCAATGAAGGAAGTGAGGGAAGAAACTCAAACTCAAATTCAAATGCAAGCTCAATTGACTAAACAACATGAGTGTATTCTTAATATTCCTTACCCTCAAAGAATGGCTAGAGAGAAATTAGACATCCAATTTAATAAATTTTTGGAAGTATTCAAAACCCTACACATAAACATTCCTTTCGCTAAAACATTGGGGCAAATGCCTAGCTATTCCAAATTCATGAAAGACATCCTCTCCAAGAAAAGAAAGATAAATGAAAAAGAAACTGTGGATCTAACTGAAGAATATAGTGTAATTCTTCAACAGAAAATTCTCATAAAAAGGAAGGATCCGGGGAACATCACTATCCCTTGCACTCATTTAAAAAAACTCTTTGTGACCTAGGGGCCTACATTAATTTAACATCCTTCAATATATTTAGGAAACTATGAATTGATCAATTAAAACCCACCTCAGTTCTCCTTCAGCTAGCTGATAGATCTGTAAAAACCCTATAGGAATCTTAGAAGATATTCTTATCAAGGTTAGTAAGTTCATCTTCCCAGCTAATTTTATAATCTTAGAAATGGAGGATGAAAACCAAGAGATCCCTATAATTCTAGGTAGATTTTTTCTTGCAACTGGTAGGACTATGATAGATGTCGATAAAGGGGAGTTGAGCCTTCGTTGTGAGGGAGAGGAGGCAAGGTTTAATATAAAAAATTTGATAATGCATCCTATTAAACCAAATGAAGAAAGTCGGAAAGTAAATTTGATAGAGGAGATACTGATTTCAGAAGATGTTGAGTAATATAATTTAGAGGAAGGAGAGGAAGCTGTAGATTTTGAGGTAGAAAATAAAGTTGATGAATTAATTCAAGAAAGAAAGAATATATAGTTGTCTCTTGATGAACCTCCTAAATTAGAACTAAAACCTTTGCCCAACCACTTAAAGTACATTTATTTGGAGGAGGGAATAACACTATCTGTAATCATTTCTACTTTATTAAGCCCAACTCAGGAAATTAAATTGTGCGGGCTGTTAAGAGAACATAAGAGAGCGATTAGATAGAGCACTGTTGATTTGAAATGGATTAGCCCCACTTTATGCAAGCACCACATCCTGTTGGAAGACAATTCTAAACCATCCATAGAATCTCAAAGGAGATTAAACCCAAACATAAAAGAAGTGGTGCATAAGAAAATTATTAAACTCCTTAATACTATGATTATGTTTCCAATTTCTGATAGCCCTTGAGTAAGCTCAATTCATGTGGTCCCCAAGAAGAATGGGATAACTGTGATCCTTAATGAAAATAATGAATTAATCCCAACTAGGAAAGTGATGGGGTGGAGAGTCTGTATTGACTATAGAAGACTAAACAAAGTAACCCGAAAGGATCACTATCCTCTCCCAGTCATTGATCAGATGCTAGATCGGTTGGTAGAAAATCCATACTTCTATTTTCTCGATGGTTATTCGGGTTACAATCAGATTTTGATATCCCTAGAAGACCAAGAGAAAATAATATTTACTTGCCCATATAAAACATTTACATTTATAAGGATGCCCTTTGGATTATGAAATGCCCCCGTGACTTTTCAAATGTGTATGATGGCCATCTTTCAGATATGATAGAAGAATTTTTAGAAATCTTTATGGATGATTTTTCAGTAATGGGTAAATCTTTTGAGGATTGTTTAACAAATCTAGGTGAGGTTCTAAAAAAATGCCAAGAAACTAGCCTTATCTTAAATTAAGAAAAATGATATTTTATGGTAGAAGAGGGGATTGTATTGGGTCACCTTATATCTAGGAAGGGAATTGAGGTAGACAAAGACAAGATTGAGGTGATTAAAAAGTTGCCACCACTTACTAATGTGAAGGGAGTTAAAAGTTTTCTCGGGCACGCGGGGTTCTATAGAAGGTTCATTAATGATTTCTCAAAAATTAGTTTACCACTGTGCATGCTTCTAGGAAAGGATGTAGAATTTGAATTTGATGAAAGCTGTATAAACGAATTCAATGCAATAAAATCTGCTCTAAGATCAGCACATATAATTTCTACACCTATATGGAATCTTCCTTTCAAAATAATGTGTGATGCTAATGATCTTGCTATAAGAGCAATCTTAGGACAACGAAGGGAGAGAACTTTCTATTCCATATATTACGCGAGTAAATTAATGGACGAAGCCCAAAGGAACTATGCCACTACAGAAAAAGAACTATTAGCAATTGTTTTTGCATTCAACAAATTCAGGCCTTATTTTATTGGGTCAAAAATAATTACGTACACATATCATGTTGTAATCAAATATCTTCTTCAAAAGAAAGAATAAAAGCCATGTCTCATACGTTGGGTTTTGCTTCTATAAGAATTTGATTTAGAGATTCATAACAAAAAGGGATGTGATAATGTGGTGGCTGATCACCTCTCAAGATTAACCCACCTAACTCATAAAAAAGGTGAAGAAATATGTGAGACATTTCCCGACGAGCAGCTTTATATGATTGTAGCAAGTAGATTCCTTGGTTTGCTGATTATGCTAACTATCTTGCAGGAAAGGTGATCCCAAAAGAGTTTACTTTTCAATAGAGAAAAAAATTCTTTTCTGACATTAAAAACTACTTTTGGTATGACCTCTTCCTATACAAATATTGTGCCGATCAACTCCTAAGGAGATGTGTGCCTGAGTCTGAAGCAAACAACATCCTATATCATTGCCACATATCCTCTTATGGAGGGCATCATGAGATAGATCGCACAGCGACAAAGATGCCGCAATCTGGGTTTTACTGGCCAAAATTATTTAGGGATGCTGCTAAATTTGTAAAAAGCTGTAACAAATGTCAAAGAACAGGGAATTTATGAAAGAGAGATGAGTTACCTCTGAATGGAATTTTTGAAGTAGATCTATTTGACATTTGGGGCATTGACTTTATGGGACCATTCCCTACCTCTAAATCACACATTTACATGTTAGTGGGGGTTGAGTACATTTCCAAATAGGTTGAAGCTGTGGTATGTGCTAATAACGACGTGAAGATTGTAATTAAATTTCTAAAAGATCATGTCCTAGCTAGGTTTGGTACACCCCATGTCTTAATAAGTGATGGGGGGAAACATTTTTGAAATAAATAACTAGAAACTCTTCTAAAAGAGTATGGGGTAAAGCATAAGGTAGGCACGACTTACCACCCTCAAACTAGCAGTTAAGTAGAAGTATCTAACTGTGAATTAAAGCAAATTCTTGAGAAAATGGTTAGTAAAAATAGAAGGGACTGGTCAATGAAACTGAATGATGCACTATGGGCTTATAGGACAATTTTCAAAACCACTTTAGGAATGTATCCCTACAAGCTAATGTATGGGAAGTTATGTCACTTGCTGGTTGAGCTGGAACACCGAGCCTTTTGGGCAATTAAGAAGCTAAATTTTGATTTTAAACAAGCTGGAGAAAAAAGAATTCTGCAAATGAATGAATTAGATGAATTTAGGCTGAATGCTTACGAGAGTGCCAAGCTGTACAAGGAGAAAATAAAGAAATAGTATAATAAATTAATAAAACCAAAGCACTTTGAACATGGAATGAAATTGATGTTATTTAACTCCAGATTAAAGCTATTTCCAGGAAAGCTAAAGTCAAGGTGGACGGGCCCATTCACAATAAAGAAAATATATCCCCATGGAGTCTTGATATCACTTCATCTGAGGGGACACTAAAGGTGAATTGGCAGCATCTAAAACCTTATTTAGATGAACTCGACTTGCAGGAGAAAGAAGAATGGACATTGCAGGACCTTCTAAGGGAAGGAATCACTTAGTGGACTCCAATGGCATCAGGCTGAGACGTAAAAACAAGCGCTTGGTGGGAGGCAACTCATTCTAATATGGTTGTACTATTTTATTTTACTATTTTCTTTATTTTTCTATTTTTATGTATTAGTTTTTCATTTTATTTTGTTATTTTTTTGTTTTAGAAATATTTCTATTCTTTTGTTTTGTTTCTCAATAAATAAAATAAATTTTGGATATTTGGCACCCTCATCATTACTGTGATTGTGTTTAATGTTTGAATTTTCTGAATATTATCACTTCATAGATTCAATAATAAATTAAAATGTGTAATTTTAAAGACACTAGCATGCTTGAACGCAAGGTGATAAATCAACATTACAATCCTGTACCTCCTATTTAAGTAAAGGGCTCTAATGAGATTTAGTTTCTAATAAATTGAAATGAACATGTGTTTAGATTTAAGTGTGAGGGTGAGAGAACTTAAGGAATTAAAACCAGCATATGGCAAGGTGTGAGTGAACAAATGAGTGTGATAGGCTCTTGTAGGACTTAATAACTATAAGGAACTAATTAAGGGATAAAGAAAAATATATCTCCCTTGAGCTGAATTTTCAAAAAAAAAAAATAGGGATGATTAAAAATATCTTTCCCAAGGTGAAAAATTGAGAATTTAGGATGAAGAAAAATGTCTCTCCTAAAAATATAAATGTTCCTTGTGAATCATAAGAAGGGGCACACATGGCACAAAACTCTTATCACTCACTGAATGCTTAGTTAAGGTTTGAAATTCTTAAGGCAATTACGCCCCCCCCCCCCCCCCCCCCCCCCCCCATAATAAAGACATAAGCATGAATATTTGAGATTGGAGCTAGATTGTAATTAGAATTTGGAGCATGGTTGAGGAGGGTAGTAGATGTTGTAAATTTGAAATCACATTAACCTAGAGCAGTATTTAGTGACTAAAAAATTTTACATTGACATCCCACATTAAATCTATTAACTAAAATTCAAAAAATCAATTGTGAGTTTACTCGATGATGTAAAAGAATTTAAGTGTGGGATGTGATATATCTGAAATTTATAGCAAAATAAAGAGTTAAAAAATATTTAAAACATCATACAAACTAGCATACTTTGAATAAAATTTATGCATTTTTAGAAAAAATGAAAAAAAGGGCAAGCCAGAGCTAAATTGGAGGATTTTGAAAGAAAACAGTTGTGGCACGTTGCTAAATCCGCTTCCACAGGTTAGATGTTGTAAATCTGAAAACATGGTGGTCCACTAACTTATTTCACCCGAAACATACCTGAAAACCTGGAAGGAAGACCGCTGTAGCACGTCCCAGCGCGCCATAGTGGGCCGCAACGTCATTTCACGGGAGCAATATTAAAACTTTGTATGAACTAGTTGAACAGTGCTAAATCCGCTTCCACGAAAGATTAACTGTTGTAGCGTGCTCCAAGAGCGCCACAGTGTGATATGCCCTATAAAAATTAATGCAGACATGGGACAAAACCCGCTGTAACCCGCTGCAGTGCACCGCAGCACGCTACAATGACATTTCTGATTAATCATAAAAGGCCTTATATGAATTAATTGAACAGTAACTATTCCGCGTTCACGACAGTCTAACTACCGTAGTGCACTTTCAGTGCGCTACAGCGGGTAGCAGGGACCCTAAGGTAAACTATAAAAATAATGCAGCAAAATAGTGTTTGGATTTTAGCTAACCCAGCGCGTTGCAGCAGAATAATGTTTGAATCGATGTCGCCACATTGCACTGCGACGGATCCTCAGCAAAACAACCCATCTAGAGCTAAATTCAATAGAATCAAATGCAATCGCTACCGCGCGCCACAGCTCCTGCTATGGAAAAGCTCCTGATTTTGCATTGAATACATCATAAAGAAGGCCACAATCTGACCTTTGGCCTTTTCCTGCCTCTTGAAACCTGAATTAAACATTAACTCTGATGAATTCCAAGTGAATAAGTAGAAACTTTAAATTGCTTGTATTGAAGAAAAAGGAGATGAAAGGTCACTTGTGATTAATGCATGGGGGCTGAAAACTCTCTTATTTAAGGGCCAATTTTAAACCAAAGAAGGGTTTTCAATTTCAACATTCAAAAGACCTAAAAGGGAGGCTGCTGGAGGAGAAAATAAGAGAACTCTTCAAGGAGCAAGAGGTGGACTATGAAGAATAGAGATAAGAAGGCAGCAAGAGAAAGACAGAGAATTCAAGTAGAAACAAATGAAGAAGATTGAGAGAACCCTTAAAAACCTCTAAGTATTTTCTAGTACTATCCCTGAACTTATATTTATTTTTTCTACTGTAAGCCATTGTTAAGGTTTACTTTTTTTTGCATGTGTGCTTTGATTTATTCTTTAATGGAAAGCTAAATTTCTTTGGAGAGGGCTGTGAAGTAATTGTAGGAAAATGTAAGGATGTAATGGTATTAGAATGAATTTATTTTAATGAATAAAATGGAGTTCTATTTATTGTTTATTATTATTATTATGAATGAATGCCTGGATGAAACTATGTCAAAATACTTTGCTAAAATAAAACTTAAATGAATTATCAATTAAGAAAAGAGCTCGAGTTCTAAACTCATCAATTGGACAATAGCAAGGAAAATAGTGCAAGTAGACCTAAGAATTATGTGACAAGTTCTCAAGCTCTCTTGCACCTTTCCTTAAGAGCTCTACTAAGAGATTTAATGTTGAGTACCAAATTCCCATCAACTTTGCTCTGCTGCTTAGCAAAGTAGAAGGGATGCGAGGATGTTTAAAATACAATGGACGATGTGACATAATCTATTTGACCCAACACATCTTCTCATCTAGCTAAACCGCGTATGTAAGCGCATGATGCAATATTGATGGAAATCATGTTTGTGAGATCTAACAATTAAAAGATAATATTTGGTAACATAGATATAGGAAATCAAAGATAATTTTAAATCTCAATCTCATAAAGGTTTAGGTGCCAAGGTAAAACCCCAAGGGGAGTTTTCCTTATTGCACTAAATCTAAACGTGCTTTAATTAGAAGTTAACTCCAATTCTAACAATGTTCACTTGATTTAATTAGGCATAGAAAAATCAATTTATACATTTCAATGATAAAGTAACAACACCAAGTCCTTACAAGTCCTATAATAAAATCCCAACTCTCTCCTTTTGAACAAATCATATCTTACCATAAGGTAAATTGTATTGTTAATTTAGGAACCATCTCAAACCAAAAATTAGTATTCTAAACATTGCTGAAAGAAGACAAAACTTAGTATCAAAACTATCGTTCCCTGAGAATAATAAATCTTAGAACTAAACTTCCACTTTTTACTTCAGACCATGTACACTTGCGTGCAAGCATAGACACAAAATCTAGGTCTGTTATTCCCTGATGAATTGCCTGAATTATGACCAGTAAGAGAAATCAAATTTTCAATTGAGTTAATTCCTGGCACTCAACCAATAACAAAGGCACCTTATCATATGGAACTTAATGAATTATAAGAGTTAAGTGAACAATGACAATAGTTGATGAATAAAGGTTTTATTCGACAAAGTATGTCACTATGTGGAGCCTAGCCTCAGTGCTCTTTATAAAAAGTAAGACGATTCGATGCGAATGTGCATCGATAATCATGAACTCAACTAGGTAACCATTAAGAATAAGTACCATCTATTATGTATTGATGATCTATTTGATCAATTAGCTGGATTTAAGATATTTTCCAAGATAGATCTAAGATTAAGCTATCATCAATTATGAGTTAAAGAGAAAGATACTATGAAAATATTATTTAGAACTCGCTACGGGCATTATGAGTTCATGGTCATGTCATTTGGTCTAACCAATGCTCCATCCAACTTTATGGATTTGATGCAAGGAATCTTATACCGTATTTGGATAAGTTTATAATAATATTCATCAATGATATTCTAATTTATTCTGAGAACAAGGAAGAACATGAAAATCATTCGAGAGCCATTTTGGAAACTCTAGAGCATCATCAGCTATATGCTAAATATTATAAATGTGAATTTTGGCTAGATTCTGTAGCTTTCTTGGGCCTGTAGTGCATGCCAGAGGAATCAAGGTTGATCAGAAAAAGATAAGCGCCATTCAGGAATTGCCCCAACTAAAGACTGTGACAGATATTTGCAGTTTTATCGATTTTGCTGGATATTATTAAAAATTTGTTAAGGAATTTTCGCAAATAGCTGTACCTTTAACCAAATTAACATTGAAAGAAGTTTCATTTATTTTGAGTCAGCAATGTGAGGAATCTTTTCAACAATTAAAACAAATGTTAACAACTGCCCAAGTACTAACCCTATTATAAGATATGTGAAATATCAAGTTTATACTGATGTGTCCATAGTAGGGCTTGGATGTGTTCTCATGTAAAAGAAGAAGGTAGTAGCATATGCATCTAAGTAATTAAAGGTTCATGAAAGGAACTACCCAATGCATGACTTAAAACTGACAGCGATAGTATTTGCCTTAAAAAATATAGAGGCACTACCTATATGGAGTGAGATGTGAAAGTGTTACTAATCATCAAAGTTTAAAATATATTTTCACTCAAAAAGAGTGGAACTGTAGATAAAGGCGAAGGTTGGAATTGATCAGTGACTATGACTTAGACATATAATATCATCTTGGTAAAGCTAATTTCGTAGTTGATGTCCTCAGTAGAAAAATAATTTTAATGGCAAGTCCATTAATGGAAGAATTCAAAAATTTAGATATAAAACCTATTAATGGAAAGCTATTAAATAAGTTTCTTAAAAATAATATTACAAAGCATACATTCATGTAGCACATAACAATTTCCCAAGAGAATGATAAGAGATATTCCAAGTTAAAAGTAGACATCAAAAATGGTCACATAATAGACTTACATTTGCAAAAAGGATTTTATATTTATCATGGAAAAAGGATTTGGATTTTAAATGATTTATACATTCAAAATTAAGTTCTAACTAAAGATCATAACTTAGGGTACACAATTCACCCTAAAAATAATAAAATGTATAGAGATTTGAAAGAGTCCTTTTGGTGGCCTGAACTAAAGAAAAATGTTGCTGAATATGTTATTAAATTTCATGTCTGCAATTTGGTAAAAGTAGAACATCAAAGGCCAAGTGGAATATTACATCAATTAGATATCCCAGAGTAGAAATAATCAGATATTTATATGGACTTTGTAATGGGATTGCCCATAAGCCGTATTGGAGTAGATGCGATTTAGGTAATTATAGATCGTTTAACGAAATAAGCACACTTCTTTCCGATTAAGCAAACAGATTTGATAGAAAAATTGGTCAAGTTATATATATTAAGGAAATAATCAAAAGTCATGAAATCTCTAAAACTATTATTTCATATCGTTACGATAGATTTACCTCCCATTTTTGGAAGTAAGTACATCAAGATTTAGGGACAATATTAGCTATGAGTAAAACATTTCAACCTCAAACAAATGGTCAGACAGAGAGAGTAAACCAAGTACTTGAAATCTTCTTTGTTTAAGTATATTAGACTTCTGTGGTAATTGGGAAAATCACCTTCCATTAGAGGAGTTTGCATACAATAACAACTATCAGTCCTGTATTTGAATGGCCCCATATGAAGCTATGTATGGCCAAAAGTGTAGCACGCCATTGACCTAGACTGAAGTAGGAGATGTTCAGTTATATGGATCTGATCTAGCTAAGGAGACTAATAATAAAATTTATTTGATAAAAAACAAGATTACTACAGCTTAAGATTGGCAAAAGAAATATCATGATGCTAAAATCGAATACAAGAATTTCAAATTGGAGATATGGCGTATCAAAAAGAAAGCCCAACGAAATACATATATCATTTTGGCATGACTGGTAAGTTAAGACCAAGATACATTGAACCCTTTGAAGTATTAGAGCGAGTTGGAAATTCTACATACAAGTTAAAACTTCCAAGAGATTTGGCAGCAATACACAACGTATTCCATGTAACTTCACATTGTGGATGTTTACAAAATCCATTCCAACAATTGTTCATACCTTCCATTAAAATTCAGCCAAACTTATTATTCATAGAAGAACCTATCAGAATTATAGGTCGGAATAATCATCAACTAAAAAATTGAAATATACCCATGATAAAGATTCAGTGGAAAAATCATAGTGCCAAAGAAGCTACTTGAGAAAGAGAATATACTATGCAGAAAATGTATCTTCACTATTTAAGAACCTAGGTAAATTCGATCTCCTTATTTTCTTTTGAACTTTAATATATAATGTGATGTCGATGACAATATCATTTTTAAGTAGATGAGCCTGTAACGACCCAAGTCGTTACTATGACCTTTATAACCAAACCTGACTCAAAAATCAGAATATCTAGTGACTTCAAAATTAGGGCAAACTAAAAATACTATTGGATAGAGTTTATTTTTATGATCGTAATGCTCAAGTTTGGGAGCAGTCTAAATAACAAATACTCTTGAATTAATTTTGAATTATTTAAATTCAATAAATTGGGAAAATTAAATACAAATTCAAATTTAACTATTTTAGTGTCGTTGTATTAATAATATTATAAAAAGACCATGTAATAAGTTTCATCGAATTTAGAGCTCCACATTGACCATAATTAATTTTTGAAATTTTTATCTATAAAAATTAATAAAAAATAAAATATTGCTCAAAATTGAAAATTTTCTTTTGCGAGTGTATTTTTCTCATTAAGATACACCTCAGTGTCAAGTTTCATTATTTTCTGGAAAAGAAATGAAAGAGAGAGAAAGAAGAGAGAGAAAGAGGAGAGAGAAATAAGAGATAGGAATGAGGAAGAGAAAATCAAATTGAACACTCTAAATAATTATGATAAATTTTTTCTCATCCAAATAATATATAAGAGAGAAAATAATTAATTAAAAAATATCTCATAAATATACCCCCACCACCCCCATTTTCCTCATTCCCCCCTTCCCCCCCTCTCCCCCCCACTTCTTTCTCCTCCCCCACTCCTTTTCTCCCTTCCACTTCCTCTATGTCTTCCTCAGCCATCACTGATTCCCCTCATTGACCTCTAGTAAAGCTTCATCAAATAACGATAGAGTAAGAAATGGGAAAGAAGTGAACATTTGTTATTCTTTTCATTTCTTCTTTCTTCTTTTAATAATAATAATGATATTATTATTAATATTAATATTATTACTATATCTATTATATTTCTATTTATTTTTTTTTTCTTATATATATATATATATTTCTTAATTTCTGTAACTTTCATTTCTGTCATTTTCTATTTTTTATATATGTAAATATTTCCTAATTTGTGCAATTTTTATTTCTGTCATTTTTTTTATATATGTATATATTTCTTAATTTCTATAACTTTCATTTCTATTATTTTCTTTTTTTCTATATATTTATATATTTCATAATTTCTGTAACTTTTATTTCTATCATTTTCTTTTTTCTATATATGTATATATTTGCTAATTTCTATAACTTTCATTTATGTCATTTTTCTTTTTTTTTATATATGTATATATTTTTTAATTTGTGCAACTTTTACTTCTGTCATTTTCTTTTTTTCTATATATCTATTTATTTTATAATTTCTGCAATTTTCAATTTTGTCATTTTCTTTTTTTTCTATACATGTATATATTTTCTAATTTCTGTAATTTTCATTTAATATATATATATATATATATATATATATATATATTACTTATTGTGGCAGTCCTGCCCCGTCGTGCTCCTGTTAACTCTCAAATTAACATGATTACGGTGGAGGGTCACCAAATGATAAGATCCTTATTTATGAATAGTTTAGGCACACATTCTAATCCATCGTAATTAAGGAAATTGCTATTTAAATTAAACCTTTACTAAATGATATAAACAACAAAATTAGAATGCGGAAGCAAAAACATAACATCCATTCCATCACAGTACAACAGTAAGAACATACAACTCAGAATAAAAGTAATAAAAGAAAAAAAACAAATGAACCTATATTATTACAACATTTTTAAAGAAAGAGCTGAAATGAAAAGAACAACACTCATCCTCATAATGCAAAGAAAAGAAAAGACTAAGGATCTTCTACAACACGATTCTCTTCAAGAACCAGATCTTCAGAAGGCTCCACAACCTCAAATAGCTTAGAGTCTACCATTATAGATTTCACAATGATATGGCCCCCACCAATAAAAAAAAATCTAATTAGACAAAAAGTCTAAGCACATTTTAGGCTATAATTTATTAAGTTATTTAAATATTACCATTAAACCTTATATTTAAAATAAACAGTAAAGGAGCAGAATGCGTATGAAAGAGAAAGACAGTTATAAATAATAAGTCTATAACTTTAAACAAAATATAAAGTAAGCACATACCTCCCACTATAGCTGCAACAAGGTTAGGTATAAAATAAAGATTAAGTACTAATATAACTGAAAGAAAACTCGACCTAAATATGCTTATGATCAATGCAAGTATGTGCTAATCGACATGAAGTAAATGAACATGTAAAACATCAAAATAACTGAAAGCAAAACTAACATCCTTTATATATATGAAAACAACAAATAAGACTAGCGCCCTACAAGTAAACAAGGCCAGTAAATGCAGTAAGACAGTAAATAAGAAAGTGCTAAAATGCCAAAAAATAAACTAAAAGCAGTGAACTGAAATAGTCATGGCTACTCAACCTAGTCAAACTGAAAAAAAACATCAAACTCACTTAGCCAATAGGCTAAGGCAGAAGCTCTGAACTAAATATGCATGAACTCATTTAGCCTGCTAGGCTAAGACAGATGAACAAAAGTAGAGACATGCCTAAGATTAGTACTGTCATATCAGAACAATGACTCCTCAAGTCACAACAAATACAATATATTCTCTTTTTTCAACATACTAGCAAATGAACCACTATGTGGACTTTACCGACAAACTAGTGTTCATTCTACTAGGCTGAATCAAATTTGTCATCTCTTTCTGACAAACTAATAAGTGAAACACTAGGTGGACTTCACCGACAAACTAGTATTCCCACTACTAGGTCGAACCAAAACTGAAGAGGTAGACTAATTAGGTCTCAAAGTACCAATGAAATGTAAATATTATTTATGCAAATTCAAAGATGATATAAGATACTTATCAAATATCCTATGTCCAATATATGTGAACAAGGTATAAGGCTCAAAACAAGGTAAGCAAAGTATTAAATATTAAAGTGAGCAAGAGACTTTACTAGGACACATGTGATATCCATTATTATCTAATTTATTCGTTCTATCTACTTTAAGTTACACAAGTTCAGGATCTCCAATTCCTACTATCGAGTGTAACTCAGATTCACGACCTTATAGATTGAAAATAATTAGGACTAGCCAAGTTCTAATTTGATTAATCATTGTCGGTTATAAGTCAAATAAATAAATCCATAGACCTATTTTGGTAATTTAAGCAACCCAAACCCATCTTGATTAAGACTAAATCAAGATGGAATGATTAAGAGTTAAACTCCAAATATTGGGGTTCAATTACTTAATCCAAAGGAGAACATACAGGACTAAAGTTTTACCACCCAATCTCATAGATTAAGATTTAAGGCAAATCCTATTAAGTGAAGTCATACTTAATATGATGGATCTCTATTCTTAAATCTAAAGTTGAAAAGATTGAATAATCATTAATAAACTATGAAAATCTATAAACTATCAAAATCAAAGCTTCACCTAATGAGTAACCCATTTTACTCAATAGATGAATTCAAACATAAGAAGTAATCCTAACTCCTAAGGAATAAGCTCTTAAATACTAAGATGGACTCTCAGACACAAAACCTAACTAATATTGTTAGAAAGATTAAGAAAAGAATAAGATGCTTAAAGAAGAGGTATGATGTGAGATTTATCTAACATAATACAACCAACAAGATACTTAGAATTTTCCTAAGGAAAGAAATTAAGGATTTTGATTAAAACTTAAGTAATGACTTAAATTAATGAAATTTAATTCTAAATTACTTTACTTACTGATTTTAGCTATTATAACATGAAATTAAGGCCTTACAACATTTAACCCTAGAGAAATCACATCTCAAAGTAATACCATTCATTATAATTAATTCAAACTTAGCATTGAATAATCATAATTAGAAAGAATTTGAAGCAATTTATACAGTACTGGAATTCATTATTTCCAATATTTCAAACTCAATCGATTTTGAAATAAATGTGCTGATTTCATATAAGAAAATATAAACCTCTCATGGGATAATTGCCATTGAAAGAGCAAAGGGAAGATAATACCTGCTAGAAAAGAATAGAGCTGTGAAAACCCACTTAAGTAGTAATAAGTGAAACTCTTAAACATCGAGGCGCCTTTTTAGATAACAGGTGGGGTTCCTGATAAGAACTCCAAAGTTAAGCGTGCTCATGTGGGAGCACTCCCAGGATGGGTGACCTGCTGGGAAGTTATCTTCTGAGGGTAAAATCGTGAGGTCTTTCAGGCCAAAGCGGATAATACCTTGGTGCTTAAGAGTTTGGGCTGTTACAAATGGTATCAGAGCAAACCATAGGGTGTCAGATAGGAGCAAGTGCCATACATGACAAATTATCACTTCATGTGAGCAGCCTCTTGAACCCATGATGGTTAAGGTGCTACATGGTTGTGGGTACCTCTTGAGCCTGTATGGGTCACCTCTAGTCCTATCTACCCATTGGATGGTTCTTGGATCTGCGTGTGGATACTGACGAGGACGTCAGTTACTTAAGTTGTGGAGATTGTGAAGACCCACTTAAGT
Organism: Gastrodia elata; assembly: GCA_016760335.1. NCBI lineage: Eukaryota > Viridiplantae > Streptophyta > Magnoliopsida > Asparagales > Orchidaceae > Gastrodia > Gastrodia elata. The sequence continues at coordinate 28,169,410 of CM028670.1, read as the reverse complement.
AGTAATAAGTGAAACTCTTAAACATCGAGGCGCCTTTTCAGATAATGGTGGAGTTCCTGATAAGAACTCCAAAGTTAAGCGTGCTCATGTGGGAGCACTCCCAGGATGGGTAACCTACTGGGAAGTTATCTTCTGAGGGCAAAACAGTGAGGTCTTTCAGGCCAAAGCGGATAATATCTTGGTGCTTAAGAGTTTGGGTTATTACAAATATATATATATATATATAAAACTTTAATAATAACAGAATTTTAAATAAAATATAATAATTAAAATATACATATATAAATAGATAAATAGATAAATATATAAAAAATTTAAATAAATATGATAAAGTAGAATTTAATAAATATATTTAATAATAAAAATAGACTAAATAAAATAATATATTTATTTAAACATAATAATTAAATAGATAATAAAATAAATACAATAATTAAATAGATAAATATATAAGTTAATAATTAATATAACATAATAATTAAAATTAGTTATTAGATCAATAAATAAATAGATAAAAGGAAATAATAAATAAAAAAAATAGAAAAAAAAATTTATAAATAAAATAATACACTAAATATTATTAAATACAGTAAAATAAAAATATTTAAATATAAAAATATAAAAGCTTTAAATATCCATATTTCATAAAATACACATCCAAATAATATAATTAAATATATTATATTAATCAGCAAAAATAGAGGAATAATATGAAATAGTCAAATTTCTATTTAGACTTATATTTTGCTTAGCAACATTTTAGGATATTAATTAATTAGGAAAAATATTACAAATATTTAAATAACCTTAACTTTGTATATATTTACTCAAATATATCCAATATAGATCTTAAAATACTCAAAAAAATCTAAGAAATATTTTAGTAGTATTTATTTTAATATTGGGATTAAATTGAGACTAATCACAATTAGGACCTAACCCTAATTAAGCTTTTAAACCTAGAAACTTTAAATAGCCATAAGTTAACCAATTTAGCTCCAAATTAAGTGATCCAAATATCCATTTAGATCAGAAGAACCTAAATTTCAGTAAACTGCAAAAATATTTATGATCTAATGGTTAGATCTCCTAATTAACCCTAATCACTCTAAAAACTTAATTAGCGAATATTAGCAAATATAATAATCCAAATTAAGTGATTTCAATTTTAAATAACTCATAAAGTGAATTAGAACCTAAATGTATAATTAGTTTAATAATTTTATGACTAAATTCACTAAACACATTTAACCCTAATTATTAACCCTAGAAATAAGATTAGCTATAACTTAGCCAATTCATATCAGAATTGAATAATTTCAGATTCTATAAAAACCTTAAAACATAATCTACAATAAATTAGCATAAATTTTATATTTTATTAAGGGTAAAATTACTAAAATGCCCTTATAAGGTCAAATTCCCAATTTGACCTTATAAGGCATAAATAACTTAATAAAAATAATTCAAATAAATCAAAATAAACATAATATTGCAAATCATAATTAAATCATTAAATTAATAAATTTTATTATTTTGGCAGATCAAAGAAATTAAATTTGATTGATTTTTGAATCAAAACAAGTCAGGTACACAAATTTACTTATAAGTCTTATTTCAGTATTCTTATTTGAGCCATTTTCCATTTGAGTATTATTTGCACTGCTTACTGCATTTTAAATCTACAAAAGAAGTATATCAAAAAGTATGTAACAAAAAGAATATATATATTTTGTGGTGTTTGTCTTGGAGGGTGGAATGCAAAACTGGAATATATACATATTGGGCTAGCTAGCAAGCTCCTGGGAGTTATATGGAGGGATTTAGCCTCTTGTAGGAAGTAGGCAAATCCAGAGGAAAGACACACCATCAATTCCTAATTTGAGTAAGCTACCGACGGGTGGCGAGAAAGCTTCCTACAGATTTATGCATATGGGTTTACCCATTTGGGCTTAGGGGTCTCCGGATTCGACTTATTGTTTCATATGCTTTTGATAAAATTTATTTCATATATGTTGATTTTTACAGCTATTTTGCAGGGCAAAAATTGAATTTAACGATTGCTTTATTTACATGCAGATTTTTAGTCATTGTCATATGTGATTCATGCCTATTATAGGATGCTAGATTTATTCTTATAAGAATAATTTGTGTACTCCTATCTGACTGGTAAACTGAATTTTTCAGGTTTTGATAGTTAAACAGCTTAGAAGATCTGCCAAATTAAAAGAGGAAGAATTTAAAGAAGCAGAAGAATGTAGATATTTTATTTCATATTTTATAAAATTCAAACTGTTGTAACTTTTCATATATATTTTAGCTCTATGTATAAAAGGACTGTGGATTATATTATTTTATTTTATTATGTCCTTTTTGAATTATAAAAATATTTATATTTTCAAATTGAGATGAATTGTTCTTTAAAGACTCTCGAATTTCGATCCCCGGTCACCACAGAAATTGCAAATTGGAAATCGCTTACTTTATTTGCAGTATTTCTGTTATTTTCATATGTGATTCATACCTATTATAGGATGCTAGATTTATTCTTATAAGAATAATTTACGTACTTCTACCTGACTGGTAAACTGAAAATTTTTTTAAGTTTTGATAATTAAAAAGACTTTGAAGATCTGCCAAAGTAATAAAAGAAAAGAAGAAAAGAGAGATGTAAGTTATGAACAGTGAATAAATTTTTATTGTAAATATTTAAATTGTTGTAAATTCATATGTGTATGGCTCTTAATGTAAATATGGATATTCATATATTTTATTTTCTTTATTTTCATAAAATGGATATTTCCAGTTGTATGAATCATTCTTTAGAGACTCTCGAACTTCGGTCCCCGGTCGTCACAAGAGCAGCTATCGAAATTTCTCGGAGTCGATTGGATGAATGAAATATCTATCTTTGGATTTCCATCGGTGAATGAAATCAGGAGAAATCAATATGCTTAAAATGATAAGAATCGATTATAAGATTCAATTTTTATTGAGTCTTGATCGATTCTTAATTAATTATTATTTTCATTTTAAACTAATTAAATTGACTATATATAAGCAATTGTAAACTTAGAAAAAAAAATCTGCAGGGTATGATACACAGCCTCAATGAAAATGATTAAATCCTTACAAGACAACCTTTTTTTTAACCTCTTATAACAAAACTTTCGGAATGAAACAAGTAAAAATTGTATTATATAAAATTGATTTAGAGAATATCATATCTTATGCCTTTTTCTCCCTTGAGTTAGGATTAGGAGAAAAATACAGTAGGAATTGAAGTCGCACAAAAATTAATTTGCATACAATCAGCACCAATATAATCATTACATATAAGTGAATTATATTATTAAGCGATTATCAAATGAAAGTCGTATGGAGATTAGTGGAAAGCTGCATGAGCATATATGATAACAAATAAGTACATGGTATACATAATTTAATTTAGTTGGGAGGTTGAGAGCTTAATTCAACATACACATTTAAAATAGATCCTCCCATATTCTAGCCTTCAATATATATATGCCATACCTAGAATTGATATTTAGCAAGGAAGTTTCATGAACTTCATTGTTTCCCCCAAATGCCCCTAAATCCTTGGGAATAAAAATTGGGGTTGTTTGACTCACTAAAATCTTGATACAATGTGATTTTATCAGAAAATACTACTCATTTGTTATCAAAGATGTTATCTTTCGCTTAAAAATAATTACAAAAGTCATCAATCAAAAACATCAAGATGCCCGCCCTTATCGAACTACTTCTAAATGTTGCGGATTATTATTCTCAGCAGGGCCATCAGGGAAATTTAGGAGAACACAGTTTGAAGAGAAAAAAAATCTTAGTTGGTGTAACAACCCAGGTTGTTACTTAAGCCACTTAGGACTAATCCAAGTCCTAATTATAATCCCAGTGCACTAATTAAGTCACTTGGAACTCCTCACTAAGACTTAGACTCATTCATGAATCAATTGGATCATATCCGAACTTCTGGGAAAAATCCTAAAACCCTAGAAATTGACCTAATCATTTTAGCCTCAGATTAAAAATCGGGCTTCGCCATTGTGTTCACCACCCCAAATTAGCTAGGGGTGAAGTTTTGGTGGCAATCGGAAGTCGTCGAAATTTCGATGAATATTTTAATATTATTTAAATACTCGAAAATGAGAAAATTAAATACTCGTCGGAATCGAAATCCAACTTTGCCGTTGCGTTCCTTACCCCTGAATTAGATAGTGGTGAATATTTGGTGATTTTTGAGAATCAATTTAAAAAAAAAATAGGAAAACTTAATTATTTAAATAAATTCTTATATATATACATATAATTCCTTCATTCCCATTCCCTTCAAAAAATCGCATGCCCTAATTTTCATTCGGCCGATTCCTACCCTAGCCGTGCGTCGAACACAAGCTCTCCTCCTCGATCGACACCTCTCATTTCCCCTCTCGACGTGTGGCTCGCTTCGCTGGCGTCGCTCGGTACGCGTCCTCCTCACCTCCTCGCAACCTCCGCCTCCATTTTCCTTAAAAGTCTAAGGCTTTAAGCTCTGTGCCTTGTCTCCTCTCGGTGGAACCTCGCCTCTCCTCCTCCTTCCAGCACATGTGGTGTCGAGCGACGTCTTCCCTAGCCAATCTCCTTAAGCATTGGCAAGGTAACCACTTCACCCAAATCTTTCACTCAAATGTTATGTATGACGAAGTATCTTTAGCATTTTTTTATGTTATTTCCTTCGAATTTTTACTGCTTGCATTGATATAATCGTTGCTAAATTTTATCTCTTAAGACTCGATCGAAACTTAAACAACAAAAGAAAATGTAAAGCTTGTTAAGGCAAATTTCTTTCATCCTTATGTTCGTCCTAATCTTAATTACGAAATATGTTCAGATTTTCTTTTTGGAAACAACAATTGAAATTGGTTCGATTTAATCCCTTTTTACATCTTGTTGTTAAATTTTAGTACTAATTGGAATATCATACAAAAACAAAGCATCGAAGTCTTATACTTTGCTTTCATTTTTAAGCTTAGGTTAATGCAAATGATATTAATTTCTCAACTTTAAGTATGCAATAGAATAAATTCTTGAACTCTAGTCGTCACTACAGATTTAAAGTTTGCCTCATTGGTTTTATATAATTGATATTGTATTGTAATAGATTCACACTATGAGGTATGATTTATGTTTAATGCTATCATATTTAAATTCCCTTATTTGGTGATTTATGGTATAGGACTCATTCCTGTACATGAGGTAAGGCCTATTCATGTTAATTTGATAAACTCATCAATCTTAAGTAAATAGTTGTTATAATGACAAAGAGAATGCACTTCGTCATGATCGTTTAATTGCTGATTTTCTTATAAATATCTACCCCAATCAAATCATTGTAGGTTGTAATTTAAATCTAAATGGTCGCATGCCATTTAAATATTTCAAAATTTGCTTGACATTCTGCCGTCTTCCATGGTTGATGTAAACATGGCTTGACATATCTTGTTATTGTATGTTATGTCTAGTTTAGTGCATTAGTGGCACTATAGTGATCTAGCAATGCTTCAATAATGTATAGGATTATTGAATGGAATGGTTGCGTTGAGTCATTTTGTTGTTGAGGTAGTCATGGATATTGGAGCTGGGTTTGGCTTCAGTATGTTTCTCAGTAGATCTTCAATAGTATTATTGTTTTAGAAACATTGAGTTGTTAATTCACATAATCTTAATATTCAGGAAGCTGTTGATAGTCTCCAAATCCTTTATAGCAAATGTGATGAACATAAATTAAAATTGTTGTCTTCTGTAGAATTGAGTGTTTATTACTTGTGGCTTAGGCATCATTTATGTAAACTAGTAAGAGCACGATATCTGTATCCTTGTATTTATCTTCTAGTACCATAATGGTGAGCTGCTTTTGTTTAACTTATCATGTCTCTTATTGTGGTGGGGAATCATGCTGTCAATGGGGATAAAGTAAGCGAGTTTGGGGAATTTCTCGTATGCATCCAAGATGTTCTAAAGTAGTATGTCTATTTCTTTCCATTGCTATTATTTATGGACCAACTTCTGGTCAAGGAGAAACTAATTAATGCCGTCCTTTGTGATTTTCAAGCCAAATGCAATTATCATTTATATGTTAAGACACACAATGTTATGCTTTATAAGCTTAACATAAATTAACTATGGTCGTGTATGAATGCTGAATCCACATTGCTATAACTTACATGCTGAACTAGATATAGCCATTCCTTGCATATCAAGTAATATTTTGCTGTCCTAAACAAATGTCGGATTAAATTTAGTTATCCTTTACATATTAAGTCATATAATGCTATCATTTTTATTATTAAAGTAAATGTTATGTTTCATAAAATGTTAAATCAATGATCCTTAATGCTAGGATAATTCCAAATAGACCTTAATATAAATTGTAAATATGCAATATAAATGTTAAGGAAGTTATTAAAGTTAATTCATATTATTCTTCTTGATCTAATGTTATATATTGAGTTTATATCATGAAGTCTAAATTCTCAGTTTAATTAGATTGTCACTAAAATCTTAGTCAATTTATCTCATGAGTTTAAAATTTAAATTGCATATGTTCTTTCATAAGCTGAATTCATGAATACTAACAAAGTTATCAAAGTAAACAAACATATTTAAGAATGAATTTAATCAAGGACTCATTCTTAACTATTTAAGAATACTTACACTCAGAAATAAGATTTTCATACAATAAATATATGTTATATCTATTATCTAAGCTATACATAAACATTCTTGTAATGCCAAAATTACAATTTAGACGGCCTACTAGTAGGCAATCATTGTAATTATGCATTATACCTTCCTGCTATTTTACCGTATCAAAAACTAAAGTAATTCAAATTAAATTTGCTCATATTAACTATAACAGAAGTGGTATTAGAAATTATAAATCTTAATCAGCAACACAAAATAGATAATAAGGGTTGCGAGTTGAATAAGTAATAATGTTGTAATGAAATTAGTATCAAAGTTGGTGTATTCAATTACCATCTTTCTTCTTTTGCAAGATAATCAAGTTTAAGCTTCATGATATGAGATCAATCTCATATCATGCTTTCTTAAACTCTAATCCTCTTTATTTCATTCTCAACCTTCCTAATAATATTAGTTAGGATTTGTATTTGAGTGTTAATTTTAGTAATTAAGATCTATTCTCCTTAGGATTAGGAGTATATCTTAAGTTAAAGTTTATCTATTAAGTAAATTGGGCTACTTAATAGGTGAAGTCTTGAGCTTACTAGTTTATAGATTTTCTTAGTTTATTAAATGATTATTTGATCTTTTAACTTTAGACTTAAGAATAGAGATTTATCCTATTAAGTTAATTGCTCATTTGGATTGAGTGATTAAACCCCATCATTTGGAGTTTAATTCTCAACCCTTTCATCTTGATTTGATTAATCAAGATGGGTTTGGATTATGATAAACATCAAATTAGGTCGATTGATTAATTTAATTGAATACTATAGTCGACATTAATACAGTAAGATTAGAACCTAATCAGTTCTAATTTCTTTTAAACTTATAAGGCCATGATCTAAGTTGCATTTAGACTAAGGATTGATGATTCTAAATCTTATGTAACTTAGAGTAGATAGAATGAATAAATTATGGATATCACATATATTTTAGTAGAGTCTCTTACTCACTTTGATATTTGATGCTTTGCTTACCTGTATTTGAGCTTTATACCTTGGACATATGTTGTGTACATAGGATATTTGATGAGTATCTTATGTCAGCTTTGAACCTGCATAAATATTATTTTCATTTCATTAGTGCTTTGTGACCTAATTAGTCTGCTTATTTGGAATTAGTTCAGCCTAGTAATGGAAACACTAGTTTGTTGGTGAAGCCACCTAGTGTTTCACTTACTAGTCTGTCGGAAAGAGATAACAGATTTGGTTCAACCTAGTAGAATAAAAACTAGTTTTTTGGTGAAGCCACCTAGTATTTCATTTACTAGCTGTTGAATAAAGAGAATATATTGAATTTGTTGTGACTTGAAGAGTCATGTGTTCTGATATGGCAGTACTAATCTTAGGTATACCTATACTTGTGTTCTTCTATCTTAGCCAATCAGGCTAAGTGAGTTTGATGTTTTCTTTTAGTTTGATTGGCTTGAGTAGCTAGTATTGCTTCACTTTACTGCCTTTAGTTCACTTTTCTGCAATTCAGTACTTTTCTATTTACTGTCTTACTGCATTTTCTATGCCTTATTTACTTATTATAGGATGCTAATTGTGATGATTGTAGGGTGTTAGTCTTATTTATTTTAGGATGCTAGTTGTGATTATTATAGGATGCTAGTCCTACTTATTATAGGATGCTAGTTGTGATTATTATAGGATGCTAGTCATACTTATTTTAGAATGCTAGTTGTGATTATTATAGGATGCTAGTCCTACTTATTATAGGATGCTAGTTATGATTATTATAGGATGCTAGTCCTACTTATTATAAGATGCTAGTTGTGATGATTATATGGTGCTAGTCCTATTTATTTTAGGATTCTAGTTGTGATTATTATAGAATGCTAGTCCTACTTATTATAGGATGCTAATTATGATTATTATAGGATGCTAGTCCTACTTATTATAGGATGCTAGTTGTGATTATTATAGAATGCTAGTCCTACTTATTATAGGATGCTAGTTGTGATGATTGTAACGTGGCTAGCCCTATTTATTTTAGGATACTAGTTGTGATTATTATAAGATGCTAGTTGTGATTATTATAGGATGCTAGTCCTACTTATTATAGGATACTATTTGTGATGATTATAAGGTGGTAGTCCTATTTATTTTAAGATGATAGTTATGATTATTATAGGATGCTAGTCCTACTTATTATAAGATGTTAGTTGTGATTATTATAGGATACTAATTATGGTTATTATAGGATGCTAGTCCTATTTATTATAGGATGCTAGTTATGATTATTATAGGATGTTAGTTCTATTTATTATAGGATGCTAGTTGTGATTATTATAGAATGATAGTCCTATTTATTATAGAATGCCAACTGTGATTATTATAGGATGCTAGTTGTGATTATTATAGGATGCTAGTCCTACTTATTATAGGATACTAGTTGTGATGATTGCTAGTCCTACTTATTATAGGATGCTAGTTGTGATTATTATAGGATGCTAGTTGTGATTATTATATGATGCTAGTCCTATTTATTATAAAATGCTAGTTGTGATTATTATAGGATACTAGTTGTGATTATTATAGGGTGCTAGTTGTGATTATTATAGGATGCTAGTTGTGATTATTATAGGATACTAGTTGTGATGATTATAGGGTGCTAGTCCTATTTATTTTAGGATGCTAATTGTGATTATTATAGGGTGCTAGTTATGATTCTTTTAGAGTGCTAGTCTCATTCATTATAGGATGCTAGATGTATTCATTACAGGATGCTAGTTTCATTTATCATAGGATGTTAGAATTGTGCAGTGAATTACTTATATAAAATGCTGTGTATTCTAAATAGTTTATTTATAATTCATGATTTGTAAGTTATGTAAATTAGCATGAATTACATTGATCATAAGCATCTTTAGGATGAGTCTTTTTTATTATGTTATCTATATTTCTTATCATTTCTTTTACTACCCAACCTTGTTATAGCAGAGTTTCGAAGAGTGTGCTTACTTCCATTGTTGATTAAGCTATAGACTCATTGTTTATAGTTCCTTTTTTATTTTTTATGCTTTGTCGCACCTAATGGTCATTGCTTAGTTGTTAAATTAATGGTGATATCCAAATGAACATAATAATTTATCAACTTAAAATGTACTTAGACATTTTGTCTAATTAAAATTTTCTTTTATTGGCTGGGGCCCTATCATTGTGAAACTGACAATGGTAGACTCTGAGCTATTCGAGGTTTTGGAGCATTCTGAAGATCGGATTCAGAAGGAGGATCGAGCTGTAGAAGATCATTAGTTCTTTTCCTTTCTGCTTATGAGGATGAGTGTTGTCCTTTTATTTTAGCTCTTTCCTTTAATAATGTTGTAATAATACATGTTAAATTGTATTTTCTTTTACTACTTTTACTCTGGGATGTATGTTCTTACTATTGTATTGTGATGGAATGGATTTTATGTTGTTACTTCCACACTCTGTCTTCCTTTATATATTATATAGTGAATATTTATTGTAAATGGAAATTTCCTTAATTATAATGGGTTAGGATGTGTGCCTAATCTATTCATAAGTGAGGAGCTTGTCATTTGATGACCCCTCAACCATAATCATGCTAACTTAAGAGTTAACAGGACTATGGCGGGGCTGGGCCGCCACAGTTGGAGAAAGAGAAAAGATGTTGCAAGAGAGAATATTGAAATATTTCACCAAGTAAATAAAGTTGAGCCATAAGAGCTTCACAAATGAGACAAGATAAAGAAAACAAGAACATCCAAAGAAGAGGGATTGCGGTCACAACAACAACAAAAAAAAGTTATTAAATATACCCATGCATCAAAATACACTAAATCAAATACATATTAATATTTAATATAGCATTGATATATTAACTATACTGCAAATCTAATATCATTGAACCAAATAACCTTAACAAAACTAATATACAGCAACCTAAAGTGGAAGCTTGCAATACTCTAGAATCGAAAGGTCTTAATAGCTTTGGCCACTAACTTCTTAACATCTTCGATTCTTCATTGAGAAATCTTATCTCAGTTCATCTATTCTTATAATCATATAGCCTAGATGGATAATAATAGTTAAATTGACAGTAATTTATATATAATCATAAGATAAATTGATTTACAAAGCAAATTTATGACCAAAGTTCTAGCAAAGGATGGGGTAAACGACAATCTCAAAGTGCAGGAGTAAGAATATGTTTACGAAATTTGGATTCTTGAGCAAAGTATGAACAATCCCATCAAAATATATCTTAATCGCTGAATAAAAAAAATGGAAACAAAAATTTGTAAATCGCCTCCTCCTCAGGAGGTCTCGGAGTTCGATTGGGCTTTATTGAGCCCGATCAACTCAACCTGCTTATTATGCCTAAGAAAAAAAAAATGAAATCGCATGCACTTAAGAATAATAACTGAATGGAAAAGTGAATTACATCAAACTTAAACTTAAAAAAAAAATCATCATATAATTGAATGAATATTACAATAAGAAGTGAAGATTGGGTGGAGTACTTAAGCATGCTAGAGAAATTAGATTATGTTAAAACAAGAAGAAGGTGGTGAAGTGGAGTACCATGCCGACGACTTCCATAGAAGGAGGCAGCTGCGAGGGAGGTTCGGCCGAAGGTTCCATCGAGGTAGGAAGCCGTGCGAATGGAGGAAAGATTGAGGATGAGGGTTCAGCTTGCGATTCCTTAGTTAAGGAGAGGCGGAGAAAGCGAGGAGGTGAGGAAGACTCGTGTGGAGCAACGTGAGCGAAGCGAGCTACACTTCGAGAGGGGAAGGAGAGGTGAGGTGAGGTGGTTGGCCGATCCGTGCTTTCGATCGAAGGAGGTGTCAGGATTAGGGCAAGATACGGTCGAATGGAAGGAATAGATGTATATATATATATACATCTATATATATATAAGAAATTATTTAAATAAATAATTTTCCTAGTTTTATTATAAAAAAATCACCAAATATTCACACCTAGCTAATTGAAGGGTGAGGAAGGCAACGACGCGATCGGATTTTTATTTCGACGAGAATTTAATTTTCTCATTTTCTGGGGTATTTAAATATTCGACGAAAATCCAACGACTTCCAAATGCCTCCAAAACTTCACCCTTTGCTAATTTGGGGGTGGTGAATGCAATGATGTAGTCATATTTTTGATTTGATGTTAAAAATAAATAGGTCATTTTCTAGGATTTCTAGATTTTTTTTCTAGAAATCAAGATTTGGCTTATTTGATTCTTGATTTGGACTAGGTCTTAGAGGTGAGCTCTAATAACTTAATTAAGGTACTAGAATTATAATTAAGACTTGGATTAATTATAATTGACCTAAGTAATAACTTAGGTTGTTACACTTATAATAATAATAAATTTATTATTTTTAATATATAAAGTCAAATAACTAAGATAATATTAATATTTATATTTTTACTAAAATAAAATGAAAAATATTATTCTTTTTATTTAATTAATTCATTTACAACTTTTGCATCACTATTAAGCTTTGACTCATTTTGACATATTTATATGAGATTTTGTGCTCAGAACTTAAAATAAATGATCAGAAGTCAATATTATGGGTTCATTCAGGTTTATCTTAGGTATGCATAGACAATACATTAGGCCAGGATATGCTGATATCTAGAGAAATAAAAAGACTGCACATAGACTTTGAGAGAGAATGTATAGTTAATCAAGAACCCACATCTTAAATAATTAGATAGACATATCTAACTCTCCGATTATTCTGTAGCTATTTTTTCTTTTAGAATGAGCACATATCTTAAATATGTATATTGCATTCATAATTTTGATAATTTTGTAAGCATATCATACTTAAATATCACATTATATTTGTATATATTTCTCATGCAGAATTATGATACTTAATATTATATGCAAATTTTAATATCCTACAAATCTTATTTAGACCTTTGTGTCTAATTAAATTTTTTTTTCTTGATTTGCCTTGTCATATATATATATATATATATATATATATATATATATATATATATATGACAATTCAGGAACAATCTCTGGATCAAGTCTTTGAGGCGAAGCTGATGCATGATGGAACAACGTAGATGCTAATTTTTTAAAGTTTTAAATTTTTGCTTAGTGTGTAACAAATTTTATAAAATAATTATTATCTTTATAATTAATATATTTTCTTTATTATTCTAGTATTTTTGAATGCTGTAATGAATGTAAAAGTGTGTATTTTATACATCTTTAAATACATTATTATACTAAAGCCCGATATGATCATGGGGAGTGAGCACTTAATGCTAGATTAGCTATGCTGACCCAGCGGTGGATCACTCCGAGAATGTGTGACATGTTAGGAAGTTATCTTTTAGAACAAAATTACAAGTTATTTAAGGCCAAGGCTGTAATGACAACCAAGTCATTACCTTGTTAATTAGGACTAAACATGATTCAAAAATAAGGATCTTGAGAAACTTTAAAATTTGGGCAAATAAAAAATATCATTGGTTAAAGTATATTTTTGTGATCGTAATGCCCAAGTTTGAGAGTAATCCAAATAACAGATACTCATAAATTAATTTCTAAATTATTTAAATTTAATAAATCAAGAAAATTGAATATAAGTCCAAAATTAGCAATTTTGGTATCGTTGAACTAAGAATATTATAAAAAAGCTATTTTTTGTTAAATTTAGAGTTCCAGACTAACCATAATTAATTTTTGAAGTTTTTATCTTCAGAAATTAATGAAAAATAAATATTGCTTCAAATAAAATAAATATGGTGCGAATGTGTTCATCTCATCAAGATACACCTCCATGTCAAATTTTATTATTTTTTGGAAATAATAGACGAGAGAGAAAGAAGAGAGAGAAAGAGGACATGAAAAGAAGAAAGATAGATGAATAGAAAGCTAATTTATACACTCAAAATATTTAAGAGAAAAAGAAGTCAAATTTTTCATGTTTGAATAATGGAGGAGAGAAAAAGAGGAGAGAGAAAATGTAAAAAATATTTCTTCATATAAATACCCCTCCCCTCCCCCCTCATCGTCCCACTCCTCCTCCCCTCCATTTCCCTCCCTTATCCCCTCAATTTCCCCTTATTCTTTCTCATCCACTACCGAATTCCCCCATCAACATTCAGTAAAGCTTCATCAACAGTAAGATATTATAAGAAATGAAAAAGAGATGAAAATTTTTCTATTCATTTTATTTATATTCTTCTTCTTTTATTATTAATAATAATAATATTATTATTATTATTATTATTTCAATTTATATTACTTTCATTTCAGTCTTTTCTTCCTTTTAATAAATAAATAAATATAAATATAAATATATATATATATATATATTATTTATGCAATTTTATTTAGTTATTGTATTTCATTATATATATATATATTTCTTAATTTTTATAATTTTATTTTAGTAATTTTCCTTTCTCTCTCTCTCTCTCTCTCTTTATATATATATATATATATATATTATTATAATTATTATTATTATTAGAGTTGTTATTATATACAAGAAAATTAAATTCAAAAAGAAAATGAGAGAATAAAGAAAGATTAATTCTCTTTTATATAATTATTATAATATTATTTTGCTTTGTAATTATAACTCATTTTCTTATAATTAATTATCATTATTAAATAAATTAATTATTAAGTTTTTGAGTGATTGCTTATCAAGTACAAAATCTTGTAGATATATAATTTTTGACTTTTTGATTCAAGCACTAAGGTACCAAATGTCTTATTACTCTTGTTTAATATGCTTTTGCACTAAGTATCACACAAATTTGATAAAAAAAAAAATTTAAAGTCACATAAAATAATATATGAAAAAGTTTGAATAACTGATTAGCATGGTTCATTGTTGATCTATTTTTATTCTGATCAGACAACTGCTAAGATGGGGTTGTTCAACATCATAAGGCATAAAGAGTCTATAGTAATAAGCCTTTAAGGGGGTAAGTACAGAAGAAAGATGGAAGATGTAACACAAAATTGAACCCCACTATTTCTCAATTTTGTACATGCCCAACAAAGCCATATTTTACGCCAGAAATTAAATGCTAAAATTCTATATTAATTTTTGTGACTGGAATTATTTTTATGCTAAAATTTAGCGTAATTAAAACAGATTTGCAGTGATATAATTGTACAGCTTCTTATTTCCTATCAAATTATTGAATATTTAGCTTTATCTGTACTTAGTTTCTATAACAATCCTAGTTGTTACCCTAATAAAATCCAGGTTAATTAAGCTAAACCAAATTCTAATTTTGATTTCATTAGACTCATTGGATTGTTTAAACCTAACCTTAGAATTTTTGGATCAATTGGAGCTCAATTGAGAATTTTGGTATTTTGCTTATTTTTGAGTCCTAAAAAATATCTAAATTAATTTTATCTCCAAATCAAAATCTGATTTCTATTTTGAATTTCTCATGCCTCAATTAGCTAATGGTAAAATTTTAGGAATTTTTG
Organism: Gastrodia elata; assembly: GCA_016760335.1. Lineage (NCBI taxonomy): Eukaryota > Viridiplantae > Streptophyta > Magnoliopsida > Asparagales > Orchidaceae > Gastrodia > Gastrodia elata. Next base: position 28,154,197 of record CM028670.1, on the reverse strand, counting down.
GATGTCATTTAGGCATATTTTGAAATTTATTTAATTTAGTTCAATTGCACATAAGGGTTTAAAACAATTCATAATTGCAAATCAATCCTCCCTCCAACGGTCAACTGCCTCTAACTCTCGAGCGTCATCCGAACCGTTGGTTTCCACATATCTGATCCAACGGCACATGCCTTCGATCGGATCCGTCTCATCTCAACCGTTCCGCAGTTTCGAGATCCCAATCCAACGGCTCCTAGCTATCCGCCGTAAGTATCCTCGATCAACCGTTAGATCATTAGATCTGATCCAACGACTGACCTCTTATCCACGCTCGGCCGTTAAGTGTTGGGACATCAGGACCGTCCGCACCTCCTGATGATCTATCAGACGGTTCCCAGCACCCCCGTGACTGTGGATCATCCCCTTCCTCTCACCCGTCGCACGTCTGGTCCCCCCACCCGACAGCCGGATCCTCTTCCAGCCCCTGTGGTAGTATGGGAAGATGCTGAAATTCCTCTCCTACCCTCGGCGCGACCTCCTGTTAGTAGTAGCTTCCCTGAATTGCCCCTAATCGTTGGGTTGAGCCTTACCTTCGGACTGAGCCAATGCCATGGAGCCCGAGCTCTAGAATCCACCCCTAGTGCTCCATATTGCCTATAAATGCCTGGGAGTATCACAGTTAGTCCCTTTGCTTACTGTGATCTCTTAATTCTCCCAATTGAATCCTCTGGAGCTCCCGTCTCTCTCAGCGAATCCCGGCATCCCCGCAGCTACGTACCACTAATAGAGGGTCCGTCTGGTGTTCAGACTCCCTACAAACCTGCGCCTAGTGCTTGGTGAGCTCAGAAGCCTATCAATTCCTCTCGGCCATGCCCGCAACCCCGTCTTCAAGTACTGCCTCTCCCACTAAACTCAGTAAGTTCAGTTTTCCATTTAAGCTTCTGGATGAGCATCTGGATGTTGCCTAACTTACCTTAGCCTCCCAGGGAACCCATTTTGATTATCGTCAGGGTTAATCTAGCTCTGATCGATCGTATCGATGGATCGAGCTAGCAGTCAAGCCATGGATGGGTCCGAGTAAGGACCCATCGATTGGCTGCACCCCAGGCTGCGAAAGCTTAGGGGTTCGACTCGCCTCACCTCACTGATGGTGTAGGGATCGAGCCTCGTCCATTCGGTGGACCCTGTGAGGAGAATTATCCCCTTACAGCAAACCCTAATCGTCTGTAAATGGATGCTTCAGTGGAGTAGCTATCCAGCATTCTGGCATGTCCCAGTTAGGGCTTCCATGTTCAATCGACACACCTTGACCTCCTAAAGGTGTGGTGATTGAATGCTGGTCGCGGCGTGGCCTATCGGCGGCGAATTTGGCGGTCCAAGGTGCCCTTCCCGTGACTGTGAGCGAAGAGGGGTATCGGGGACGATGCACTGGCGCATCGGGTCGGGCCTCCCCTGACCTGCACGGTTTAATTTTGGGCCGCGGTTAATTAAAAGGGATTTATTGGAATTATATTCCTTATGTTAAATAATTAAAAAATACATTCCCTATGATTCCAATTTAAATAAAAATACAGAATAAATTATTTAAATAACTTTGGATATACTTATCCAAATGGTATGATCCAATATACCATTTTAATCAAAAAAATGCAAGGAATCATAATATAAAATAAAATCAAGGATCTAATAATTAGTTTTAAATTATTACTTAATCATTTTGTGTTTGTATTTAATTTATAATAAATTTATTAATTGTCTAAAAATGTTGATTAAAGTCTCTGATTGCTCATGAGACTATAGAGGACCTATGTAGACCATTAAGAGTAATTTTAAAACTTTAAATTTGCTAATCACCTCTTAATTACCTTAATATGTTATTAGTGAATTAAGCTTTAGATTAGTTTCTAATTTTGATGAATCTAGTTCTTAATGCTTTATTAAGTATAGTAGAGCTTATAAATGTGTTTGGATCTACCTAGTATGCCTTAATTCCCTTAACCACCTTAATTGGCCTCTTAATATGATAAATGCTAATTAAGCTAATAATGCTATCAAATCCTAAGTTAAGTGTCTTATCCACTTCACTAATAAATATGAAGTTCATTAAAATAGACTTGAAGCAAATTAGAGGATTAAATCTTAAAATCTCATTTTTAGCCTCAAGAAGGGCATTTTGGTCATTTTGACCAAAATAGGTTTAAGCACCCCTTAAGCCCTGAAAATTCTAGTAGAGTGTCTCTAATTAACTCATTAGCACCTTTCTGAAATCTCATGTTAATTAGGGTGAAGTTAAGTAAATAAATCTTAAAAAGTTCTAATTAAAATCTTAAGATCTTAAGAGTACTCAAAACCACTTCCATAAGAGAACAAACCTAAATAGCATTAATGCTAAGTCTTTAGTTTAATTACTTTATTAAGTTGATTCATAAACTACAAATCTTAAGTAAATATTCTTGTAAAAGCCTAAGTCTAGTTCTTAATTGAGATCTAAAATGATCAAATCTTAGATCTTAGATTTTAGATCATCTATTTGAATTGAATTATCTTCTTTGGAATTCCTTAATTGATTTACTGTTTAATCCTTTTGAAACCTCCTTGTGGGTGTAGGATTGATTCAATTTATAGAATAATGTGATTATCTTAAAGATTGAATATAGATCTTAGATTCTTAGTTCTTAAATAATTATTTTATTTTATAATACTAGAATAACCTTTCATTAAGATCTTAGTTTCTTAATCCTTTAGCTTATATGATTTTGCACCTTTAGACTATGTCTGAGTGTGAACCTTAGATCCTCATTAGGATATTACCTTGGATTCAGGAAATTGAACCCCATATGTGGAGTTTGGATTCAGAATCTTTAATCTTGGTTTACTTGATCAAGATTTGGGTTAAGTGAGGAAAACAATAAAAACTAAGTCGTTGAATTATTACTTCAAACCTTTATAGTCGTCATTTGATTTTGAATTAGAACTTGTTAAGTTCTATTGTTAACATTCAGGTCGTAAATCTGAGACTATACATGATAGCTGGATATTGGAAATCCTAAACTTATATATTCTCAGAATAATTAGATTTGGATAATTTATATAACAACAGATATCACATAAGTTTAATTGAGTCTCTTACTTACTTTGACTTTGATTGCTCTACACACCTTGAATATCAAGCATTGTTCCTTGAGCATAATAGGAGAACTTAGAATATGGAAGATATATTCTAAGTTAGTATTTGCAAAGCATAACATTCACTTAGTTCTTTCAAGTGCATTCAGTCTAGTAAGGTATGTCCTAGCTTAGTCTGTCTCCTCAGTTCTAGTTTTGTTATAGAATAGACTCGGACCGAGTCCAGTGCTTGGCTAGGTTGGATACATGTCTTATTCTATAAGTTCAACTCGGACCTAACTCTGATGATGCCTAGGATGGACATATGTTGAACTTTCTATTTAAATGCCCTGTATGGCATGTTTCTGTTATGACAGTGCTATGCCTTAAGACTTACTTTTACTTCAGTTCAGTTTTGGTGCTTTCAGTTGCTTTGCCACATGTCTCCGTGGCTTTACTTTAGGATGCTAGTTTTATATGTTTATTTTAGTACTTTTCAATATATTTTACTTTTATAAAATCAGTATGTCTTCATGTGATCATAAGCATGTTATGATTAGTTTATTTCAGTACTTACAGTTAATTTTTGTTCTTTAGCCTCACCTTACTTAGTTTCATGCTTTGTAGGTTATGTTACATAATAAATGAATAGTTTATAGCTATCATTTTCTTTGTAGCTTGATGCACCCTATATTGCTTGCATGTTTAAAGTAGTTAGTATGGTATCTTTAAATATTCAGTTCACTTAAATAGCCTAAGATGTACTTAGACAATTTGTCTAACTGTAACCTTTTTTTTTGTTGGCTGGGGCCATAGCATTTGTGATATCGACAAATGTCAGATTTGGAGCTGTTCGTTGGTGGTTCAGTAGGGGAGGAGCCAGTGCAGAAGGAGGATCTTCTTACTGCTGTTTAATTAGATCTTTCCTTTTTCTTATAGTGAGATTAAGAGATATTTTCTTTCTTTTAATTTAGTCTATAATAATTAAATTATGGATATATTTACTTTCTGCACTTGAGCTGAGTTACTATTTTCTTTACTCTTATATATTATGTTGTGATGTGGATGTTATGCTATACTATTTTCTGCTTCTGCTACTTTGATATATTGATGTATGTTTATAGTTCTAGGTGACAAGTCCTTAGCTTAAGGCGAGTTGGGTCTTACCTGACTCTACTTGAGTTGAGGATTTGCCATAGTTGGAGCATCGTACTCCATGTGTTTATGCTAATATCAGTATTAGCATGGCCACGGATAGTACGGGGCCCCACAGTTTCACAACTAACTGGGTATTTAAATGCCCACATTTTTTAAGCATGTCCAGATTAAGAGCTCATTCTAGAGGAAAACTGCTAAGGATCAAACAATACTGATATTGAAGTTTGCTGATTTACTGCTTTTGATTCTATTTAAAGTTTGTAACTTTTTTTATTTTATTTAGATCTTTGTGATTAAAATTTTGTGATATTTCTAAATTAATGAATAAATGAGTTATATTTGATGCCTACATATTATGTCTTTTAAACCACTCAATATAATCCCGCGATTAGGGGATTTACCCCAAAACTGGTGATGGATTAGAGACCGCTAACCCATCATCGGGTCCCCACGAAAGCATACAACAATACCTTGGTGCTTAAGAGTTCAGATCATTATAAATTGTATCAAAGCAGTCCATAGAGTGTCAGATAAGAACTAAGTGTTATACAAGATAAAGTACCACTCCATGGGAGCAACCTCTTAAACCCATGATGATTAAGGTGATATATATTTGGGGGTACCTCTTAAGCATGTAGATGCCACCTTTAGTTCTATATATCCAATAATAGTTCTTGGATTTGAATGTGAAAACTAATGATGACATCAGCTATGTAAATTGGGGAGATTTTGAAGACCCTCTTAAAATAGAATTAAGTTGAACTATTAAACATTGATGCATCTTTTCAGATAATAGTAGCGTTCTTGATAATAACTCCAAAGTTAAGCGTGCTCATGTGGTAGCACCTCGCATGATGAGTGATATGTTGGGAAGTTATATTCTAGGGACAATTATGAGACATTTAAGGCCAAAGCACACAATATATTGGTGCATAAGAGTTCAAGCTATTACACTGAATCTATTAGAGCTTGGGCTGGTTCCTTTACTTCTGCTTAGGCTGCTGTTGCTTTTGCTGGAGTTTGGGTTGCATCCTTTGCTGGAGTTTGGGATGTTGCCTCTATTGTTGGCTAGGCAATTGTTGCATTTAATAATTTGTTATTTATATTTCTATTATTGCTAGGGTTATTGCTTCTTCTACTTGTTCTTATTTATGTGTATTATTATTATTATTATTATTACTAGTTTTACAAATGTATCAGCTTTAATTAGTGTAAATCTTATTACTATATTCATATGTTATTATCCCAAGATTTTATCAAATATGATTTTTTTATTATTATTAATTTATTGTTGCTCATGCATGGGCTACTACTATCTCTTATCAAATATGATTTGAGCTGTTGTTACCTTTGTTGCTGTTTGAGATGCTGCTACCCATACTCCTGCTTGGGCCCTTATTACTGCTGCTACCTTTGCTGTTGTTTGGGTTACTGTCACCTTTAGCCATTATTATTTTCTTAAAATTTAACATACCACAAATAAGATCACTTTATCTCATGGCTTAAGCTCTTAAAAATAGTACAAATTTATTTGCATATTTGAAAATCCTTAAAAACAACCCTAAACATTTTTATACTCAATTTTTTGTTTTATAAATTATTTTGAACTAAGTTCTTTATTTATTTTCTTATTTTATTTGAGTAATCATTTAAGATTGATAAATTGAGTCTATAATAAATGATTGTTAATGTTCTAAGTTGCTAGATTTGAAAAATGATATGTTAACCTATGTCCCTTTAAGAAATTAAATGAGCTGGATAATGATACACACTCTCACAAAAGCTGAATTATTCAAAATTAATTGAGCTAAATATTATTTGCATGTATTGAATGTTTCTTTTTTGTTGTTTCAATTAAACATTTTAAATACACTAAAAGCTAAAACTTAGTTCTTATTTGTTGTAATGAAAAGTGAGTACCCAAAGAAGTAGGTTCCATTAGTTAGAGAAAAAGACTAGATTACGGTGAGTATTTAAGTGTTCTTTAAAAATTAATTATTTATAGGTCGAAATGTAATATCGAGCAAGCTATAAACAAGTTCGGGTCAGCCGAACTCAAACTCAAATGAGTTAAACTTGACTGGATTCGAATTCAATTCTGGCTTAACTCGAATTTTTCGAGTTTGAGTTTGGCCTGACTTGCTCAAACTCGACTTGAATTTAGCCCTAGCTTAACACAATTTTTAATATTTACTCATTATATAATTAATTTTTAAAGAACACTTAAATACTCACCATAATCCAGTCTTTTTCTAATCGAACCTACTTCTTTGGGTACTCACTTTTCATTACACGATTCCGCAGCTCAAATTTTGCCCTCCATCGATTCACACCAGTTAGCCGGGATCTCAGGGCTCCTCACTCCGTCCTGTTTCGCAACCTAAAGGATTCATACTTGGCTGCTTGTGTTACAGATGCTGGGATCCTCGGCTCCTTAATCTGCTTGCAACCATTATTGCCTCAACGAATCCTTCATCTTTGTCCACGATAAGCTTACGCTCGTGCTTCCTCCTCAAGTCACCAAGCTGGACGGTGTTGGTCAGAGAAAGACAGTGGATTATAGCCTTAGCTGGAGTATGCGAATCATATTTAAATTGTATCAAATAAATCCCTATATTTTATTTATGTATCAAATTTGTTCATATTTTTGTTAATACTTAAAACAAGTAAAACGGCAGCGACCTTTCTCACGCCGCTGCCCGAGCTCCATCGGCGACCAACGTACACTCACCGAAGCTCCCTTGCTCAGTAACTGACACCCGGGATGCCGGAAGCCTGAGCTAAAACCTCTTCGTGGAACAGATCCCACCGTCCATCTTATCCCTCGTCCGATCAGCTGTCCTCTTCCTCAACGGCAACTCGTTCTCCCAGCCGTTGCACGACAAGATGCTGCAAAGAACTGCACGTTCCTCTAGCAGCGCGTGGAGGCCAGACTCGCCGCCCTCCTGATGGACAATAGGGAGCACAACGCCCTCAGCATCCTCAACGGGTTGATAGAAGAGGTTTGCAGCCAGGACGACAAGCTGCTGCTGATGGTCATCGATTTGTTCAAGAGCAAGCCCCACTTCTCCCTGTGGAATCTCCCCAAGGGGAAGGTGGCACTAACTGCAGCCCGGACGACAATCTGCTGCTCATGGACATCGATTAGTTCAAGAGCAAGCTCCACTTCTCCATGCGGAATCTCCCCAAGGCGCCCGGACGACGGCCCGTGTCATCCATGTCCCCCTGACCCAGCAGGGCGGGGCGGATCGGCCTACGGAGCGGAATGCTCCATGCTGATAAGGATTACAAGGCAGCCTTTTTCAGTGTAGAAAAATATTTTTAGAGACCTATTTTTAGAGGCAAAGGAAGGCCGCTGCCCATCGAAATAACAGCTGCAAGAAAGATGATCGGAAGGCTTACAAATCATGAACTAGTTATATGCATGAAAGCAATCTTTTTAAGAAATTCAATATGCCATGATGATCTTTAAGCATTTTATAAAAAAAAAAGAGAGAATTTTAGTTGACTTCAACAGAGAGGAGAGGACATGAGCTGCAAACCTAAAACCAAATTTGTAATACCAGAGAGCAGAGACAGCAACTTCAAAACACCAATTTTATTGCGATGATGCTACCTGGCAACAAGGAGAGAAGATTTAATAATAAGAATGGTATGCGCAAATCTCACCAAGGAGAAAATACGAGCAAGGAGCTAGACATCTATGTGAACTCTCTTCAAAGAAGAAGTTTCACATGGAGGAGATAGCTTTTGTAGTAAAAACTTTTAAACATTCTTTGGACTATCCAACAACAAAAAGAAAAAAAAAACAAACATTGCATAACTCCTCGTATCCATTTATAATTAAAAGCGCTCTAAACTAATATAAAGGTTGAGACTGCTGCATAGGCAATGAACCCTGTACATTGGGCTAATATTCGGAGTATTCCTTCGCAGGCAACTGCTTTGCCATGCCCATCTTTTATTTTTCATGGGCTATACTCCACTTTTCCATAGCATCTGCATCTCATGAATTGATAAGAAGAGTATGAAACCTAGTTCCAACCTCACCGTACGGCTACCGCCTGTTTCTTTTTTCAATGTTGACACGACTAACGATGACTAATCCTATGCTTTGAGCCTCCCTCTTTAAGCCCGGCATTGACCATTTCTTAAACCAAACGAGGTCTTTTGATTCTCCTATCCCACTTGAGATGTCTGTAAGAGCTGAGTCATAGTTTACATCTCCATTGCACTTTTGTTTTTAGCCAAATAAGAATGCATTTCGATCAAAATTTTGGCGACATGATTGTTATTTCAATCAGAAAATAAATAAAAAATTTGGCAGGGTATTAGCGGACAAAGTTCACAATTTCAAGCTAGTGACAAGGATGATGGCCTGTCAAGAAATTGCTGAGAAGCTAGTGGCACTCTAGTGAATTAGCATTTTAGAAAATGGAAGTTCAAAACTTCCAAATACAAAGAGATGCCACCATGCGAATTGGGTTGCATTTGCACAAACATGATATCTTCTCAAGAAAAAAAGAAAAACAATGGTTCTTGGGTTGAGCATCCTACAAAGTGGAATGTGCTGTCAGAATTGCTTGATTGGGAGGTAGAGAATATAATATGCTGACCATGTAACACATGCTCTTAACCGAGGGAGGAAACACTTGAGTAGAAGGATTGATGGGAGAAAAGCACAGTCGAATAAAACTCTCTAATCAAAAGAAGTTGGGGTCAATAAATATGGTCATGAAAATGGCTTGTTAGGAGCCATTGTGACTATTGGTGTTGACCACTAGATGGGGCACATTCTGGAAGGCGTCCTACAAATGGGATAATAACATGAAAATGTTGACTATATTATGGAAGTATGAATCTCTCAAAATAAACTTGAAGACTCATCTCAAATAATGAGGGAAAATGTGAAAATCTATGTAGTTGCTAAATACACGCTAATGCCTTGACAAAGAAGAAAGATCCTATGCCTTGACAAAGAAGAAATGCTCGATTCATTGAATTGCAATGATCTCCAAAAGAAGATGAAGGGATCTTAAACGTCTGAGGTCTATGATACTTAAAATTGTACGCATACCATTTAAGGAAGTATGCAAGGATTCAAAATTTTATTGTGATATCCATCATCCATCTAAAGTTACAATCATTTTTTTTTAATAAAATAACTGGTGAGGGTATGCCCTTTTATGTATCAATTGGGAAAATATGAGGGTTACAAAATCGATAATAGAAAAAAAAAAAAAAAAGAGAGAAAAAAAAGAGGAACTGGATGCTAAGGCAAAAAGAAAGGTTCAAAATTCACTAATTAAGATTATCCGCCCTATCATGAAAAGAGAGATTGCAAGGGTGGGCGTAATTCCATCTTGTGATGGCACCACACTTTGAATTCTTTGTTGATTGTGTTCGAGCACTGAGCCATAGTTCTGAAGATCTGAATGTTTCTTTCTTTTCAAATGTAGTAGATTGTGGCGCCGATAGAGAGGGCTAAGGCGCATTTGATCCATCTACCAAGATGAAGTCCACGGAGATCAATAATTGGAGTCGACCGGGTTCCTGCAAGAAGTCCTTGAGCCATTCAGGATAAGAGCTCAAAGGATGTTGCTGGAATAGTCGCAGTCAAGAAAAAGGTGGTCGTGCATTTCATCCGAAGCATGAAATAGGATGCAGGTGCAGTTTCAAGTGACCCCTCTACTGCGGAGGACGTTCACAGTTTTGAATCTCCTCCTAAGTGTCTTCTAAACAGCAATAGCGAAATTTAGCTTGAAACTTTGAACTATACAAAATCCACCCACCAAGGAGTCAAGGTATGAGCAAAGAAAAGGTTTATTACACCGTTGAATGAAAAGTTGTTACTGTTGTAGAGCAGCATCCGCTGATCAGAGTTTTGAGGGGTATCGGACCAAGATATTCAAGGAGAGAGCAGGTTTCCATTGTAACACATGTTTTCCAGAAGGTGGGGGTGTTGTTCGACAGGGGCCTAGCAGACGATGATGAGGTTGTCCATTTTCCATCAAGAAGCAAGGAGTGATTTGTTACATAACACCCGCCAGAGGGTCAAGAGTTTGCATGCATTTTGAAGAAGTCTAGGAGCAAGAATTCCGAGACCGCCCACAAATTTTGGGGATGCAACAAAATCCGAAGCAAGAATGCTAATTTTTCTAATGGGTGAACCATGATCATAACACCTAGAACAAATGTTGTTGATTTGTTTTATTATGGACACCGGAACATGTAGAGCTCTGAACTAGTAGATGAGCAAAAAGGCCAGACCAAGTGAAGCAACTACAGTCTACCGGCAATTGAAAGACGATGGTGAGACCAACCATCAATCCATTGCGAATTTTGTCAACAAGATGAACACAATGGAAATCGGTTGGCTTCTTGAGATAATGGAAAGACTAAGATACTTTATGGGGAATGAATCAACATGAAGACCAATATTGTTCGCTAAGGTGATTTGATCCTGGAAAATGATTTGGAACGTGGAATAGTTACATTGAAGATTGTAGGCAGATTTGAAAGTGTTAAAAATGTAATTTAGATTATTGAGGTTGGGGTTGATGCTTTTACCAAAGATGAGAATGTCATCCGTAAAAAGAAGATGCAAAGAGCAAAAAATTCCTTTACAAAGTGGAAAGGAGTTATTAGATATAGTCTTCGAAGAGATCTGAGAAACCATTCATCCCAATGACAAATGAGATGGCATAGTGGACACCCTTCCCTGAGATCAGAGAAAGGGAAGAAACCGACAAGCCTGCCTTCAAGGATTAGGAAGAAATGTATGTCCATGATGCACAATTTGATCCGGCTGATAAGAGTGGATGGAAAGTTTAACGCATGGAGCCATTCGATAATGTATTCACACCTTATCGAATCGAAGGTAGTTTGGAGATTGATCTTGGTGCAAAAAAACTACCCTGGATTATTGGAATTGAAGGGTCTGGCAATCTTCAATGAGAGAATGAAGTTGCCTGAAGAATTCCTCCCTCTCAAAAAGCAGTTTGAGGTGGGTGGATGACTGGCTCAAGGTATGATTGGATTCAACGTAGTCGGCTCCAAATAGACATTTCGCACCAAACTCAACAATGATGGCACAGTAGCCCACTACAATGCCCGCCTCAACGCTCAAGTTTACACCCAAACACATGGAGTTGACTACATGTAGTCATATGGAAACATTCAACCTAGTAGCCAAAATTACAACTGACAGCACACTTCTCACTATTGTTATCACTAACAACTGACCATTAATGCAAATCAATGTCTCCAATGCCTTTCTTAATGGGGAGCTTCTAGGCATTGTCTTCATGAAACAATTGGAAGGCTTCAAGGATCCCCAAATTCCACACCATTGTCTTCTTAAAAAGGCTATCTACGCGGTCAAGCAATTCCCGCACCATAGCATTCCACCTTAACTGCCTACCTACAAGAACACAACTCAAAGCAAGCTCTGCAGATCTGTCTCTATTAATATACTGCAATAGCAACATTCAAACCTACATCACCATCTATGTGATGATATCCTGATCACCAATTCCAACCCGCCAGTCCACGTCATTTCCTCAACCACAACTCTACAGAAAATTAGCCGAATTACTCCAATACCTCACAATCACCGACTGGACATCAACCTTGTCATCAACTGCATCACCCAAGCTATGCACAATCCCACACAAAGCAACTTTGGACAACTTAAAAGCATCCTTCGCTTGTCAAAGGAACCCTCCATCATGGCCTCCCATCACACAAGGCGACCTCTCACTACAAGCATACTCAGACTCCATCTGGGTCGGGAACCATTGGATAAAAAATCCACGACTGGCTAATGTATTTTCCTGGGCAACACACTTACCTCCTGGAGCGCGAAAAAAAATCCATGGTTACTCGTTTCTCCATCGATGTAAAATATCGGGCACTCGCCACAACAACCACAAAATCATATAGCTTCATCGGCTACTTCGAGATTTCAACATACTGCCATGTCTCCAACAATTATTCATTGTGACAACCAATCCACCATCATTCTACCCAACAACTTCATCTTCCATGCAAGAACAAAACACGTCAAAGTCAATTGCCACTTTATTCGAGAATGGGTGAAGCACATGTAGATCCAAATATCCCATATACGAAGCGCAGTCCAGCCAGCAGATATACTCACCAAAGCCCTGCTACCTCAACAACTCCACCTACTACGACATAAGTTGATGGTCGCATGAGCCCCCATCAGCTTCCGGGGCGATAATAGACTCACTAATAAACCCACTAACATCCCCACTACATTAAACAACCGTATTCATCCTAACCATTCAACCTAAACGAACCATCGCTACCACCCATCCACAACTATCCTATATACCTTCTAGCTTATACATCCATGCAGCACCCTTATGGTATTTGGTCTTCCTGTACTTCATCTGGCTCCTTCGTATCTTACATTTCTTCACAATTAATAAATTCACATCACATCACAATTCACTACTATAGGGGACTTTTGTCTGGCAGGATGTTGTGTGTGGGCGTGGTTTTATGAGGACAGTTGGGAAGTGACAAAATAGATTACAATGAATGTTCTAGGATGATCAGCTTAGTCCGACAAAATGTAGGGTTGGAAAACCTTCACAAATATAGCCTTATTTATTATTAGCCATGGAACTAATATGCAAATTTGATATCTCAGTTGATCTATCTGTAATAAGTCTGAATATCATATGTTCCATGTGCTTGATATCTTCTAGCAAACTTCTAAAACATTCTACAAGCTTTAGGGATGGGCTGCTGTAACTTTTAAATTAAGAATCGTAACTGAAATGCTTCATTAATTCCCTGAATTGGTCAGTCTTGAACTAAATCTGCTATAAGGATTGATTTATGAAAGTGTATCTTCCCTTCAAAGTATTTATATTACTCTAATTGCTGTATGACTAGCATTTGGATTAAAGACTAATTAAGTTCTGATAGTATAAAATCTGTTTTACCTCACTTAGCAGCTTTAACGTTATCTAACCTGTCAATCTCTATGAAATGTTATACTTAGCCGGACATAAACTTGAGAAAATTAGTGTATTCCAATTCATTTGAAATTTGTAAAGAAACACTTGGGAAAATGAGTCACTGTCAAAAAGAATTTCTTCTTTTATCTTAATTATAAACATAGGTTTTTAATTGCTATTTTTTTTTTGAAGAGGCCAGTGTAATATATATCTAAGGGGTACATAGGTTTTATAAGAAGAACTAATTTAGATGGCAGCAATGAATTACTGTAAAGGTTCTATTCCCCTCTAGAATCATCATATATCAATAATGGCTGTTGTGAGTTCTATTGTATAAACTTTACAGATATGGTTAAGATCCTCACCATAGGTATGAAGTAAACAAAGCAAACAGTAGATCAAGTTCCTAAGATTGACAGTGATTTTATGGCGATAGTTACTGGTAGCTTATATAGATGATTCAACGAGTTCTTATATTTACAGTAAGCATGTATCAGCCCTTATATTGCAATACTTTATGAATGAGTTAAGTAAAGAATCAGTCTTGTAGGGCACCGTGACCCAATTAGAGTTGTTATAATTTGAGTATGTGTTTTTGCAGAAATGTGAAGGCAGATATGGTTCAGACATTGTTCATTATTTCTTGGAAGGTATCTTATGCATTGATAACCAGAATCACATATGAAAGGCGACCATGATTCTTAGGATCTATCTTGAATTCAAATTTTAAGAGATTTAAGATATAAATCCAACTTGGAGTCAAACTTTGAGTTAAAGTGCTCAACCGATAATTCAAGTCAATGCTACCTTTAGAAGTTCAGTATAGGTTATTTGTTGTGGTCATTAAAGTAAATTCAGAATTTTAATTACATCTTAATGCCACGGATGCTGTATTTGTTTTCCTTTCGTACCCTTAAATAAGAACCATAATTTATCATGAAGATCCTTAGAAATCAACCTCAACCAAACCTGTGTTTACATTGGGATTTATGCACTTAATAGTTGACCAAATTTGCTATGTTCAATATCATCCGATGAGATAGAATTTTATGTTGAATGCAGTATGGTTGTATCAAGAATGTTTGTTTTGTGGGAACCAATGAGGCTGTATCTATGATACATCGTAATGTACAATCTGGAGACATTGTCTATACAAGTTATATTGCAATAAATCTGAAAGGAATTTTAGGGAGAATTTATATACTTGAGTTAAAACTAATTGCCTGATATCATTGCATGCGTTCAAATTAGCTGTGATGCTTTAACTAATCCTAGAGTAAAGCCATGACGTGTCTTAGTTAAGATCTATAAACTTACAATATTAAAATTAAATTCTGTCCTATGTTAATCAAGTGACTATATGTGAGTTCTAATGCCGTGTGAAACAACAAATTCTTCAAAGGGCAAACAAGTTAGACTTAAATGGATAGGAGTAGAGCTGGTCTAATCTAATGTAGACGGACATGCTGAAAAGATTTAAATATGAAGAAATTCTACCAGTTTTAAGGAATATTTCACTAACAACGTGCTGCACATAATTTTGCTTAATCAACATTTTCAACCAAGGATAAGAAACTGTGTACTTTACTACCACTATACCACCATCTATATATATATATATATATATATATATATATATATATATATATATATATATATATATATACACACACACACACATATATCCGGAAGCTCTGTTACTGCTGCCACCTACATCGCATCTTTAGCGGCCAAATCCTTACTATTAAAAGCTCTCAAGCATGATTGAAACCAGCTCTCTTTCTTACATTTTGTCAGCTGGCAAATTGTCTTATTTAATAATCTCTTTGAAGTTCTTATTGGATCGGATTACTCACGGCTACTGCCCAAACATCAAATTTTTTAAAAATTGCTTGTTTTTTTTTCTTTGAACCCTAAACACTTGCGATAGGCCACTTATGTTCAGAGATTTTGTTGATATTTTATTGGAAATTGGTGTTTTATTTGCAGAAATTGCACTAGCATGTAACAGCCTTTTCTGAATCAGACTTTCGCTTGTACAAATCGAAGAACATGTATTGTTTGGAAATACAAATCTGGATCATATGTTAGTAATTACAAATTTGGCGGTTTCGTATGGAAAAAAAAAAAAAAAAAAAAAAAAAAAAAATATATATATATATATATATATATATATATATATATATATAGCCCTGCATCATAAGAATTCAATACTAATGAGAGGTTGGCTGCAAGGAAGAAATAACTGAGTTATAATTGTTCATAATTTGTTATAAAAGTACTATTTTAAGTGATAAGTACCTTAGGACTATTATTCTGGTTAGATATTTAAAATGAGCACGTTAAAATTAGGAGTAGAATTAATATAGGCTCAACCCGTCATGCAAGGTTAAAGATGGAACAATCAATTATTAGTAGTTGTCACCTGCAATGTATATAGAATTTAAGTGAATCAAGTGTAATGTTATAGAATGCTCAAGCCACAACCACAAAATTTGAGAATTTTATGAAAACATTTAAACAAGATTTGGAAACTTTCCAATAATTTTTTTTTAATTAACTCAAAATAGAAAGTAATTAACTTAACTCAAAATTTATGAACAAGAAAATAAATATTTATAATGGAATTCATCATTTTTCCAAAGCTTAGATGTAGATTTACAAATATAACTTTTGAAGACAATTGATTTTTTAGTACTTTTTTTTCAGCATATTCAAATACCAAAGGTACCTGGATATTACTTTTTGCACTTATTTTATTTAAAGCTCATTTATGCTTAGCTTTGATATTGTTTCCATGTTGCGATAAAGTTATTTTACTGCCAAAGTAATGTCATGATTATTTTTATTATGACTTATAAATGAATGCAAAGGTTCAAGGAATGGTGGATTTTGGGTTGTAGCCTACACGGGAGGGGCAGTATGATGTCTATTTTCCTATTATAAACTAATCACCTCAAAGTTCTAAACTTGACCAGCATAACAAAGATAATGTTGCAATATAATACCAAGACATATAAACTAATCACCTCAAAGTTCTAAACTTGACCAGCATAACAAAGATTATGTTGCAATATAATACCAAGACATATACTAATATACAGATACATAAATTTTTCTTGAAATGGATTATTTATGCATATTAATTATGATGTTGGCATAATTTTTTTATTTTTTTATATCGATTGTGGTGCAGGAATTTGGCATACATCTCTTATACTAAACCAATATTTTCCTGCATATTTTTATTTATGCCCTAATGTTTTCCATATCCGCTATTTGCAAAAGTGCAACATTTAATATTCATTAGTATTTAAAGTAATCTCTAATACTGGGAATTCAAATCCCGATATTTTTATAATGCCACTAGGTAAGTACAGCCGGAAAAAGCTAATTTGGCATGAAGATAAGGAAATGTAAGAAAGAAAAAGAAACCTAAATATTGAAGAAAATAACTTTAATTTTATTTTTTATTTCATGATTTTATTTATGATTGTTATAAGAAAAAAGATGTTAATTATTTTGAAACATTATTTTGTGATGTATTATTCTGGATATTTTCATATTAAATTGAATGAAATTTTCTATTTCTATAATGTATCGCTCTGAATGATACGATTTGTATGCTATCTTACTTAACCATCCAATATGATCCTATGTGAATGCATTTAATGTTGGATTAGTTCTACTAACCAAACATTGGGTCATCACATTGGCTCCCTCACTTTGGCCTTCGATGAAAGCGAAGAACTATTTGACTACGTGGTAAATGAGAACGGCATGGTCCGGGAATCTAACAACAATGCTGATTTGGAAAGACACCGTCATAGTCTGAGTTGTCGGTGGTACAAGACGAGAATGTTGTCAAACATGGTGGTAACACTAACAAGCAATATTGGCTTTGATTCTTTGATGGTAAATTTTCATGGGTAGATTCAAAGTCCACAGCTCCATTGTTGATTACTTGAAGTGGCGACGAGCTGGTATCGATTGTTGTTGTAGATTTCTTAATACTTAGGCAAGTACAAACACCTTTAAATAAGTGATTGACCATGCTTTCGACTATGCAAATGCACTAGATAGCATTAGCTCGAGACCGATGGCGTTTGTCTACGCTGGTCGGGCCACTAGTCAAATCACATTATCCTAAGACAACTCATATAATGACAAATTTCAATGAATTATGATGTTGATATGTGTAAGATTCAAAGTAGTTGAAACCACGTCTATTACATGTAATTTCCTGAACTTGGAAGCCTAAAAATGAAGTGTTAGGCCTTCAATTGAAAATTCATGGATCCCTTCTCCATCCTTTTTGTTGATTGGCTCTAAGTTGAATCTCTTTTGCCAGTCAATATAAATGGTCACAATTCTAAGGTTGGAAAAATTATAAGGAAATAGAAAAGAAAGTTGGTGACCTTCTGTAAGGGGTCTGCCCATCATTTGTTAAGACTCTAGATATTGTAGAAGTTCTAATTTAACGATCATGTTTTTGATTCAATGAAGAAAACACAACACTTAGACAAACGCACGGGTGGTAAAGGGATGGCAAATGATTGGAATGTTTTAGATCATATGCAAATGGATGTATTGCAATCAAGGAGGAGCAAGTTGTGAGAGAATTGTCGGAGCCGTATAAAGAAGTGGAGTAACCTTTGAAATCTTACAGTAGGAGAGTGTGGAGGAAATAAAACATAAGTGCCTACTTGTTGAGGTAGTTGATATGAGGCAATTCCACGGAGAATCAACTCGTTGATCTCCTGGTGCTCCCGATTGCTCTTTTAAAACACTCAGCTATTATGAATTCTTGGGTGGGGAGTAGGGCTAGCAATTTGACTCGAAACTTGAACTCGAACTCTAAATATTTTGACTCGACTCAAAATTTTCAAGTCGAACGGCTCGACTTGAACCCTATTTGACTCGACTCGAAATGACTCGAACTCGACTCGAATTTAACTCGAACTTGCAAGAGTTTGAATAGAGTTCGAGTCGAACTCAACTCAAAAATTTCAAGTTCGAGTCTGAGCTGACTTGACTTGAGCCAGCCCAAGTGGGGAGAATGGCCTCTTGATACTCACACTAAGAAAAAACAAAAGAAATGCACGTAGAAAGAAAGAACTTAAGGAACTTACATGGTAGAAATTTTGCTATTACTTGGAGAGGGAAAATTATAGGGTGGAGAGTACAAGTGATCCCTTTTCCAACACTTTAAGAAATAGAAAAAGGAAGATAGCACTAGCCTAAGAATACATATTGAAAGTTTATAAAAAATGCTAAAAGATAACAAAATAAAGACAGTATGAAATGGCAAGAGTAACACCCATGCCCTGTTTTCGGCTAATCGTGCGCACCCATACTTTAGTGATTTACATCAAGCCATGGTACACTATGGGTGTTAATTCTGGCATCCAAATCTTGGCATGCCACATGAACTTGCCCTGATTCAAGATGTTTTAAGGATAAACCCCATGCAGCCAAGCATGGCTTAGTCAAATTGGCAAGCAGTTGTGCTCGAGTTAAAAGGAACTCAAAGGATAAATTGTTGAGGCCTTCCTGACTAATATAACTTGACAAGATCACCCAGGTTTTCAACGACCCTACCCTTTGGTCAACAAGCATCCATATTGGTCAACTACACTAAAGCTTTATATTTACCTTTGCCCGGCTTTTCTTGCTTGTTCTTATTATCCTCGACTCCTTGAGAGGTTATTGATTCTCATCAAGTCAAGTTTTCATCAATTGTTGGTCATTCAATTGATCACTCAATGCTCTCGTCAAAAACATCCCTGATCTTCTAGTACACTCAAATTAACCTTCTGGCCTTCTTCCAGCCGGCTCCTTCAATTCACTCTTCTGGTCGTTAGATTATTTGGTTGGAGTTATCATATATCCTCTAGATTAACAAATGTTGGAAAGGATGCCAACTTTGAATGCTTCTGCTACTCTACCACCTTTGTATGTGAAAGAGAGAACCATCATGTCTCCTTTTTGGATCATGAAATATGTGGGAGCATGCTATGTTCCATCTGGTACATTTATTTTGATATCTGACATGTTGAATGATTTATTAACTTATCAGCATATGGACTCTACTTGAGGACAATATCAATGACAAGATCAGTGATAATCTTCCTTGAACAAATTAGCAGCTATCCTTGGAATCCTCTCAAAAATCTAAGTCACAATGTTTGAAGAAGAAGATAACGTTTTAGGCTTTTTTAAAGGTTTTATTTTTATGGTCGAGTATGGAAGGTGTCCATTGACAATGTTGTGATTTGTTAGCAATTGGACTATATGATGGGACAAATTGATAAATTAGTTAACACTCTCCCCTCATGGTTGAGAATGACCAAGCTTCCTTAGTGCAACTTCACCCGGTCATTGGGATCGCTGTTGTTCACCAAAATGTGATCCAAGTCTCTAAACAGAAGTGACCATTGGCTCAAAAAGGTGAAAGCCACCTCACTCAACAGTCTGCCCAAAAAAATAGTGGTCCTTATAGGCCCAAAGACTCCTAATCCACCATAAAAAAAAATCAATTTAGCTCTCTACCATACATATGCACCTTGGTCATCGACTATTTTACAATAACTATACAAATAAAAAAGAATTTGAATAAAATAGTATTCGTTTTTTATTGTTTCATGCAAGTGTACACAATTTTGTGATTGGTTATGTTTTTGTGGATAAAAGTGTTCGATAAATGCTTGTAACATAATTGAAAATATCACAGATAGATTAAATGGGAATTAAAATGTCGATATGGCCTTGCTCTTTCGATGGACTATGAGTGATGTGTACTTCAATATAACCATATACTGGTTGTAGGGCTTCATTAAGCCATTTTGGCTCATTGAAACTTTTGATATTGAACTTCTTGCCCTTGGCATCATGAGCAAAAGAAAGGCAATCGATAGCTCATAAAAAAAAAGTGAGGATAAGTTGGTTTAGGATAAGTTACAGCCAACTTAATTTATCTATTTGAATGATTTGCAAGAAATCTCAATGATGATTTCTCCACCTTCTTGTGTTGTTATAGAGGTTCTAAGAATGGAAAGCATCCAAATTCCTTATTTTCCCTTAATGAATTATGTGTGTTCTAGAGGCAACTTTGAGTAAGTTAGAAGATCGCTTTACCCATGATCAACCATTATGTTCTTGAGGAATCAGCTTGGTGATCAAGTAGTTAATGTCAAAAGCTTGCTTAATCCTTCAAGCTATGGTCTTTTACTTAAGTACTTGATGATCGCTTTGGCAGTACAAAATGTTATGTCTATTCTTGAAATTCATCATAAGTTCCTCGAGTGTTTGTTCTTCCATTACCAAGATTCTGTAAAGAACGTAAAGTGTTGAGACTCCTTGACTAGCCATAAAGGTTGGGAAGTAAGTATTTCTTCATGGTGAATGTGAACAATCCCAGGCATTTCTTAGGCTCTCCAATTCATGACAGAAAGAAGCAATTTATGTTGTTCATCGAAGTAACATCAAGCCCATGATGAGTAGGTTCATCGCAGACACATGCTTCACTATTACTTATGTGGGATGCTCCAATCCAATTATATTGGCAGAAACTGAGAAGAAATGGGGTTGTAAAAGCTGCATCATGAAGAGCCCAGAAACTGAACAACTTACTTTGGGTCGTCTACAATACTAACTTGAGGGATATTCGGTCAACTGATCAGCCCGATCTATCATCTATAAAGCAAGAAAATTTTTGGTTCCCAGTACTAATCCTCGGATGTTTATAGAGGAGAGGATAATAGAAGGGAGAAGTGTATTGAACTATTCAACTACTCTCTCAACTGATTCAGCATCTTATGGTAATGTCAGTAACTTCAATAAAATGCTCAAGGGGAAGCACCATGTAAAATTGGACAAAGAGTCAAATGACTTTGATGACTCTGGAGACTTGCCTTCAAGCATTTTATTAATTCAGCACTGAGTTGCAAAGGGTTCAATAAGACATGAATACCCACACAGATACTCTCCTAGATTTACAATAGATTGTTATAAATAAAATTATTTTAACAATATCTTTCGTGCCAGATGGTATCCAGAGTGCCCGGATCTGAATATGAAGGTCCATCATTTGGGTGTACGGGCACAAAAGATTTAGAAGCCAAGAGTATTCAACCTCCTTACAATATATGGGATGTTGGTAATATACTTTTCCTCTTCAAGATGCAGCATCAATATTGTGTTATTGATTATTCTTTGCAGCTATCGATGGTGGTTTATACACTCCAATGTTGAGACCAAGCAAGATTGCATGTTTCTATCTGAGAAAAGCTGTGTTCTCATATCCTCAGGATCACCTTCTTCTTGGCACATTGGTCATTCATTTGACCTCATTGTCAGGAATTCCTCAATGCCTTAAGACTTTTCTTAAAGGTTAGATTCAAAGTACTTTGTGGAGGCTTGCAATTTGGCTTTCATAGCTCTTGAACATCCTTCCTTCTTAGCTGTTCTATATAAGGCTTATAACTCACTTATTAAAAAGCGCTCTAGAAATGTAACTAGCTGTTGACATGATTGTAAATTAATGAAAATGGAAAGTATAACCAGCGGGTGAACTGAGCAACTAATGCAGAATATTTTATATGTGCACATGGTCCAAGAAATAACCAAGAGGGTGCAAGAACTAGAAGCTGAGAATATTAAGCTAAAGGTGGCTTCCAAGGAGAAGGAAGAGAATGTAGAAGAGTTAAGAAAATGGTAGGAGAAAACACCGAGTTGAAGAGGCTACTGACCAAGAAGTAAGTTGTACATTAGCGGAAAATAACTTCAACTTAGTAAGTCAAAAAGGCTTGCGAGAAGATAGCTACTCTATCAAATGTTCTTGAAGGGCAAAATAAAAAGGCAAAACCAGAAAGGCTCTGTGAGATCAAATTGTTGAGATTTCTGACATTCTGGGAAGATTGAGGATAGAATTGAGCTAGAAAACTCTGGCATATTCCCAGATGATCTAACATGAAAGAGAATTGGGTCTCAAGGAGGTTGTTGTCAAGGATTTTCTCCCGACATGATATCTAGTGAATTTTGACAAATCCAGTAGCCTGCCAATGATAGGAGGATCGAGATGGGTGTAAAACCCTACTGACCCGGCCCTATATAACATTAATTGAGCTCACTAGTATCCAAAATGCAAATCCACAAAGAAAGAAAGAGGATGCAAAAAGAAAAAGAGCACGTATTATAATGCTTTGGTCAGGAAATCAACATGCGTCCACTTCAATTTAATCTTGGAAAAGCTTTGCTATATATAATGGTAGATTACAAAGAGATTGCATCCATTTATGGTATTTGGAGGGTCTGCCTAATACAGATGGCCTCAGACTGCTCAAGTATAGGTGTTCATTATTGTGTGAGAAGAAACTGTTTGTTTTTGCAAGAAACTCCCAAGCAGGTTGCGGTGCTTTTGTACTTTTGTAGAAGATGATTGGGTAACTAATCGATCAACTTGGCATAAATTCTTCAGTGCATCCGCATTCAAAACTCTCAGCTAGTCACCCCCTCATTTATTAAGAGAATGATATTTTTTTAAGCGTTGGGCTCCTTGAAGACATTGCAAGCGAGAACAATTTAGTTGAGTGATATACTCATAATGCAGAGCTAGAAAAGCATCATGGGCGAGCTGGTAGTGATCGCAAGTGGCAGTTGTAAGAGGATGTAGTGGCAATGATGGCCTAGTGCAACGACCTTGACCTGTTATCGAGTGCAATGATATCCAAATGTCATTCTCTGTTGGGTGCGCTGACACAGTAGACTAGTACAATTTGTCAATACAACTCCCTTTGAAACTTGGGTGGATCCGATTATTCTTGGGTAAATGGCCATTTTTATTGAGTATGTGTGCTAGGTAGATGTGCTCAGTTTTGAACCAATGGTGTTTTTCCTACTTATCTGATGACCCGATCAAAGGGTGATGTACTTGGTCCCATTATATCATGTCACAGATTCCAATGCCCCTTGAGTGATGGCCACGTGTAGGGTCTGGTTCTTCTGAAAAACATGTTTATTACATTCATATCCTCAAACTTAAAAGCTTATAAATAATGATAGGCCTTCTTGTTGATTCATTTTTCTTCCATGACTAAAGTAAGAACTCTGGAAGAAGACGAGGGAGTTGGTGGTTCTCTGATGAAATGTTGTTGCTGAAATGGACTTTCCGTAAATCCTAGAGGCGTAGCTTGAACTCTTCGTCAGTCCTAGAGACGTAGCCAGGTACTTGGTCATTGATAGTCGCTTTCATCAAGTTTGTGCAGTTCAATCAGAAACCATGCTCATAGACCAGAAGGCTTTCTTCAGCTTCTTTGGAATACTATGTTAGTTCCTGACATAGTCTTTGATGTGGCCTCTATTGAGTGAGAAGCTGGATTTGGTTGATGTACCCTACACTCGGAGTACTACGAGAGTAAGAAATAATACAAGAATGGTAAACTCTTGAACTAGGCTAGGCTGAACTGTCGTCAAAGCAATAGTTTGTCTAGTAAGAGTACGGCATAAAAAATATCAGTAGCATTTGTAGAAACTATATGTTAGTGTAATTAGCATCAGCTCCCCGTTAGTGTAATTAGCATCAGCTCCCTGTTAGTGTAATTAGCACCACTGCACGACAGATGTAATTAGTGTAATTAGCATCATGTTAGTGTAATTAGCACCATGAAGATAGAAGCTTATGAGCAGTGGGAGACAAGAAGAGGAGACCGTGCGATATCTCCATGTTAGTGTAATTAGCACCACTGCACAACAGGTGTCAGGCGAAGTGAGTGTGATTGCTCCCACTCCACTTCCTATCTTCTGCAAAGGGTGGGGTGCGAAGCCCGTCATACTTTCTTCTCAAAACGCACCCTTGGAATGAATGTCATGGGTGTAGACAATATAGCTGGCGGTACAGTTTTTTTCTTCTTTTTCTGGATTTGTTTCATCTGTGGTGATGGAGGCACTCACTTTCTTGGGAAATGCACAAAGTAATCAATCAGTGGCTAACAACCTTCCCCAAAAGCAACCTTGGAATTTCCTTGAGGCCTTGTAAACTATTGTCTGAAAAAGAAGCTTAGGTATGTGGACATGAGAATCGACAGATTTGGTCAAGCAGTCTCAAAAAACATCTGTCGATATTATTGGACTTTGGTTGAAGTTGAACAACATAACGAATATGATAGAACGGCTGCATGACATTCTCTTTCCTCATAATAGGGAGATGGGAGCAATCTTGAAGAGATATTTGCTTAAGCAAAAAACATCAGTAATGTGATGGAGCCTCAAGTGTTCGGAGCAAGCCCATGAAGATCTCGAATCAATTTGAGGCAAACAAAATGCAAAACGAACTTGACAACGGCGAGGAGATAATTATGGGCGTTTGGGCACGCCCTAGCGTCATGGTGTTCAACAAAACTATGAAAGGCCGAGCCTCGGGAGCGTCCAAGCCTCGGCAATATGAAGAAAATCTACATTGAGCACAAGAGGCGGAGCTTGGGCGGGATACCCAAAGACCAAGCACTTGGGCCAAGAGCGCCCAAGCAGTGCCAAGGACCAAAGTTTTCATTTTCTAAGAAGCCAAATGGCTGGAGGTTGGGCGCGCCCAAGCACCAGACAGTGTGTGACTTGCG
Organism: Gastrodia elata; assembly: GCA_016760335.1. NCBI lineage: Eukaryota > Viridiplantae > Streptophyta > Magnoliopsida > Asparagales > Orchidaceae > Gastrodia > Gastrodia elata. The sequence goes on along the minus strand of CM028670.1, from coordinate 28,129,350 downwards.
CAATTGCAATTTCAGGAGCCATATTGAGGCCTGTTTTTGGCGTATATAAACCTTTATTATAATAGGGTTTGTGTGTGAATACATTGCTTGTTTGAGGTGATTGACTGCTCGAGAGGAGAACAATAAAGGTCATCTTCTTTCTTGGAGTGAAGAGCCCTATTTTGTTGTTGGAGCTGTAAGTCTATATTCCCTCCTTGTAAAGAATTTTCTATGGCAGTAGCTTTGTAATTTTCCACGCCTTGGAATTTTCCATGCAAGTATTGTGTGTTTGAATGTTTTTTCTTGTCTTGTGTTGTGTTAGTTTTGGACAGTGTTTGGCAATTTGTTTTTGCTTGTTTTTGTTCCACTGGTGATTGAGCTCAGAATTCTCAATTGGAGTCGATATTGTTGCCCAACATTTGCGCTCATTATCCCCAAATATCACAGCATTTAGTATCAGAGTGTTGTGCATTGGAAGCTAAGCTCTAGTGGGAGTTAAGTTCTAGTGGAAGCAATGAACAAATTTTGCGCTATAAAAAATGCTTATAAAACATTTACTCAATTATACAAAGTTGTACCAACCACTTTGAGAAATAGATAAGAAACTCTCGGACATGAACGAAAACAAAAGAAAGAACTCGATAGAACAGATCTAAATCTTATTCAACTTTCGCTCGAGTCTTATTCGCCTTCAACATTATCGATGAAAAAACCATAGCTGATCTCATGAATGTGTTGTCAATGATGAATGAAAAACCATCAGCATCTAACAAAATTTTCTTAATGAAGTGACTCTTCAACATAAAACTAGTAGCAACAGCTCAATCACAGAGCATTTGAACAGTTTCAATACCGTGACAATTCAGTTGAGTTCAATAGATATTAAATTCAAGGATGAAGTTAGGGTACTGTTGTTGCTACCATCTTTATCGAATAGATGAGATAGTTTTGTGATAACAATGAGTAGTTCATCAGGAAATGCTACCCTAAAGTTTGATGCCGTTGTTGGTTTGATCCTAAATGAAGTTTGGAGGAGATCAAATGGCGAGGCGTCAACCTCAACTTTGAGTGAAGGCAGAGGATGATACTTGGACCGAAATGGGAGCCAAAAACATTCCAAATCTAGGAGAGGTAAGGTAAGTCAAAGTCTAAAGGCTGCGTCGAATGTTATAATTGCGTTAAGAAGGGTCATCAAAAGAAAAACTACACGGCTCCTAAGAAAAGTATAATTACAGAACAGCAGAACAGCAAATGTGATAATGATTGGTCTTCTAGACGCATTGATATTGCCATTGGACAACACCGAGTCTTGGGCCATCATTTCACCCCACCCCAAACAAATGCATGTTTAAATCATACGTCGCAAATGACTTCGAAAGAGTTTACCTTAAAGAGGACAAGTCATGTGCTATCATCAAGAAAGGAGATGTTGACATCAAGTTGTTGAATGACTCGATATGCAGTTAAAAAAGTCGAGCACGTATCATCACTAAAGTAAAATCTAGTTTAGTTAAACCAACTAGCTCAAGCTAGGTTATATGCTTACTAATTTTAAATCAGCTAGGTATAACAAACATGAGTCAACTTTCACCGAAGATTCGAAGAAAATTACTAATAGAGTGCTACTGGAGGCAAAGGGGGACCATTGACAGGATGCTTGATTAAGAAAGCGTTAGATGTTTCTTGTCAACAAATGTAGAGGATTCATGTTTGTGGAACCGAAATCTCAAACACATTAGAATAATCTCTCCTCTCGCAAGATAAATTTCCTAGTTTAAACTCTATTGAATTGAATTTCTACGAATAATGTGTGCTAGTTAAATTGAAGAAGTTGGCTTTGTAAGAATTAGGAGAGAGCCTAAGGCACAAAAATTGGAGTTAGTGCATACAAATATTTGAGAACCAACTTCAGTTTCTTCCCTAGGCATTTCTAACACACAAGAAAAGTGTGAATATTATTGCGTCGACTCAAACATTGCAGCGAAATCATTTCACCTATAAGCAACAAGACCGGAATACGATCACAGAATACGATCACAGAATACGAAATCATAAAAACACAAATTTACGTGGAAAAGAGAAAAAATCACGATGTCACACCAAAGAAAGAATCCACTAAGAAACCAAGAAGAAGAGACAAGCTTTTTCAAGCAGCCATACATCCACAGTAATAACACATTAACACACTCGCAGCACCATTGTTGCTATTTGTTGACGCTTCGCGTTCACCACTGCAGTCAGCACTATGGCTGCTCTACCTGGTCAAGGTACTCTGGCTTCCATTGCTTTGATTGGCTTTCAAAAGCTTCTGTAGCATCCATATAACCACCATGTAACTGCTCTGCGACTTTCTAGCCACCCTGCTCTGCAGCATCTCCAATCATCTTATGGCAGCGCTAACCGCTTCTGCATCTCCAACACTTGACTACATATGTAGCCTCCACATACCAACATACCAACTTGACATGCAGGCAGTCATCGTGCAACTACCATCAGCTCTCCAACCTCCCCACTCCATGACACCTCCGGCCGCCATGGGGCAGCGCTAGCCGCCATGGCAACTTCAGCATCAGCAGCCTTGTATCATCTTCGAAGTCCTAGCTTCAAGATCTCTAACCCTAAGCTCCATACATAGTGATATATAACCCTCCAAATAGCTCCCATCAGCCTCCACCTATCCCTAGGGTCATTGGATGTTGACTACATAGCACACATACACCTTTTGGTCATGCTACGTGTCCAAAGAGCAGCTTCTAGATTGCACAGTCATTGATGGATGCCTGGGCGCACCACTGCAGTCAGCACTATGGCTGCTCTACCTGGTCAAGGTACTCTGGCTTTCAAAAGCTTCTGTAGCATCCATATAACCACCATGTAACTGCTCTGCGACTTTCTAGCCACCCTGCTCTGCAGCATCTCCAATCATCCTATGGCAGCGCTAACCGCTTCTGCATCTCCAACACTTGACTACATATGTAGCCTCCACATACCAACATACCAACTTGACATGCAGGCAGTCATCGTGCAACTACCATCAGCTCTCCAACCTCCCCACTCCATGACACCTCCGGCCGCCATGGGGCAGCGCTAGCCGCCATGGCAACTTCAGCATCAACAGCCTTGTATCATCTTCGAAGTCCTAGCTTCAAGATCTCTAACCCTAAGCTCCATACATAGTGATATATAGCCCTCCAAATAGCTCCCATCAGCCTCCACCTATCCCTAGGGTCATTGGATGTTACTACACATCACACATACACCTTTTGGTCATGCTACGTGTCCAAAGAGCAGCTTCTAGATTGCACAGTCATCGATGGATGCCTGGGCGCACCCATACGTCGAGTCCTCTAGTTGCACATAGCGATTTGGCATGCTCAAGGCTCTATTCTTGCTCCAACACTTTCGGTCCAACATCACTGATCAGCAATTTGATGATGCTTGGTGAGCCCAAATCTCAGCTTGCTATGTTCCTTGGTTGATCTGCTAACGCTTGGGTGTGCCCATGCTTCAGGTTGGGTCATATGTTGAGTGCTTGCGTGTGCCCAAGCATTAGACTCTCAATCCATGCAAATTCTGAAAAATAGCCCTTGTGTTTGAGCGTGTGCCCAAGCGTCGGGATCTCAGCCAAAACCAGGATCTCAAGCATTCCTTATCCCATCATGATGTCGTCCTCAATATCATAAACACTAGAAATGTAATGGGGATGAGTATAGTTTACATATATGCAATTTTATGGCTCAAAATTAAAATTTGTAGGAAATTTGGCATCATGAGTATAGTTAGATTTTATCAAATTAAAATTTCCAATGCACCAGAGTTGAGCTACTAGTTATAACACTTTGATCCTGATGTGTTAGCATACTAAATTTGTAAGAAATAATGATCATATAAAGATTGCATATATAATTAAAAGGTTGCAGTGCACATTCATAGAATACATCTCAAATGAATTTGGGTACAAGTTTTAAGATTACTAAAACCACAAAATCAACATGAGCAAAAACATCACATTCAATGAAAGAGAGATGTACAAAGACCAAGACAGCTCAAAGCCAATGATTTTAAGGCATCGAATGAGACATTGAGTGCAAAGACATAAGCAAGCCAAAAAAGGGAGCTGAACGAAACAATGAGATTCAAGTCGAACCTCAATCTCTAGCTATACATTTAAAAAGGGATTGTGCCCTCTAAAAGAGCATATGCATTATGAGTTTTATTTGTTGCTAACGAATGGTGGTAAATTATAAAGCTAAAAGGAGGCTATACATATGGAAGGCTCGAGCGAGTAAGAGCTTACAATGAAGCAAGAAATATAGTTATTAGCATCAAAACAAACTAGGGATCTGGTGGACCTACATACTGGAAAGAAAGAGCTCCAAAATAAAGGGCGTACAAGCTGAAGCAAGGAGCAATTACTATAAAGTTAGACTGGCCATAAAGGGCTTCCAGTATAGACAAGTGGATTACATGGAGATATTCTCTTTGATAATCAAAATGACATTGATTCATTTAGTGCTGAGCATAGTGGCAGGCAAGGACCTGAACCTGTAGTAGATGGATGTCAAAACAACAATCGTCTATGGTGAACTAGATCATAAATCTATTTGTTGTAGCCACAAGGATTTTAAGCACTCGATAAGAACAATTTGGTGTGCAAGCTTAGGAAGAGCTTGCACGATTTAAATAGGTATCGAGACAAAGGTACAATAAATTTGGCATATTCACGTTGGAGAACCAATACACCCGATTGGATGTCAAGCGGACCATTGTTGCTACTGCAAGCAGCTCAACAATGATTATATGTGGATGATATGTCAATCACGAGAATTGATATGAAAGTTATTCAACACCTCAAAAAGCAACTGTCGAAGAAAAATGAGATGAAAGTTCTTAAAAGCATCAAGTAAATTCTTAGGATGATTATACATAAGATCAGAAAAGTGAAAACTCTAAAATTGAGGCAACATAATTGTATTATGAAAATTCTACAGAGGTTTAACATGAATGTTGTGAAGCCAATCAATACACCATTGGGGAGTCAATTCTATACATCAAAGAACCAAATGATTGAGAATATCCATACTACTCAAAGTCCAACAGATATGTTCACAAAGACGGTGACATCAGACAAACTAAAGCTATAGTTAGCTTTGATGGGCCGTGTACGTGAAGATATAGCAGAGGTTGAGCCACCCCATACCATTATAGAAAGGACATCACTAGAAGTAGAAAAAAGAAGGAATGGCTCTCCAAGTAGGAGAATGTCATGTGGTGGAGCCTCGAGTATTTCAAAGAGAGCACATGAAGATCTCGAATTCATTTGAGGCAAACCAAATGCGAAACAGACTCGACAATGGTGAGGAGATATTCTAGGCACTTGGGCGCTCCAGCTAAAATTGTTAGTGTCAATGGTTTGGTGCTTGGTCACGCCGAAGCATTTGTGTTTAGCAAAATGGTGTATAACCGAGTCTTGGGAGTTCCTAAACATCAGCAATACGAATAAACCGTATAGTGGGCCGAAAAGATAGCCCTTGGGCTCGATGTTTCATTATACAACAAATAATACCTGAAGACCCAGTGCTTGGGAATGCCCAAGAACCAAGGGCAAAAGTCTCATCAGCCTGCCTTATAAGGGAAACGAAGGGCTAAAAGCTTGGGTGCGATTAAAATCAAGACAGAGTGTAACTTGCGTTGATACAATTTTAGGCTCCAGAATGAAGCCTAATTTAGCATTTTTGAGGTTCAAAAGACCTGGGGTATATATACCCTTAATATGGTAGGGTTTGTGTAAAAATGGTGTTTGTCTGCTAGAGAGAAAAATAACAAAAATCAACGTCTTCCTTGGAGTGAAGAGCTCTATTTTATTGTTGGAGTTGTAAGTTTGTATTACCTTCATCCTTATACTAAATTTTCTAGTGGTGATAGCTCTATAGTTTTCCCCTGCCTTGGAGTTTTTTATCAAAGTCTTGTGTAACTTGTGTTTTTCTTGTGTTGTGTTTGTTTAGGACATTTGGCAATTTGTCTATGTTTGTTTTTGTTCCACTTGTGATTGACCTCAGAATTCTCGATTGAAGTTTATAATATTTCCATAGATGCACAACCTTTGCACTCATCCATCCCCTAATATCATAATTAGTATCGGAGCGTCGTGCATTGAGATCAAAGTTCTAATGAGAGAAATGGCGACCCTAGGACTCGTGTCCCATACAATCCATTTGGGCATGCCATGTGTCCAATCAAGCAATCCCAGTACTCCAATTTCCTATACAATTTTGCATTCGTCGTTTGGCGCTTGGGGGCGCCCAAGCATCGGGATCTCGAAACGCTTCAGCTGGGTTGAAATGCACAAAGCACTTGGGCGTACCAAAGCCTATGTCAAGGCTTCAGCTTAGTTCAGCTGCTAGCGCTTGGGCGCACACAAGCGCCAATGTTTGTCTTCAGCTCTGTTGTATGAAGAAGTGTCGGCGCTTGAGTGCCTTAGGCGCGTACAAGCCTCGGCCCTCCATATTTGATCAATGCATCCAACGCTTGGGCATGCCCAAGCCGCGATTAGCTAAGATCCAGGAACAACTCCTCAACACTTGGGCACACCCAAGCCTTTTGTTGTTGAGCACTCCCAAGCACTTATGTGCGCCCAAACATTAGTTCCTAGGTCAATCCAATTCCTTCAACAATTTTTAGGCTGACTTGATCATCAGATTCGCGCCTAGCTCACACTCGGTTGATCCGTGACTACCTGAAATCACTCCAAGCTCCACAACTAACCCATGATTTATTCAAAGCCCACTTTATTCAATTCACTCCAAGTTCTACAACTAACCCATAAATCATTTAAAGGTTAATCCTTTGCTAACCAAATTCACTCCAAGCTCCAAAAACTAACCCATGATTCATTCAAAGGGGTGCTCGAGGATGAGTCCAACGAGAACAGAAACCTCGTGCGGGACAAAGGGGTAAAAGCTTGTTTGATTTTCCAGTGCGAATGCGAACCCCCCGGCGACGGCGGGCGGCGGCGAATGCAGCGACGACCGACGAGGAGACCGAAGGTTTTTTGGATGTGAACTTGGCTCTAGGGTAATAAAGGAGGAGTCCTCTAGCAATTAGAGTGTTATATACAATAACCCCAATAAGATCATTGGGGTCAAATCGACAATGAGAAAAATGGAGAGAGCATAATGGTGGGGATGATTATGGTGATGGTGATGGTGATGCTGATGATGATGGTATAAGGAAGGATGATGATGAGTACGACAATGTTGATGATTAAGATTGTAATGATAGCGGTGAGTACAACAAGTAAGGTGGTGGTGTTGATTAAGATGGTAGTGATGGTGGTGAGTACAAAATGTGCTGATGTTGATTAAGATGATAGTGATGGTGGTGTGATTAGATGATGGGGATGATGGAATGTTGATGTGATGATGGGCATAAGCTTCTCCTAGCTCAAGGGCCTAATCGGGCAGAATTGCATGCTCCTTTACGGGTTCAGGTTCATTGCACTTAAGACCTCACCACATCCAACTCTAGCTTGCTTGACGCACTTCAAACTGTAGGTCCAAGTTCACTCAAACTCACTGCACCACTTTGGGTTGCACTCATGGCTTCACAAAACAAAAAACCTCACTTTTAGGCCTGAGTGCAGGTAACAACTTCTTCACCTTGGCAACAACCTTCATAGTCCTTGAGGCACATGGTGTGGCTCAGCACTGCCTCATGGTCACATCATGAACCCACTAATATTTGAGTAGTCAATTATTGGTTCATTTCAAATGCCTTGTGCATGAACAATGTTACAACGTCAACTGCCAGTGGGTCTCTTCTTCACCCACTTCAAAAGAACAGTCTTCCTTCCTCTAGTGGTTTGCACATCCAAGTGTCATACGAGACTTTGCACCAGTAACTACACCTTGCTACTCTTGTCCAACTCCCACTCACATCAAGCACATTGCAACCTAGAAAACCTATTGGGCACACTCCTTGGTTCCTGAGGCTCAACCCGTCTCACCAAAGCCTCCACACTTCAATTTTTTCCCAACTGCCGAACTCCTTGTCAAGAACGAACTTGACTCTCCTCTCACTTGTTCATGTTTTCTTTTGAGATGAGAGATATGAACCCTCTCCCTTTGTGCCCTTCAAACATATTTGTCATTGCTTGAGTCAAGCACATCACATATATAGTGGCCTAACTTTGCTCCCTCATGCAACTACCAAAGCACCTTTGTTCACCTTCCAGGAATCCTCTGTGAGCTTGGTCGCAAATCCAGTTCATGTTAGGAAGAATATACAAGTGCTTCACTCTTTAGGAGCTCTCTGAGTATATCTAGCCCAGCTTATAGCTTCTCCCTCTTCACCATAGCACTCAGCTCAAAACCTTCAGCCACCAGTACAGCACAAATCACATAACATACGCATACAAACCCTCAGCATTTATTAGGTATAGCCATCCAAACAACCCCCATCTAACCCTAAAGTCATGCATGTTGGCAACATATCCGACACACTCCAGCTGGGCATGTCATATGTCCAATCAAAAAATCCCAGCACTTCAATTTCCTCTAGAAATTTGCAATCGCTACCTGTCGTTTGGGTGCTCCCAATGTCGGGTCTTGGATCGCTTTAGTTGGACTGAAATGCTCAAAGCACTTGGGTGCACCCAAGCCTCTGTTCAGGCTCCTGCTTGATTTGTCTATTGGCAAGCATGCCCAAATTTCCATCTTTGTTTGTGTAGTCTGAAGAAGTGTCTTGGACGCTCTTAAGCCTCTAACGGTCGTATATGATCAATGCCTCCAGCACTTGGGCGCGCCCAAGCCTCGATCTGCTGAGATCCAGGAACAACTCCTCAGCGCTTAAGCGCGCCCAAGCCTTTTGCTATTGAGCACTGCCCCAACGCTTAGACGCACACCCAAGCATCAGCTTCTCAGCCAGTTCAATTCCTTCAGCAATTTTCAGGCTCACATAATCTAATTTGCGTCCAACTCGCACTTAGTTAATCCGCGGCTAACCCGAAGTCACTCCAAGCTCCACACCTGTCTCTCCAAGCTCCACGCCTATCCCATGATTCATTCAAAGGCCACTTCATTGCACTTGAGACCTCACCACATCCGGCTTGCATCAACGCACTTCAAGCTATAAGTCTAGGTGCACCTAATCTCATTACACTAATTTGGGTTGCACTCAAGGCTCCACAAAACACTATTTATTTTGCTCTCTTCCATCCACTTCATTTCTTGAGAACTAAAACATTTATCCTCCTATGAATCACAAAAATTACTAACTTAACAAATTTAATAGTAAGAGTACTAATATTCTAAGCGAAATGTAGCAACCTTTGCATACTTCTCATTGCATTCAAACAAACTAATATATCACTTCATGAGGACATACTAGCTCAAATTGATAACATAATTAATTAAACTAAAAAGTCATTAAGAAGCGCCAACTACATAAATCAACATAATTTCTTGTACATTATAAACATATGAATTCAAGTATTACTTCAAGGAAACAAATGCCAAGCAGCCATCAACAAGCTGTAACATTCTTGTAATGAAATTACATAAAATTTGCATTAGGTAAGAAAACAAAACACTAGGATAAATAAAAATGGATGAAAATATATGTCAAAAGCATATACAACATAATAACAAAAAAAACATAAAAGTGATTTTACATACATAACACTTCATTTTTTAATAAATGCCTATTAAGTATCAGATCAATAAATATTACAACAACATCACTAAAACAGTAAGAAAATACAATAAAACCCTTTCATTTCCTCTTACAACTTTATGTGGCAGTCAGCGCCAAAGTGTAACCAACATTTGTTGCCAACTGCTACAACTCCAACGGAAAAAGAAAAAGAGGAATGAATGACTACTTTTGCTTTGCAGTATTTGATTGTTTTGTGTTGCATTTGTAATATTTAACAATTATGAGCTTAATGGGCTAGGCATGTAAGAAAATAAGAGTTCAAATTTCTAGTCTTCTTTAGAATAAGTTCCCATAAATTTAAAAGCAAAATAACATACACATTCTAGAAAACCCCATGTGAATATGAAAAATAGAGAACCACAACAAACTTAATGCAAGGATTTAAAAAAAAAAACTAAATAACCCAATAAGTTAATTGAGGCATAATAATTGATAATACTCGAGCAACAAGGATATTATGATGAAAACCTATGAACACAAAACCATTTCTCTTGAGCTTTATAAACCCTATAGAAAATAAGAGTTGAAGATGATTTAAGCATGGTTTGGTATTTGAAGGAGAAAAGCAAATGTTTCAAAGAGTTCCTAGATACAAGAGATCAAATAGTTCATATAAAGCATATGGTAGGTGGAGGTTGAGATCAACAAACAAGGGAACACACTTCCCAAAATCTAGAATGGGCTTAATTAGCAACCTATGTAAAAATGCTTAATTAAATGATTGTTTAGAATAAGCCCTTGAGAGGCTTGAGCCCAAATACATTTTTCTATAAATACATATTAGGGAATCATAATGGACTAATAGATAACTAAATCAAATTAGCACACAATACAAAATATTTGTTAATATAATGATAGTAATTTATACAATTGATCTTAAAAAATTGCTAATAATTGCTTATTACATTTACAACAACCTTTCATTAAATAGCATCTTATTAAATTTTAAACAACATAGCAATCTTCTCTACACAATCCATTAAAAAACTATACTAGAAAACATTAATACTATTACATATTATATGACTAAACGGACCAATCCTTCCCTAAAAATTGAATTATCTAGTATTATTTAGCTAGACATGTAACATTTAATGCTACAATGGAATCATAACAGTTCTAGTAAGGAAAATTTAATTTAAGGAACGATAATGAGTAATGCAAGAAAACAAGGCGTGCAAAGACCCAAACACAGAGTTCTCTCTAATCTCTCCAAAAATAAACAAGTAGAAAAGTTAATATAAAATTAATAATAGATTACCACAAATAAAAATCTATAACCAAAATAATAATTTAAAAGGAAGAGAAAAAATCTACAAGCACTCATTCCATCCATCTAATAGATAAGGACTACCAAAATAATTATAATTTATAAGAAGCACATCAACAATCATAGTCACACATACTTCTTTTTCTAAATCAAAACATCCTCAACATCATCAATATTAGAAAGGATTTCACATACCTATGCAATTAAATCGTCTGAAGTTTGCCTTATGTGTTCATCAAAGAGTTGTGCTTTCTCCGTCAATTTCACAATCATTTCCTCTGCAACCTTATTAATTGCTTTAGGCAAATACTCCTCCATTCTATCAAACCATTCACCCAATGTCATATTATCCATACTAACCTTTGCCTCATCAGCCATAGGGTTATTTTCTCCAAGCCCTGGTAGCAGCGTCTTCTCAGAAACAACTTTGTGTTCTTTCGATATAGTATGCACATTATTCTCCACCTCCTCAACTCTAGGGCTGTTTTCACCGGACACAGCTAGCACCTCTTCCTCAGCCCCATCTTTTTTTTCTTTCAATTGATTCTTCACCTTTTCTTTCGAATTCACAAACTCAGAACTTGAAATTATCATAACATCACCCTCATTCTCCAATATTTTTGCCAAAGACCTCGTCACCCTACGTTCCACCCTCACCGAATCTAAAGCCCTATCTTTACTCAAATCCTTGATAGACTTTCCGCCAAATTTTCCTCTAGTCTTCCCTCTCCGCCCTTTTTTCGAAGTTTCATCCTCCTGTTCCTTGTCCTCGAGCATTACCTCCATTTTTGGCCTCGGTGGCAAACTAGATTTCGAAGATACAAGTGGTTTGGCCACGAAAGCGTAAATATTGACAGACAAAGAGGTCGTCTCACCGATCTTAATCGTGTCTCCATCAGAAAGGTAGAAGGGCTCATTTGGCGGAATAAGAAATTCATTAACGTAAGTTCCATTGGATGATCCAAGGTCCCTGACAGCCCAGCGATCATTTTTAGGAAGTAAGCAAACAGTAAGATGCTTCTGAGAAATGCCAGGATCTTTGATGACGAGAGTGTTACCCTTAGCTACGCGGCCAATGTGGATTACAGTTCCCGAGTTGCACGCGAGCTTTGTTCCTGTTTTTGGGCCCTTGTCGACAAAGAGAGAGAGAGTGGAGCTTGCCATGGAAGATAACACGAAGAAGACGAAAACTGGAGCAAAATGATGGCGGATGAAGTGGCCGAACGAGATATCGGCAGGGATATCTATAGGGCATCTAGGGCATGAAATTTTATTTTAGAATTCTAATTTAAGTGTTTTACGTATAAAGTTAAATTATGTGATAAAAGTTTTACTAAACTTTAAGACCCCCTAAAATTTTTATGCCCAAATATGTCTATTTTGGAGTGTTCTCGATCTCGAAAGGAGGAACGCACTAAGAAGGAGAACATTGGAACAAATCTCTCACAAGCTTCTTCTCATTCAAAGTTTGTTCAGATCAATTCATCGGGTAACGAAGCTCGTTCATATCGACTCATTCGAATCGATCCGCCTTATCAATTTGTCCTTATAGAATCGTTTGGATTAATTTGTTCTTATCAATATGTTTAGATCGATTCGTTTGAATCAATTTGCCAGGAGACGAAGCCTGTTATCGTTCAAATCATTGGACCTAAAAGAAGAAGCTTGCTCTTATTGATTTGTTATCGTTTGAATCATTGTTCTCTTTCTCGTTTGAATCATTGGCTCATTCTCATTCAATTTGAAGCTAGCTTTTATTCGCTAGAAGACAGCACAGATCGCTCGTCCACTAGAAAGCACAAATAAGAAATGTTTTGTAGCGAAAAAATTAATAAGAATACTCAGCAACATACTAACAAAACTAAAAAAATTGTTGATGTCATGTCATTACATCAAAACAAGAATAAAATATTAACCATAAGAGAAAACTTTTGTAATAATTGTGAGTAATCTTACCCCCAAATTAATAGAAATATTATACTATGCAATTTAGTTATTTCCAAACCTAACAATCAAAAAAATATAAAATAATCAGATTTCACTTTATTCAGATCACATTGGAATCATATTACATTATACTTAAAATCCTCCATTCCAAACTGCCCATGTGTATTAACTTAATATTATTAAAGGATTGTGTTGAATATTAGATGTTAGTGTTTTTGTTGTTGCTGAAGTGTTGGATGGTACCATATTGAAGTTTTGATTTCTTTAGCACAAGTTGCTACCTTTCATGAATTAAGACTTTAGCTAATGCACAATATTTTAACAACTTTAAGCTTTAACCTAAAATTCATATATTTTATATTTGGATGGGTGGGAATGGGATCAATACACAACTCCATTTTATTGAAAGGGTTATATATACCTTAAAGTAAGGATCAATTTAGTTGATGCATGATTTTGTATCTCCATATTGTGGTACACTATATCACCTAAAGGAATAGTCAAACTACGAACCTTTCGATGCTATGGAATTATTTAATCTTAAAAATTTTATGGAACTAGGGATTTAGATCAAAGAGGAAATGAGTAATAAATTTTCACTCATCAAAATTTAAATTTTTTAATTTATTTAAATCAAGTTATTTTTCCCTTCATCTCCAAACATGGAGTCATATTTTTTTAGTAGTAATATTCTTTATACATGATAGAAGATTTAGATGTGCAGACATATTTTTTATCTTAGTTTCAATAATAAAAGTAATATAATATTATTGTGCATAAATATTAGAAAAAACATATCTTCATTATGACTAATCATTCATAGTATCCTTAATATATACTTTCCTCCCCGTATTTTATGTAACAACTCAAATTCTTAAACTCCAAGATATCGTTCGCTTTGGTCTTACAATCTTCAGGATTTTGTTCTTATAAAATAAATTCATAGTAGGTCATACATCATAGGATTGCTCTCATCTGAACACGCTTAACTTTGAAGTTTTTATCAAGAATTTTATCGTTATTTGAAAAAGGCATCTCGATGTTTAAGGATTCCGCTTAATACTACTTATGTTGGTCATTACAAACTTAAGTAACTGACTTCCTTGTCAATATTGACACACAAATCCAATAAACATACATTAAGCAGATAAATCTATAGGTAGCCCCTGCAGGCTTAAGAGATACTTTCAATCATGTAGCACTTTAATCATCATTGGTTCAAGAGGTCACTCTAGTGGAGCGGTACTTTGCCATGTATGTTACTTAGATCCTATTTAACACCCTATGGCTTATTCTGGTATCATTTATAACTGTTCAAATTCATAAGTACTAAGGTATTATCTGGTTTGGCCTTACAAGCCTCATGGTTTTGTCCTCGAAAAAAAATTCATAGTACATAACCCATCCTGAGAATGTTTTTACATGAGCATGCTTAACTTTAGAGTTTTTATCAGGAATTCCACCATTATCTGTAAATGTGCATCAATGTTCAAGGGTTCCCATTAATATTATTTAAGTGGGTCGTTACATTAATCATTAAAATGTGGATTTATTCATCTGAAAAAGATACATTATATGACAAGCACCTATTATTAAAAGTACATAAGAGAATCTAGTGAAACATTATTTCATTCGCATGCAATTGTTGTTTGGTTTTAGGTTTGCAAGCAGTCGTATTAACACTTTAAATTTTCGAGTACATGCGGCATATCAAGTAGAAAAATGGACAAAAGCAAATTAAGTGTATTAAAGTGAAGGTGTTATATAATATGTGTAAAATGTACATTTCTTGTAAATTTTGTTATCTCTTATTTAGTGAAATAGTCTAAGCAAAGAAGTTGTTCTAGTAAGATAATTTGATTGATAATTTTCATGTTGGGCCCATATATAACTTTAATTTAGATGAACCGACAACTTATTTAATATAAGAAGAAATGGTAAGAGGAATCACTTTCTTATTCAATCCAAACATTAGATTGGATTGACTATGGAGTTTATTCAAACCATATAGACATATTATGATAAATCATTATTCATTTCAAAATATAACTTAGGATATACAAATAATTCATTTTCTTTATTCAATTACATTAAGATGAATTCATTTCTTATTTACCCCAAACAATAGTATACATCTAGAAAATTTTAGCTATATTTTAAATTAATATGATTATCAAGAGAAAATCTTGTTTATTTTTCTCTTATAGTAGTATGGCGGCCTGATGTCGGGTTAGCAATGACTAACTTGGCATCATGTTCCACTAACTGTAGGATAATATTGAGAAATTTAAAGGAAAAGGGAAAATGACATGTAAAAGTGTGAAGGAAACACATCACATTCATAAATCCAAATTTTCCCCAAAAATCAAAAACCTAACAGAATTACATTCAATGTTCATTTAAAATGCACGGCTTTTAAAAATAAAAATAAATAAAATTAAGTAAAAATGATGATGGTAGTCAACTACAACTCCAAATCCCTTGGTAAACTGTCAGACCTCACCACCCGGCTCATTCTTCAAAACTTGACCTAGCATCATAAATACAACAACTTTAAATTACATGGCTTTTAAAAATAAAAATAAAGAAAAGTGATGATGGTAATTCAACTGCAACTCCAAATCATCTAGTAAACATGTCATACCTCACCACCCGACTTGTGCTTCAAAACATGACCTTAATCATAAAGATAATGTTGAGATTGGAATACCAATAATTAGATATTGCTATAAGTCTTTTAATAGATATTTCATATTACACTCTTTAGTATTATCAAGTGGTAAGCAGAAAATGGCACAAGATAATTGTAAGAAATATAGTTTTAGTACAAAGAAAGTATTTTTCTCAATTCATATATAAAACTTGTCATTGCATAATAATTCAAGTATGTTCCAGTTGTTTATTTCATTCAACAAATCATGTGCAAAATTGTTAGTTTCGTGCAACAAACAAAATATAAGAGGATGTTGGTTTCTCCCAACTAACTTAGCATAACACGCCATTGATTCCACACAACCAACCAAGCTTAAGAGGATGTTGATTTCCCTCCACCAACCAAGCATAACACACTGTTAGTTCCGCACAACCAATCAAGCTTAAGAGGATGTTGGTTTCTCCTAACCAACCAAGCATGATATACCATTGGTTCCATACAACCAACCAAGCATCAACATAAGTTATGCTTGAAGCGATTCAAATAGCAGCAAAGGCATAAAAAGGCCAAAAAGTGATATGCACATATATATGGATGGGTACCTTTGTTCTTAGTTGACTTAAAGGGGTGTTAAACTTTGTTTGAGGGAATTTGCATTGATTTATTTATACTTATTAATACTAAATTTATTATGAACATATTGTTTGTATAAAAAGATGCTTTTTAGACTTAGAAGGTCTAAGTGATCAACATATCTTAGATCTTAGCAGAGGTTCTCGACAAATTTGGCTAAGCGCCTATAATGAGCTAGATTGAGCTAGCTTAGCTGGGACAACAATTTTTGATAAGTGCCTAGATTAGGCTAGCTTGGGCAGCCTAATTGAGCTAACTTTAGATTTAAGGTCTTAAGTGCAAATTTTTAGGTTGAAAATATCTAAATACTTATTTAAGAGTGATGTTTCGATCAAAATCAAATTTGGAGGTTCATGGGTCACTCTGGGCTAAGGTGGTTTGGGCTAGCCCTTGGCTAGACCATTTGGCCAAGTGATCCCTAAATGAACCTGAATTTTAAGCTTTTATTGAGTAGTAATGAGGTTACTATGACTTATGACATTAATTTAAGTCACTTTGGCTAAGTTATTAAGTCAACCCTAATTTGGGTCAAGTTGGACTATCTTGAGCAAGCCCAAATGGTCTTAAATGGATTAAATGGGTTATATGCCCAAAATTTGAACATAAATTTCTCCATAAGGCATATGAAAGTGGTTTGTACATTTGGATTGGCCAAAACCATCATTTATAGTATTTTGGCTTTTTTGGGTCTAGGGGTAGGTTTGGGCTAAACTAAGCTAGCCCAAATTAATCTTCTTGGGTGGGTTCCAAAAAAATCTCTTGGCTTTTTTATGGCTTAATAGACTCATAATGAATATTACTGGCCTGAACCATTCCCATAAGAGGGTATCCAGGCTAGTTTTGGTATTGGGCCCACTTGGGCTAGCACAAGTGGGCCTAAATAAGACCATTGGTCTTTTAAGACCCCATAATCACATTTGGGCCTTTTAGCGATCATTTAAGCATAAAAGATCATAGCTTGAACTAATTGGCCCACATACGGGATACTGCTCTAGTCAGTTCAAGATCTAACTTGGGAAAGCTCAAGCTAGCCTATTTGGGTCAACTTGCCAATTAAGGAGTTTTTGACCCATATGGCCACTTATTAGCATCACAATAGACTAGGGCGAGTGGGTTATCCTACAAGTGATGATTAGGGTTGGGCTTGGTCTAGTTCTAGTCCAGTCAAAACTTGATTTATTTGTGTTGGGGTCATGATGGCTTATTATTAAGCTCTTACTATAATAACCCATGATTATTACATAAATTTTTAATCACCAAATTAGCTTAAGGACCTCACCATTAGCCTTAAAATAGTCTTAAAATCAACCCCTGAAATTTTGGTAGAAATCGGAAGTCATTTGAATACGATCTATATTTTAATCAATTTAATTAAATGGAAAATTTATATAAACCTCAAATCAAAAATTCGACTTCATTTTTGGATTCATCATACCCAAATTAGCTAATGATGAAATCTTCAGGAATTTTTGGAGATTGTTTGATTGATATTTTGCATTTAATTTAGGGATGGCTTCGATTCGAGTTCGAGCAATTAAGGCTTAACTCGAACTCAAAAATTTCAAGTTAAGCTCGACTCAGACTCGACTCCAACTTGAATCGAGTTCGCGTCAAGTCAAATTGAACTCATTCAAATTTGAGTTCTAGCTGACTCAAACTTGAATCGAGATAGCTTGAAATATCATTTTAATTCAAAATTTTTGAGTTCGAAGTTGAAAAATATGAACATATTTTTTTTAAAAGTCTATAAATTTTAGAACTAAACAATACAGTAAATAGTATATAAAGTCAAGATCTCCAATATTCTACAATCCAGTATAAACTCATAGTCATAGTCCTATAAAGTCACCCATTAGAACTAATCAAGTTCTAATTTAAATCAAATAGTGTTGCCTACAAAAGTTAACAAATTAATCAATCACCCTAATTATTGTATTTATTAACCAAAAACTAATCTTGATAAATAAATTAAGGTTAAGGGATCAAGGGTTTAAACACCAAAATATGGTGTTTACACCTCTTAACCCAAGGAACTAAAGTCTAAGGATCTAAGATTTCTCAAACTCTCACATACTAAAGATTAAGACAAATCTTATTAAGTATAATTAAACTCAATAAGATGGATCTTCTAATCTTAAACTGAATTCAAAAGACAAAATAATCAAGATTAAAACTTTAGGACCTAGCTCTAAAAATAAAAAGCTACAATCCAAACTAGACTTAAGCTATTGAGTAATCTCATTACTCAATAAAATAGAACTTAAGAATTTTAAGCTAAAGAATTAAGGGATTAATCATTAAGAAAGAACTTTAAAGATGTACATGAAAGTTTATTTAAGGAATACTTATAAACTTGAATGAAGTTTAATGAGATTTAAATTGATTTAATAAGTTAATAATTCTAAAGATGAAGTAAATGTGGATTCTCACATTCACGTTTCAACACTTAGGTTATTTAAGCTAATAATTCAGGATAATTAGGATTGGGCTTATAAGGCTAAATTGAAGGTCTAATTAGCCTTAAGTTGATTAAAAATACTAATTATACTAATTTTAAGGCTATAGGACAGATTAGAATGCTTAAGTTTAACTTTAAACAACACTTAGTAAAAATGATCAAAATGCTCCTCATTAAGGATCTCAAATGAGACTTAAAGTTCTAGGATTCCAAATTGAATTCTTCTAATGCCAAATGATTTCTTGCTACCTAATATGCGGATTAACACTAAGAATATTCAATTTGGTTAAGGTTTGGGGTTAATGAGCTCTAATTAGGGTTTAAGCTTATTAATGAGTGTTTAGCAAAAGTAATTAGGGAAACCTTAATTTTATGATATGATTAGGTTATATTCAATCTAAGAAACTCATAGATACTAAAATAATTCAAATCAGGAGTCAATTGACATAATTATCAGCTAATTAGGGAAAGCCCTAAAAATGATAACTTAAGGGTGGTCAAAATCTTATTTTTACTAACTGATATCCAAATCAAGTAAAATCAGTGGCCATGTGTTCTCTATAACACACTGAGTATAATGATAGTAGATATGATAAATTTGAACTTCAATTGATTAAAATAAGATTTAATTATGTTTAGGATAATTAGTGAGTGATTAGTGAAATTAATCATAAAAAATAGTCTAGTGAATGGTTAGAGACCTAAAATATTAAATTTGGCTAATAATTAAGCTTAATGCTCACTAATCTATTTTCAAGATAATTCGGCAAGATTAAGGAAACTATTTAAAGAAACTTAAATATTTTTATAGATTAATATTCTATACATTTGTAACAACCCAAATTATTATCCAAGTTAATTAGAACTAATCCAAGTCCTAATTTTGATCTTAGTGCACTAATTAAGTTATTAGGAGTTTACCACCAAGACTTAGTCTAAATTAGGAGTCAATTGGATCAAACCTTGATTTTGGGAAATCTAGGAATCCTGGAAATTGATTTTATTAAATTGACCTCAAATTAAAAATCAGACTTCGTCATTGCGTTCATCGCCTCCAAAATAGTTATGGGTGATATTTTGGTGGCAATCAGAAATCATCGAAAACCTGTCGAATATTTAATAATATTTAAATACTCTAAAAATTAGGAAAATAAAATACGACCTCACTGTTACGTTCATCATCCCTCAATTAGTTAGGGGTGAATATTTGGACATTTTTGGAAGTCCTTTTAATTAATTAAAATTAATTAAGAAAATCAAAATTTAAAATTTATTAAATTAATTCAATTATTATTTATATTCTTTCGCGGCGCCGTTAACTCCCTGGTCCGCTGTAAATTGTTCACGCCGTTAGATCCATCCATCTGATCAGACAGTCGATCCAGACCGCCTGATCGACGTGTCTTCTTCCTTGATCGCATTGCGGTGTGTCGCTTGCGGAAACGCTGTAGCTCGCAGCGGCTCAGCCTAAACCGGCACCTCCCCAGCCTCGCAGCCTCCACTGTCAACCCTATTAGAACTACTTCTTCACATCCTAGCATTGTTTACTTAAAATCAGGATCTTTCAAGAACGTACAATATCCTGAAGACCCCTGACCATCCATCTTCATATACACAGTATATCCTCGATCTCCATTCGATTTTCACAATTTCTTTTTGTATCGCAATTTCATTCAGCTGATTGACAAATTCATGGTTCGAATTCAAGTTTGATCAGTGGTATTTTAGGTTTGGTACACATTATAAATCGTTAACCCTCTGTTCGCCAAGACCTGGTGCCTATGGTTTGACCTCACTGCCGTCACGCCGCACCTCTTCCATTTGCCAGACAATGGATGGGTAGGTAAAACCAAGTCCTGCCTGAAGGTGTGCGAGCCGAGCTGTCTACTGTCGGGGATGCATCCTGAGGGCCTGCCCTAAGTCCCAGTATCAGGGTTGAAGAAGAAAAGCCGAAGCGTCCCGGGTTCGAGTCGGGTCAGGCCCGACCAGCGAGAAGCAAAGTTCAGGTCCACGTGTCACGCCTCGTCAGCTTGACATGGGCCCGCCCCGCGTGGGCTGGTATCCCCAGAAGGGGCCGCGTGTCAGCCACATCAGTGTCCGAAGACCACACCGTGGGGGCCAGGTCGCGTCCGCTAGTGTTAGACGTTAGTCTGTGGTGGGTCCTATCGCTGATCTGCACCTAATCAGGCTGCACCACATGTTCTGATGGGGGCCCTATGATCCCTCAGGCATCCGCTTGTGAGTCCCAATCACAGAATTACAGCCTTTCCAGTAGTGCCACGTGTCCGGAGTGGGACCCGTGTCCCCTCCGTCGTCAGCATGTGGGTCCCCGCGACTCTGACCTGACCAATCAAGGCGCGTCGCATATGCAGATGTGGTTCGCAGTTTATTTATTAATTTCTTATTATGTTAAATATAATTTAATTAAATTATGTTACAGTAAGCATAAATTAATGTAAATGGAATTAAATGAAATCAGAACTTTAAACCATCATAACTATTAATCAATAAATCCAAATATATTAAATATATATCTCATTTTAATTAGAAAAATAAGAGAAATATTATGGCAGTGTCAATTTTTTTGTAGGATGCCTAAATAACATAGTGATATATTAGGACCTCCCTCACATGTACCAAAACTTCCCCTAGCCATAATTTTGTACACAGTGACTTAAATTTAGTCAATATCAGTCTCATTTTAATCAGAAGAATGTCTAATTTAATCTGAAAGTATTAGTTTTGTTATCTAGCTATTAGTTTAACTGATCACTTTTAGGACCATCACTAATTATCCTTAAAACTCTAGAAATTAAGATGCCTATAACTTAGCAATTTAAACTCCAAATTAGGTCATTCAAAATACTATATAGACTAGAAAATCACCACTAATAGTAAATTGAAATAAAATTAGGGTTTCGACTACTATAAACCCTAAGTTGACCAAAATATCCGTAACCTTAATTAAGTCATAACTTGACTAATTAATATCCAATTTGGGTCTATTATCAGTTAAAGTATTCAGTGTGTTATAGGGAAGCAAGCTATAGCCACTAAATTTATTGAATTTAGAGATTAAATGGAAAAGTTAAGCTTTTGACCCCTCTTAATCCTGGAAATGACACATTTACCCCTAATCTTGGAACACTTATAGCTTAACCAATAGATCTCAGAATTTAGTGTTCTTGAGCTCTATGGAATCCTTGAACAACAAAAAATAATAAATTCACAAATTTTAAATTTTATTAGGTGAAATTACTAAATTGCCCCCTTAGGTCAAATTCCTTAGTTTGGACCTATATGACTCAATTCTTATCCAGATTTAGTGTGCTTACTGTCTATCTTCATGTTAGATAGTAATAAATTATTTAGTGTCAAGAAAATTCAATTTGGAATAATAAATCAAAAAGTAGCTTTTTGGACCCTTAAGTAGGGGTAAAATAGTTATTTTGCCCAAAATTTAGGTTAAGTATTCTTAACCTCTAAAATATCATTTAGATCATTAAAATCAGTAATAAACTTGATTTAAAATTAATTTAAGTCATAACTTTTATAATTTGAGTAATTTGATAAAAATCTTAATTTAGGCTTAGAAATTCCTAAGGATAATATGCCTTATTTAGCTAAAATTCATTCTTAACTTCCCTAAATAAATAAAAATAGCAAATGAAAATAAACTATAATAATTTCCATCAAATTTCCTTAAGTCAATTACCTTAGGAGCTCTTTAGGATTTACACCTCACATTAGGACCTTTCCATAAGATTAAGGTTAGATCTATGTTAGGTTTCATTTATTGAATGAAGTGGGTTATTCAATGATTGAACCTTAGTTTTATTAACTCCTATATTTTCATAATTTAATTCTGATTATTTTATCTTTTGACCTTAGATCAAGAATAGGAAGATCATCCTATTAAGTTTGATTATATTTAATAGAATTTGCCTTAATTATTAGTTCATATTTAAACTTAGACCCTATATCCTTAAACTTTGCCCATTGGATTATGTGATTAACTCCAATATATGGTGTTTAATTCATAATTTATAGTTTAGGAGATCTTGATCATATCATAGACTAAAACGTCTAAATTTATTTATTAGGATGTGATGATTTATTATTGAACTTATAGTCATTGTTGATTGAACTAAATTAGAACTTGATCAATTCTAATTACTTTTAACTTATAAGGCCATGCTTCCAAGTTACACTCGATAGCAGAAATTGAAGATCCTGAATTTGCGTAACTTGGAATAGTTAGAGAACATGGTCAGTTTTAATTGTGTAACTTGGAATAATTGAAGATCCTAAACTTGTGTAACTTGGAATAGTTGGATATCTTGATCATATCATAGACTAGAATGTCTAAATTCATTTATTAGGATGTGATAAATTATTATTGAACTTATAGTCGTTGTTAATTAAACTAAATTAGAATCTAATCAGTTCTAATTTTTTTTAACTTATAAGGCTGTGCTTCTAAGTTACACTCATTAGTAAGAATTAGAGATCATGAACTTGTATAACTTGGAATAGTTAGAATGGTTTAATAGATAACAACTAATGTCACCTGATATAGTAGAGTCCCTTGCTCACTATTGATTACTTATGGTCACGCATTCATTGTATTTTGTGCCTTTACCTTGGACATGTCATTTAAGATAACATTGTTGCATGAAAAGAAAACTTAAAAAAAATTGGACAACATATATATTGGGTTCAGTATTTAGGTTAACTCTGGTGTACATTTACTCTAATGGATAGAGGTAAGGAGAAATAAGGGATAACTTAGCATTACTCATTGAGGAGTATTGTATTAAGTTTGGAACCCAAAAAATCTTATAGACGTGCTTGACTCCTCAACTGCTTCTGGATGTGTCCACAGGTGCAAAGTAAAATAACTAAATTTTACTACATTTGTATTTACTACCTCCTCAGTCCCACTTATTCAGTTATGTTCTGCCCTAAGCAAGGAAAGGCATTGGGAATGTTACTGTGTCCCAATTGGCCAATTTCTGATAAGGCAGTTTATACATACCTATTTTCTATTTACTATTTTACTAATACATATTATTTTAGTCAGCCTTACTTTACCTACTTACTCGTATATTGTATGTGCTAGATTTTGTTGCTGCTTACTGTGTGTATCACAATCAGATTATTTATCTTTAAATCTGCATATATCATATGATCATCAGCATGCTCAGGGTGTAGTTTTTTCTTTCAATACTTTTGTTTACTTTATTTTTTTATATGTATGCCTAGCCTTATTTTAGTTTATTATGAGGTATATTATTTGCCTTATTCTTCTTGCTTAGTTAAAAATGCTTTATTTATAACTTTTCATTTATATTGTGCTTATTTCTCCTATGCTAGTTAGGTTTATATTATTAAGTAAATTGTGACATTGATAAACTTATGAAAATTTATTAGCTTAAAATGTACTTAGATAATTGTCTAATAAGATTTTTCTTTTTTTGGATGGGGCTTTGGCATTGTGAAACAAAAAATATCAAAATCAGATCATTTTGAGGAGCTCGTGCCTGAAGATGAGCCATTCTTAGAGGAGCAACCGGGTGAAGCAGAAGCCATTTAGTCCTTTTCTGCTTATTTATGAGAATGAGTTTTTCTATTTCCTTTTATTTAACTATTTAAAATGCTATAATAATACATGTACCCTTGTACTATATTTTTCTTTACTGTATTATTTGTTCTGAGCGGTATGTTACATATTTCTTAAGTTGTATTATTGTGAATTGGATGTACTATTTACTTACCTTGCTTCCGCACTCTGAGTTGTGTTTACATAGTGATTGATTCATATTGTATGTATTCTGAGCATATCTGTAATAAGCCTAGGTTGTTACCCTGCTAATCTATGGTCTAAGTAATTATTAATTTTGATTCCATTGCTTTTAAAATAATAAATGAAACTTATCCTGAAAGTTTAAAGTTCATTGGATTTCTCTAGATTCATACTGATATTTTGATCAATCTAGATGCCCTAGTTTAGACATAAAATATTTTGATCATAAAATTAAATTCTGATTGCATTTTTGAATTCTTCACCCTCAAATTAATTAGGGGTGAAAGTTTGGTGCAATTTGGAAATTATTTAGGCCATAATTCACATTTAATTAAAATGGTCTAATTTCATAAAAGGGTTTCTAACAATTTAATTAAACGACCGGGATCTGCTGTGCGGATCGCGGGCGATCCGCTGCGGAGCTCGGGTCACACGATAATGGAGTCCTGCAAATCCAGCCATTGCACCTTCTGATCCAACGATTAGGATCCGATCCCATGAAACCGCGGATGAGCCATTGGATCTGCCCAACCGATCTTACGTCCCGGATCGCTCCAGCGATCGGCTGTTAGGATCCGAGCAATCCGAGCCATTCCGCCATCTGATCGATAGATCAGATGGCATCCGAAGGTCCTGCTACTGTGGACCTTTGTCTTCCTCGCGCCCATCCCCGATAGAGAAAAATCCCCATACTGCCAGCTGCTCATCCGGTCTGCCACTCGGTTCCAGCTCAGCAATATCTGGAAGCTCAGCCAAGGCAGCCAAAGCCCCAGGAGACCGTCCCGAGCTTCCTCGTCAAACCAGGTACCCCGGCTGCATGGTCCGAGCCAATTAGGCACAGACCCTCTTCCTTCTTGATTCATAAATGTGCGCATTGTCATTTAGAACTCAATGGTATCGTAGCTAGGGCAAAAGCTAGCCCTGATCGATCGGGCTAAGTCCCTTACTGGAATGCCTCGGGTGAGTAAGGTCCTAGCATTCTAGACCATCCCATGCCCTTAGACCAAGGAATTCGATCTGCCTCACCTCCCTGATGGTGTAGGGATCGAGCCCTGGGTCTGGCATGGTCTCTGTGGGGAGAATTGTCTCCCCATAGTAGCTCCATTAAAGGAGCCCTCATGTAGCGATCAATTGCTGGTCGTGCCGTGGTCGGGATGCACCAGAATTGGCAGATTAGGGTTCCCCTAATCGGACCCCTCCCTTCAAGATGAAGGCTTGGGGATGAAGCGCTGTACGAGTTGGGCTGACCCATGACCCGTGTGGTGTGACAGTTCTAGGTCTTTGGGTCCTGGCTGACCCGCGCCTTTTGGTATCGGGCCGAACCCATTTAATATAAATTCGATTAATTGGATTTATTTTCTTTAAGGAATATAATCCAATTAATCCAATCATAGGAAAATTTAATTAGAAAAATACATAATGTATTAATTGAATAACTTTTAATCCACTAGTCCAAACCTTATGATATCATATATGAAAATGATTAGAAAGTTATCAGGGATCTGAATATAAAATAATATTGCATATCTGATGGTTAGATTTTCCATTTTTGCCTAATTATTGCAGATCTTGATTAGGTTGAATTAGCCATTATGCTTAGCTAAATTGCATGTTTAGGGTGCCATTAGTTTGCTTATGATGAGTAGAATGAATTTGTTAGGTCAATTGTTTTTCTGACCTCTATATTTTAATTTATGTCCTAATCTTATTAAAGTATGATTAGTGAAAATTAGGGTTTATAATCATTGGATCTTAGCAAACTTAGTCTCTGATTAATTGTATGATAACTTAGAATTTATATGCCAAATTGTATGAAATCTTGACGGTTAGATTTGTAAATAGGTGCTAATCATGTTGAATGGATTCAGGGTTTGCTTAGCACTAATTACTTTCTATTTTTATGAATTTTTTTTCTATTATTATGTTTCAAAATAGTAGGGTTAATATATTAGAAACCATGTATATTAGTTCATAATGCATAACTTGGATAACCCCAAACATTTGAGATCTTAAACTCCTTAATTAACTTAAGAAGTATTAAGACTTGGATCAAGCTATTAAGACTTGATCTAGGTCTGAGATTGCCACCAATAATACACCCTTAACTCACTGATTTGACATTTATTTATAAACAAACACTTGATCTTAATTTGATATGAGTAGGGGTCAAACTCTAATCTACTTAATTAAGACCCAAACTCCTAAACCTTAAGTTAATTGACTTGATTATAAGAAAATGAACTTGATATTTTCTAATAATGCATCTGATTGAGTATTGATCTTAAACATTGAATTAGACATGTTAAGGCTAATAACAAATCTATATGATTGCTTAATCTGAATCCAAACTTTAGAATTTTGATTTTCTTCTAAATAAGATCATTAGCATAAGAAGATTAATAAAATCACATTGATTGAACAATTAATCTAAAACTTTAATAATATCCTTGATTTAAATCCCATAATCTTAGATTAAGTTGTGATCAGATGACTTAATCATCTGATCTGATCATTCTAAACCTAACTATGAAATAGAACCTAAGATGTTAATATCAAAATTTAGAATGAAAGATCTTAAGTATCTTATCACAAGATCATCTCTGAAACATTTAAAATACATAATTTAAATATACTTTGAGGTAGGAGAATTTTGTATGACTCATTGAGGTAGAAGCTTAGATGATCCCTTGATCTTATAAGTTGATCTTAACCCCTCATGGTAGAAAGCACTTAAGACACTAGAATGATACCTTCTCTTGTGGTAGAACCTATGTTGAGTGATACTTGATCACATTTTTTTGGAGCCTTGTGTAGGACTTACCTATTCAGCATAGGCCTATGTAGTCTTAATAATCCCTTGATTCATTAAATAGACTTGTTTGAACTCCAATTATTGGGTGGTGAAGTATAGTATACCCATACTACTGGTTCTTCGGTAGTATTTAGGATTGGTTGATTCACTCTAATGGGGACTTATGAGCAGGTTCTATCTCACGAGATTAGACGAATACAGTCCCGTTAGAATAAATCATTCAAACCTAAGAGCGTATTAAGCGGGTATTCATTCCTTAATTTGATTGAAATACAAATTGCAAACGGGCAATGCCTCCTAGCGAAGACCGATTCAATAGGTGTGGCTTAAATAAACTAAGTAATGAGATTCACCTTCTTTAAGATACTAAGTGTGATTATGAGCAGTGCATCTTAACAACTTAGCTTGAGATACAAAATTGCCAATGGGCGATGCCTCCTATCGAAGATCGCTTCGTTAGGATGGCTTAATCAAACTAAGTGATAAGAATCACCTTTCTTGTAATCATGCTGAATATGTGTATACAATCATCCCATCTATTAATCGTTAAGTAAATCTGCAACTTTAATTAATTATCGCTATAGAAGCTAGGAGTCAGAATCATTTTAGCAGGATTATGCATAGTGGAGACTTAGAATTCATTATTTGCATTCCAAGTTTTTGTGGATTTCTGGATTTTACTCATTTAGAATAGAAACATGGGCATAAGCATGAACATGAGCTTGAAGCATCATTGCAGTAGTGATGCATGAGTATCAGTGATAAAGTATGGGTTACAGAATATTGCATACACAGACTGAAGAATTTCAGGATGCATCTGCGTCACCGTATTGCCTTCCCAACTGGGTGTATGTATACATTGGACCATATTACTCATAGTCTTTTAGTGATAGTTTTATTACATATCCATGGCATACCGTGATGTAACATATTTGAGTGCATCATTCCAGTGACATATAGCACAGCATATGACCTTCTTTTCACATAGATTTTTGAGCATTTAATGTTTTTATCCACTTTTAGTATTCAATTTTGATGCAATTTTACTTTGTTTAGTCTTTACAGTTTTAGTTACTTAGCATTTTCTTAGTTTTTCTTCAGTTTCCTTACTTTACTGTCTACTGCATTTACTTTAGTATTGCATAGCTAGCTGCGATGTGTTAGAATTCTTGTCTAACACAGGTACTTTTGGGATCCAGCAATTTGCTAGATCCTGAGTAGCTTGTGGAGATAGGGCAGGACGGCGTTCAGGAGATCCAAGAGGAGTATGTGAAGCCTTAGAGGATCAGTCTGCCACCCTTTACTTTCTATTTTAGTTCAGTATATTAGATAGACTTTACATTTCATATTTTAAAATAATTTATAATAAATTTGGATGTATTTTTTTTTTTTTTTTTGGGATGAATGTTTACATACTGCTCTGTGATAAATATATTCTAAATGTTTTGCTTTAGCTTCCGCACTCTGTTATACTATTATACTTAGTATTATGATGTGATCAATATACTGGAAATGCTGATATATTGATAACATATATTGGATTCTTATTTGTTTCTTTAAATCTAATGTACGTACTAGTCTAATACTTAAGATAAGTATTCTACTCTTATCTTAGGTATTGACTCTCGATCCTACTCATAGGTTCGAGTCAGCAGCCTTCAGTGTGGCTCAGTCTTCTAGCCTATTCGGGAAGATGAGTTTTGCTTGTTCTCGTCCTCCCGAGTAGCGCACCGTCCCGCCGCTAAAATACCACTTGCCTTTTGTGCGCGGTGACAGGCGGGGTGCTACAATATCTCTCCCTTATTAGTGGATTGTAGATTATACTTAATCCAATGATAAGTGAGAGATTCACTAGAGTGGCACACCTCTCTTTGACTTAATCTTGTGGATCAGGGGATGGGGCACCACAATATTTTTCTGATTGAAATGGTATATTGGAATAACAAATTTGAATATGATTTGATTAAGTTATAACATTAATTAAAATAGGGTTAAATATTTAATTAATTTAAAAGGTAATTAATGAAACTAATAACTAAATAGAAAATCTAATGGCAAATTAATGATCTTTGTTTTTTTCTAATCAATTTGAGATATAATGTCAATATATTTGAATTTGAATTTAAGAACTTATGAGGCTTTGAAAATTTACTATTTAAATTAGTTAATTTTCCATTTCTGATTTCATTATTCATAAGGAACAGATGTGCGCACGGCTGCTAAACAGTGAGCCTAGCCGCAGACACGCGGGCCTTGGGTTGGGCCCGACTCGATGAAACTCGACAGCCGGAAGCTATGGCTTCAAAATTCCCCTAACTCTTACTCCCTCCAATGGCGAGTCGCATATCGATCAAAAAGTATTGGTACCAAAATCCCCAGCTAAAACTTCATAAATCGTTCAAAAACATGATGCCCTAAATCTCGGCTACTGAATTTCACTGTTTGGCACTGTGCATTCAATCGATATCGTGCTTTAATAGGCCTTGTTCGAGCCCGATTGAGGCTCGACAATTAATGGAAAAATAATGAAATAAAGAAATGAATTGCAATTAAGAGCAATCAAAATGAAATTGATGGGAAATGGTAGGTACATTTAAGGTTCAACAGGAAAGAAGATTTTGTGGCTTCGGAATGCAACGCTAGCTACTTAAGCTCCAAATTCTCACATAATTGATGTAAATAAGAGTTTAGGAACAAAATAGTATTAAAATGAAACTTGGAATCGGTCATTCAGTGGTAGCAGGCTTATGCACGCGACCAATGCCTGTCGCGTGCGCTTATGTGCGACATGGGCTTCGCCCGCCTCCCGTGCTAGGACAACGCGCTCCGGACATCCGATCAAATGGCATAAATTAGATGGCAAACTGACAATGTGCCTAATTTTAATAATTAATAATAAATAATTAATTACATTATATTTAATTATAATTAAGCTATTAAATGATTTTTGAAAAATCCAAAAAATTCACTCATAACTAATTTAGGGGTGAGAAACTCAAAAATGAAGTTGAACTTTTACTCGGATGTCAATTTAACTCTCTTAATTTTCTTGATTATTTAAATACATTAAAATATTCAGGAAAATCAAATGAATTCCAAAAATTCTAAAAAATTTACCCCTAACAAATTTGAGAGTGAGAAATTTAAAAATAAAGTTAAATTTATATTTGGAGGTCAAATTAATTTAGGTAAATTTTCAAGTTAAATAATCAGTAAAATAGCTAAATGGACCCCTAACTTTCAGGGTTATGCTCAAATGACTATTTGAGTATAATGGAACAAGAATTAGGGCATGGTTTAATTAAAATTAATCAGGATAATAGCCTAGGATTGTTCAGAACTAAAGAAGAAGGAAATTTGCACTATGAGTGATAGGAAGTGAAGTACATGATCTCCATCGCTCGTCAATTGTGCAGGTCTCGAACTTCGCTTGGACCAGCTCCTCGAGTTCTCTGTTTTCTTTAATCCACCAAATGAACCTCTGGGATGAGATTGGCCCAGTCTTGAGCGGGCTAATTAATGGCTTTATCATGGAATCGAAGGGAAGCGTCGCTCCGTCCTCAGCTCTGGGAACGACGATCCAGATCTGGACCATTATCCCTAAAGATCAGCGGCTGATCTTCCACCTTTTCAAATGCCAACAATAACACAATTATACTAATATTATTTAATTATTTAATAGTACTACTTTAATTAAGCTAGGGGTGGCAAATTTACCTGAAACTCAAACTCGCTTGAATTTTGTGTCGAATCGAACTCGACTCAAAAGTTTTGAGTCGATTCTTGAGCTGAATATCTAGACTCGAACCTAATTCAAGTTGAGTTTGAGTTAGGCTTGAATCGACTTGAATTAGGTTTGAGTTAAATTGAAATACAGATCAATATTGCATAAATATATAAACAGCAGCACAGTCGGGTGTGATGCTCGCCCGTCTCTCGACTAGCCGCGATTCGAAACTTGGTGGATTCTCTTATTCCAATTTTTTGAATTGCCGCATATTCAAAATCGAAAGGATTATTTTAGATTTGAAATCCGCGATAATATCATGTCACTATATCGGCTCCGATATCATTTTGCACCAGAGGGGTCAGTTCCCATTTTTTTCTATCTTTTTTGCTTCTTGCTTCTCTCTCAAGCCTCACCTTCTTCTCTTCTGGCTTCTCACATTCTGTTCGCTTCTCGCATTCTCCTGGCTGTTAGATCATTGCTTCCTGAGTTCTAAATATGATTGTTAGCTTTTTGTTCTTGGCTTCTTCACGCATTTCAAAAATCTGCAAAGGTTTTGTAAGCTATTTATTTTTTTTAGGGTTTTTAGTCTTGCATTAATATGTTTGCATGTTTTAAGGTTTAAACTGTAAATGCAAGCTGATGTTTTGAATCTATTTATATTATGTACTTCTACATAATTTTAAGGTTCTTAAATATACAATATTTTATAGGCCTATAATTCTATTTTTGGGGTTAAACCATAAGTTAGAATTGTGCTTTTACAGTTAAAGATTTATAATCTAACAATTTCTTTAATATTTTGTCATATTATTTATGTATTTTTTAAAGTTTTCAGTCTTGTAGTAAGTTATTTATATATTTTATGGTTCAAGTTGTAAGTGCAAGCAAATGCTGTGAATCTGTTTACATTTTATACTTTTGTTTAATTTTAAAGTTTTTATATATGCAATATTTTATGAGCCAATAGCTCTACTTTTAAGGTTAAGCTGTGAGTTGAAATTGTCCTTTTATAGTTATAGAATTATAGTATAACAATTTGTTTAATATTTTGCCATATTCTTTTTATGTTTTTTTAAGGTTTTTAGACTTGTAGTAGGTTATTTAGATGTTTTAGGGTTCAAGCTGTAGGTGCAAGCTGATACTATAAATTTATTTATGTAAAGACCCACTTAAGTAGTAATAAGTGAAACTCTTAAATATCAAGGTGCCTTTTTAGATAACATTAGAGTTCTTAATAATAACTCTAAAGGTAAGCGTGCTCATATGGGAACACTATCAGGATGGGTGACATACTGGGAAGTTATCTTCTAAGGGCAAAATTGTGGGACATTTCAGCCAAAGTAGATAATACCTTAGTACTTAAAAGTTTGGGCTGTTACAAATAGTATCAGAGCAGATCATAGGGTGTCATATAGGAGCTAAGTATCATATAGGGCAAAGTACCACTTCATGACTGTAGCCTCATGAACCCATGATGGTTAAGGTGCTACATGGTTGTGGTACCTCTTGAGCCTGTTGGGGTTACCTGTGGTGCCCCCGTACTAACCGTAGGGAGTACGGTGCTCCAACTGTGGCAAATCCCCAACTTAAGTAAAGTCAGGTAGAATCCAACCTGCCTTAAGCCAAGGACTTGCTACCTGAATACTATAAATATTCGTCAATATATATATATATATATATATATATATATATCAAAGTGGCGGAAGCATAAAATATAACGTGACATCCACAAGCACAACATAGTCGAAAGAAGAGAATAAAATAATAACTCAGCTCAAGTGTAGAAAGTAAAATACATCCAGAATTTAATTATTACAAACTGTATTAAATGAAAATATAAAAGTCTCTCAATTTCACTGAAAGAAAATGAAAAGTTTATTTAAGCTGCAGTAGATGATCCTCATCCTGTACTGGCTCATCTCCTGCAGCACTGCCTATGAACAAGTCTGAATCTGACATTTGTCAGTATTACAAATGCTAGGGCCCCAACCAACAAAATAAAAATGTTACAGTTAGATAATTGCTTAAGTACATTTTATGCTTTTTAAATGAACTGAATATTTAAAGATATCATATTTAATTATATTAACATGCAAGCAACTATGGGGTGCAACAAGTTACAAAGGAAATGGGGTAACTATATATTTATCATTTATAGCTAAACAATAAGTATGTGAAATAACATACAAGACATGAAGTAAGCAAGGTAAGCTAAAAGCAAAAGTGATTGTGAATATTAAAAATAAATCTGATCCTAACATGCTTATGATCACATGGAAACATGCTGAATATTAAAGAACACAAGTACTAAAAATAACATACAATTATAGTATCCTAAACATGCCAATATATATATATATATATATATAACTAATCCATAAGAATATACATACAACATGTAGATTAATATGAAAAGAAAGGCTACTGAAGCATGTGGCAAAAGTAGCTGAGTTAAGTAAAGTAAGGCCACTGAGACATGTGGCAAGGCAAAACAAAACAAATAAAATTGAAGAACTGAACTAAAGTAGCAGTAAGCCTAAGACATAGTGCTGCCATAATAGAAATAGGCCATACATGGCCTATGAACTGAAAGTTCAACATGTGTCCATCCTAGGCATCTACAGAGCTAGGTCCGAGTTGAACTTTATAGAATAAGACATGTATCAATCCTAGACATCCGCAGGGCTAGGTCTGAGTCTATTCTATCACAATACTATAACTGAAGATGTAGACTAAGTTAGGACATACTCTACTAACTAAAAGCACTAAAAGAACTAGATAAATATTATGCTTTTCAAACACTAACTTAGGATGTATCATCCATATCATAAGTTCGCCTATTATGCTCAAGAATAAGGCTCAATATTCAATGTGTGCAGAGCAATCAAGTCAAAGTAAGCAAGAGACTCAATTTAGACTTATATGATATATATTATTGTCTAATTTATCCAACTAACTATTCTGAGAAGATACAAGTTTAGGATCTCCAATATCCAACTATTGAGTATAATCCTAGATTTACGACCTTAAAGTTAATATTAGAACTTAACAAGTTCTAATCATAATCATGTGATGACTACAAGATTTAAATAAATGAATCAATGACCTAATTATTAATATTTTTCTCTCTCACCCAACTCTTAATTAAGTAAATCAAGACTTAGGGATTCTGGATTTAAACTCAACTTTGGTGTTCAAATCCTGAATCCAGGGTAATGTCCTAATAAGAATCTAGGGTTCACACTTAAAACCCAAATTAAGGATAAGGAATCCTATAGCTGAAGGATCCAAGAACTAAGAACTTAGTGAAATGTTACTCTACTGGTTATAAGATAAAATAATCAATTAAGAACTAAAAATCTAAGATCTATATTCAATCTTTAGGATAGTTACATTATCCTATGGATTGAATCAATCCTACACCCACATGGAAGGCTTCAAAAGAGTTAACAGTAAATCACTCGAGGAATTCCAAGGGAGGTAGTTCAGTTAAAAGAGAAGATCTAAAGTATAAGATCTAAGATCTAAGATCTAATATTTGATCACTTTAGACTTAAGCTAGGTTTTCAACTTAGGATTTTTACAAGAGTATTTCTTTTAGGATTTAAGTTAAAGATCAACTTAATGAAGCTATTAACTAAGGATCTGGCACTTTAAGGTAATTTAGGCTTTGCTTTTAAGGCAAAGTGATTCCTTTATGGTCACTTAAGATCTTAAGGTCTTAATTAAGACTAATGTATGATTTCTTAACTTAATATTAATATCATTAACATAAGAGTTCAGATAGGTACTAATAATCTAACCAAGGGTATTTGCTGACTTTTCAAGGTTTAAGAGGCACTTAAACATATTTTGGTCAAATGACCAAAATACCCCTCTTAAGGCTAAAAATGAGACTTTAGGATTTAATCATCCAAATTGATTCTAATCTATTTTAATGAGTTCCATAATAATAAATGAAGTAGGAAATACACTTATCTTAGGTTTTGGCAACCTAATTAGTCTAGTAAGCACTAATCACATATTTAAGCTAATTACGGTGATTAAGGAAATTAGGATATTCTAGGGCAATCCAACCTTATCCATAAGTTCTACTACACTTAAGATAGCATTAGGAACTAGACTTACCAAAATTAGAAGCTTAATTAGGGTTTAATTCACTAATCCCTAATTAGAGTAATTAAGAGGTAATTAAGAAAATTAGGGTTCCTAAATTGCTTTTATTGGTCTACATAAGTTCTTTAGGGTCTTATGAGCAATCAAAGCCCTTAATCAATATATTTGGGTATTTATTGAATTTAATATGATTTAATTAAGAACAGAAAAGAACTAGACAATTATTTAAAATCCAACCATTGGATCTGTGATTTTATTATATATTTAGATTCCTTACATTTTTCTGATTATAATGGTATATTAGATCATACCATTTGGATCAGTATAACTAAAGTTATTTAAATAATTTAATCTGTATTTTTATTTAAATTAAAACCATATGATACATTTATTAAATTATTTAACAGAGTAAGCTTAAATCTAAAAATTAATAATAATAGTCGCGGCCCAAAATAGGAAAGGCGCGGGTCAGGGTCGGCCCGACCCGAAGCGCCAGTCGTCTCCTTCCTCGTGCCTATGCCCGATACCCGCTCGATTAGGGTTAGATTCAGATGAGAAATTCTCTGTGCACACTACACGCCAGGCTCCGAACTCAATGACTACACCATCAGGAGGATCAGACGCGTTGATATAGGTAAGAACCCCCATCTGGGTCCCTCTATATCGATAGGGTGCTACTCGACCGAGATGTACTAAAGAGAGGAGCTTAGGGTTCCCTGTGAGCACAAAATTCTCCTCATAGGATCCACCAAACTGACGGGGCTCGATCCCTACACCGTCAGTGAGGTGAGGCGAGTTTAACCCCCAAGGTTTCACAGCTTGGGGTGTAGCCAAATGCTGGGTCCTTACTCGGACCCAGTCTCGGCTCAACTGCTAGCTCGATCGATCAATACCATCGATCAGAGCTAGCTCAAACCATGGCTACAATCACTATGGGTTTCCTAAGTGGCTAAGGCAATCCAGGCAACATCTAGAGGCTCATCTAGAAGACAGAATGGAGACTAAACCTTAAGAAATTTAATGGGAGAAGGCTGTACCTGAAGTCAAGGTCGCAGGCTCGGCCGAGGAGAATTGAAGTGCTTCCAAGCTTCCCAAGCCATAGATGCAGGTTCGCAGGGAGTCTGATAACCAGATAGACCCTCTATCAGCGGTTCTAAACTCCAAAAAATGCTGGGAATTTGCCGAGGGAGGCGAAAGCTTCAAGGGGATTTAGCTGGGAAATTAAGGATTCACAGTGAGCAAATGGACTCATTGAAAGATCCTGGGGGTATTTATAGGTCCAATGGTGGTTTGGGGATGGTTGCCAGGGCTCGGGCATGGAGGAAGGCTTGGGCTGAAGGAGAGGTTTGGGTGCAACAGCCAGGGGAATTTGGGGAGACTACCACCGGCAGGGGGTCGTGCCGAGGGTAGGAGAGGAAAATCGAGATTTTCCCATATTTCCATGGGGGCTGGGAGATGCCGGGCTATCGGGGGGGGGGGGGGGGGGGGGGGGGGGCGGGACTAGACGCAGACGGGGCGAGATGAGGGAGACGATCCATAGTGCTTAGGATCGTGTCCGCCGTCTGATGGATCGACCATTGATCTCGGACGGCTCAAATATATTACTTAAGCGGGATGGTTTAAATCCGTTAGATGGGCACGACAGATCCGACGCTTAGGATTAGATCCTACCACGGAGGAGATCCCGCTGTTCGATGGTTTGCGCTAAGATGCGCGCTAGTGCATCGGGTGGTTCAACTCGGTGCACTGTTGTTGGGACCCCGTAGCGGATCTGCTGCGGTCCCGACATCAGATCCAGCCATTTAATTTCAATTACTAATTTAATTTACATAATATAAAATCAATTAATTAATAATTAATTAATCCTAATAAAGTTTAAATTCAATTTAGGCTTGAATGAACTCCAAAAATTCCCAAAAATTCACCCTTAGCTAATTAGAGTATGAGGAGTTCAAAAATTAAATTAGATTTTAATTTGGAGATCAATTTAATTTAGGTATTTTCTAGGACTTAAAAATAGCCAAAAATACCAAAATTCTCAATTTAGCTCTGATTGATTTCAAACTTCTAGGGTTAGATTTAAATGACTCATTGAGTCTAATGGAATCAAAATCAAAGCTTAGTTTAGCTTAATTAATCTAGTTTTAGCTAAGGTAACAACTAGGGTTGTTATATTACCTCTAGTCCTATATACTCTATGGATAGTTCTTAGATCTGTGAGTGGATACTGATGAGGACATTAGTTACTTAAGTTGGGGAGATTGTAAAGACCCACTTAAGTATTGATAAGTAAAACTCTTAACATCAAGATGCCTTTTTAGATAATGGTGGAGTTTCTAAGAAAAACTCTAAAGTTAAGCGTGCTCATATTGGAGCACTCCCAGGATGGGTGACATATTGGGAAGTTATCTTCTAAGGGAAAAACTTTGAGACATTTTAGGCAAAAGTGGACAACACCTTGGTATTTAAGAGTTTAGGCTATTACAATGAAAGGGTTTGGATGATATATATCTCATTCTATTGTTCATCTTAAATCTAACTATGAGTGGTCTAGATGATTCATGTGGGACTTTCTATTTTGTGGCTACATTTATCTAGTTATTATTATGGCAGGACTAGTCTAGGCACACTTCTAATTAAAATGAAGTTTAGTTCAGTTATTTGCAGTTCAGCTTTTTATTACTTACAGTATCTTTAATTTTTATGTATTTTTCAGCAACTTTCTTATTTTATATATGATTTTCTGTACAAGTATGTTAGGTGCTAGTTTTTAATACTGTTTTACATATTATGCACTTTCTATCAGTATAATCAGCATGTTTAATTGATCATATATATTTAAGTCTTTTTTTATACTGTACTACTTTTATATATATATGCAAAATGCTTAACTTTTTATATAGCTTTTTGGTTTTGAGGTATGTTCACTTACCTCATATGTTACTTAAGCGCTTTTAATATTCAGTTGATGATTTGTAGCACATTTACTACTTATGATTATTTGTGATATTCTAAAATTTAATAATAATTTATCAGCCTAAAATATACTTAAACAATTTGTCTAACACATGATTTTTTTTCTTGGTTGGGGCTCTGACATATAGAATCCAATATGTCAGATTTAGAGCATTTCCAGGTTCTATCTTCAAGTGAGGAGTAATAGCATAATGAGGACCCGTCTACAATTGCTTAGTTTTTAGTTGATACTCTTTTTTTTGGAGAGGGGGTGAGTTTATTTCAGCTATTCATTATATTAAAAATTATGGTATGTAATAATTTTATTCTATTCTTTATGTTTCTATTTCAGTGCTATATTATCTGAGATGTATCATTTATACTGTTTATTATTTTATTTTTTGAATGTGATGAATAGATGTACTTTCTTTCTATTAGATTTCACACTTTATTTATTTATTGCACCTATTTACATGTACTCCAAATTATGGCTATTATTATATGATAATTCGGGGCACAATTATATATCTAAGTAGTTGGTGACTTAGACATCTCAATAGGATTAGTGATATAAGCTTGATACCGCTAGGTTGAACAGTGTTTGAAAAGCACTAAACTAG
This sequence comes from Gastrodia elata, assembly GCA_016760335.1. NCBI lineage: Eukaryota > Viridiplantae > Streptophyta > Magnoliopsida > Asparagales > Orchidaceae > Gastrodia > Gastrodia elata. The sequence continues at coordinate 28,090,657 of CM028670.1, read as the reverse complement.
GGCATTATAATCTATGTGCTAGAGCAATTGAATGGTATGATTTTTAGGTTCAAACGAAAGGTTTCTTCAAGGCCTTTCGATAGATATATAGCTCACTACTTGAGGAGATATGTGTGAGGAGAATTAGGATGCCATAATGATCCTTCTTCAACCTTTTTTTTCATGACGGTCTATAGTGACGGGTGTATTGCCTGACCCGCGCAGCACTGCAGACAGGTCGCACATGTGGATAGCCATGGGCGTGCCTTTTCAAGCCCATGGGCGCACGGGAGAGGCAGTGGCTGAGGCACATGCGCACGTAGGGAAGATTAGGGTAAAGTTAACAGTAATAAGGATTAATTAAATTATAATTTATTTCATAATTTTGTAACCAGTGATCCAAATATAACGATGTTATATCTTAAAGTGCTCAAAAAAATGCGTAGAATATTATGGTGATATTCATTTTACATTTTGATTAATATTTTTTGCTAATGACATTTTTAACCTTAATTAACTTAGGTTAAACTCTAGTTAGGTCAAATCAACTCCAAATTGATCCTACTCACTATCATTGTTCATATTATGCTACAAAGAATGTAACCATATTGATTTTACTCATATTTTATAGTATGGAGAAGTTGATTTTTGGAGTTAAATCACATACTTATTTTTGGAATATTGAGAAATTGCTACTAATTGTGATCTCAAAACCCTATAGTAGAGTAGCTTGGGCCTTTTACACTACATTATTTAGAATAATAAAGACATGAGGGACATAAGTGTGGGCTGGGATTTCATATGTGATAGTTTATGAATTTATAATGAATTTGACAGATTAGTGGATAGTTGAGTCATTAAGATAAAGAGATCTTATGGTTGGTAGTGTTAGATTATTTATCTAAACTATTTGGGGAAAACATTAGGTGAATAACTAGATCATGAGAATAACATCAAAGTTTAGGTCTTACCTAGTTTAGATGAATTACCTGTGAGGTTTAGACCTTAGAAGTTCCTTGAGATAGATTGAACCCTAGAGCTTAAGTTGAATTCTTAAATTAAGTCATTTCATTTTAGGAACTTAGCTAGTAATTGAGTGATGAATATTGAGGATGGTAACCTTATGGCTAGGTTAGAAAGTCTCAAGTGTCATTTACAACTATGTATTTATAAATCTTTTTTTTCAAAACTACAAAACTAAATATATATATATCAATTGATTTAAGGCCTATGTTTTAAGTTAATTGGAGGTTCAATTGGTCCCAATCATTGAGGTAGATAATTAAAAGTAGACAATAAAGGGATATCACTTGCTTAGTTAGTTTCTTTAGCAAATTTCCTTGAATATTATTATGCTTTAAAATATAATCCAATTGATCATAAATCATTGCATAATAATAACTATAATTAGATAAGAGGTTTCACTTAGGGTGAATTAGTCAGTATTAGATATTGAGCCAGGGCTAGCTATGGAGTGAGCAGGAGACCACACATGTCCTTAATGGGGAATGTGTGGTTATACAGGAGACCTCGATACAGATAGTAGGGTAGATGTACCTAACTCCTCTTTTTGTTTTTCATGAGCCCACAGATCATAATTAAATAATAACTAATAATAAATTACTTAAACATTGTTTTACAATTCATTTCTACTTACTGTAATGCAGCTTTGTTTATTTTACTATACTTGCATATAGGTTGGTATAAAGTATTTACTTCAACTCTTATATAAATATTTATTGCTTAACCTCTCTTTTGCAGGATAATCTAATGTACCTTATCTTGTTTACTTACTTAACTTTTACTATCATTTACTTATAATTTTAATTTTACTTTTTTTACTTATACTGCATTGTGCTCTTTAAATTGCTTAACCTAAAATGTGATATCCTTAAACTAAAATTATTAGAAACACTAAAATGTGCTTGGGCTTTATAAGTATAATAATTTATTTTCTTTTATTGGTTGTGCTCTATAGTATTAAAAACTGAATACAATAAATTTGGAGCCATGAGTGGAGCTAGCTAGTAAGCTAGGAGAGGACCTGAAAATTTAGGAGCATATTGAAGATCCTTATAATTACTTACTTTTATTGTCATTTAGGTAAGGGTGAGAGAGTTTCTTTTTATAAGTTAAATATTTAAACCTTGTTACATGGACTGTATAATTTATTAAATTTGAGACAAATTATTTTCTTTTATTTTTCTAGATGAATGTAATGGAATGGACTATTTATTATTTATAAAAATGATCTATGTTTCCCTATATTATAGATCATTTGCCTTAGTAGTGATTAATAGTAGATTATAGAACATTAATCTAGTACTAAGTATTATAGTGACACTCAATGTTGAGTTAGGACATCTAATCTGACACTAGGCATCACACTTATAACTCTAATAATCATATAGGATCATATGAGTATTGTTGAACCTTGGTTTACCAAGTCAGCCCAATTAGGACTTAGGCTAGCTCAAGCTAGCCTGAGTTTGGCCAAAACCCAAATTGGATGGATTAAAGCATGAGGGTTATATGGCACTAATGACCATTTTAGCTCATAAGTAGGTTTAGATGGGGCAAGTTAGCCAAGTCAACTTGGTTATGACTTGGGCAAGTTGGGCTAGCCCGAGTGTTGCCAAAATTATATATTGTCCATATGAGGATGTGGGGGCCCACCTTGGCTCTCCCATGTCTCATTGGACCAACTTGATCCATTGAGTGAAGCTGAGTCAACCCCAAGTGGGTTAGCTCGACCTTAGCCCCAACTTGAACTCGGGCTATGTAACAACTCTAAGTTGTTACCATACTCAATATACACTAAACCAAGTCATAATTCTTATTTAATTAGATTCTAATTGTTATTAGGAGCTAACCCTAAAAAATTAGGATCCATTAGAACTCTATTGGATAAATTGATCATTTAGTCATATTTATGACCTAGAAAACTAGCTAAATTAAATTAATCTCCAAATCAAAATCTGGTTGCATCTTTTAATTCCTCACACCCATATTAAATATGGATAAAATTTTGGAAAATTTTGAAGGTCATTTAAGCCTAAATTAGATTTAATTTAAATTGGGAAAATTACAAATTAAGGTTTGCCAAAATTCTTAATTTCACAATTAACCTTCTAACGGTCAGCTAATCGCTCGGATCTGCTGCATAGATAGTGGCCGATCCGCTATGGGGCTCCTCCCACACCATAACTATTACCCAGAAGCCATTCAGCCATCCTGCTCTCCCGCTCGATCAATCAAACGGTCAGGGCTTGTTTACTACTTATCTTTGTCCATAGCTTCCCATTTGCACTTGACATATCCCAACCATTTGTCATGCTAGTAGTACAAGGGATTCTTTCTATCCCCCACTACTTCTCCCGCTCCAATGTCTCTCATGCCCCATTCCTCTCCGGCTGCCCTCAATCAGGCCAAGCCAAATTTAAAGCCTCAGGCCATGCCAAGAAAGTTCAAGCCCAAGCTTCCCTTAGAGCTTCAAGCTATAAATATCCTTGGGTTTTTTTAATGAAGCTCTTTGCTCAATGAGAAACCACTTTGGCACTCCCAATTTTCCTAGTCATCTTTTAACTTCTCTATTGGGCTCCATTCACTCTCACTGGTGTTGCATTGGGTGTGTTTTTGTGTTCAAGACCCCAATTGATCATGGCAAGCTCAAGGAAGCTTCTGAGATTGAATTTAGCTTATGGAATTCAGGAAAACTCTTTCAACCATCCCTTAGTTTATGTATGTATCCTACTCAAGCTAATTAAGCTCTATTGACATTAAATTCCATTTGGATTCCCATCTTTTTTTACTTGCTTGAATGTTAGAATCAATCGGCACTAAGAATTTAGGTGTCAGTGCGGGCTAGTAGTAGGCCAGACAATGGAAAGCACGGTCTGGAGGGGTGCTGCTGTAATAACTATAGTTATTACCCTAGCTAATTCAAGTGAATTTAAGCTAAAGCAAGTTTTGATTTTCATTCCATAAGACTCGATGTAATAACCTAGGGTTGTTACCTTGCTAATCTATAGCCTAATTAATCCTTAATTTCAATACCATTACTTTTAAAACATCAATTTGAGCCTATCCTGAAAATTTGAAGTCCATTGGACTTTCTAAAGTCAGAGATGACATTTTGATTAGTCTAGATACCCTAGATTAGACCTAAAATATTTTGATGTCAGAATTAAAATCTAATTACATTTTTGAATTCATCACCCCCAAATTAATCACCCACAAATCAATTATGCGACTCCAGACCCTCCCGCGACTGTGGACCTCCGTTCCCCCTCATTAGTGCTCCCGACCGAAGATCTCCCATACTACCAGCTGCCATCCCTGTCCCCCACTCGCACCTCCAGCTCAACAAGCCATTGGGGATCCTCCTGTTATGGCTAGGTACGCCAATTGGGCCTCATGGCCCTGCCAAGCTCTAATTAGAAATTCAAGAGCTCGGCCATGACCCGACCTTTAGGGTCCTTCCCAGCCCGATCCATCCCTCTGGAAACTTCCCCCACTCCCTGCTGTGGTTATAAATAGCTCCAGCATTGCTCTATTTGATCCTTGATAATCAATTGAGCTCTCTACCAATTCTTCCATTGCTGATCACTCGAACTTGCGTAGGCAATCCCAGGAGCTCTTGAACCACTGATAGTAGGCTCTCCTAGAGTTTAGGATCCTTTGTAGCATCTGGAAGCTCAGCTAAGGCCAACTGAACCATCAGTCGATCACCCTGAGCCATCCCAACAAACCAGGTACCCCCGTTTGCAAGCATTGAGTCGATGAGGCTCGGGCTCCTTTCCATTTGATTCATCTTGATGCTTATTATCATTTTGAACTCATTGCTATCGTAATTAGGCCCTGAGCTAGTCCTGATCAATTGAATCGATCGATCAGACTCAATCCTTAAGGAAAGCCTCGGGTCAAGTAAGGCCCCGGCATTCCAGCCCACCTCAGGCTCTCTGACCAGGGGGCTTCAATTCGTCTCCCCTCCCTGATGGTGTAGGGATCTAGACCTGGGTTTGGCATGGCCTTTGTGGGGAGAATTGTCTCCACATAGTAGCTCCATTAAGGGAGTCCTCGGGTGAGTAAGGTCCGGCTGATCCGGGCCACCTCATAGGGGCTTCGAGTGTCAATCGGTGCGTCTTGGCTAGGGTATTGATTCTTGATTGACTCGAGGCCAAGGTGTGTACTCTAAATGGATAATTTTGCCATCTAGGGTTTCCCAGATCGGTCTCTGCCGAGAGGAGTTGAGGCAGGGATGATGACACTGTGCTGATCGGCTCAGCCCGTGACCCGTGCTACGCGACAGTGCCGGGTTCCTCGGGCCCCGGTCGACCCGCACGGTTCGGCTAATGGGCTGAGCCCATTTTAATTAAATATGATTAATTGGATTTATTTTTCTTAAGGAAAATAATCCAATTAATCTAATCATAGGAAAATTTAATTGGAAAAATATAGAATAAATTAATGTGATAACTTTCAATCCACTAATCTAAATCCTATGATATTATATATCAAATTAATCAGAAAATCATCAAGGATCTGAATATAAAATAATATTTAACTTTTAATAGTTGGATTTTCTATTTTTGCATAATTATTATGGATCCTAATTAGGGTTGATAGCATAAATACTTATCAAAATTACATGTTTAGGGTGTCATTAATTTTCTTATGATTAGTAGATGAATGTGCTGAGTAGTTCATTTTTCTAATTTTTGTATTTCAACTTATGCCCTAATCATATTAAATCATAATTTGTGAAAATTAAGGCTTGTAATTATTGGATCTTAGCAAGCTTAGTCTTTGATTAATTATATGATTAAATAAAACTTATGTGCCAAGTTGTATGAGATTTTAATGGTTATATTTATAATTAGGTGATAATCCTTTTGAATTAGTTTAAGGATTTGATTAGCACTAATTACTTTCTATTTTTCTAAATTTTTTTGTTATTATGTTTCATAACAGTAAGGTAGATGTATCTAAACCATATATGCCAATTTATGATATATAAATTCAATAAACTTAAATTGAGCCCTTAATTACCTTAACTAACCTTAAAAAATCTTAAGACTTTGATCAAGCTATTAAGACTTGATCTAGGTCTGAGATTGCCACCAATATTACATCCCTAATCCACTGATTTGACATTTGATCCATAAATAAACATTTGACCTTAATTAGACATGAGTAGGGGTTAAAACCTAATCTATTTAATTAAGATCCCAATTCTTACACTTAATTAAATTGACTTAATTATAAGATGATGCAATTGACATTATTCCAATAATGTACTTGATTTGGTATTGATCTTAAAGCATTGAACTAGAAATGATAAGGATAATAATCAAACCATGTGATTGAATAATTTGAATCTAAACTTTGGATCCTTGATTTTTTTCTATATTAGACTACTAGCATAAGATGATTGATAATAATAGTATTAACTTAATAACTGATCTAACTCTAATAATATCCTTGATTTATCCCCATGATTGTAGAGTAGAATGTGATTAGATGATTTAGGAATCTGATCTGATCACTTAAATCTAAGTTAATAAGTAACTCTTAAATGTTGGCTTAAATGAAATAAGTGTGAGATCATAGGGATCCTACTTTAGATATTGTCCTTGAAATGTTTAAAGAACCTAAATTAATAACTCATTAAGATAGGAATAATATGTGTAACTCATTGAGGTAGAGACCTAGATGATCTAATCAACCTTAGAAGTTGATCTTAACCCTCATGGTAAGAATTACTTAAGTTACTTAGAATGAAACCTTTTCTTTGTGGTAGAATCTATATTGAGTGGTCTTTTGATTACATCCTTGGAGCTTTGTGTAGGACTCACCTCTTAGAGTAAGGATTGATAGTCTTGATAAATCCTTTTAGTTTTCAATAGAATTGCTAAGCCTAGATCATTGGTTGGGTATAGTAGAGTATACTCATAGTACTGGATTATTTTAGTAATATTCAAATAATTGAGTCACTATAAGTGAGATTTATCTTTGTGCTATCATGCGGGCTTAGGCGAATACAACCTTGCTTAGAGTAAATCAGTCATCCTAAGAGCATTGCAAATAGGGGCTCATTCCTTAGTTTGATTAAAATACAAATTGCCAACGGGTAATTCCTCCTAGCAAAGATCGCTTTAATAGGTATGGTTTGCACAAACTAAGTAATACGAGTCACCCTCTTTAAGATGCTAAGTGTGGTTATGAGTTGGGCATCTTACTGACTTATCTTGAGATACAAATCACCATCAAGTGATGCCTCCTATCGAAGATCGCTTCATTAGGGTGGCTTAATCAAACTGAGTGTTAAGAACCACTTTTCGTGCAACTGTGCTAAACATGTGTATACAATCATCCCATCTAATAGTCCTTAAATAAAAAGTGCAACTTCAACCTATTATCAAAACTAGAACATAAGGATCATAATCCTTTTAGTAGGATTCCTTTTAGTAGGATTCTGTATAATGGAGACTTTAGATTCACTATTTGTTTTAATATATTTATGGATTTACTGGATTTAATTCATGTAGTATAGAAGCATGAGCATAAGCATGAGCATAATGTATATATTTCAGTGGTAATGATGGGTATTAGTGATGAATTATGGGTTACGGAATGTTGTATACATTGACTGTGGAATTTTAGGATGCATCAGCATCACCGTACTGTCTTCCCAACTAGGTGTATGTATACGTTGGACCATATGACTCATAGTCTTTCACTGATAGTTCTGTTACATATCTGTGGCATACCTTGCTGTGGCATATTTGGATGCATTATCCTAGTGACATATAGTACAGTATTAGATATTTTTACATTGGTTTTTGGGTATTTAATGTTTTCACATACTTTTAGCATTCAACTTTTAGTTCATTTGCACCTTGATTAGTCCTTACGTTTTCAAATAATTCAGTGACTTTACTGCTTTTCCACAATCTTATTTACTTTATTGCCTACTTGTATTTACTTTAGTACTTCTTAGCTTAGTTGCAATATGTTAGACTTCTTGTTTAACACAATGTACTTTTGGGATCTGACAATTTACTAGATCCCGAGCAGCTTGTTAAGTCAGGGCAGGAGGACTTACAGGAGATCCCGGAGGAGTTCATGGAGCCTTAGCATAACCATTTTCTACCTTTTTTCTTTACTATTTTTACTTTCAGTACTTTAGATGCACCATACTTCTGCATCATTTTTAATCAGTTTGTAATAATTCTAGATGTATTTTTCCTTTCTTTTCTGGGATGAATGCTTACTTCTACTTTGTGATGAATGTATTATGGATATTTTGCTTTAGCTTCCGCACTCTATTAAACTACTATTATACTTAGTATTGTGATGTGATCAGCATATTAAAAATGCTGATATTTATGACATACATTGGATTCCTTATTTATTTTGATAATTCAATGTGCGTGTTAGTCTAATACTTAAGATAAGTACTCTCCTCTTATCCTAAGTATTGACTCTCGATCTTACTCTTGGGATTGAGTCAGCAGCCCTTCAGTGTGGCTCAGTTTGTGCCTATTATTCAGGAAGATGGAGTGTGCCCTTCTTTCCGAGTAGCGCAACCACTCCGCCACCGAAATTATGATTCTCCTCTCTTTTGTGCATGGCGACGGGGTGGGGCGCTACACTCGATGAGTTATTTAAACCTAACCATAGACGTTTGAAATCAATAGGAGTTAAATTGATCAACTTAGCTATTTTTTTCTATTTTTGGGTCATGAAAATAAGCTAAATTAATTTGATCTCTAAATTAAACATCTGATTTTATTTTTGAATTCATCATACCCAAATTAGATAAGAGTCAAATTTTGAGAGTTTTTGGAAGTCATTTGGTCATAAATTGGGTTTAAATCAATTAATATTTAAGTATTAATTTAGTTTAATTATTTAAATTAAAATATTAAAAACTAATGGCTCCTAACCATTTTCGCGGTCGATCCCCTCCTCTCTCTAAAACACGGGACAACCAGGATATTAAATACGCATCGTTTCACCATTATGTGATCAGATCCAACGATCTGTATTCATACTTAGGCAGATCATCATCTAGCCATTAAATGAATGTATGGATCTAATAGCTGTGCCCGTGACCCATCCTATTCATCATTGTCCCCGAGCGATTAGCTTCGATTAAGTCCTGACAGAATCTGAGATGAGGTACCAAAGCAGGATTGAACACATTTGAGAGGGAAGAATATATGTTCATATACCAGGCCAGGTACTTAGAGATCTCACACCTCTAACAATTGTGGGATATGTGGGAACACTCCCAGGATGAGTGACCTATTGGCAAGTTATCTTCTGGGGACAAAACTATGAGGCTTTCAGGCTGAAGTGAACAATATGTAACAACCCTAGGTTGTTACTTTGTAAATGCATAGATAACCTAACCCATTTATTTATATCACCATTGCTTATAAAACCTCAAACTAAGCCTATCTAGAAAATTTGAAGTCTATTGGACTTCTCTAGGCCTAAAAAGACAATTTGATCAGTCTAGATGCCTTAGTCTATACCCAAAATATTTTGATCTCAAAATTAAATTCTAATTATATTTTTGAATTCCTCACCCCCAAATTAGCTAAGGGTGAAAATTTGGTGAAATTTGGAATTCATTTGTGCCATAATTCAATTTAAATTAAAATGGTTCAATTGCACATAGGGGTTCCTATTAATTCAAAATTGCATTTAAACCCATAAAACTAAATAAACGGCTGGGGTCCGCTGTGCGGACCGCGGGAGATCCACTGCGGCGCCCGGGTCACGTGACAGCGGGATCCCGCACATCTGGCCGTTGCGGCTTATTGATCTTATGGCTTGGATCAGTTTCCGCGGAATCGCGGATCCATCGTTGGATCCACCCCGTGGATCCTACGGCCAGGATCATCCCCGCGACCGACCGTTAGGATCCGGTCGATCCCAGCCGTAGTGCAATCTGATCGATAGATCAGATGGCATCCAAGGCACCAGGCACTATGGATCTTCGTCCCCACCCATCCGTGTATCCGACTGAGAAGATCCCCGTACTGCCAACTGCCCATCCAGTCATGCCACTCCCCTCTCCAGCTCAGCAAGGCCGTTAGCAACTTCCATGGAATGGCTAGGTACCCTAACTGGGCCTCGTGGCCCGACCGAGCTCAAATTGGAATCTCGAGAGCTCAGCCATGGCCCGCTCTCTTGGGTGCTCTCCAGCCCGAGCTAGCCCTCCAGAAGCTTCCCCACACCTTTGTAAGGCTATAAATAGCCTCAGCAAACCTTCCCTGGACCCTTTGCTGATCAATTGAGCCCTCTGCATAGTCACCACCATTGCTGATATTTTGAAGTGTTGAAGCTTCTTCCAGGCGTTTTCGAGCTCGCGTACCGCTGATAGGAGAGTCTCCTGGAGTTCAGGAACTCTCAGTGAAGCTCAAGGAAGCTCGACTAGCCTGCAATCCCCTCTGCATCATCTGCAAGCCCTCCCGATGAAACCAGGTATCCCCCTTATTGGATTCGAGCCAAGGAGGCTCGAACCTTGCTCCTTTTGATGCGTCTGAGTTCGTATTGTCGTCTCGAACCCAATGGTATCGAGATTAAGATCTAGGCTAGCTCCGATCAATCAAATCGATCGATCGGATTAAACCGCTTAAGGATCTCCTTGGTCGAGTAAGGACCCGGCGATCCAGACCATCCCAGACCCTCAGACCAGATAGCTTCGATCCGCCTCACCTCCCTAATGGTGTAGGGATCGAGCCCGGGGTCTGGCGTGGCCTCTGTGGGGAGAATTATCTCCCCACAGTAGCTCCAATGGAGGAGCCCTCAGGTGAGCAAGGTCTGGCCAATCCAAAATTATGGATTAATTATTTTCCTAATCTACTTAAGAAGAATCTAAATCCTTAAGAACCCTAACTTAATTGATTTGATTTCAAAACTATGGATTAAACATTTTCCAATAATGCATTTGATTTATTATTGATTCTAAACATTTGAATTAGACAAATTAAGGTTAATAACAATCCTTGGTGATTTCACCATCTAAATCAAACCTTAAGATCCTTGATTTTCTTTTAAGTAATAAAACTTGCATAAAAAGACTATTAATGCTATATTGATTGAATAAGTGATCAAAGCCTTAACAATATGTTTGATTTAGATCCCATTATCTTAGTTTAAGTGTCATCAGATGACTTAATCATCTGATCTAATCATCCTAAATCTAATCATAAAATAGAACCTAAGAGATTAATATCAACAACTAGAAGGGAGATATTTAGTATCTCTTCATAAGATCATCTTGAAGTATTTAAAAGACCCAAATTCATATATCATGAGGTAGGAAGTCTTGTATGATTCCTTGAGGTAGAAGTATAGAAGATCCCACCACCTTAGAAATTGATCTACTCTTCTTGTGGTAGTAATTCATTAAAGCACTAGAAAAGATACTTCTCCTTATGGTAGAATCCATATTAAGTGATCTTAAATCACACTTGATTGGTGAACCCTTGTATAGGACTTGCCTATTAGTTCAGGACTTATAGTTTTGATAAATCCTTGTTCTATTAATTAGACTTAATTGACCCCTGATCATTGGGTGGTGTAGTATAGTATACCCATATTACTGGCCCCCAGTAATATCCAGGATTGGTTGAGTCACTCTAAATGAGATTTATCTTTGTTGCTATCCTGCGGGCTTAGGCAGATATAACCTCGCTTAGGGTAAATCAATCGATTTTAAGAGTGTATTAAATGGGTACCCATATTTTAGTTTGATTGAAAGACAAGTTGCCATCGCGCAATGCCTCCTAGCGAAGATTGCTTCAATTGGTATGGCTCAAATAAACTAAGTAATGAGATTCACCTTTCTTAAGACACTAAGTATGATTATGAGTTTAGTAACTTAATACTTAGCTTGAGATACAAAATCATCATCTGATGGTGCCTCCTAATGGAGATCGCTTTGTTAGAGTGGCTTAATCAAACTAAGTGATAAGAACTCTATTCTTGCAACATATTTAATATGTGTATACAATCACCCAGTCTAGTGATCTTTAAGTAAATAAGCAACTTTAACCAACTCTCGCTTAGAGATTTGGAGTTAGAATCCTCTTAGCAGAATTCTATACAGTGGAGACTTAGGATTCATTATTGTTTCTTACTAAATTCTTCATGGATTTCAGGATTTTTCATTCATTCAATATAATAGCATAAGCATAAGCATAAACATTAGTTGAACTCATTCCCTCTGTTGTGACACATGGTTATCAGTGATACAGTTTGAGATACAGAATGTTATATACACAGACTGGGGAATTTCAGGGTGCATCTGCATCACCATACTGACTTCCTAACTGTTGTGCTTACATTGGACCGTACTACTCATAAACCTTCAGTGATAGTTCTGTGATATATCGTGGTATAGCATATTTGTGAGCATTGTCTCAGTGGCATATAGTGCAGCTTATAGCATCCTTTTCAGCATAATGTTTGTTTTACTTTCAATTCTATTTGGTGATAGCTTCATATTTCATAGCCCTTTTACTATCTTATTTACTCAGTACTTACAGTTTTCCTCGCTTACATATTTTTGTTTAGCTCTGTTACGGCTTTACTTTACTTGTATACTTGTTATGTTTAGTTTAGCTTTGCATAGCTAGTTTCGATGTGTTAGACTTCTTGTCTAACACGGGGTACTTTTGGGATCCGGCAATTTGCTAGATCCTGAGCAGTTTTTGGAGACAGGTCAGGAGGACGTACCAGAGACTCAAGAGGAGCATTTGGAGCTGTAGTGGACCGAGCATCTACTTTTACTTACTAAATCTTTTCGGTATTTTAGATAGACTCTTTATATTTCTACATTTAAATGGTCTGTAATAAACTCTGGATGTACATTTACTTTTCTTTTTTGAGAAGGATATTTACTACTGCTTGAGATGAATGTATCCTGTATGTTTTGCTTTTAGCTTCCACACTCTGTTATATAGCTATACTTAGTATTCTGATGCGACCAGCATACTGGAAACGCTGATATAGTTTTATAATGTACATGGGTTCTTCCCCACTTTCTGGAACCTTGTGTACGTACTAGTCTAATACCTAAGATAAGTATTTCATTCTTACCTTAGATATTGGCTCTTGATCATACTCTTAGGATTCGAGTCAGTAGCCTTCAGTATGGCTCCGTCTCTCTCTAGCCTATTCGGGATGATGAGTTTTGCTTGTATGGCCCACCGTTCCCGAGTAGCGCACCGTTCCGCCGCCAAAATATGTATTACACTTGTCCTTTGCGCACGGCGACGGGATGGGGCGTTACACAATACCTTAGTGCTTAAGAGTTTGGGCTATTATAATTGGCATCAGAGCAGGCCATAGAGTGTCAGATAGAAGCTAAGTGCCATACATGGTAAAGTACCACTTCATGTGAGCGGCCTCTTGAACCCATGATGGTTAAGGTGCTACATGGTTGTGGATACCTTTTGAGCCTGTAGGGGTCACCTATAGTCTTATCTACCTAATGAATAGTTCTTGGATCTGTGTGTGGATACTGACGAGGATGTTAGTTACTTAAGTTGGGGAGATTATTAAGACCCACTTAATTAGCAATAAGTGAAACTCTTAAGCATCAAGGCGCCTTTACAAATAATGGTGGAGTTCCTGATAAGAACTCCAAAGTCAATTCTGCTTTGATACCAGCCTTTCTAATGAAGATATGTTCATTATAGTTTGTAAAGCATGAGGGTGTTCATTACATTTTTTGAACAATACCAGGTCAGGTACTTAGAGTATTCTTTAATTACTGGAAATTCCAATCTCGGTAATATTTTTTGAACAATACCATGTTAGGTACCTTTGGAGGAGTTCGAAGAAAACTTTAAAAACATAAATTATCAAACTGCTGATGGATCTATGATGGCACTACTTTAACTTTTTATATTCTTATTTTCTCTTTTGTTGAACAATGTTTATGATGTACGATGAAGATCTTTTTTTTTTGTAATATGTAGTTTTAAAATGAACGATAAATATCATTTGCTTTTGCATGTTTATGCTCTCTTCTCTCAAATTTCTCAATATGATCCTACGATATATGAACACCCGAATGTCAGGATATCACAGTTGGTATCAAAGCAGAATTGAGTACATTTGAGAGATAAGAATATATATACAAAAATGAAGATATGTTCATTCTAACGAGATTAAATTAGCTTAGAATGATATTACCATGATAAGTTGGGTAATGATAACTCTCTTTTCACTGCAATTAGGGCGTAAAATAATTTTTTTTTCTTGTATTAATCTCACATATATTTAAGTTTTGTTTGTGTGATGTCGAGGACGACATCATTTTTAAGTAAGGGAGTTTGTAACGACCTAATGTCGTTACTTAGTAAAGTAGGTCAAAATCTTGACTCAAAAATCAGGATCTCAAGGAATTTTTAATTAGGGCAAACAAGAATACCCTTAGATGATAATAAATTTTTTTTAGATCAAAGTGCAATAGTTTGGGAGAATTCGAATAACGGAAACTCCTTTTTATTTTTCTAAATTTTCTTAAATTCAATAAATTGAGAACATACAAATACATCTCCGAATTCATCAATTTTTATGTCGTTATGTTAAGAATATTATTTCAAAGATGCACATGAAGTTTCATCAAATTTGGATCGTCGGTTTAACCTAAATTAATTTTTGAAGTTTAAAATTTCAGAAATTAATATAAAATAAAATATTTGTTCCGAATCAAAATTTTTTCATGCGAGAGTGTTCATTACATCATAACGTGCCTCGGTGTCATATTTTGTTGTATTTGGATGCCAAATGATGGAAAAATGTGAAAATTTTAACTTTAAGTAAAATTTTAAAATGATTCCTTAAGTTTTTCATCTTCCCCCCACTCCCCATCTTTTGACCTTTCAACTTCTTCTCCCATCTTCTCTTTTTATTTAAACCCTTTCTCCCTCCCCTCTCCCAAATAGCTACTCCCTCTCCTCTCCCAACCAACAGCCCCCTCTCCTCTCCCAGCCAACTGCCAGCCTCGGTAGCTAGCCTCCAGCCCCGACAGCCACTCTGGCCACCCCGGTAGCCATCCCAACACCCCATTCAGACCCTCCAATTTAACTAGCCCCTTTCCTGGCTCTCCAAAATAGTAGCAACCCTCCTTACCCCTCTGAAACCCCTCCAAACAGTGGCAACCCTCTCCTTCCAGCAGCAACCCTCCTCTTGCCGGCCATAAGCTAGCCACTTCGACTACCTCTAGCAGTCGTCCGGCCTTCCTCTGCCTCTCGGTAATACTATCCTAGGTAAATGGAGAAGGAAATCAGGAGATTTCTCTAATTATATTATGAATACCTTTTTATACTTAAATAAATTTTATGTTATCACAGTAGCATTATTATCATTAATCAATAATGATAAATAACTACATATATTATAATATGACAATTTTTCCATTCAGGCACTTTTCATTCTAATGTATTATTATTATTACTTTTTACAATTTAATTTCGGACATTTCCATTATGTCTTTTACATTTGTATATTATTATTATTATCGTAAAAATATCGCTAATTTAATGTAAAAGTGAAAGAAAAACAGAATGGAAAATAAGATAGTAATTACTCTTAAGAACATTGGATTAAAAAGACTAATTTAAAAATATCTAAAATCTAAATGCAGATCCAAAGGTCGAATAATTAAACTTTGGATTTTTAAGAACAAAGGTACCCAACATATAACATGTATTACTTTTTATAATTTATTGCTGCTTAGCTTCGCTTATTTACTTTAAGCCAAATTCAATTGACGTTTGGTTGGTTGTTCGGAACCAACGTGATAATATTCGGGGGTTATTACTCAAAAAAAGATATCAGTAATAATATTTGTGGCTAGTTACTGGAAAAATGAGATCATTAACATCATTTGTAAGTTGTTAATGGAAAAATGATATCGATAACAACATTTTGAGGTTATTACTGAAAAAAAGACATCAGTAATAACATTCGTGGCTAGTTACTAGAAAAATGATATCAGAAATAACATTCATGAGTTGTTACTGGAAAATAGACATTGGTATCAACATTCATGGTGGGTTATTAGAAAAATGACATCAGTAATCTGCATCCTTGTGCTAATATTTTTTTGCAGGAAATTATTTATTTCGTTTGCAGCTGTTACCTTACTTTTCCTGTATTCTTATCCTTATTTCCCTAATCGCATATTTGCTTTTATAAAAATGTAATATTATTTTGTTTAGTGCGATAGTTAGAGTATTCTCTAATTACTGGGAATTTCAATCCTGGTATTGTTTTTTGAACAATACTAGGTCAGGTACTTCTGGAGGAGTTCAAAGAAAAACTTTAAAAATATAAATCATCAAACTGCCAATAGATCTACGATGACACTACTTTAACTTTTTATCTCTTTATTTTCTCTTTTGTTGAAAAATGTTCGTGATGTACGATGAAGATTTTTTTTTTTTGTAATATGTAATTTTGAAATGAATGAGAAATATCATTGGATTTTGTTCTCTTATCTCAAATTGCTAAATGTGATTCTACAGTATGTGAACACCCAAATATTGGGACATCACACAATGTACTGCCCTTATGGCAGTATAGGGATTGGATCTTGTCCCCCACGTTCTTCTCCACACCCCCAACGGTCTGGCTCTTTTATTCTCCGGGATCTGCCCTATCTTAATTTGAGGCCAAGTTGCAGCTATGAACTGAAGCTGTCGGCTCAACTATGGCTCTGGAAACTCACTCATGGGCTATAAATAGCTTCAGGATCTCTGCAGCAAAACTTTTGCTCACTGAATGCGCATTTCTTAAGGTTCCTGCGCCATCTTCATCTCTGCTCTTTGGTCCACTATTGTGGCTCCATCCAGCAACAGGTGGAGCTCAGTTTGATCTTCATCATCTTGGTAGTGGGTGAGGTTTGACGTTCAAACTGCCAGGCATCCCTAAAAAACTTAAGTGGCATCAGTATCCTACTGAGCTTTACCTATTATCTTCATAGTAATCCCAAGTACCCTTCTGTCCCTGTGAGCCAGTTCAGCTCACTATCTTCCTTCTTGCTTCTCACTTGCCTTTGATGTGTTAGGATCTATTCTTAGCTTCTCTATGGACAGCCAGGGAGCTGGCAATTTTTGGCAGTGAACCAAACAATGTAGTCTCTGTTTGGAGGTCCACCGCCAATCAAATATGAGCCACTAATGGTCCCTAGAGTTTGGGGCTTGCTCTGATGCTCGATCTTTCTCTGTTGATGATTTGCGATTGAGTGGTGATTGTCAATTTTGATTCGATCGATCGATTCAGCTCGATTTGACTGATCCATGTTTGACTTGCGTCAGTATCTTGTCGCGAGTAGCATCCCATAAAAATTATAACAACCCAAGTTATTACTCTAGCCAATTAGGACTAATTCAATTTTTGATTTTATTCTTAGTGCACTAATTAAGTTATTAGTAGTTCACCACTAGGACCTTGTCCAAATCAGAGGTCAAATAAATCAAACCTTAATTTTGGAAATTTCAAGAACCTTAGAAATTGACATAAATATTTTGACCTCACATAAAAAATCGGACTTTACCATTGCACTCATTGCCCCAAGTTAACTAGGGGTGATATTTTGGCGGTAATTGAAAGTTGTCAAAAATCCAACGAATATTTTAATAATATTTAATTAATTTGAAAATTGAGATATATATTTTGACCTCAAAATAAAAATCTGACTTTACCATTGTGCTTATCACCCCCAAATTAGCTTGGGGTGATATTTTGGACGTGTTTGGAAGTTGTCAGATTTTTGTGAATATTTTAATGTAATTAAATACCCTGAAAAATAGATGAAAATTTTTTAGTAAGGCATTAAAATCATAAATACATTATGCTTGAGGGAAAGCATTCATACATCAATATTACATCATGCAAAATGGGACTTCATCCCAACCCTCCCCAAGGGGAGTTTAGCTACTCATTATACAAGAAAATAAGAAAGACACATACATGGATAAAGACCCTTTCATGGTCAACTAAAGAGAAAATACAAGATTGAGTTTAGAAGATACTAGGAAAGCTCCGTAGAAGTTCTCCAAAATTCTTCTTCTCCTTCTAATTATCCTCTCCTTAGGTCGCTAGTGCTGCCTTCTTCTTCTTCTCCCTTTGTAAAAGCTTGCCTGCCACCCTTGGAGAGTTCTCTCTTCCTTTGGCTCTCCTCCTTACTTAGTGGATTTTTGCTAAAATTGTGAACCCTCCTCTAGTCAAGAGGAGGGGTATTTATAGGAGGGGGGAGGCTGAATTTTCCTCTTCAATTGCAACCAAATTTTTCATAAAGAATTCTGAATTTATCATTGCAATATTTTTCTATTAATGGTGAGGTGATAATAATCTCATTTCTTTACTCAAAACATCACCTGAAAGCTTCCCTTTTTAACAAAAAATGGCTGCTGCAGGAAATGGTGGCTGGAGACAAAATTCAGGATAGGGTCATGTCTCCAGCCGCATTAAATGCAGTGTCTGAAAAAAAATTCGGCGGGCCGCTGCAGCGCGCTGCGGCATGCTTTTGCACACCATGGTCACTAGCATATTAGCCAAGTCCCCCGCTGTAGCGGTCGATTCCGCAAACACTATTCAATTAGTTCTTTTTCCTGCTTTTATAGAGTTAAAAATATTTCCGTGGCAGACCGCTGCAACGCGCGACCGCACGCTGTAGCGGTGAATTCCTTGAAAAACACTATTTAATTAATTTAGCTTCCCATTTTATAAAGTCAAGTATTTCTGCTGCAGATTGCTGCAGCGCGCGACCGCGCGCTGTAGCGGTGAATTCCACGAAAAACACTGTTCAATTAGTTGGGTGACCCGATTTATATAGTCAAGTATTTCCGCTATAAACCGCTGCAGCGCGCGACTGCGCGCTGTAGCGGTGAATTCTGCAAAAACACTATTCAATTAATTTTCATAAAGTTTCGATATTTCCGCTGCAACCTGCTGCGGCGCGCGGTCGCGCGCTACAGCGGTTTTCTTTTAGTAAATTTTTAAAAACTTGCAGAAATACCTTAGAACACTTTGGATTCCATTTCCCTGAAAAAGATAGAAAAAATTGATTTTAGGAACAGCATAAAGATCTTAAATAGATGAATTTTTCCCTTTATTTAGATATAATTTATGGATTCATCACACCCCCACACTTAAATTCTTGCTCGTCCTCGAGTAAGCTCAAAATGATAAACTTTTTCTATTTTTGAATGGATGAAAGTCACAATAATGTAATATAAAATAGGTACAAGTAAAAAAATATGTGCAATGGCAGAAATGAAATGAACATTGTAGCAATAATAATATTTTCAATTGAGTCACTAAGGTGGTTGAGTCACTAAATCTCCAAATGTTTGAATTTTTAATGCTTGATAATAGGTGATGGGTTCAATACATTTGGATTTTTAGACTAAAGATATGGCTTAGAGACTCTTAGAATTGTACCATATGTGCTCCTTCTTATTATCACAAAGATGAAAAGATTAAAAGAGTGATATTTTTCTTCATCATTTCTCATTTTGCTCATTTGAGAGAGACATTTTTCATCATCCCTTTTTTTTTTTCATTAATATTTTATTTTTTTCAACTTTTTTTAGGGAGAGACATTTTTCTTCATCCCTAATATCTTTGTGATCATAAAGTCCTACGGGAGCCTAACACACTCTATTTAGAATCCATACCATAGTTTTTTAGTTTTAAGTCCTAAGCCTTCCCCCACACTTAGCTTAAGCACTTATTTAAAATTTTCAGAAATTTAGATTTTCCTCCATTCATTCCTCAATATCAACATTTTATTGCTTATAATTCATTTAATCATTTTTGCTAAGCATTCTTTTACTTATATTATCTTTGAATTTTTACATTTTTGTGATTTTCATTGCTTTTGAAAAATTTAGAAAAAATATGTCAATTAAGAACAATTAATAAATGTGGGAATATGAATATTCATAAATTAAAATCTCAAAATGAAAACAAATAAAATAAAGATAAAAAGAAAAATTGAAAAAGAACAAATATAACCTTATTAATTATCCTCATCCCCATCATCGTCTTCCTTCGACACATACGCCGTCTCGGTAGGGTAGCGCGTCTTCGATATGGGTGCATCGATGGGAGGCCTTGGAAACATGGAGGCATCCGGTCTGCCGTGCAAATTCCAATCATCAAACAACATCCCGAGGGCTTCATGAAATTCAGATTGGAACTGGCGCTGTTGGACTATTCCTATTTGAAAAACCCCATATCGGTAGCTAGAGCCTTACTAAGCTCCACGTTTTGATTGTGGAGGCGCATCAAGAGCTGGTTTGTGAGACACGAGTCAGAAGGTGCAGACGCTTCCCCCTTTGGGCCCCTTCTTTTCTTGGGCATTTTACGTTCACTTGCCCGAACGTTATGGTTTGAGGGGTGTAGGGCAATGCTGGGGGGAACAATGGCGTCGGAGGAGAGGATTTTTACCCCTTGGGCTTCGGATAACCCAAAAATTAAAGTCCCGAAGGCCAATGCCGCGCATGAACCTTTGAGAGCTTTCCAAAATTGCTCAAAGATTATGCTTGAAATGCGGATTTTGCCCGCCCTAACCAACGAGTACAAAAGGAGTGCTCGGGCACGGGTCACTTCAGTTAAGTGATTCATGGGCATGACATATCTAGAAATGAAGACTAGCCATGCACTACTCAACCCCATTAATTCAGAGCGAGGAATGTTGGCGAGTCCCCCTTCCCACTCGGTGTCATCATTGACGATTTCTGCAACAAGAGCGCGGGGGTCAAAACGAGAGTCCAAGAGATCAGAGTACGAACAAGAGCTTACCTCCTCCAACCCATAGAATTGCTTTATTTGAGTAATTCCTAGGGTGACACCCTTTCCCCGACAGAAGATCCGCTGCCCGGATGCGTCAATTACATTGGCATACACTTCCTGGACGATCGCCGTGTATGTGGGAGCTCTCTTGGTCACAAACTCTTTCCATCCTCTAGGAGTGACCTGTTCATGAGGTATAGGGTAGGCAATGCTGAAGCTTCTCTCCAAAATCAACTTCCATTGGGAAGTGATGGAGGTGTAACGGTGCTCGGCTTCCGCCGAGGAGAACCTCTTCTTGTTGAAAGTTCATCCGGATGAGGAAGCTTCAACATCCTTCCTAGCAATTGCTTTCTTCCCGAAATACATTGCTTTGGATGAGAGTTTTAGGATGATCAAGAGCTCTAAGAAGATAAAGAGAATGTGCAAAGATAACCCCCCATTCCCTCCTTATTTATAGCCCAAATATTCAAGGCAAGAGAATATGGTCAAATAGTCTTCCTCATGCCATTAATGTGGTGATCCATGTGAAGGGGGGGGGGCAGCTTTTTCAGCAACTTTTGACTGCCTTGGGAACCCAAGGGTCATGACTTGTTAACTGTATATTCCCAAGGCAGAAAATTTGGGCAAACCGCTGCAGCGCGCTGTAGCGTGCGATCGCGGGTTTGGGTGCGCTCGGGCAGAAAATGGTTCCGCGCGCTGTCGCGATGCCGTTTATGTGTGGATTACCCGTTGCAGCGCGCTGTAACGCAAATTTTTTTTTTGTTGCCTCCCAATAAGCGCTCTATTTAACGTCATAAGCTAGACTCTCTTAAGATTAATAAGTTAGATCTGGCGATTTCATTTTCTATAGCTAAGGATGTCCGAGTGAGCACACCCCTCTTGGTGGCTCGAACCATGTGCATCTTCAACCTCAACTAAAGGATCCTTCTTTTCGATTTCATGATTTGTGGGAGTCTTTTTCTTTCTTTTTTCCCGTCACATTTTTCTCTTCTTCACTCCTTCCTTGCTCCCTTTTTCAGAGGAAGGAGTAGAATAGCCATTAGAATTTTTTTCTTCTATCGTCAGGTCTCCTAGAACATTATCTACCCATAATCTCTCTTCTCTAATTCGTTTCTTGATTTCTTCCTCCATTTTTTTCTTTTTAAAGAGACTGGGTTTTAAATCAATCACTTCTATTTTTCCCTTAATACTGACGCTCATTATACTGTGACTTACATCTATAACAGCCTTAAAACTCATTAGAAAGGGTCTCCCAAAAATAATTGTTGAATTTATTATTCCATCTGTCCCATTCGCACACCACAAAATTAGTTGGTATAATGAAATTTCCTAGTTTCACAGCAACATTTTTGATCATTCCCAGAGGAGTAAGGGACTCAAGATTAGCAAACTCTAGAATTAATGAGGTGTATTCCATCCCTCCTACCTTTAATTGCTCATATACGTGGTAGGGCATAACATTAATTGAGGCACCTAGATCACACAAGGGATCTACAAACACTTCATTTCTTATTATGCATGGAATGCATAACCTCTCTGAATCATCAGATTTGGGTGCAGTTAGCTTTTCATTATCATTCCCTTTTATTCTTTCCTCTACCTCTAATCCAAAATTTGTTGCTCTCTCTTTTTCATAATTCATTCCTCCTGATACAACTTCAGAATAAATCACACTCACTAATTCCCTTGGATTTATTTCAGTAGAACTAGGTAAATCCCCATGCTACCGAGAGGTCAGCTGCTTGGAGATTTGCCCCAATTGAGTTTCAATATTTCTAAGGGAGGTTTCTATTCCCTAAATAGAAGTCTCGTGGTGTGTGATAGTTGCCTCAGTGCGGCGCATGAATTGGGTTGTTTCGGCCTTAAATGCGTTGAATGCCCCTTCTAGATTGTGCTGGCAGTTGTGGCTATTGTTACTATAATTCATGCCTTGTTGGTTGGATGAATTCCCCCCATATTGATTTGCATTGTTATTGTTATTACTCCATGAGAAATTTGGATGGTTCTTCCACCCTGGATTGT
The DNA here is from genome assembly GCA_016760335.1 of Gastrodia elata. Classification (NCBI taxonomy): domain Eukaryota; kingdom Viridiplantae; phylum Streptophyta; class Magnoliopsida; order Asparagales; family Orchidaceae; genus Gastrodia; species Gastrodia elata. The sequence goes on along the minus strand of CM028670.1, from coordinate 28,067,818 downwards.
ATGTGCTAGAGTAGGTGATGTCTCCAGCCGCATTAAATGCAATGTCTGAGAAAAAATTCGGCGAGCCGCTGTAGCGCACTGCGGCGTGCATTAGCACACCTTGGTCCCTAGCATATTAGCCAAGTCCCCCGTTGTAGACCGCTGCCCGATTTATATAGTCAAGTATTTCCGCTATAAACCGCTGCAGCGCGCGACCTCGCGCTGTAGCGGTGAATTCCGCAAAAAATACTGTTCAATTAATTATCATAAAGTTTAGATATTTCCGCTGCAACCCGTTGCGGCGCGCGATCGCGCGCTGCAGCGATTTTCCTTTATTAAATTTTTAAAAACCTGCATAAATGCCTTAGAACTCCTTTGGATTTCATTTCCCTGAAAAGATAGAAAAATTTGATTTTAGGAGCTGCATAAAGATCTTAAATATATAAATTTTCCCCTTTATTTAGATATAATTTATGGATTCATCAGGCTTCACCTTGCTTACTTTTGTGTTTTGTATGTTATTTCACATACTTGTTGATTGCTATAAATGGATAGTTTATAGTTACCCCGTTTCTTGTATTGCTTATTGCACCCCATAATTACTTTCATATTAGATTAATCAAATGTGATATCTTTAATTAATCAGTTCATTTAAATAGCTTAAAATGTATTTAGACAATTGTCTAACTGTAACCTTTTTATTTTGTTGGCTGGGGCCCTGATATTTGTGATACCGATAAATGTCAGATTCAGGCTTGTTCGTAGGCAGTGCTGCAGGAGAGGAGCTAGTGCAAGAGGAGGATTATTCTACTGCAGCTTAGATAGACTTTATTTTTTCTTTTAGTGAGATTGAGAGACTTCTATATTTTTCATTTAGTACAGATTGTAATAATTAAATTCTGGATGTACTTTACTTTCTGCACTTGAGCTGAGTTACTATTTTGTTCTCTTCTTTCTATTATGTTGTGCTTGTGGATGCTACGTTATATTTTTATGCTTCCGCCACCTTGATATACGTATATATATATATATATATATATATATATATATATATATATATATATTGATGAATGTTTATAGTAGTCAGGTGATAAGTCATTGGCTTAAGGCAAGTTGGGTTTCACCTGACTTAACTTAAGTTGGAGATTTGCCACAGTTGGAGCACCGTACTCCCTAGTGTTAGTACAGGGAGCCCCACATGAGATGACTTATGCATTTTATGATATGCCAAGGCTTCTATGACTATATGCTATAAATCATCAAAATCCAAAAATCAATATAATATCAAGTGATGCTTCCATTTATCTCCATTATGCAGAATTCATCTAAATGAATTCTGACACTTAATTCTAATCCATTGAATATAATTAACTACAATTGAACTTAAACTCATCAACTAAAGAGGTAGTATATACATAGTTTGTATGTTTCTGAGAAATGTAACTTTAACACTTAGTTTGTTTAACTGCACTTATCAAAATGTAAGACGATAAAGGGCATGACCCAGTCACAGTTTATTCTCTTAATCTAAGATGTTAAATACCCTAATTATAAACATACTTTAGTGTCCTAAGAAAGGTAACTTAAAATACTTAGTTTGTTTAACTGCACTTATTGAAACACATGACGATAAGGGGCATGACTCGATCATAGTTTATTCTCTTAAACTAAGTATTCAATCATCTACTTGTAACACTTTTGGACTTGCGATGTTTATCTTGAATTGAACTGTACTTATCTAATACTTAAGATAAGACCGAGACTCTACACTTCTATTCAGGGTAAATCAACCAACTCTGTCTTCTACTGAAATAATTTAGCTATATAGATATACACTATCACCTCCAACTAATAGCTCTACAAATTTTAATAATGCTATTTAATAATCAAGGAATATAAAACTAATGAATCTATTCTCCATTGTGGTGAATCCTACATAAAGGTTCCAAAGATGTGACTTAAAAGTCACACAATTCAGGATACTATCACAAAAAATTAACCTCAATTTAGATTATTTAGTTATCCTACCACAAGGTTCTAGGATCAAGTATCTAAGGTTAAAAAGGTGCATATAAATTCCTACCTCAAGATTAGACAATAAGTTCTTCCTACCTCAATAATTCATCTACTGATAGCAATTATCACTAGATCGCAACATTTAAGCTCTAGCATTGAAATATACAATTTATAATTTAAGATCTAAGACTTATATTAAGCTTTAAACCCTTAGTTCATTAGACTAAATTACACAAATTAGGTGGGTAAACCCATCTGATCACAACCTATAGTACAATTATAGGATACAATCATGTAATTTATTAATAGTTGACCATTTTACAAATCAATAAAATTTATGATTTATCTCACGCTAAGAGTCTTACTTATGAGAAAATTAAGGATCTAAAGGTATATATATTCAGATGATCAATCATATAATTTAATTATAGATCTTAATATTTCTAGTTTAATGGAATAAGATCAATGTCAAATTAGAATGTATTATTTAAGGTGATTAATGTTTTAGACTTTAATCAAATCAAGTTAGAATACAATTTTGAACTTGACCAAACCAATATTAACTATTGAGTTAATGATCAATGACAAAATTAGTAAGTTATTTGTGCATTATTGATATCAATTTCAAGTTTAAGGTTATATTGATTAACTTATCAATTGTTAAGAGGCTTAGGATTTAAGATTGAAAATTATCAGATCAATCATTTAAAGTGTCCAAAATGGGGTTTGAGTCTCTAACATGCATACTACTATATATGGAGCATTTAAACATTTAATTAAGTAAAACAAAAGATAATTAAGGCTAATCAAACCCTAAATCAAGCAAAAAAAGAATAGTACTTAATTACAAATCTAACCATTCAAATTTTATAAAACTTGGCAATTATGTCCTACTTACCCATATGAACAATCAGAGATTTAGTTTACTAGATTTGATTAAGTATAAACCCTAATTTTCACTAATCATGCATTTCTAAGATTAGAACATAATTATTAAAATAATAATTTGAAAATTTTTCACCTTGCATAAGCATTCTACAAAATATAAGAAGCATAATGAAACTTGAATCAATGAAATTGGCTAAGTATACAAGCTAATCCACCCTAATTAAGTTCTAGGGTAGTTAGACAAAATAAAAAAATTAAATCACATAAACCTAAATATTTTTGTATATTATTGTTCCTCATAATTTTCTGAACAAAATGGTATATAGTTTCATATGATTTTTTTTTGATGAGTGGATAAAAAGTTATTTAATTAGTGTAATATGTATTTTTTCCAATTATTCCATTTGATTTTTCTTAAGGAAAATAATTCATAAATGTATTTTAATATTTATTAGACGGATCGATAACAAAACACGTGGATCAGCTTGGCCCAGGGACCCATTACTGTCGAACGATGCGGGTCGTGGGCCGGCCCGACCTGCACAGTAGCTTCATCCCCACCCCTCTTCCTGACAAATGGGGAATTATGGTTAGAACTCATAGCCCAATTGCGAGATACTCCGACCATGCAACGATCCCAATTTGATCCCTCACGATCAGTGGATCAAGATACATCGATTGCACATATTAGCCCCTTGGGAGGAGGTCCGGGCCTTACCTACCTGAGGCTTCCGCCTTGCAGCTACTATGGGGAGTCAATTCTCCCCACAGAGGCCATGATCCCTCCAAGGCTCGATCCCTACACCTTCAGGGAGATTCAGCGGATCAAACCCCTAAAGTGGATGGGTTTAGGGTGTACTAGATTGATGGGTCCTTACTCTGACCCAGCCTCCCAAAGGATAATTAGTTCAATTGATCGATTCAATTGATTGGGACTAACTTAGACCTTAATAACGCATGAATTGAGTTCACCTAGCCTAGGAGAACAATCATGAATCAAGAGGGAAGGAGTGTTGAGCCTAATCGGTTCTTCACAGCAACTGGGATACCTGGTTCAATCGGGAGCACGAGCTGGCGATGTAGAGGGCGAGCTAAGGACATAGCTCACCTTCAGAGGAGAGCTAGGGGTCCAGAACAACAGGACTCGCCCACTATCAACAATACACAAGCACTAGAGCATCGGGGGGGAGCTTTGATAGACCTACAATGGTGAATTGGGGGAAGCTCCAAATCTAACTCATTTAGCTAGCAAAAGAGCTCAAGTAAAAATCCTGATGCTATTTATAGCCTCAGGGAATGCTGGGGTGAGGCTGGATGGGCTGGAGGAGACCCAAGAGGTCGGGCCATGGTTGAGCTCTTAGTTTTCCAATTTGAGCTCGACCGGGCCTTGGGGCCCGATTGGGTTGATTTTCCATTGAGGGAAGATCCCCAATGGACTACTGAGATGGAGGAGGTAGTGGGAGACATAATCTGCAGCTAGCGTACGAGCAAATTTTGCCTATCGGGAGTGCGAGCGAGTGGCGACAAAGATCCACAATCGTGGAACCCTTCACGGCAGTCTGATTGATTGAAGGAGAAGATGCAACAGCTCGGATGGATTGGATCCTAATGGTCGATCGCAAAAGCGATCCGTATCGTAGGATCCACAAGGTGGATCTAACGGTAGATCCGCGGCTCCGTGAATCTGAATCCTAGTTGTATGATTAGCGGGAGGGATAGTGAGATGGAGCGGGGCTCCTCTATCACGTAACCCAGGCTCCGCAGAGGAATACCCATGGTCCGCACAGTGGATCTCAGGCGGGTGGTTATGGGGTATAAATGCAAATTCAAAATGTTAGGAACCCTTTTATGCAATTTCCCCAATTTAATTTAAATCCAATTATGGCCTAAATGACCTCCAAGAATTCTCAAACTTACACCCCTAGCTAATTTTGGGGTGATTGATTCAAAAATATAATCAGAAGTTTGATTAGAGATCAAAATATTTTAGTTATTAATTAAGGTACCTAATTAAATAAAAATGCTCATTTGACCTAGTGAGGTCCAATTAACCCCAAATTTTTAGTATTAGCTTACAATGACCTATTGAATGCAATGTAACTAAAATTAAAGCATGATTAATCTTATAGTTAGCTAAGTAACAACCTAGGGTTATTATATATTACTCTGGTGGAGTTCGCAAACAACAATATTTTTCAATCGAGCATTAAATTGGATCCTTATGAAGCATTGGGGAGGAAGTGCTATACTCTATTATTTGGTCTAAAATTGGAGATGCCTAGTTGTATGGGTCTGAATTAGTGGAAGAGACTAATAAGAAGTCATGCTCATTCAATAAAGGATTCAGATAGCTCAGGATCGACAGAGTAAGTACCATGACTCTCATTATCATCCTCTCGAATTTCAGGAAAGTGACCTCGTATACCTGAAGGTAAGCACAATGAAAGGTATCTACCATTTTGGAGTAGCTGGAAAGCTCAATCCAAGATATGATGAACCTTGCAAGATCATATTCAAGATCGGATCATCAGCATACAAGCTTGAATTGCCTGATGATTTCTATACGGTGCACAATGTGTTTCATGTTTCATCACTCAGAAAGAGCTTAAGAAAACTACATCACTTGATCTCTATTCCCCTAGTGGAAATGCAGCTGGATCTATTGTTCATTGAAGAGCCCATTAAAATTTTGGGTAAGCATCAAAAGCAGCTAAAAAGCCGATCAATCCCTATGCTCAAATATAACAACCCAAGTTGTTACCCTGGTCAATTAGGACTAAACACAGTTTTTATTTTAATTCTAACACTCTTAATTAGTCATTAGGACCTCACCTTAAAATTTTGGTCCAAATCAGGAGTCAAATGGATCAAATCATAATTTTGGAAAATCCAGAAACCTTAGAAATTGACTTATCTAAATTGACATCAGATCAAAAATCAGACTTCGTCATTGTGCTCATTGCCCCCAATATAGCTAGGGGTGATGTTTTGGTGGCAATCGGAAGTCGTCAAAATTTTGTCGAATATTTTAATAATATTTAAATACATCAAAAATTAGAAATATAAAATACTCGTCGAATCGAAAAATTCGATCTCGTCGTTGCGCTCCTCGCCTCTCAATTAGCTAGGGGTGAATATTTGAAAATTTTTTGAGTACATTTAAATATTTAATTTTTAATTAAGAAAAGTAGTAATTAAATAATAAATTAAATTAATAATAATTAAAATAAACCCTTATCAGATTGGATCGTCGTTGCTTTCCGGATCTGACTCGCTATCCTTTGCGGATCCACTTCACATGACGCGTCGAATCGGATCAGGATCGAACGACCCTCAGCGTTCCTCCATCGTCTTCTTCGGTGCCTCGCCACGCGTTGCTCCACCGCCCAGCTCATCCAACCGGAGCCCTCCCGGCCTCGACGTCTCTGCCTAACAACCATTAAAGCTCGAATTAAGGCTTGGGGATTGAGATCTCACAGTTTGGAGCTCGGACCGCCTTCGATCGAACCCTAGATCCTCCGCCATTAAACCTTAAGGTATCTCTACTTTTAAATCCTGTAATTTGATTGATCCATTATCTGTTCCTAAATCAATTTCATATCATAGATTATTGATCGAATGGGCCTGATCACGCTCGATTAGGTCTGATCAACTCAATTGCACGGTGGATTCACAGTGATCCACAGTGCTCGCTCCTTTTCGTCGAACCCTAGTCACTAGGGTTGGCATTTTCCCGGTGACTCCGACCACCTCCGGGGCCGGATCAAGTCCCGTCGGGTAGGTCTCGCTTACCCTCGGCCATGCGGGTCGGCGTCTTTCATCGCCGGAATTGCCACCGTTTTACGTTCCCTCGCCATTCCGTCTTGGGTACGAGACAGAGGGTCGGGGATGGCTCGGGACGGGCCGGGTCCGGCCCGGCCCGCGATGGATCTGATCGGGTTGACACACGTCAGGCTCTCATTGCATGGGCCCCGCTTGTGCTCCCGTGTCCAACAAAAGGACGTCGCGTGTCCCACCCGCAATCGATGCGTCTCGTCTTGTCTCGCCCGACATGTGGGCCCTGCGGCTTTGTCCTAGCCAGTGGCATGCTGTCGCGTGGTGCTGTGGGTCCCGCAAGCTGTCCCTTGGCTAATTCTCATCTGCCATGTGGCAGTGGTGGGTCCCGCTGTGATCAAATTCTGCAAAAATTAATAATATATATATATATATATACATATATATACATATATATATATATATATTTGAATGATTATAAATATAAATGTATTACTGTCATATAATATATTATATTAATTAAATTAATTTAGTTAATTAATTAAATAGTAGGATTAAGTTAATTAATATTTCCGTTAACCTTAATTAAATTCATTAACAATAAGTATATAATTATTTTAATTTAATTAATTTACTTATTCATAAATAGTAAGTTATTTTATTAATTTAAATATATATTATTTAATATTAATTCAAATAGTAAAAATCAATTAATTTAAATGAAACTTTAGGATCTCATAATATTGAATATAATAATCTAAACATATTAGTGTTATATCTCATTTTAGTCAAAAAATAAAAGGAATCAACTGATGTAAATCATAATTTTCATTTGATGAGTATTTAACATAGTGATATTTTAGAATCTACACAAAAACCTATAACTTTTTACCTAGTTAATAAAACATAATCAATATGAGTCTTAAGGTGATCAAGAGAATAGCCCCGTCACTATTGTAGCATTAGTTTTTCCATTTGATGATTAATTGCAAAGTCACATATAGGACTCCCTCCCAAAATTGACCAAAATGCCCTTGAATTTTAATTGACCATAATTTTGTCAATTGAATTCAAAATTAGGAAATTATAAGTACTAATTAGCTTAGAATTTCAGTACCAATAGTAAATTGAATTAATATTTAAGTTCTGAATACTAGAAACTCTAAGATGACCAAAATACTCATAATCTTAGTTAGGTTATAACATGACCAAATGAGATTCAATTTGAGTCTACTCTCAGTTAAAGTACTCAGTATGATATAGGAGAATTGTAGCCACTGAGTTTACTAAATTTGAATCTCAAATAAAAAAGTTAGATTTTTTACCCCTCTTAATCTTAAAAAATTCCATAGATACCCCTTAAACTTATAACACTCATAATTTAACCATTAGACATCAAAATTTAGTGTTCTTAGAATCTATGGAATTCTTAAACAGCAACCAATAATAAACTGCACAAATTTTTAGATTTCATTACGAGAAAAATTACTAAATTGCCCCTTAGATCAAATTCATTAGTTTGGACCTGTACGACTCAATTCTTGTCCAACTTGAGTATACTTGCTGTCTTCATATTATACAATAAGAAATTATTTAGCAGCAAGAAAATCCAATTTGAAGCTCTAAGTCAAAAAGTAGCTTTTTAGACCCTCAAGTAGGGCAAAATGGTCATTTTACTCAAATTTTATGTTAAGTGTCCTTAATCCCTTAAATATTATTCAAATCATTAAAGCAATAATAAAACTAATTTAAGATTAATTTAAGTTATAGATCTCTCAATTTGAATAATTTGATAAAAATCTTAATTTTAGGTTTGAAAATTTCTAAGTAAGAACTATTCCTTAGCTAAAATTCATTATTAACTTCCATAATTAAATAAAAATAGCAAATGTAAAAAAATTCCATCAATTCTTAGAATCTCTCTAAGTCTTTTCATTAGGAGCTCATTAGAAATCTTTACTTCACCTTAAGATCTGTTCCTTAAGAATAATGTTAGATATTATGATAGATTTCATTCATTAAATAATAGGTTTATTTAATGAATGAATCCTTGATTTAATTAATTTTTAGATTTTCATAATTTTATTTTGATTATTTTATCTTTCAACTCTAGATTAATAATATGAGAATCATTCTATTAAGCTTGATTTTGTTCAATATGATTTGCCATAATCTTAGCTCACACTTAAAATTTAACCCATAGATCTTAGGCTTTACCTTTGGATTATGTGTTTAACTCCAATTTGTGGTGTTAAATTAATAATCCCTAGTTTAGTAGATCTTGATTAGATCTTAATCTAGAATGTCTAAATTCATTAATTAGGACGTGATGATTTATTATTTAACTTAGTCGATTATGATTGAACTAAATTAGAACCTGATCAGTTCTAATTGCTTTTAACTTATAAGGTCGTGCTTATAAGTTACACTCGTTAGTAGTAATTGGAGATCTTGAACTTGTGTAACTTAGAATAGTATGATAGTTTAATTAGATAATAAATAATATCATCATGTTTAGCAGAGTCTCTTGCTCACTATTGAACTTTGTTGCTTACTCATTCTTGAATTTTGTGCCTTAATCCTTGAACATACTATACAAGAATATTATTGCATAAAATAAAAACATAGAATATTTAGAATAACTTTGCATTGGGTTTAGTTATTGGTTGACTTTTGCGCATAGTACCCCAATGGGCAGGGGGAAGGTGAGATAAAAATTAATATCACTCATTGAGGAGTGTATTATTTAAGTTAGAACCTGAATAGTCTTGCAGACGTGCTGGCTCCTCAGCTACTTCTGAAATTGTCCACAGAAGTAAATGAAATAACTAAATCATGAATTGCATGTATTTATACTGCCTCTCAGTTCAGTTGTATATATAGCCCTAGCCTCCTTGTTAACACTAGGAAATTATTTATTTCCTTAGCCTCCTTGTTGACACTAAGATTCTTGTAGCTTTATTCTCCTTGTTGATGCTAGGATATTTTGTCACCTTAGCCTCCTTATTGACACTAAGAATTCTTTTGATTTTAGCAGGCTAAATTTAGCCCTTATCTATATGGCAGTTATTACACAACTTTTATTATTTTACTTATATTAAATTCTTGATTTAGTTATGCTTTTAGTTATATTATTTTAGTCAAGCTACTTTACTTACTTGCTTACATATATAGGATGCTAGATTTTTTCTCGCTTACTATAGATATCATTGTTAGATTTATTATTTTTAATTTGCATAGCTCATATGATCATCAACATATTTGGATTAGATTTTCTTTCAGTATTTTCACTATGTTTACATATGTATTACTTAGCCATGTTCTTAGTTTGTATTTGAAGTATATTTTATGCCTCACTATTGCTTAAGTTATAAATGTTGTTTTTTATAGCTTTTCCTCTTTCTATTGTATGCTTATTTCTCCCATTTTAATCTCCATTGCTTAAAGTTTAGGAAAAATGGTGATATCAATAAATGCATGTAAAATTATCAGCTTAAAATGTACTTAGACAATTTATATAAAAAGATTTTCTTTTGTTAGCTAGGGCCCTATCATTGTGAAACCGACATTATCAGAATCTGATCAGTTTGAAGACTTGGTGCCTGAGAAAAAGCCTTTTCATGAAGAGGAGCAACAGGGTGGAGCTGAAGTTGTTTAGATCCTTTTAATTACTTGTGAGGAGGTCTATTTTGTTTAAAACTTTAATCAATGTTATAATGATACAGGTATTTGTGACTGTATTTTCTTTTTTGTATAGTTATTTCTGAGCTATTTTCATTTTCATCTCTCATTTTATTTATGGTGAAGTAGATGTACTATTTACTTTAATTACTTCCGCACTCTGTACTTATATTGATCTAGTGATTGATATTATGCATTCATTCTGTGAACACCTTTCCTTTATTAGTGGATTATGGATCTTACCTAATCCAATAATAAGAGAGAGATTTGCCAGAGTGGCACACCTCCCGCTAAGGCTAATCGTGTCGATTAGGGAGTGCAGGGTGCCATAGTTGGTATCAAAGAATTCCATTAGGTGCTAGATTGGAATTTATATTCCTCTCTACCTAGTGGAAGATGCTTCTATCAATTAGTCACTAAATGAACACTTGAATTACATCCAAAGTACCATGATCATGAGCTCAGGATAATAGGCATGGAAATGAAAATGCATCTATAAGTAAGATAAAATACTCAACATAACAAAACAATCACTAAAATTGAACATCTAGGAATATTATTACTCAGTCAAGTCTATGCTCGAGTACCTCAAACACTTTGAGGAAAATTGGGAATTTGACATTTATCTAGCAAAGCGATATGGAAGGGAAGTCCAAGGCATATCCTCGGCAGGTGCCATGGTTTTAGAGAAAATATTGGAGCACGCCATCTTTCGGGGTTTAGACTTCCCCATTCTAGCCAAGGAATGGTTACGATGAGTAACCAAGATGTTCAATGACCTGGGATATTCGGATCATATTTGACTCTGACTTGTTGATATCCTACTCTAGGACTACGCCGAGGAATGGTGGGCACACATGGAATGGATGTTCATGCATGGATCCGCTCGTTTACACTGTGATCACATACGCTAACTTCTATCAGGCCTTCTCAGAGAAATATATAGAATAGGCCTTATGTTTCATTTACTATTTTTCTCTACCTCATCTATGATGTACTCTCATCTTTATTTTGATTAATGAAAGAGATGAAATAATGCAATCTCCCACTTTTTATTTTGTTTTTAATTCAGACTCTTGCAAAGAGGATGAATACTGCTCAAGCTTCTCCTCCTGCTGCATCTGACAGCTCCTCCATCAGACTAAATGCTCTGCTCCAGATGATGCGAATGATGATTGACTCTCAAGCCAAGTAGGGCGAGAGAATGGAGCGAATGATGAATGTGCAAATGGCGCAGAACCATCCTGGTCTAGGGGATGGAGCCTCAGAAAACTACTACTTCTTCCATGTAACAACCTGTAACAACACTAGTTGTTATCTCAGCTAAACTTAGATTAATTAAGCTAATATAAGCTTTAATTTTGATTCCATTAGGTTCAATGGGTCATTTAAACCTAACCCTAGAAGTTTAAAATCAATCAGAGTTAAATTAGCAAATTTGGTATTTTTTTGGCTATTTTTAAGCCCTGAAAAATACCTAAATTAATTTGATCTTCAAATCAAAATTTGATTTCATTTTTGAACTCCTCATACCCTAATTAGCTAATGGTGAATTTTTGGGAATTTTTGGAGCTCATTTAGTCCTAAATTAGGTTTAGAACATTTAAGAATAATTATATATTATTTAATTGGTTTTATTTTTATTAAATTAAATTTATTAAAATTAATTAAATCGGCAGGATTTGCTGTCGGGTCCGCGGCAGATCCGCTGCGGGGGTCCCGATAGTGGCGCACCGTATTAGGCCAGTAGGATGTCTAGCACGCATCTCAGCGCGTAATCCAAAGGCCCGCACCACTCCATCCCATAATCTAATCTCGGATGCTCGAATTCGGCATCTCATATCCGATGTTCAAGATTTGATCCGCATTTCTGTTAATCAGTATCCGCATCAGGCCGCCCATCTCCAACGTCTTCGCCATCGGACGGCTGCCAAGCACCTCGCCCTGGTCACCAACGTCCCGAAGAGATCCCTGACCCGACAGCAAAAATCTGCTCGTACCATCCACATCGACCCTATCTCCCACTCCCTCTGCCACGTCCTCCTGACCGTTAAGATCTTCCCAGTTCTGGTAGGACGAAGCTCGGTGGGTCACAAGGCCTTGCTAGCCCCAATTGTGGAGGTCCGTGGCTCTGCCCTTGTCCGAGCCTGCACCATGGCCTCTAGCCATGTGTCCACCCCTGGACCTCCCCCTTGCCTATAAAAACCCTCAGCACATCTCAGTGAACCCCTTTTTGCTCACTGAGACTCACTTATTCTCCCAGTTGGAGTTCCAGAGCTCTCGGAAATCCCGGCGTCTGGGCTGTTGTGTACAGCTGATAGATGGCGAGGTCTGGAGTTCAGACCCCCTTGCCGAGCTCCTGCAAGCCTCTAGTGCGATCTAGGCTATCGACGTTGCCTCCGTCACTGCAGCTCTTCAAACCAAGGTACAGCCTATTTTCCCCTTCTCTCTGTCAAGTTGGTTTCAGCTCGACTCGCTTCCTCTCTGGCCTAGATGCTGCGTTAGGACCCCTCCTTAGTTCCCAGTAGATGTTCAGGTCTTCTGGTGAGGCCTGGCAGTGGGCCAGATGGCATAATCACCGTCTGAGAGCGCACTGCCAGTCGAGCCATTTCACTCAAATACAGCTTACCTCAAGGCAATTAATCGTAAGATAGATGCTAGAAGCTGTTGGTGATAATTATCGAACCATATCGAGGGCTGGGTTCGATCAGATCAATCGATTCGACTGGAATCGATTGATTCAGCTGCAGTTCTCGTCTATGATCTACCCCGAGTAGCACCCCACTAATCCAGACCATCCCAGGACCCCTCTACTCACTCTATCACTTCCTCTTAGGTCCCTGAACGTGTAGGGATCGAGACTGCCACAATTCGTGGCTGCTGTGGGGAGAATTCACTCCTCACAGGTGCGCCTGAGGAAGAGCCTCGGCCGAGTAGCACTCCATCGATCCAGCGCCTCCCAGCTAGGGCTTCTTGGCTTAATCGATGCGTCTAGGGTCAGGGATCATGTAGCGAGTGAGATCAAGGCAGGGCGTGGCCGGAGTGCGGAGAATTTGATAATGGAAGGCCACCCTAGGGTTCGGGCGTCGGGTATCATTGAAAGGAAGGAGACGAAGTCACGGGTCGGGCCGACCCGTGACCCGCACATTTTGGAATCAGGCCGACAATTAATGAAAAGAATTTTAGAATTAAAATCCTTAAGGAAATTAATTCATAAATCAGTTCCTATAGTTTTAATTTAAATAAAAATACAAAATAAATTATTTAAATAACTTTGGCTATACTGATCCAAATGGTATGATCCAATATACCATTTGAATCAGAAAAATACAAGGAATCTAATTATAAAATAAAATCACATATCCAATGGTTGGATTTAAAATAAATCCCTAATTCTTTTTTGTTTTTAATTAAATCGTAATAAATTCAATTAATAATCAAATTAAGTGATTAAGGGCTCTGATTGCTCATTATACCATAAGGAACAATTGTAGACCCTTAAACATAATTTTGGACATTTAATTTTCTTAATCTCTCCTTAATCACCCTAATTAAGGATTAGTGAATTTAATCCCCATTAAGCCTTTGATTTTGGCAAGTATTATTCTTAATGCTATCTGTAGTATAGTAAAGCCTATGGGTAGGATTGGATTGCCCTAAGATGCCCTAAATTCACTAATCACTATAATTGGCTTAAATAGGTGATTAGTGCTAATTAGTTTAATTAAGGGGTCAAAACTTAAGATAAGTGTATTTCCTACTTTAGTAATCAAGATGAAACACACTAAAATAGATTAGAAATGAATTGGATAACTAAACCCTAAAATCCCAATTTTAGCCTTAAGAGGGGCATTTTGGTCATTTTGACCAAAATGTGTTTAAATGCTCCTTAAAACTTGAAAATTTCAATAAACTACCCTAAGATAGATTAGAAATGTTCTCTGAACTCTTAGACTAATAATAATGTTAATGTGATCATTAATTTAAGAAATCTTCAATTAAGCCCTAATTAAGACACTTAGATCTTAAGTGACCTTAAAGAAGTCACTTAATCTTAATACTTAATTTAATCATTTCAATTATTAAAACCACTTTGATAAGTTCAATTTAGTTAAATTATGAGCTTAAATACTAAAAGAAAGGCCATTGGAAAAAGTCTAAGTTAAAATCTAGCTTAAGTCTAAAATGATAAATAACCAGATCTTAGATCTTAGACCTTAGACTTTAGATCTTCTACTTGAATTAAACCATCTCCTTTGGAATTTCCTTAAGTGATTGATTATTTAATCCCTTGAAAGCTTCCATGTGGGTATAGGATGATTTAATCTATAAGATAATGAAATTATCTTAAAGATTGAATATAGATCTTAGATTCTCAAGTTCTTAATCGATTATTTTATCAGTAGAATAACCTATCACTAAGTTCTTAGTTCCTGGATCTTTCAGCTTATAGGATTCTTTACCTTATTTTGGGTAGTAAATATAAACCCTAGATCCTAGTTAGGGTACTACCTTAGATTTAAGATTTGAACTCAAAAATGGGGTTTAAGTTCTAAATCCTTAAATCTTGATTTACTTAATCAAAATTTGGGTAAGAGAGTAAAATATTAATAAATTAGGTCATTAATTTATTTACTTAAACCATATAGTCATCACATGATTTTGGATTAGAACTTGTTAAGTTTTAATATTAACTTTAAGGATGTAAATATGAGATTCTACTCGATAGCTGGATATTGGAGATCCTAAACTTGTACCTTCTCAGAGTAGCTAGATTTGGTAATTAGATAACATCAGATATCACTTGAGTTTAAATTGAGTTCCTTGCTTACTTTGACTAGATTGCTTTGTATACCTTGGATATTGAGCTTTATTCATTGAGCATAATAGGAGAACTTAGGATATGGATGATACATCCTAAGTTAGTATTTGAATTACATATCATTCAGTTATAGCAGTGTTTGCAGTTAGTAGAATATGTCCTAGCATAGTCTGCCTCTTCAGTAATAGTATTGTGTAGGATTGACCCAAGCCTAGAGGATTGGGATAGCCTATTGGCTGGGTATTGATTGATATTTTAGTATTGGAGGCACTGTATGGCCTATTGGCTGGTATGACAGTACTATATCTTGGGCTTATTGCTACTTTAGCTGGATTATTCAGTATTGTTTTCTGTTTTGTTTTGCCACATGCTTCGGTGGCCTTATTTTTAGTACTTGCTCGCTTTGCCACGTGTCTCAGTGGCTTTACATTTCATAGATTGCTTTGCTTTTGCCACATGTCTCAGTGGCCTTTTCTTTTTCCTTCTTCTTAACTAGTATATTGTATGTATACTCGTATGGTTTACTTATATATATTGGCATATTTAGGATGCTAGAATTGCATATTTATAGTACTTGTGTTTCTTTTATATACTCATCATATGTTAATATGATCATAAGCATGTTAGGTTCAGAATTGTATTGTAGTTGCTATTTTCTTTAGCTTATAGCCTCACCTTGTTTATTTTGCATTATATGTTCTTTACACTAGTTGTTGGCTATAAATGGATAGTTTATAGTTATCGTTCCTTCATAGCTTGTTGCACCCTTTATTGCTTGTATGTTTAGCCAATTTAAATGTGATATCTTTAAAATATTCAGTTCATTAAAATAGCCTAAAATATACTTAGACAATTGTCTAATTGTAACCTTTTTATTTTGTTAGCTGGGGCCCTAGCATTTGTGATACTGACAAATGTCAGATTCAGACGTGTTCGTGGGCAGTGTCGCAAAAGAGGAGCAGGTTCAGGAGGAGGAATGTGTTGCTGCTGTTTAGTTAGATATTGCATTTTTATTTCAGTGATATTGAGAGACATTTTCATCATCTTTAAATTTTAATTTGTAATAATTAATTATGAATATGTTTTATTTCTGCATTTCGATGAGTTATTATATTGCTTTCTCTCTTTCTACTATGTCTGCATGTGGATGTTACTACTCGCTATTGCTTCCACCACTTTGATATATATATATATATATATATTGATGAATGTTACAGCACTGGTGACAAGTCTTAGGCTTAAGGCAGGTTGGGTTTACCTAATCATTCTTAAGTTGGGGATTTGCCACAGTTGCAGCACCGTACTTTCTTGTTATTAGTACGGGGGCCCCACACAACCCAAGTTGTTACTTAGGTCAATTAGGACTGATCAAGTTCTAATTATGATTATAATATCTTAATTAAGATATTTGAAACTCACCTCTAAGATCCAGTCTAAATCAGGAATCAAATGGATCAAATCCTGATTTCTAGAAAATTCAGAAACTCTAAAATTTGATTTACTTATTTTGACCTCAAATAAAAAATGAGACTTCGCCATTACTCTAATTGCCACCAAATTAGCTATGGGTGATGTTTTCGTGTCAATCGGAAGTCGTCAAAAATTTGGCGAATATTTTAACATTATTTAAATATCTAGAAAATTCGAGTAATTAAATATTCGTCAAAATGAAAATCCAACTGCATCGTTGCATTCCTAACCCCTCAATTAGTTAGGGGTGATTTAATGGAATTTTTTTTAGTATAATTTATTAGCTAAAATTTTATAAAAGAAATCAATAAAATTAATTTAAATAAAATTATTTATTTAATTGCATTAACGACAGCCGTTAATTATTTAAGTAATGCCATCATCTCCATCAGCAATTACCGTCTGACCTGACGAATCCTGTGATCCATCTGATCGAGGCATCGGACAGCTCTGGTAGCGTCGTCCTCATCGCGACGCAAAGCACGCGATGAGTGCAGAGCGACTGGGAACGCGACATGCCAAGGCGATTCCATGCGCATGCCGTTGCTTTGAGCCGCTCCTAAGCCTACTTAAGTCTCTGCTTTGATCTTGAAACTCAGTTTCAAGAGTTTGGAGTCGAGTGGTGATTCAGAAAGAAACGTGCGGCTATCTTCATTCGATTCTTAAAACCCTAAATCCTTCATCGCTCTGAAACAGGTATTCCACCAAGTTCAATCCTTATTTCATTTCATTCTTGTTATTGAGTGCAATTATTACAAATCTGAACTCACTAAATTTAGTAATCAAGCTTGATTGGGTTCCATTTTTTCGCAAATCTGTGCTTTCGCCTCGCGTCAGTTCGTCGAGGGAGACGAACCGTTTCCCGAAGATCGGGTCGAGGTGGGTCAGGGCTGACCCGCAATTTGCGTTTTGGGTCGGCCTGTCATAGTGGGGTCCATACGCGCGTAGCTGGCCTCTTCTCGGATCGACGTGTGTTGATCCGCTGCGTGTAGAAATGCTAGACTCCAAAAAATTTCGTGTGTCGACTCCTCAGTAGTCCGCATGGCTCTGGTGTCGCGTCAGCAGTGACAGAACCCATTGGTCCTGTTGCTCTGATCCGTGGGGCCCGCCTAATAGGCTTGGGCGAATCCCATTTTGACACGTGGAGCTGGGTCCAGCGGCGGTCTCGTCTGTCTGCTGGCATGGGACCCACCTGCATAAAAGAATTAGTATATTTAATCAATAAATTTAAATATTAATTCAACTCTTATAAACTAATACTTTAAGATATATATATATATATATATATATATATATATATATATATTCGAAAAATGCCATCTCGGCCTGAATTTCATTTCATCAAAAAAAGTTTTACAGATTGAACTGAGACCTAATTACAAACAGTTTTAGGTACCCATTGAAAGAGAGACAGCACCTGGGGACAATGAACCACCCAACCCTAACGACAAAATCGTCAACAACCTACCACAATCAATACACTTTCGATCGCAGGTTAAGCCAAAGAAACTAGAGAAAATAACCCAGCATCCAACAATCCGAAAACATCCAAGCGCCCGAGCAGCCGAAGGCCTGAGGAACACAAAACTCTAGGGCAAGAGAACCAGGCAACCAAAACTCATCATCAGACCCGCACTTTAGAAGTCTGAAAAAATTATCACCGATAGGATCCAAACAACGAACCAAAGGGCTCCAACTACGGAGAGAAAGGGGAGGCACCCAACCGGCAGAGCTTCCAGAAGGAGAATGAGGAGCACCAGCATAACAGAGTTAAGCCAGAAGGAGCACGGTATGCCGAAAAATAGAGGGCCGAGACGAGCTGAGGCAACGACCTCACAGAAATGGACCAGCTTCCCCCAAAGGCAAACCAAGAGGACACCAATGAAGATTTTCCTGAGAGAAAGGTGAAAGTGAAGCCTACCAAGGTCTGAAGAGAGGACAATCAAAATTTGCAGTTTGAAGCACAACCAATGAGCCATCCTGCCAACACCACAAAAAACACCAGACAGATAGACAAGCCTTCTGGGAAGCTTTAAATAGCCAAAGAAGCAGAAGCTGAAGCGACGAAAAAAAAAGAAAGATATCCTTCTATATATCGCAAGCTGACAGAGACAGAACGGGTCACCAATCAATCACGACATCCTCAGAAATGGCATAATGGTACATAATGCATCTTATGGATCTATAAGAACAGAACTGCCGCCTCTGAAACCTGTGCAGCCCAACCGCAAAAACTATAGCAGGGGAGTCCCCAAAGAGTCCCCAGAGGAGAGATCCTGAGAGGCCTTTTGGTTGCAAGCAAGTCATCTATAAAAAGCCATACAGGATGCAAACCACATGGGTGACCCAACAGAGAAACCACTGCCCAAGAGTTAGGGGGAAGAGCATCACCGAACATCCATGCGGCTAAGACCCTTCCTCCAATCAAACTTAAGCGAGAAGAAAAATTGAGCATCTTTCAATAAATGCAAAAGCTAAAGAAGGGAATTATTGTTACAAACCAACACTAAATTATTTAACCTGCCATAGTGAAATGTTAGAGCAGTCAAAATCACCCATGGAATCATCCAAATCCTAATCTCTGAGGAACGCACAAGCCACAGGCCCGAATAGTCCACCCAAAAAACTTTGTAAATCCAAGCCCTTCCAGAATTAAGCATGGAAAAGTAAATGAAAAGGGAGGAGCGTGCATCTAGTGGCCTACTCAACAAACCCTTGGACTGAAAAGGGAAAAATGAGGCCATACCATCAAATGAAGCAGAGAAGTTGTCATTAGTAGGAAAAAAGTCAGAAGAGATAGCCATCTGCATATACCTGCCAATAGAAAAAATAGACTTGGGAATTGAGACAAGGTAATTGTTCCACCGAAAATGATTCCTAACTTGCCATAACTGCCAAAGGATCCAACAGGCCAGCGAAAAAGAGAAGGGGTCGTCATTACTTAATTTAAAAATCAGCTCTGAGATGTTACTCAGACTAAAAATTTCATCCAACTTCAGGAAGGAGGTGAATCCCTTCCAAAGGCACAAAGCATAATTGCAATCCCTGAAAAGGTGGGACATGGATTCCTCAGCCTGGCAATGAGCACATTTTGCTGTGATGGAGATCCCTCTTTCTTTCAGAATGTCATCCACTCAGATGAATTTCATAATAACTCTCCATATAAAAAGGACAGAGCGAGAGTGGGGAGTTTAAACTCATACATATAAAAATAGAGAATTAATTAAACTTATTAATTAATAATAGATTATTTAGTTAATAGAATTAATCAAATTATTAAAGTAGCAGATTTAATATTAATGTAAATAAATATATTTAATATTTTTTCAAACCTTAGGCCCTCATAGTTTGTAAAATATAAATCCAAAAATATTAAAATTATATATCATTAAAATTAAACAATTATGAGGAACACTTTGGTGCTATTAAAATTTCATTTGGAGCTGAATATCACATAGTAACATTTAGGATCCCCACATTTTGGCCTAAATGTTCCAAAAGTTCATTTAATCATAACTTTGTATCCACTTACCCAAATATAGTCAATATGGGTCTTATTTTAATTAGGAGACTCCCAGGAATGTTTTAATAGTATTAGTTTTGCTATTTGATTAATATTTTGACTAATCACTTTTGGACCCAAACCCTAATCTTTTCCAAAGCTCATAACTTTTCACACACTAGTCCAAACATATGCAATATGGGTCTCAAAGTAATTAATAGAACCTCTAGAATAACTTAGTGGTGTTCAATTTTCTATTTGGATTAATATTTGCTTAATCACTTTTAGGACCCTAATTATCCTAATTAACCCTAAAACTTCAATTGACCATCACTTGGTCAATTGAACTCCAAATTAGGTCTTCCAATAAACCATTTTGATCAAGAAGACCTAATTAATAATAAACTACAAAAATATTTAAGATCCAATAGTTAGATCTCTTAATTAGCCATAATCACCTTAAAACTTGATTAGTGAATATTAGCATAATTAATAATCCAATTTGAGTAATTTTAGTTTCTAATTACTCCTAGAGTATAATAGAACTTAGTGGTATGGTTGATTTATGAATTCTGTGATTCATTTCACTAATCACTCACTAATCACCCTAAATACTAATTATTAACCCTAAAACTTGTATTGGCTATAACTTAGCCAATACTCATCAAAATTTTCTAATTTTTGGTTCTATGGAAACCTTGGATAAAAATCTTCAATAAATTGACAAAAATGTTAGATTTCATTATGTTAAAATTACCAATTTGCCCTTATAAGTCAAATTTCTTAATTTGACCTTATAAGGCTTAATCCTTATTAAAGATAGATGTACTTACTGTTTAACTTCGTATTAGACAGTAAGTAATCTTTTCCTTCCAATAAATTCCAAATTAGAGCCCTAATTTATAAAGTTGAATTTTAAACCCTTAAATAGGGACAAAATTGTCATTTTGCCCAAATTTAGGTTTAAGTATTCTTAAACCTTAAATTTATAATTAAACCGTTAAAATTAGTATTATGACTGATTTAGAAACATTTAGGATGATTTATCTTATCATTTTGCCATTTTTAGAAGATGCCCTAAAATTCACTTGAAAATCTCCAAGTCATAAATGCAATCTCATAAGGTGAATTTAGTTCACCTTATACCTTTCATAAGTTTATTATATCATAATAATAATTAAGTTCAAAATTAAAGCTTAATTATTCTCTTTATTTTTTCCTTCAAACCTTTAGGATCTTATTTCCTTAGGATCTAACATAGAAATTTATGTTAGAGTTCATCTATTAAGTAAATGGATACTTAATAGATGAAACCTTAGTTTTATAGATTTCTAGAATTTTATCCTTTATTAATGGTTATTTTATATTTTAAACTTTAGATTTAAGTTAGAGATCCATCTTATTAAAGATTGATTTGCTTAATAAGATATCCTTAATTGTAACTCGTGAGATTTGGGCTTAACTTTATACCATTAGCTTTGAAACCTCTTAGATTAAGAAGTTAATATCCAATACATGGATTTTAACAACTTAATCTCCCAATTTTGATTTGTATTAATCAAGATTGGCTTGGGATTCGTTAAATCATCAAATAGGATGTTTGATTTATTATTTAAACTTAATTAAACATCATGTGATTTACATATGTTTGAACTTGATTAGTTCTAACTTCTTTTAACTTATAGGATCAATATTTTAGACTTATACTCGATAGCTGAATGTTGGAGATCCTAAATTTGTAAAAGTTCAGATTAGATAGAACGACTTAATTAGAAAACAAAGTAATATCACAAAGTTTGTTTAGTGCTATTTTATTTATTGAGATTTGAATGTTTGGCTTCCTTGTTTTGGACTTTATACTTTGACACATTATGTGGAACATAGTATATTTCTATGTTAATTTGATTCATTCATAAAGCATATTATTAATTGAAAGAAAGAATTTAAGGTAATAAATTTTATGTAACTTATGGTGGAATACATCTTACTTAGTATGCCTGGACAGTGTGACTTTACTTTTGCTCTAGGATATTTCTCCTAGATGCTCAGTATATACTTTGTGGCATTACTTTGATCTGGAATATTTCTCCTATATTTTTAGATGGAATTAAGTGGTACTTTATTTAAATGGAATTAAGTAATATTGGATTTGGGATGTTTCTCCTAGATATTTTTAGATGAATTCTCTTAACATGCTTTTACTTTTTGGCAGGACTAAGTAAGAATATGCCCATATAAGTTAGGCTGTTTTACTATACATTTTCAGCATACTTCCTTATTTACAACATTTTTCAATATAGTTCTTCTTTATACAGTACTTGATTATATTCAACAGTTCCTTTAGTACTTGCAATATTTCATATAAATTGTATTATTTCAGCAACTTGTTTTCACTTTATAACATGTTAGGATGTTAGAACTTTACTTTCAACACAGTACTTTCATTTTATATAGTGAACCAGCATGTATTAAATTGATCATATTACTAAGAAATTTCTTACACTTAATAGATTTTATTATTTGTTTCTAAACATTTTTTTGCAGCCTGAGTTGAGGTATGTGCTTACCTCACACTTTGTTTGAGTTATGATTAAGTTAATTATAACTTTATCACTTTTCTTTGATGTTTTTCTGCTCCTAAATTTGCTTAAGTTAAGTTATGATATCATTTTAAGTAATAATTTGCAGCCTAAAATGTACTTAGATATTTTGTCTAACTAAATTTTTCTTTTGTTAGCTGGGGCAATGGTAGACTCTGAGCTTTTCAAGATTGTGGAACCTTCTGAAGACCTTATTTAGGAAGAGGATCGTGCAGGAGAAGATTCTTAGTTATTTCCTTTTTATTGTGAGGATTGTGTGACCTTACTTTACTGTTTTAACTAATATGTTATTTTGTAATAATACAGGTTTAAACTGCTTTTCTTCTTATGCTTATGTATTCTGGGTTGTACAGTTCTTATCTGGATTGTATGGATATTATTACTTATCTTTTTTCCACACTCTGATATATTATAGTATGCTCATTCTATGATTAGCTTATTTTGCTCTTCTTTATTTGGGCATATCTTCCCTTAACATTTGATTAGGAAGGTTATTCCTTAATGTAAATGCTAAGTGAGGGTTTGCTCATTGATGACCACCTCTTGATCTCAGACGATCAGGTGGCAGTCACTACAGTTGGTATCAGAGAACTGCATAAAGTGTCAAATTGGAATTTGTATTCTTACTACCTAATGGATAGTTCTTCTGACTTATAATCACCAAATAAATACTAGAATAACATCTATATTACCATATTCTCAGAATAGTGAGCATAAAGTACTAAGATACTTAAGATAAAATGATAAATTATGAAACTTTTATATTAGAAACTTAAGAAATATAAATTTCTCAATCAAATTTATTGAACATGATTAAACATATAGGATATATAAAACTTGAGGAATATCGACTTGGGACTATATCGGAAGATTTGAAGCCATATGGGAACTTGACTTCCAGTGTGGAAAATATTATGGAAGATATATTGAAGAAGTGTCAAAACCAGGAGTACAAATATTGGAACAAATGCTTCACCATGCCATGTTTAGAGGATTTGATTTTCCTCCTTTAGCCAAAGAATGGCTAAAGCATGTGAAGAGCACTCTTGAAGCTATGGACTGCCCTGATAATATTAGAGTTGAATTAGCAATAAGGTTACTTCAAGATCAAGCAAAAGATTGGTGGGATGCCACTCTTCCAGAACTCACATGTATACGAAGGAGAGAGCGTCGAGAAGTTGCTTTTGAGGACTCCTGTCTTACATTTTCAGCCGATTATATTAAATAATGTTCTAATAAGCTTGATGTACTTTCTTCTCATTATACGAGTCATCTTAAAATAAGTAATAAAATAAACTTGTTTCTTTTGAACTCTCTCAAAATGCTATGATTTTTAAATACATGTACAAAATGAATCCCGGATAGTCATCCTCAACCCCTGCAGCGTCTAGCAGTAATTCTGCTGAACTCAATGCACTTTTAGATACAGTAAAAACATCAATTTGAAAGGATAAAGAGATTGATCATGATGCAGCATAATCTATCCCCAGCCTATGAATCCTTGTACCTTACTATCCTTCCCAACAGCATTAGCAGCATACAGACAGTGTCTTACATAGCTTTATTGGATTTAGAACCCCTAATTTTAACAGAAATATGTCAGACATTGTAACAACCCAAAGTTATTACCCAGTTGATTTTAGCATAATCATATCGTAATTATTATTCTATTAAGATCATCAAGTCATTAGATCCAAACCCTGAAGGCTTGGAGCAATTCAGAGTTCAATCCAATATTCTAGATTATTTTAATATTTAATTAATTAGAAAATTGAGGTATTTATTGTGATCTCGAAATCAAAATCCGACTTCGCCATTGCGATCGTCACTCCCAAATTAGCTATGGGTGATATTTTGAATGTGTTTGGAAATCGTCGAATTTTCATCAATATTTTAATGTAATTAAATGCGTCGAAAAATAGGATAATTAAATAATCGTCGGAATTGAAATCCGACTTCGCCGTTGAATTCCTCACCCCCAATTAGCTAGGGGTGAATTTTTGGGAATTTTCGGAGCACAGTTTAAAAATCAGAATATTTAAATAATTATGGAAAATAAATGCGTAATTAAGCAATCTTTGAGTCCCCTATTTGCAATTTTTCTATTTTCTAATTCCCATTTCTACTAGCTATCACCTCAACCGGAGCCCCATACCCCCCTTGGCTGCCTCATGATGGCATCTCCCCCTAGGCCAATGATGGCCTAGTCCCCTACTCCCCTCCTCCTCTCCTCCTTTAAGAAGGAGCTCAAACCCTTCATCCTCTCCATTTGCAAAATCTGAGAGCTCACCTCATCCCTTCCCTTCTCCATTGATGATCTAGCATTGAAGAAGGAGTTCAGCTCACCCTATAAGGCTTGGAGAAAGACAAAGGATCCTTCTTCCTCCTCTTGCAAAAGACTGAGGTACCCCTTTACCCATCACTTTTGCCTTCTTTATATGGCTATAATGCTGGAATACATATTTTGATATCCATGTTTAAATATGGAAGCCATAAGGCTCTTGAAAGCATCATAGAAAAATGCTCTGTTTTTCTTGTATTCTGTACACTCTCTCATTTATTTGTATTTTTGGTATAGCTAGGATGCTCCGTTCATGCCGATTTTAGTGTCGATGGAAAGGTATCAAAAATACCTATCCATTGATATATAGCACCACTCATGGAACTCTTTGGATTGAGAGTAATTAAGCTCAAAAATGGCCTACATGGGTTTCGCACCTGACGAAATCGCCGTCTGCCGCTGCAGCGCGCTGTAGCGCACTGCAGCGGGTCGCAGCGGTTGGTCGCGGGTGTAAAACTTAGGGAAAATGCGTATTGAACTAATTAAACAGTAAAAAATTGCAAAATGAACCGCTACAGCGCGCTGTAGCGCGCTGCAGCGGCCGGTAGCGGAAATTTCGCGGATGAATAAAAATATTAATGAAAGTAATTGCACAATAATTAGCAAAATGGGTTGCTACAGCGTGTGGTAGCGCGCTGCAACGGACCTTACCGGGAATATTTCAGAACTTAGGAAATGTCAAAAATAATTTAATTATGATTTTGCAAAATGAACCGCTACAGCGCGCCATAGCGCGCTACAGCGGGTCACAGTGGATTTCAGCGGACCACAGTGGCCCGCAGCTAACCCCGCGCGAAGAGCGCTACCGCGTGAATTGCGCTACAGCGTGCTACCGCACTGAAAGCGCTACAGTGCGCTACCACGCTGAAAGCGCTTTCAGCGCGGTAGCGCACTGTAGTGCCCGAAAATTTGCAAAATTTCAGAAATTTCCAGAAATTTCCCAGTTCTTGTAAAACTGCTCAGTCTTGGCTGAATTGGCCAAAACTCAACTATTTTAGTATTTTAAGACCCCTAGGACCTTAGTGGGGTTGAGTTATACTAAACATAGCATAAAAGTTTATATGAAAATTAAGTTTGGAAGCCTTGCCATTTTAATAGGTGATCAAAACCTACATTGTCCCTAAAGTGCATTATACAAATGGCTGGATACCTTAGAATTTTAGTGCCAAATAATAATCTAAAATAATATTTAGGTTTTGGAAACTTAGGAAATTAGAAAATTACCAATTTACTCTTAGAAATTCAAACGTCTATAATTAATTAGTTAGACCTCAAAAATTAGTGTTCTTGGACTCTATGGAATCCTTGAACAATAACCAACAGTGAACTATATAAAAAATTAGGTTCCATTAAGTGTAAATTACAAAATTGCCCCTTAGGTCAATAACTTTAGTTTGGACCTATAGAACCTATTTCTTATCCAAATTCAATGTACCTACTGTCTATATTCATGTTAGACAGCAAAGAATCATTTGACAGTAAAAAAAAAATCCCAAATTGGAGTCCTAAATCAAAAGTTAACTTTTTGGACCCTTAGTTAGGGGCAAAATGGTCTTTTTGCTCAAAATTTAGGTTAAGCGTCATTAACCTCTAGATTATGTTATAAGCTACTAAAATTAGTGTTGGAACTATACTATATTCAGTTCAGTGAGAAAAATCATTTATTAGGTCAACTCAATAAAATCTCCTATAAAATTTTTTAAGTCTTTTCCTTAGGAGCTTTTCACCTCATATTAGGAGTATTCTTAAGTTTAGGGCTAGGTCATAAGTTAGATTTCATTTATTGGGTAAGTGGGTTATTCAATAAATGAATCCTTAGTTTTATTAGTTTCTAGACTTTTATAACTTATTTTGATTATTTGTCTTTCGACTTTAGATCTAGGATAAGGAGATTCATCCTATTAAGTTTGATTTGCTTAATAGGATATACCTTGATCAATAGATCACTTTTAGATAGAAACCTAGATCTTATGTCTTAACCTTTTTGGATTATGTGATTAAGCCCAATCTTGTGGTGTTTAATCCATAATCTCTAGTTTAGTAGTTTTGATCAGGTCCTAGTATAGGACGTCTAAAATCATTAATTAGGTCGTGATGATTTATTAGTTAACTCTTATAGTCGACTTTGATTAAGCATATTAGGACCTAGCTAGTCCTAGTATTTTGTAATCTATAAGGACGTAGTTCAAAGTTACACTCGATAGTAGGAACTGGAGATCCTGAACTTGTGTAACTTAGAATAGTTAGAATGGTTTAAATTAGATAACAACAGTGTCACCATGTATAAAAGGGTCCCTTGCTTACTTGATTTATTTTGTTGCTACGCATCCCTTGTCTTTGTGCTTAATCCCTTAGACATATCATATAAGAGCAATTTGTGCATGAAATGAAAACTTAGAATAATTAGGATAACAGATACATTTGGGTTCAGTCTCTGGGAGGATTCTGGTGCACATTTACCATATTGGACGGGGTAAGGAGTAATAAGAAGGCTTAACATTACTCATTGAGGAGAGTGTATTAAGTATGGAACCCACATAGTCTTGCAGATGTGCTTGACTCCTCAGCTATTTCTGAATTGTGTCCACAGAAACAAAGTAAAATAACTAAAAAATTCTGCATTTGTAATTACTGCCTCCTTAGTTCTGCTGCTGGATTATGTCTGCCCTAGCCTAAAAAGGATATGGGAATTTCTGTATTCCCAAGCCCAGAAAGGCATTGGGGATTTCACTGGTCTGATGACCAACTTTCTGATATGGCAGTCTTTACATATATGTTTCAGTTTTCAGCTTACTGTGTACTGTGTTCTGATGTATATTTCAGTCAACTGTTTTCTTTTACTTACCTGCTTACTTGTACATATTTATAGGATGCTAGACTTTACCGCTTACTATATGTACCATGTTCAGATTTCTATCATTTAATTAGCATGTCATATGATCATCAGCATGTCTAGGATTAGACTTTACTTTCAGTACTTTTACTTACCGTATTATACATGTATATGCCTATCTCTTACTTAGTTGTTGAGGTGTGCTTTTGCCTCATTTGCTATTTAGTTATAAATTTTATATTTATAACTTACCCTATCCTTTGTACGCTTACTGCTCCTACTGCTTAGTATTTTTGTTGTACTTAAGTATAAAAATGGTGACATTAATATTTCATGTAAAATATTTAGCCTAAAATGTACTTAGATAATTGTCTAACAAGATTTTCTTTAATTGGCTGGGGCCCTGGCATTATGAAACCGATATTGCCAGATTCAGATAGGTTTGAGGAGCTAGGTGTTGAAACAGAGGTGCTTTACTTAGAGGAGGAGCTTCAACCAGGAGAGTCGGATTGTAGCGCCCCGTCCCATCGTCGCGCGCAAAATACGAGTATAATTCATAGGTTGGCGGCGGAACGGTGCGCTACTCGGGAGCGGTGGGCCATACAAGTAAAACCCATCATCCCGAATAGGCTAAAGGAACAGAGCCATACTGAAGGCCGCTGACTCGAACCCTAAGATAAGAATTGAGCACTTATCTTAGGTATTAGACTTAGTACGTACATAAAGTGCAAGGGAGGAGAGAAGGACCCATGTACGTTACAAAATATATCAGTGTTTCCAGTACGCCAATCACATCACAATACTATGTATAGTAATATAACAGAGTGCGGAAGCTAAAAGCATAACATCCAGAATACATTCATCTCAAGCATTAGAAAATATATCTATCTCAGAAAGGAAAAGAGAAAATGCATCCAGAGTTTTATTACAAATTATAATAATGCAGAATATAAAGAGTCTAGCTAAAATACTGGAAGGAACTAGAAAGTAAAAGTAGGTGCTCGATCCCCTACAGCTCCAAGTGCTCCTCCTGAGACTCTGGGACGTCTTCCTGACCTGTCTCCAACAACTGCTCAGGATCTAGCAAATTGTCGAATCCCAAAAGTACCCCGTGTTAGACAAAAAGTCTAACACAATGAAGCTAGCTATACGAGCTAATCTAAATATAATAAATATGCAAAACATAAAGTAAAAATGCAGGAAAACTATAAAGCATCAAATAACTGAACTGTAAGAACTAAGTAAAGAAAAACTGCATCAAAACCAAGTACTGAAAATACCTAAAAATGTCCAATGCTGAGAAGGATGCTATAAGCTGCACTATATGCTACTGAAACAATGCTCATAGATATGCTATATCACGGTATATCACAGAACTATCACTGTAGGTTTATGAGTCGTACGGTCCAATGTAATCATAATAGTTAGGAAGTCAGTATGGTGACGCAGATGCACCCTGAAATTCCCCAATCTGTGTATATAACATTCCGTATCTCATACTGTATCACTGATAACCATGTGTCACAATAGAAGGAATGAGGTCAACTCATGCTTATGCTTCATGTTTATGCCATTGTATGATATGAATGGAAAATCCAAACAAATCCATGAAGAATGTAGAAGAAACATAAGTGAATCCTAAGTCTCCACTGTGCAGAAGTCCTGCTAAAAGGATTCTGACTCCAAAACTCTAGATCGATATTTAGTTAAAGTTGCTAATTTACTTCAAAGATCACTGGGCAGGGTGATTGTATACACATATTAAATATACTGCAAAGATAGGACATAACATTTAGTTTGATTACGCCACCCTAATAAAGCGATCTTCATTAGGAGGCACCATCCGATGATGATTTGTAGCTCAAACTAAGCATTTAGTCACTAACCTCACAATCATACTTAGTATCTTAAGGAAGGTAATTCCCCTTTTTTTAGTTCCACTTAAGCCATACCTATTGAAGCGATCTTCGCTAGGAGGCATTGCCCGATGGCAACTGTCCTTCAATAAAACTAAGAAATGGATACCCATTTAATACACTCTTAGGGTTGATTGATTTATTCTAAGCGAGGTTATGTCCGCCTAAGCCCGCAGGATAGCAACAAAGACAAATCTTACTTAGAGTGACTCAACCAATCCAAATTATTACTGGGGACCAGTAATATGGGTATACTATACTACACTTACCCAACAATTGTGGTTTCATCAAATCTATTTAATAGAACAAGGATCTATTAAGACTATAAATCTTAGACTAATAGGAAAGTCCTATACAAGGTTTCACCAATCAAATGTGGTCAAGGATCACTTAATATAGATTCTATCCACAAGGAGATGTATCTCTTCTATTATTTTAAGTGAGTACTACCACAAGGAGAATAGATCAATCTCTAAGGTGATGAGATCTTCTATACTTCTACCTCAAGGGGTTATACAAGGCCTCCTACCTCATGATATATATAAATTTAGGTCTTTTAGATAATTTAAGACGATCTTATGAAGAGAGCATCAAGATCTCTTCTTTAGATGTTAATATTAAATTATCAGGTTCTGGTTCACTATTAGATTTAGAATGATTATATTAGATGATGGAATCATCTGATCATACTTAAACTAAGATTATGGGGTGTAAATCAAACATTTTGTTAAGGATTTGATCACTTGTTAAAATCAACCTAGTATTAAAGGTCTTATTATGCAGGTTTATTACTTAAGAGAAAATCAGAGATCTTAAGGTACGATTCAGATTGTGAAATCACAAGGATTAGTATTAACCTTACTTTGTCTAATTCAAATGTTTAGAATCAATAGTAAATCAAATGCATTATTGGAAAATGTTGAATTCAAGTCTTATAATCAATATAGTTAAGTTAGGGTTGTTATGGTTTTAGATTTGCCTTAAGTAGATTAGGGCTTGACTCCTTCTCAAATCTTAAGTCAAATCAAGTGTATATTTAAAGATCAATGTCAAATCAGTAGATTAATTGTGTATTATTGGTGACAATCCTAGATCTAGATCAAGTCTTAAAAGCTTGATCCAAAATCTTAGGATTTCTTAAGTTAATTAAGATATTTTAGATTCTATAGTTTTAAGTTGATTCAAGTATACTTAATGAGTTTATAAAAGGTGATTTTATTTCATTTGGTTTACTGTTATCAGCCAAAATAATGATTAAAGTTTAACAACAGTGTTTACTTAATGCTAACCAAACCCTAATTTCAAGCAAAATGGATTAGCACATAAATAAAAATTCAACCATTCAAATTATATGAAATTTGGCATACAAGTCCTAATTAATCATACAAGTAATCAGAGACTGAGTTTGCTATGATCCAATATGTATAAACCCTAAAATTCACTAAATATGATTTGACCAGATTAGGGCATAACTACAATTACAGAACTCAGAAAAATGTTATACTTGGTATATGCAATCTAATTAACATCAGTGAACTAATGGCACCCTAAACATGTAATTTGGATAAGTAAATTTGCTAATCTGCCTTAATTCCTAATTAATATTCACTGTAATTAGGAAATAATTAAAGATCTAACCATCATATGTGTGATTTTATTTTATATTTAAGTTCTTAAGATTTTTCTGAACATTTTCATATATGATATCATAAAATTTTAACTAGTGGATTAAAAGTTATTAAGAAAATACATTATGTATTTTTATTAAATCAAATTCCTATGATTTGATTAATCAAATTATTTTCCTTAAGGAAAATAATTCCATTAATTCGATTTAATTTAACGGCTCGGCCCGAAATCGAAAACGCGCGGGTCAACCGGGGCCCGGGTGACCCGGCACTGTCGCACCGCGCGGGTCATGGGTTGACCCGGCCCGCACAGTGTCATCGTCCCCGATTCTTCGTCCCGCAGATTTGGCCGATTAGGAGAAACTTAATTGCCAAATTCCGACGCATCCGGTCCACGGATCGGTCAGCATTCGATTGCTACACCATCACCATGTCCAGACGCATTGATTGGGACATGAAGCCCCTTGTGAGATGGTCTGGAATAGCCGGACCTTACTCACCTGAGGCGTTCGCCATTCATGTTATTGTGGGGAGATAATTCTCCCCACAGAGGCCATGCCAGACCCCGAGCTCGATCCCTACACCATCAGGGAGGTGAGGCGGATCGAAGCCCTCTGGCCTGGGGGTCTGGGGTGGTCTGGATCGCTGGATCCTTACTCGACCGAGGAAATCTAGACGAAACTGAGCCCGATCGATCGATTCGATCGATCGGGGCTAACCTAGACCCTAATTATGATACCACTGAGTTTGAAACGACAATATGAGCAAAACCGCATCAAATGGAGTAAGGTCTGAGCCTTATTGGCTCAGACCTGCAACTGGAATACCTGATTTTTTGACGAATTGGAAAAAGGATCGAGGCTCACTGCTGCATGGATTCTGGAAGCTCTTAGGGGTCCTGAACTATAGGAGAAACCCTCTATCAGCGGTTCAGGAGCACGGGAGCGCCTGGGTGAAGCTCCGGGACTTCGGCAATGGCGACAAATTTTAGAAGCTCCAATTGATCAGCAAGGATCAATTGAAGCGGACCTGGGGCTATTTATAGGCTTGGCTGAACTTAGGGAACCTCCTGGAACCACTAGCTCGGGCTGGGGTGGCCCGAAAGGGCGGGCCATGGCCGAGCTCTCGAAATTCCATTTCGAGCTCGGCCGGGCCACAAGGCCCAATTGGGGTCTCATGGCATTTGTGGGAAGACCAGCAATGGTTTGCTGAGCTGGAGGCGTGCGTGGGGGACAGGGGAGGCCACTGGCAGTACGGGGAATCTTCCCTGTCGGGCGCGTCTTGGCAGGGACGAAGATCCACAGTGCGGGTGCGCTGTGGACCGTCTGATGCATCGATCGGGAAGGCGCGACGGTCCTGATCCTCCGGATCCTAACGGTCGAACTAGATTAAATATGCGCCGTAGGATCATTAGGGTTGATCTAACGGCGGACCCGCGATTCTCATCCTAGCCGTCAGATGGAAAGGCGCGGCGGCTAGATTTGAGGGATCCCGCTGTCGCGTGACCCGGGCTCCGCAGCGGATCGCCCGCGGTCCGCACAGCGGATCCTGGCTGTTATATTTAGGTATTAGGGTAAAAATGTAATTATGGAAAGTTATAAGCCCTTAAGTGCAATTAAACCATTCTAAATTAAATTGAATTATTGCCCAAATGAGTTCCAAATTGCACCAAAATTTTACCCTTAGCTAATTTGGGGGTGGAGAATTCAAAAATGTAATCAGATTTTAATTCTGAGGTCAAAATATTTTGGGTTTAGACTAGGGCATCTAGACTAATCAATTTGAAATTTTTGACTTAGAGAAGTCCAATGGACTTCAAATTTTCCAGATAGGCTTATCTTAATGTTTTAAAAACAATGATGCTAAAAACTGAATCAATCAACATTTATTTTGCATGGTAACAACCTAAGGTTGCTACACGGATATTGCTTAGTTTCTTTTAGCTGCTTGTGAGGATGAGTGATTTACCTTTAATCTCTTAAACTATTTAAATATTGTAATAATACAGGTACTATGATTGTGATTTAATTTATGCACCTTATTATTTTCTGAGCTATTTTATTTCTATTTCTTATGAGATGCATGATGAATGGATGTACTATTTATTTTATTTAGCTTCCGCACTCTGTATGTATGTTAGATGTTGTGACTGATCCCCTCAGATGTTCTGTGCACGTCCTTCCCTTATTAGTGGATTGTGGACCTACCTAATCCAATGATAAGTGAGGGATTTGCACAAGTGACCCACCGCTCCTTAGCCTAATGATTGTGGGCTTAGGGAGTGGGGCGCCACCGACATGGACATAGCCAACTGCTCAAAATAGTAGAAAAGAATTTAACAAGTATTAACTGTCCAGATGTTGAATCAGTTAGAATAGTCACTCACATGTTCTAAGAAGAAGCTGAATACTAGTGGGATAATCTTCACCATACACTTTTTGCTAATTACTACATTGAGGAGATCCCTTGAAAAGAATTTGTAGAAGCATTCAGAGCAGAATATATACCCCCTTCAGTTCAGAATAACTTGGGTGATATGTTTCTTAGACTAAGGCAAGGGAACAACACACTCTCTGAATATGAATCTGAATTTAGATGACTAACTTGATTTGCACCAGATATGGTGCAAACGGAAGGTGCTTATTGCCACAAATTTCTGAGTGGACTTCGGGACTCAATAAAGGATCATTTGGTGCCATTGAAACTATCCATATTTACTGAATTAATTGAGATAGCTCATGTGATAGAACAACATCAATCTCAGAAGGACTCTAAAAGGACATTCAGTTCATCCTCGTACAGGGATAATAATCCCAAAAAGACTAGATTTTCTTCAGGGAAAGTTTATCAGATTGAAGCAGATCCTACACCCTCAGATCCATATAATGGGTGTACAAGGCCTCATCCCTTAGGGAAGTGTTATCATAATAAGAAAAGTTGTTATACATGTGGAAGGAAGGGGCATTTCTATCAATAATGCAACTACAATGTGACAATTGACGGTGCACGTATCGACCGTCCCAAGAGAAATCAAGTTTTTAATCCTACTCCGATTAATCATAGAAGTCAACCACTTATTATTATGTATTCTCAACAACCTACAATACTAGCTCAAAGAAAGGTTGGAAATGTTACAGCTCAACCTAGTACCTCCAAGCCCCCTCAACGACAAGTTTTTAACAAGAAGCCTTCCGGATCTGCCAGGGTTTACACCCTTACTCCAGTAGAGGTTACTGAAGATAACAACATCATTTCAGGTATATATATTTAATTTTGAATTCTTATTCCAAGCATTAGTAAATCAAATTAATCATACCTAAGTATGCTTAATTTAGGAACCGATTGTGTTCATGAGTATCTTTGCAAAATATTATTTGATACGGGAGCAAGTCATTCATTTCTATCTGAAAGCTTTGCTAAAAGTCTGAAGTTGCCATATTATAAGATGGCTAGAACCTTAAATATTGGGCTTCCTTCTGGAACCCAACTTAGCACAACTCAGTTTTGTAATCTCCAAGTATCCTTGAACAAGAAGACATACCAAGCCAAGTTAACATTCTACCTATAGCAATTTTTGATATCATATTAGGAATGAATGGGCTTAGTGCACATAATGCTGTGATCAATTGTCAACAAAAGAAGATTACGTTGTCATCACAAGATGCTGCTGAAACCTTCATAGGGAGGTTTAGTACCCAATGTTCATTGATTAATATAGTCCAAGCAGAAAAGTTGGTAACTAAAGGCTGTGTTGCATTCTTAGTCACTATGATTGGTGAAAGTAAAGAAGATATCCCACTTTTAAAAATCAGAGTTCTTAAAGAATTTCCTGATGTATTTCTAGAAGATTTTCCTAGGTTACCTCCACCAAAAGAAGTAGAATTTGTAATAAATCTAATTCTTGATACACAGTCAATTTCTAAAGCACCTTATAGAATGGCTCCTAAAGTACTACAAGAACTTATTAAGCAATTACAAGAACTCCTAAATAAAGGCTTCATTAAGCCTAGCATGTCTCTTTAAGGAGCGCGAGTCTTATTTGTCAAAAAGAACGATAGTTCTATGAGGATGTGTATAGATTATAGAGAATTGAACAAGGTCATTATTAAAAACATATTTCCACTACCTAGAATTGATGACCTATTTGATCAATTAGTCGGTGCAGTAGTGTTCTCCAAGATTGATTTAAGATCAGGATATCATCAACTTCAAGTAAAGAATTCAAATATGGAGAAAACAGCATTTCATACACGGTATGGACACTATGAGTTTCTTGTGATGTCTTTTGAACTCACAAATGCACCATTAATTTTTATGGACTTGATGCAGCGAGTCCTAAAACCATATTTGGACAAATTTGTTATAGTATTCATTGATTATATTCTCATCTATTCCAAGACCCTGAGCGATCATGAGTATCATTTAAGAACAGTATTAGAAACTTTACGTAATTATGAACTCTATGCAAAATTCTCTAAATGTGAATTCTGGCTAAATTCTGTAGCTTTCTTGGGCCATATAGTGGATTCTCAAGGAATACGAGTAGATCGACATAAAATAAGTGCGATCCAAGATTGGGTACAACCCAAAATAGTAACAGACATAAGAAGCTTTTTGGGCTTAGCAGGGTATTATAGAAAATTTGTTAAAGGTTTCTCTCAAATTGCTTCTCCATTGACAAAACTAACTTTGAAAGTTGGCCCATTTATTTGGAGTTCTGAATGTGAGAATGCATTTCAGACCTTAAGAGATGCACTTTATACTGCTCCAGTATTAATGCTATCAAAAGAAGGCTTGAACTATCAAGTGTACACTGATTCCTTAGGAATTAGATAAGGATGTGTTTTAATGCAAGAAGGGAAAGTTATTCAATGCTTCACGTCAGTTGAGGCCATATGAGAGAAATTACCCTGTGCATGATCTAGAACTTGTTGTAGTAATTTTTGCATTGAAAATATGGCGTCATTATTTGTACGGAGTTCAATGCTCTATTTTCACTGATCATCAGAGTTTAAAGTACATCTTCACTCAACATGAATTGAATTGTCACCAAAGAAGACTGCTTGAACTGATTAGTGACTATGATTTAGACATTCAGTACCACCCTGGTAGAGCAAATGTGGTGACAGATGCCCTCAGTCATTATACAACATTATTAACAATGATTGCTATAAGTTCATTAATAGAAGAATTCCAAAAGATGGAGATTGTTCCTATTCATGGTGATGTAATGAGCTCAATATTAACTAACATCAATATAGAGCACGTCTTTCATAGAGATATTTCTATCTCTCAAACTAAAGATGATGAATACTTAAAGTTCAAGATGGATATTGAAAGTGGTCACCGTCATGATTTGCAATTGCACTGGACAGTGATATATCAAGATAATTGTATATGGATTCCCAAGTCAATGCATCAAGAGATTCTTATAGAAGGCCATAATTCAGGTTATCAAGTCCACCATAGGAGCACTAAAATGTATCAAGACTTGAAAATATCATTTTGGTGGCCCGGTAT
This sequence comes from Gastrodia elata, assembly GCA_016760335.1. Lineage (NCBI taxonomy): Eukaryota > Viridiplantae > Streptophyta > Magnoliopsida > Asparagales > Orchidaceae > Gastrodia > Gastrodia elata. The sequence goes on along the minus strand of CM028670.1, from coordinate 28,030,848 downwards.
GAAAAGGAGTGTGGTAGAATTTGTGATAAAATGTCATGCTTGTAATCTTGTTAAGGCAGAACATCAAAGACCTGGAGGACTTTTGAATCCTCTATCTATCCCAGAATGGAAATAGCTTGATATTTCTATAGATTTTGTTATGGGATTATCTAAGACTAGATCTGGTGTTGATTCTATTTGGGTCATAGTCGATCGATTGACTAAATCAGTGCATTTTATTCCAATGAGACAGACTGATTCTATGGAAAAATTGGCAAAGTTATATATTAGAGAAATTATTAGACTCCATGGTATTCCAATATCAATTGTTTCAGATCGTGATAGTAGATTCACTTTCAAATTCTAGATTGCAGTGCATCAAGATTTGGGCACTACATTGGCCATGAGTACTATTTTTCATCCACAAATAGATAGGCAAATAGAACAGGTTAATCAAATACTTGAAGATCTTTTATGCCTATGCATTCTGGATTTTGGTGGCTCCTAGGAAGACCACATTACTCTGGTAAAGTTTTCTTACAATAATATCTACCAAGAAAGCATAGGTATGGCACCCTATAAAGCTCTATATGGAAGAAAATGTAGCACTCTGCTTGCTTGGTCTGAGGCTGGAAGTGTACAGCTTTTTGGATCTGATTTAGTTGCTGAAACAAGCAAAAAGTTGCAATTAATTCGACAGAGAATTAAAATAGCACAAGATCGTCAAAGCAAATATCACAAAGCTCATCATCATCCCTTAAATTTCAATACTATAGACTTTTAAAGTCAGTCCTATGAAAGGAGTATTTCAATTTGGTGTAGCTGAGAAGCTTAGCCCTCTCTATATTGGTCCATTTGAAGTCTTAGAAAGGATATGCTTTGCTGCCTATAAATTAAGGCTTCCTGAAGACTTTTCTGTTGTTCATAATGTATTTCATATCTCATCATTATGAAAATGTCTTTGACATCCTTCATATTTAGTTCAACTTCCAGCTATATATATTCAGCCAGATTTATCTTATGTTGAAGAACCAATCAAAATCTTAGCTCGCAATCAGAGGCAGCTAAGAAATTTATCTATTCCAATGGTTAAGGTTCAATGGAAGAATCGTATGCGAGAAGAATCCACTTGGGAGAACGAAGTGGATATATGGTGAAAATATCCTAATCTATTTAATTCAGGTACTTTCTTAACTTCTTTTCAGTTCAATTTGTTATTTTCACTATATCATATTCTTCTCACTTGAGTGATGTCGAGGATGACATTGTTATCTGTAACAACCCAAATTATTACTTTGGTTAATTATGACTAATCCAAGTTCTAATTAATGGTTTTAGTATCTTAATTAAGTCATTTGAAACTCACCTCTAAGATCCAGTCCAAATCAGGAATCAAATGGATCAAATCCTGATTTCTAGAAAATTCAGAAACCCTAAAATTTGACCTATTTATTTTGACCTCAAATCAAAAATCAAACTTTATCATTACACTCATTGCTCCCAAATTAGCTAGTGGTGATATTTTTGTGTCAATCGGAAGTTATCAAAATTTTGGTGAATATTTTAATATTATTTAAATCCCTTGAAAATTTGAGTAATTAAATATTCGTCAAAATAAAAATCTGACTGCGTCGTTGCATTCCTAACCCCTCAATTAGTTAGGGGCGATTTAATGGAATTTTTTTAGTATAATTTATTAGTTAAAATTTTATAAAAAGAAATCAATAAAATTAATTTAAATAAATTTATTTATTTAATTGTATTAACGGCGGCCGTTAATTATTTAAGTAACGCTGTCATCTCCATCAACAATTACCGTCTGACCTAATGGATCCTATGATCCATCTGATCGAGGCATCGGACGACTCTGGTAGCATCGTCCTCATCGCGACGCAAAGCACGCGATGGGTGCTGAGCGACCGGGCACGCGGCATGCCAGGGCAATTCCACGCATCTGCCACCAGCTTTGAGCCGCTCCTAAGCCTCCTTAAGTCTTTGTTATGATCCTAAAACTCGGTTTCAATACTTTGGAGTTGAGTGGTGATCCGGAAAAAAATGTGCGGTTATCTTCGTTATAAATAATTAACGGCGGATATTTGATGAATATACCTTAAATAAAGTGTGAGGAAAAAAATGTGCGGATATTTGATGAATATACTATGTTATATTTGAAATTACACAAGTCATGAATATAAGGGAATTAAATAAGTTAGATAGATCAGATAATTCAATAAATAAGATAACAATTTAGTGAAATGTGCCCTAGTTAGTGTGCCTCAATAGTTTGATATTGAGATACAACTCAGTTCAGTTCTGTTCCCATACATTAGTGTCTTGGATGATTCATCTTAGTTCAGATGTATATGATGGATCTATTAATCTAGGTATTAGTGTCCTAGATGCTTCAGAGTTGGATTCAGTGGCTAGTTGGGCTAATTTTTTATTATGGCATGACTAATCTAGGCACATGTCCAACTAAAATATATTCAGATTGTCTTAGTTACTTTCAGTTCAGTTCAATATTTTCAATGCTTTTTAGTTATTTTCATCATTTACAATATTTTTAATATTTTTATATTTTCAGCTTTTGGTATTATGTGTAAGCATGTTAGGATGCTAGATTTCAGTTCAATTTTCTTTATGTTCATTTCTTTTAGAAACTCAATATAAGTAAATTTGATCATATTTCTTAGGATCTTTTTTGTACTTAGTAGTTTTTATATATAAATTACTTAATCTTTTCTGTATCTTTGGGTTAAGGTATGTCATTTTACCTCACACTTTATTTAAGTTATAAATGTACGGTTTATAGCTTTATTCCATTCTATTAATTCTTTGTTTCTCCTAAATGCTTAGGATGGTTTGTGATATCACAAAATACATGAATATATTAGCCTAAAATATACTTAGATAATTATATAACTAGTTTTTCTCTTTTTGGCTGGGGCCCTAATATTGTGAAACTGACAATGTCAGCTTCTAAGCATTTTATGGAGATAGCACCAGAAGGAGAGTAGAGTCAGAGGAAGACCGCCTTGTTGCTGAGGATTCTTAGTTAGGGTGCTCTTTTATTTCAGTGAGGATGAGTGATTTTACTGCTTTCAGTAAACCTTAATTAAATATTATAATAATACAGACATTTAGTTGTATTTTCTTTTACTGCATATTTTTTTCTAAGTTGAATATTATTTATTTCAGCATTATAGTCAAATAGATGTTAATTATTATTTACTTTCGCACTCTAATATTTTGGTATAATTATTTAGTGAAATTTAGCTCAGCATATGTCACATCTTTCCTTTATTAGTGAATTAGGGTGAAAACCTAATCTAATGATAAGTGAGGGATATACCGTGATGACTATTCCACCGCAATCATGCTAACATTCATGTTAGCAGTACCACAACAGAAGATGAGGCACCACATTAACTAAAAGAAAGATCATAATCTGATGCGATCTTTGTCATCATCGATAGGTTAACAAAATCAGTTCATTTCTTACCTATTTGACAGATTGATTCAGTAGAAAAGTTAGCCAGATTTTATATGAATAAAATCATCCATCTTCATGGCACACCTAATTCAATCATTTCAAATTGAGATAATAAATTTAGTTCTTACTTTTGTCAAGTAATTCAACAATATCTAGTGACTAACTTTGTCATGAGCACAACTTTTTACATCCTCAAACTGATGGACAAACAGAAAGTGTGAATCAAACACTTGAAGATCTGTTATGTTTATGTGTGTTGAACATTGGTGGTAACTAGCAGGAGCATTTAGCTTTAATTTAATTTGCCTACAATAATAGTGTTTAAGATAGCATTAGTATGACACCTTATGAAGCACTATATAGTAGAAGGTGTAATACTTATATAGCCTTAACATAAACTTTAAGGTTGTCTTATATAAATTTATTATGATAATTAACCAATTCGAGTCTCAATTTTTTTTATTGCCACCTCTTGCCTTTGCATTGATGTTTCATGACGGTTAAGTGTGGCATCATTTATATTTATAATTGAGTTTAGGTGATTGTAAGTAGACTTAGAGCTTTTTCTAAAGACATTCCTACTTCATGGTGTTTTTTATTTTATTTGTCCATTAAATGCTTATGGAAATGGCAGTCAAGTTTGTTGCTGATTAATAGGTTGAGCCACTTTAACTTAGGTTGCCCTTACAAAATTAGGATGATTTCTCCATCCATGATTGTAAGTATTTAAATTTGAGTCATTTTAAGTTGGGTAAGGAGGTGTGGCGCCCCGCCCCTTAACCGCCAATAATCAGCTAAGGAGAGGTGTGCCACTTTGGTAAATCTCTCACTTATCATTAGATTAAGGTATAATTCTCAATCCAATAATAAGGGAAGGATGTGCCATGAATAATGCAATAGAATTATTCACTAAGTATATACATTCATCAGAGTGCAAAAGCAAAGACAATAAAATATGCTACATCCAATCTACCACAATACAAGCAAGAAGTAAATATGCAGCTCAGAATAAAATAGTACAGTAAAAGAACGAACATACATAAATATCAGAATTATTACAAACATTAAATAAGTTTTAATGAAATAATAAAGCTCTCATCCTCATAAAAATAAAAGAGAAGTTAAGCTAAGAATCTCCAGCGACCGTACACTCCTCCTCCTGAATCTAACCTTCAGAAGGCTCGACTACCTCGAATAACTTGGAATCTACCATTGTCGGTTTCACAATGATAGGGTCCCAGCCAAAGAAAAGAAAATTCTGATTAAACATATTGTCTAAGTATATTTTAGGCTATCATATTTTATGAATTTTATGATATCACTATTTTACATAGACTATAAAATAAATAAAGCATAAGGGTGAAACAGGCATACAAAGGGATATAGAAAGTTATAAATACAGCATTTATAACTGAGAAATATATGAGGCAAAAGAATATACCTCAATACTAAGCTGTGATAAGGTTAGGCATATATAAATATAAATAAAATAAGAAAAGTACTTGAAAGAAAAGACTCATCCTAAATATGCTGATGATCATATGAAACATGTAGGTCTAAGAATAAGTAATCAATCTATGATAAGTATAATAGTTAAAATTTAGAAATCTATAGGTAAGTAAGCAGGTAAAGTAAAGCTAACTGAAGTAAAATATAACAGTAAATGGTAAATAGTAGATATTAAATAATAAATAGTAAACATGTGTGTAATGACTATCATATCAGAAGATGGCTAATATAGCTTGTTATAATAAGTATATGTATATATTCTTAGCATCATCTGAGGTTAGGCCGGAATAACAGAACAAAAACTGAACTGAAGAGGCACTAATCACAAATTCAGTAATGTTTTAGTTATTTACTTTACTTCTATGGACATAGCTAGAAGTAGTTGAAGAGTCATGCATATTTGCAAAATTATTTGGGTTCCAACTTAACACAACACTCCTCTTAATGTTAAGTAATCATTATTTCTCCTTACTCCTATCCAGTAGGGTAAAATACACAAGATCAATAAGTAACTGAACTATATGCAAATGTTATCCTAATTATTCAATATTTTATTTCATGCAATAATGATATATTGTATGACATATTCAAGGAATAAGACACATAATATAAAGAATACTAAAGCACAAGTAAGATAATAGTGAGCAAGGGACTCTACTACATAAGGTGACATCAGTTGTTATCTATTAAACCACTCTAACTATTCTAAGTTACAAAAGTTCAAGATCTCAAATTCTTGCTATTGAGTGTAACTTAAAAGCACGGCCTTATAAGTTAAAAGCAATTAGAACTGATCATGTCCTAATTTAATTTAATTAATATCGTGTACAAGTTAAATAAAAAATAAACACGTCCTATTTGATGAAATTAGATGCTCTAGGCTAAGATCTAATCAAGATCTACTAAATCTAGGGATTATGAATTAAACACCAAGAATTGGGTTCAATCATATATATAAAAAGTAAATTTTAAGGACTAAGGTTTAAGTCTAAATATGAACTAATAATCAAGGCAAATTTTATTAAGCATAATCAAGCTTAATATAATGATTCTCTTAATACTAATCTAAAGTTGAAAGATAAAATAATCAGAATTAAAGCATGAAAATCTAGAAAGTAATAAAACCAATGCTCCATTCATTGAATAACTCATTTTATTCAATGAATGAAATCTAACATAGTATATATTCCTAATCTTAAGGAAAAGATCCTAAGTGAAGTGTAGATTCCTATTAGGCTCCTAATGAAATGACTTAGGGAATTTAGAATTTGATAGAATTTATTATAATTTACCACTATTTGCTAATTTTGTTCATTTAAAAGAGTTAAGGATGAATTTTAACTAAGTTGAGGAATAATGAATTTTACTTAGGAATTTTACAAGCCTTAAATTGAATTTTCAATAATTCACTTAATTAATGAGTTTAAGAGTCTAATTTGATTCTAAATCAATTTTATTAATGATTTTAATAATCTAAATGATATTTTAGAGGTTAAGAGTACTTAACCTAAATTTTGAGTAAAATGACCGTTTTGCCCCTACTTAAGGGTTTAAAATATTACTTTTTAATTAAGGGATCAAAATTAGATTTTGTTGATACCAAATAATTCTTTAATATCTAATATGAAGATAGACAGTAGGTACATCAAATTTAGATAAATATTAAGTCCTATAAGTCCAATTTAAGGATTTTAATCTATAAAAGCATTTTGGTAATTATACTAAGTGAAGTTTAAGAATTCAATTAGTTTATTATTTTTTGCTGTATAAGGATTTCATAAAGTTTAAGAACACTAAATTTTGATGTATAACTATCAAGTTATGGTCATTTCAATGTTAGGGTTTTATTTTCATGAAAAGGGTCAAAATCTAATTATTCTATATTCAAAAATCACATAGAATTTTATACAATGCTTAATTTTACTAAAACTAGATCAAATTTGATATATTTTGGTTCCATTAAGGTCCTAAGGTCATTAGAATGTGAAAAATGTGAAGTTTCAGCCATTCCGGACAGTTCTGAGCAGTTCCGGATAGTTCTGGGCGCTACAGCGCGCTGTGGCGTCTTCTAGTCGAAAGACAAGCGCTACGGCGTGCTGTGGCGCACTCCGATGCGAGCTCTAATGGATTCCATATCCCATTCACATATTCTTAATGATGCAAAATAAGCATAAGAGCAAAAATGAAGTAGCCATTGAATCCATTCAATGGGGGAAAGGGAGGTACCTTGACTTGCGAAGAGAGATTTCTTAAAGGATCTTTTGGGCTTGAGGGTGTAAGAGCTTTCCTTCAGCAAGCACAATAATGGAGGAATGAGGAAAAGCTTGGGAGAAAGAGAAGAGACTTCAGTTTGAGAGTAAAGAGAGAAAGAGTAGGGGCTGAGCTCTATTTTAAAGATGAGGAGAGCACGACTTCTTGGATGGGATGAGCTTTACTCATCTCATCACAAGTATGGAAAGAATGGCTTGGAGAAATGGAGAGGGAAAAGAAAATGGCATGATGGGAGAGGGAGAGTCGAATGCAGTAGGAAAATAAGGGAGGTGGGGTCCAGCTAGAGAGAAAAAGGAAAAAGAAGAGAAAATAAAAATGAATTTTAAATAAATTTAATTAATTAATCTCTTAAATTCAATTTTATAAATGAGCTGGGCTTGATTTTGTTCGCAATAATCACAACTTAAGGATCGAACATTGTTAGTGCCAAATGTGTTTCATTTTTGCATCAAGGTTGCTAGTTGGTCAAACAATGTTGTAAGATGATTAACTTCTTGAACAACAGACTATTAGTTTCTATGTCTCAAGAAGATTATAGGCTTCTTTATGGGGCTTAGCCATTAAAGAGCCTTTAGAGGCAACATTGATAAGAGTCTTAATGGAGGCAATTAATGTATTGTAACATGTTTGGACCTGCATCCACAATGGAAGACCATGGTGTAGGCACCTCCTTAATAAATCTTTAAATTGTTCGCACACATCGTACAAAGTTTCGCCATCAACTGGGAAAAATTAAATACTCCTATTTGTAATATTTTGTTATTTTGCTGGGCGGAAAGTACTTGGACAAAAGTTTGTGGGCGAGCTCACCCCATGTGGTGATGGGTTCACTTAGAAGTGAGTTTAGTTAGTTCTTTAACTAGTCTCATAAGGAAAATGGAAACAATCTAAGTTTAATGACATCTTTCGAGACACCGTTACACTTAAAGATTCATAATTTTCTAAGAATTTTGAAATGTGACTAAGGCCTTTGGAAGGAGATCTAAATAAATAGGAGCTCTGTACCACCTACAAAGAAGTAAGTTTAATATCAAAGTTAATTAGATCAATGTCTGGCTGAATAGTTGTATGGGGAATCCCATGAACTATAGGCAAAGCATATTCACACAATGATTTATTTTGTAAGCATACTCTATACCTTTGATCTTGGAGTTAACTCCACTACCTTAATCTTCCATTGCTATGTTTTATAAGTCAGCATGTAAAATATTTACTCATTAATTGTGATCCAAGGTGCGTTCAATTTCAGGTTAAAGGGTGGAAGTCTCTTATTAGGTGAAGAATGCATTTGCAAAACAATCAACTTTGCTAATTATACTAAAAGAGAGAATGATACAATATATTAACAATATCAGAAATCAAGGCCTCATTAAACCTACTTTGATATTAAGAGCATCACCTTTCCTAGCAATGATTCCAAGAACTTAATTGGGGGGAGTGGTGCAATGGTTGTATGGTGCGTGGAGGTGTCAGGTGTATGAACTATTTGACTTACATGTCAAGTAGAATGCTAAGCTACATGCCCCCACCAATTTACTCAAGCGTACACTATCAAGTAGTATATACATGATGAGTATCTAGATAATCATCCTTAAGGAAGGGAATGTTATTTACCAAATTAAAAATTAAAAATTTATTTTGATTAATTGACTAAGTGTTTTGAGTATTTTAAGTCATAAATATTATAAATGCATCAAGCTAAATTCCTAAATTCAAAAATAATAAACCAAGTAAATATTAAATTTATTGATAATTTTTGTTGAGAAAAGCTATCAAGGGTAAAATAAGGGTTCATTCTCATGGAGTTTGGCTTAAGTCTTGCAATTTACATGTGAATAAACGCATAAGAACATTGATTGAAAAAAAAGATGAGATTTGCTAACTCTCTTGACAATAGCATTTCCATCCAAAATTATTTCAACTACATTATCTCTGACTATAGCCAATCATAAATTTTGATACATTAAGTAAATAATTTCTATGTTGTAACCTTCAAGATATAAGATGATCTTTATCTTTAGAAAATTCTAAAATGCAGAAAAGTAATTATATATATCATGATTCTCTCGAATTACTAGCATACATATGCACACTTTGTTATTTCTCTATCCAACAGAAAATTTCATATACCATAAAAATAATATTAGGAATAAAACTATCAAGACATAGAGGATCCCTAACTTTGACAAAACTTGAAATGCATGAGAGTTAAGGCACCTATCACGAGTCACTCAAATTTGCTAAACATACATATACATATTTTGATGTCTCTATACAATGTTCTATTAAGAAAATCAAAATTTTAGAACATCTTAATCACATGACAATATAATTATAAATAATCATTTCACATAAAAACTAATATACAATCACTCATACATGAAAATGAAAGTGAAATGTTAAGATAGGTATTTATAAACTTATAAGTGCAGGATAAAATAAAGATGCAAAGTTTGGCTTTGCCAAAGAGTACAATGCTTCCCTTTCATTCCTATAAAAGCTCTTCTCTTAGAGCTCTTGTGTCTTGCCTCCAAGTAACAGAAGGTAATCCTAAAGTTCTTATTTCTTTTTCTTTCTTTCCTCAAAGACTTTTCTTTCTCTCACCTCTCTTTTTCATATTATGGAGATGGTCCAATTTATTTCTCTAAACTTTTCTTTTTATTTCCACCAAAAGAATTGCCAAACAGCACAAAACTTCTCTATAATTGCTTCAAGCTCCCAGGCCTTACATTTATACAGAAACAAAATTATTAAGACAAAAAACAAAATTTTCCTCCTATTTTCTTTATTTTCTTATAACCAATGTTTTATTTCGGACGATCAGCCCGTTGTCTAGTTCACACCCAACTACGCAGAGCACTGCGCGACAGTAGCAAAACGTGCTGTAAGAGATTCCTTCTGAAAGAGTGAAGATGCTGTGTGAGTGAAGTGCGGGGCTTTCATCGTTGATCATTATTCTTGTTTGAGGAATTCGGGCGTGAAAATGGATTCTAATAAGATTCATAGTAGTAAAAAAGAAAAGAAGTTAAAACGGAAGGAGGTATTTTACTCTATTTTTTCTGTTTGCGTATCATTTTTTTTCTTTACTCTTTTAATCTGGGTATTTTCTACTTGTTGAATATTTGCATGTCTAAAGATTGGTAAATTTGATGTAATAACTGCTGCAAATTCTAATCTTTCTAGGGTTTTAATCTTTCTGTTTTCCTCCTTTTTGCATATTTAACCACTTTCTTTCATACTTAGGTGTTATTGACTTGCCACAAACATTTACATTTTTGAAATGCTTTGAAGTTTGAGTGGTTCTATACATGTACATGTCAGCGTTTCTTTGACTTTGGAATATATCAAACAATACCATGCTGTTTCAATGGTTTGGCTGCTTCATTGCCAATGCTTGACGCTGAATTCTAGCTAGGAATGCTTTCTTTCTCCAGGGAGGATAGCGTTCCTCTGCTCATCAATGCTGTGGGTGAAGCTTGATATGATGGAATGTAAGGATTGTGAGTTCATCAAAATTGTTGTGAGAAAGTTTTTGGTGTTTTGAATGACCCTCCTTTAAAACGCGGTGCACCTTTTGACAGTGTTAATTGGATAGGGTTTCTCACTCAGCAGAGCAAGCTATTGCGTGCATGCCCACATCTGGCTTTTGAGTGGTCTTTTTGACAATTTAAACCTCACAAAAAGGGTGCTAAGGGCTTCATGTTCTAGCGTTGCTATTTTGCGATGGATGATGCAGTGAACCCAGTAAATAAATGTTCATGTGAATTTGCATTAATGGGTAAGTGTACCGTTGTAGTATATCTTTTGAGCAATTGTCTGTTTTTGTAAGAAGAAAAAAAATGTGAAAAAATTGATATCAGTTCTAGTTATTTTGCATCGACTCATAAATTTGAAACACATATTTGACTTAGTGATAGCAAACATGACTGCATAAATTGCATTAGTTTTTGGAGTTCCCATACCAATGGAGTTGACGAATGGTAGCTACTTGGTTGAAAAAAAATCTCATATATTCTTAGGAGACTGATGGTCTGTCTATAAAGTCGAAGGAAAGAGGGATCCAGGAGGATGGAATTTCTGAATGATAGAAATTTAATGGATAATTCAAAATGCAACTTTTTTAGAAAATGCTTATGTTTTCAGTATATTGATATTTAGGAGCAAGGGAAGGAGTTGGAATTTTGTATTGGATGTTAGAAATTTTTTGGAGAATTTAAATTTCATTTTTTTTTTGGCCTAGTAAGTTGATCATGAATGATGGAGATGGGGGGTACGTTTACTATTATTGTTTATTTTGTATGCTTTTGTTAAAATACATTGGGCATTTTCCCCATGCTTGGTAACAAAGGTGAGGCACATATACACTCCATATGAGTACGATTAACTATCTTAATAATGAAAGCATGTGTAGACCATGCTCCATGGATTCCAAAAAGAGACAAAGGAATCAAATTATTGTAGAGATATGTTTTTCTTATAGTTTTTCTCCATTGATACTCAACAACAACAATAATACAACAACAACACCAAGCCTTAGTTCCATTAAGTGGGTTTGGATATATGAGTTATTTGTTTCTATTATGCACGATCAAATTGAAGATCTTCCTTGAGTTCAAATAAATATCTTTTTTAATAACTTATTCTCATGTTTTTTTTTTTGTTCTCCTTCTCCTCACAAAATTTATAAGTTTAAGTTTTCCAATTGGTGCATTGGATGATTTGTGCTCAATATCCTGAAACCATCTAGGATGACATTTTATTATTATAATCTCCATTAGAGCCACTTGAACCTTTCTGTGACAGAACTCATTCTCATTCTATTTTTTTGGGAATATCACTCAACCACCTTAATATTTCTCTGTAATACTTGACATAGCAATAAGTTTCTTTTTTATTGGCCATTATTGTCTCATACACTGTTAATGGCACTATAGTTAAATAATTTTTTATTATTTTGAGTGGAAATTTCTAATCACACAATACTCTAGAATTGCTCATGCATTTCACATAACCATCTTGGATCTCATTAATCACATCATTCTTTTTTTGTTGTTATTTTGTAGGATTGTACTAAGATATTCAAACCTCTCACTCGATCGCATATTCTTTAAGAACCATGTGCTCAATATTATTGCTTATTCTATGATTAAACTTGCCCTCAATATGTTCTATTTTAGATTTTAAAGTAGTCCTTAGAACTCTAGATTTGCTGTAACTCCATCCATAGTCTTATTATTCAAGAGAATGCCATTTGCAAATAACACACAAGGAATCTTTACTTGAATGTGTATAGTAAGAACACCTATAATCAATGCAAGGAGGTATATACTAAAATAGAAGAACCTTGATGTAATGTGATAGTAATTCGATAATTATTAGACATGCCTCCTTGTGATAACAACTTCATTATACACATATCTTTTATAATATTCATACAAACCTTATAGCTCATTTCTCTTTCCAATACTTTTCAAAGTACTTTTTAAACACTTCACCCATCCAACTTGTCTTTAAAATTATATTGATAACTTTGGGAGCTAATAAATTCCTTGATTACCAAGACGTATCTACACATCAATACATATGTCATGATTCTACAACTTTCATATATTATTTTTTTTAAAGAATTTCAGATCATAGTTTTACTAGCCCATCAAATGAAGATAGAAGCTGATATCATTTTTATTATTACTAACTAACTAACTCTTGTTAATAACATTTATACAATCTTCATTAAAAGTATTAAAAATTATCCATTCATCTATATTTATTCCCAATTTTTTTATTACCTTTAATATACTTTATTCTTCTTCGCCGTTCTCGAGTTTCAAATCTTGGATAAGAAAGGAGGATTGCATTAGGCAGTCAACAACCAGCATAAAATTTAAAATTATATTGATAACTTTGGGAGCTAATAAATTCCTTGATCACCAAGACGTATCTACACATCAATACATATGTCATGATTATACAACTTTCACATATTATTTTTTTTTGAAGAATTTCAGATCATAGTTTTACTAGCCCCCATCAAATGAAGATAGAAGTTGATATCATTTTTTTTATTACTAACTAACTCTTGTTAATAATATTTATATAATCTTCATTAAAAGTATGTAAAATTTATCCATTCATCTATATTTATTCCCAAATTTTTTATTACCTTTAATATACTTTATTCTACTTCGCCGTTCTCGAGTTCCAAATTTTGGATAAGAAAGGAGGATTGCATTAGGCAGTCAACAACCAGCATAAAACTTTATCAAATTTGTTATGTCATAAATTATTATGCTAGAGCTAGGGCATCCCTTGAAAGCGATCCAATACATTGCCTAAATGTAGTGAAAAAGTGCAAAGGCGCTACATAAGCACCCGAGTGCAGTACTAAATAAGCAAGGGTTCTTGCATTATGGACGAATGTGGGTAAAGAAGCTAATTTATGATTATAAATTAAGATTATTTAGCTGGAGTATTGACATTCTCATTAGCAAATTTTTTGAGTTAGTTGATATTATGATAAATATGAGTATTAATATATTATGCCTTTAAGAAATCAAGTGAGTTGAAAAAAAAATGATAGTTTAGGCTTTAAACGTTGGTTCTCGAGTAATAATTACCATAAGAATTGTGTGACATCATTTTGGGAAAGAATTTGAATGATAATGTAGTAGAAATTAAGAGTATGAGAGATAAAAATATATCCATAAAGCTTTTAATTAATAGAATAATTTTTAATATTTTTAATTGTCTATGCTTTGCAAATAAGATTGGATATGTGTATAATTGAAATGTTTTGGTATAATTTGGATGAGTTGGTTCAAGAAATATCTGGAGATGAGATTCTTTTTATAAGAATATTTAAATGGACATGTTGGAATGATAATTAAAGATTTTAATAATATTCTCTATAATTTGGTTTTGGAGAGATTAATGAAGAAGGAAAAATGATTTTAGAGTTCGCTTTAATTTATGATCTTATGATTGATAACACTTAGTATAAGAAAATGGAGAAACATATTATCACCTATAAAAAGGGGGCTTTGAAAACTTATATTGATTATTTTTCTCTTAAAGAAATTATATCATTTATATTATAAGGTAAGATTATTCTAAATATTTGTTTGATAACCCAATATTATTTTTCGATTTGAATTTAAAATTAATGTATACAAAAATAATATTAAATATAAAATATATTCTAAAATTAGATGATAAAATTTAATAAAAGGTAATATAGATATTTTTTTATGAGTGAAGTCTTAAAATTTGGACTGTCGAATTTTTGGGGTGAAGCAAAGCTTATGTGGAATTCGTTAGCTAGTTGTATTCACAATATAACATTTTGTTTACTTGATAAATTAAAAGGGAGAGTACCCAATAATAAATATGCATGCTGGTGGAAATAAGATGTTCAAATCATAATTAAGGATAAAATAAGTGCTATAAAGAATTGTTAAATGTAGGACTGAAGAGAATTGAAAGAAATATAACTAACTTATCATGAATCTACAATAGCTGTCTATGTAGCTAAGAGTACAACAATAACAATGGTTATATAATAAAAATTAGAAACTACTGATGGATGAGACACTTTTAAGCTTTTAAAATTAAGATGAAAATGATCAAAAAGATTTGACTCATAACATTTTACAAAGAAGATAAATTTTTTTATTAGGGGTGAAGATATTCAACTTAGACGGATGAATTATGTTACTAAGTTTTTTACTGAAGGTTGTATCAATACAATTAATATAAGTGAGTTTAATGACTTTAAAAATAATATCAATCACACTCATTCGACATTTTAGTAAAGCTAAGATTTGGAATTCCTTAAAGATGGCGAAGAGCGAAAAAATAATAGGATTAGATGACATCTTTATGTATATATATAAATATTTGGGTGAGAAAGGAATTTTTTGGCTTACCAAATTATTTACTATTATTTTGAAGACTAAAAATATGCCAGATGAGTGGGGAAAGAGTATTGCTATACTTATTTACAAGAATAAAGGTAATGCTCAAAACCGTGCTAATTATTGAGGAATTAATTAATCATACATTGAAACTTTGGGAGAGAGTAATTGAATGTAGACTACAAAGAAATACTTGCATTTCTCAAAATTAATTTTGTTTAGTAGACCATGGAAGTTATACACATTAAGAGATTTGATGGAGAAATTTAGGGTAAGAAAATATTGTTATTTAATTTTTATTGATCATGAAATGGCTTATGATGGAGTGCCAAGAGAAATTCTGTGGAGAGTTTTGGAGAGAAGGATGTGTTACTTATATTGATGTTATTTGAAATATGTATAATAGGGTTGTAACATGTGTTCGATCGCAAAGTGGCTTGTCTAATAATTTTTCTGTTATCATTATCAAGGCTTGGTTCTCTGCCCATATTCTTGTTTTATTATGGATGTTCTTTTTGAGCAAATTCAAGAAGAGGTTTTTTTGTGCATGTTGTTTTCAAATGACATTCTATTAATTGATAAAGTTAGGCATGTAGTTAAAATAAAATTTGAGTTGTGGACGACTACCTTTGGAATTTAAAGGTTTTCGTCTAAGTATATTTAAAACAAAATATATAGAATATAAGTTTAATTGTATTATAGAATCCCTAATCTCGAGGACAACTATTGAGGATCATGTGATAAAAAAGAGCGAAAGATTAAAAAATCTTGGTTTAGTAATTAAAAATATTGGTGAAATTGAGAGCGTTGTGATTAATAAGATCCAAGCTGTTGGATGAAATGGAAAAGTATCGTGGATCAACAAATTTCACTCAAAATTTAAGAAAAATTTATAGAGTAGCTATACGGCTAGCTATGTTATATGTGATTGAATGTTGATAAAAAAAATAAACTTATTGATAAAATAAATGTTACAGGGTGAGGATACTTAGGTGGATGAGTGGCTATAGTTGTAACGATAGAATGAGAAATGAGTTTATCCGTAACAAGGTCGGAGTGTCTCCAATTAGAGAATGCCGTTTTAGATGGTTCATGCACATTAAGCGAAGACCTGTTTAATTCCTTTGTTAGAAAAATTGAGTTTAATGAATTTTACTTTATTAGAGGAAGATGAAGATTAGAAATTACATAGGAAAGAAACTGATCTTCCTAATTTGGAACTTAGAAAGGGGCTTCTATTTAATCGTGAATAATGGAAACAAAGGATTCATGTAGTTGACCCAACCTGGTGGGTTTAAGACCTCAGTTGTTTTGCTATTGTTATCTTTAATATGGTTTATTCGAGTCAAGCCTTTAGTGTTTATATCTTTTAATTTGGCTAGCTTATATATATCTCTCATTGGCATTTAATCCCTTATATAAATCATTAAAGGCCTTATTTGCATCATAATAACCTTTTTGTGTATGCAACTAATTATCATCATATTTACATTAAACTATTCTTCATAGCAAATTTATTTTTTAAAATTTTCTTAACATGTAGTTTTCACCACTAGGCATCGTTACTATTAGGTGTTATTTCTTTAATTTGTTAAGTATATGATGAGCTCTATTGTGATTGCAGCTAGCAGTCTAATTTCATGTAAATGGGCATCACCATAACAAATCATTCTCTATGCATTAAAACTTCACCTCTAAATTTATGAATAATATCATTTTATGATACCACATGGAGTCTTAGAATATATCTTAAATTTAATTATTGTATTCTTACCTATTATTTTAAATCTCAAACTAATAACCAATGTTGTGTCTTCAAGTTATCACATGGGATAACATTACAATTCTTATAGTATAAACATTCATTCTTTTTATAAAAAACTTAGTTTGAGCTTTAGAAGCTTTATTTTTATAAGTGATACTATGACATCTTTAAATTATTAGCTATCATAAAATCATATGCTAAATTAAAATTCAAAATAATTTTTTTCTTCATTGATTCTTTCAAAATCAAAACTCTATGAATATTATTAAAATTTGTAGCCACTATTCCAAGGTCAATTTAAATATTTTCTTATAAATAACATTTCCCTTGTATTCCGTAAACAAATTCCTCCAAAGCATATTTAAAAATTTCTTTTATCCATTATAGATATAATACTAGCTTTCATCCTTTTAACCCACCCTACATGATCCTCTTACTTTTTATCTAAAAATGATGCTCATATCACACATCATATCATCTAATTCTAGAGTACCGACATTTAAAGTGTAAACTATCAATTTTTTTGCTTTCTCTTTTATTCACGTTGTTTTCTAAAGGTATAAAATATTTATTTTATTTTAATCATAATGCCAATTAATTTTAAAAGCTTGCTAATAAGAGTGCCAATATTCAACTTACTATTCCTAATTTAATGTCTTGGAATAATTTCAATGTGAAAAACTCTTGCTCATTTAATGCTCTATACTGGAGCGTTGATGTAGTGACCTTTGAGCACTTTTGTAGGAGTCACTAGATCTAGCATATTTCTCAAAGATTCCTAAGAAGTTGAATCAATGAAATCCTACATTGATGTCGACAGCCCAACACAATATTTTATTTCTTATCTAGGACCCGGTACTCTACATTGGCTGAGTTATTCGAAAACAGCACAACTCACATAATTGACACTCTTGGTGGCATTTTTATTTGAAGAAATTATGTTTGCTTCTTTTGCCATTTATATCCAACCATTTTACTCTAGTTCCCATTTTTCTTTCTAAGAAATAAGCGTAATATACATTGGCTGAGTTATTCGAAAACAGCATAACTCACATAATTGACACTCCTGGTGCCATTTTTATTTGAAGAAATTATGTTTGCTTCTTTTGCCATTTATATCCAACCATTTTACTCTAGTTCCCATTTTTCTTTCTAAGAAATAAGCGTAATATGTGATTTGCTGTTGAATGCCTATATTAATGATAAAAAAATTACAACACAATTTTGTTAGCTATGTTAAGACGCCTTGTTAACTTGACTTGGCATGGTAAAAACTGCTGGACACTTTACCATGGTTAAGCTGTTATATCTGGAAGGGTGGCGAGATCATTTTAATTTTTAGCGGTACTGCGCTAGCCAAGGATGAACAGTTTGAAATAGGTTCTAATAATGCATACTTTTCTTCGTGGCTATTGTATTTACAAATTTATCTTTTTTTTGATGAATGTGGATTATTATTAGGGAGTTACCTTCATTTTGTTTTTATTATATTTTTTAAAATTTTGTGCTTGCTTTTTTTTTTTTTTTTTTTGCAATTTCTGCATTTATGAGAATCGTTCTTTTATTACATGAAATTTTGTTTACTCTACAACGACCAATGTTATGTGTTTTTAGGTATTGGTGAAGAAAAAAGCAATTGAAGAGATAATCAAATCAGCATCTACAGTAACGGATCATCTAGCTTCCTTTCTAGCTTTGTCTCAATATGCTAGGAATGGTAACTGAGAGCACACTTTTTCTTAGAAGAAAGTAGTTTCTTTTTAAATTTTTATATTTCAAAATCTCATAAAGGTTATTTTCCTTGTTGGTATTGTCCTAGTATAAGCTTGTTTTTTTGAATTTTTTTCTGCATTTCTTTTTTTATCTCTTGATATGCTTTTATGAATTTGTTCATTAACATTCGTCCTCTGTAAATAATGAGTAGGTTTATCTGTCTACTTCAAGTCAGGATTTGGAGATCAACTATCATCTTCTATAAAGAAATACATTCAGGATCTTCTTAAGGTTAATAATCACATTCTTTGTTGGTGCTACCTATCTCTACACAATGTGACTTAATTTGTTGATGCAAAACTTATAAATCTATAGGCCAATATGGAAGGTCCTTATGGCCCTGAATGGCCAATAGTGGAGAAGGTGAAGCGTAGGGAAATGGTTGCTCCAGAAGCACGATACATATTTGTTTGGAAATTTTCAATTATGGTTCATGATGATATATATCCTAAAGAAGATGGTCAAATGAACTCCTGGACTGGCGGTGGTGACCCTTTGCTTGGCTTTGTGCAATATCGTTTTATTGTTGAAGAAGATATACCTGTTGCATATGTCTATGAACTTCAACTGGAAATCTGTGCTAGGGGAAAGGGGTTGGGAAAGTTCCTAATGCAGCTCATTGAGCTCATTGCTCGTAAGGTCATTTTCTTGATTTCAACTTTCTGCTTCTACTTTTAAAATATTGTTGATGGCTACTGATTTACTGCATTTAGAGCTCAACGTGTCTGCACTGGCGTTCATAGAAGCTTATACTCGTCAGAACAGCCGAAGTCGTTTTTTCATTTATCTCTGGTATCTCAGTCAACGTGTCATTTTCACTTCTTTATTGTTGGACAAACGTATTGAATTTATTATATATCGAGGATCTATTTCTTAGCTGAGGTCCCATGAAGTTATGATGTTAGGATAAATACGGGATAAAATTTCTTTGTGATGGATATGAAGTCCTTTTCTTTTCGAATATGAAGTTTGAAGAATCATTATTATTGCGCCTGCCTCATTATTTTGGTTCTTCAATGTCTCTATGTTTTAATCCATCTTCCTATTTTCCCCCTTGCCTAACTTATATGATTTTATTTCTTTTAATATCATTTTCTTATCCAGGCCTTCTCTTAATTCTTAAGCCTTTCATTCCTTTTTAAAATTTTGTGCTATTGTACTTGTATCCCATGAAGAGTTCTTAGGCATGATTGCCCGAATCTTGTCATTACATTAAATTTTGATATCCCTTAGGATGGGCTCCTCAATTTTTTTTTATCATTCTTCTGTTTCTACACTGAATATATCTTTTAAGATCTATGCTTAACATGGTTCAAGTTTGATAAGTTACGCTGCTAATTAAAATAATTTGGATGTCAAGCTGGTTTATGCTGATTGAATATTATTTAGTCAGGTTAAACTGAATATTTAAGTATGTAAATAATTAATGTTACGCAAATACTATAGTGCCCTCAAAGATTGAGTCAATTTCATTTTATATAATAAGGTGGCACTTGAAAGAAAGGGAGCAAACGAGTGGAAAAAAAACTAGAGAGAGAATTAATGGTGGTTCTCAAGCAAAAAAGATGTATTAATGCAATATAATTGTGGCAGTTAGACATGCCACATCATCTTTTTTAACTTTTGAATTTGAGTGTGGATGTGTATCACTGTCATTTATTTTAGTGGATTTATACTTAATCAATATAATTAACAAATTGTAACCAAAGGCAATGTAATTGTTAATAATATTTAATTATTATTATAGTAATCATAATTAGTTAATGTAATTATAATTGATAAATGTAATTATACTTAATTGATGTAGTCATCATTATTGTAATTATGATTAGTATAATTTATGTAATTTATTTATTATTTATAAAGAATTTATTTAATCATATGATCAACTATAATTATAATTAATTTTAATCAGCCATCTAATTTTAACTATTTATGCTATATAATCAATTGTACTTAGTGCTATTGCCTATTTAGTATTTATAATTAATGGAATTATTATTTAATAAAAATAATTAAATAATTTAAGTCATAAGTGCTACAATTAACTAACAAAATCAATCTAATTAAATAATAAAGTACAATTTTGCAAATATAATTATAAATATTCAAATATCGAAAGTGTGTATCAGTTTTGTTGCAAATAGAAAAAAATAGCTTAAGCTAAGTTAAATTATGCTAAGTGGGAATCAAAGAGTGGAAAATATGTAACCATTGACTATCCAAACCTCAAGAAAATTCCTAGTCAAACTAGAAATCACAAACTCTCATTTATTATTTAGATTTTGGAATTGAAAGATGCATTAGAAACTTCTCATTAACTCATTATAACAACTTACACTAAAATTGAAAATCCAGCACCAAAATGGCTAGACAATATTTCTAGTATATATGAGTTATATGTGAAGGCCATTGACTATCCAAACCTCAACCCAAACTATCCAAATATCAATCCAAACTTCAAGAAAATTGCTAGTCAAATTAGAAATCACAAACTCTAATTTATTATCCAGATTTTGGAATTGAAAGATGCATTAGAAACTTATCATTAACTCATTATAACAACCAACACTAAAATTGAAAACCCAGCACAAAACTGGCTAGACAATCTTTCTAGTGTTGCCTCATAAAGTTTAGATTTATTTCTTGATTGTATAAGGCAGAATTTGGCTGTTGATTGCAAATTTCATATTTAAACTCACTTGTATGTTAAAATTAACATCTTGTTGATTTCAAAATTTGGTGTGCATCAATCTTGTAGCCCTTTATTTTACCACGAGTTTTATTCGAGGAGACTTTCTTGCCAAGTAACAAGTCATTGACTTGACCTTTTTTTTGGCCCATGAACTAAATTGATAAAGGCGAAAATGTTAACTCTGTGTACAAGCATATTATATTGCAATCATATTCACATAAATACTACATTTTATTGTTTAATCATATTTTCCATTTCATTTGATATTTATGCATATTTTTTATTTGTGTAGCTCAGCTATATTATCATTAAGTGTAAGGCTATTTTAGACATTCTTTTTATTGAAATGATTTCTTTCTTATGTAGGTCAATTTTGTAAATTATATCTCGTAAGAGTATGACACTCCAAGTCGTCATTATCATCATTAACCTTATCTCGACTATTTTATGCAGTTATTTTCAATCAGTATTTAATTTTGTTTCATAGTTTTTTCATATATTTATCTTTTTATTTTTTTATCACATTTAGCTTGGCTATCAACTGCTTTTTTATTGCTCAAATTCATGTAACATTGTTTAATTGCAGTTTTAGAAATTCACATTCTAATTATTACAATATTTTTAGTGTATTTTTTCATCAGGCACTCACCCATTTTTGATAGTTGATGGGCTAATGTAGTCGTTTTCACCTCATTGATTCATTGTTCATCTTCACTTTATTGTTTCCGTTTCTCTTATTTAGTCATTTTTCCACAAGTATTACTTTTCATATTAGGCTTTTCTCGCAAGTTTTAGTATCTCTCACAGTTCTCCCACATAAGTTGGTTACCAGTATTAAATATTACATTGAAATATTTTATCATTTGTTTCTGTGCTTTTGTTGTTTCTACATACAAGCATTTTTTGTCATGGAGCTAGTATCTCTGTTGCTTTTCAACTATCTTTTACAGTGCCTGTCAGATATATTTCTGCAATGTCTCTCATCTTGATGCCTTGAACAATTGATATAGTGCTCATGTGACAATTAAATGCTCTCAGAATCAGATGGGAGCTGTGATGTTAACCGTACAAAAAGCTAATATATTGGCATTAAATTTTTATACAAATAAACT
The DNA here is from genome assembly GCA_016760335.1 of Gastrodia elata. Taxonomy (NCBI): domain Eukaryota; kingdom Viridiplantae; phylum Streptophyta; class Magnoliopsida; order Asparagales; family Orchidaceae; genus Gastrodia; species Gastrodia elata. The sequence continues at coordinate 28,008,338 of CM028670.1, read as the reverse complement.
GAGGTATGCATTTCCTTAACAATATTATATGGTTGCATGCATATAGTTCTTAAGTTAATATTTGTATTTTTACCAGATATGTTATTTCAGCAATTTCTCCCTCAAAAGCCGATCCATTGGCAAGTGCATATTCTTATCTACTGGTTGTATAGAAAAAAGTTAACCGTGGATCTATTTATTCATATATTTATGTCACTTTTTCAGACAGGATCTGAAAAGAGCTATGAGATTCTATGCAAAACTTTTAATAGCGAGGCAAAAGTCAAACTTGAGGTAAGCAGATTTCATTTGCTATATTTATTGAGCATTTGCTTGATTTTATATTTAAAACTTTGTTCATATGATTCTCTGAATGAAATTACTCTTACTTACTGGTAACTCTAATACTGAAAGAGCTGATGAAAAAAAGTCAAAGAGGGGTTATTTGTTAAAACAGTACATTGGTCCTCTAACTGTTTAAAGTTGTCCAAAGTAGTCCCTTGACTCGTATAAATCCTAAATTGGCCTCAACTCTTAAATATAATGCAAATTTAGTCCCACACATAAATTTTTGGTACATCACATTTATTAGTGCTGTGAACAATGGATATTTCAAGAGGCAAAATCGTGGTTGAAGTCTAAATATTATATTTGTTTTTCTTACAGTAAACTCTAAAATTGTAACTTCAATCATTGTTTTGAGACATGGTTTGAAATAAACAAAAATAAATTCAACATTTATTGACTCAATTGTATTTTCCCCTAAAATACCTTTATTTGTTGTGTAGCTAACATGATGTTACAAAAATTAGTTATGAAATTAAATTTGTAACATTTTTAAAAGTTAATGGGTCATTTTGGGATTTATAGGAGTTAAAAAAATATTTAAAATAATTTCAAAGTAACATGATCATTTTGACAGAACTCATTCATAGAGTTTTAATGTGAAATTAAAGATCATGCTTTGATACTAGTTCTTGATGGATGTTAAGATTGATAGCATATAAGCGGATGTTTGTTGAGTATTTAAAAAACTAATTTCAAATTAAATTTATATTGTATGAATGTAACGTTAATGTAGATCTTAAAACACATTTCAAGAATTTTTAAATTTCTATTACATTGATGTTTAATATTCACAATCACAAGATTAATCTCTAGAAGCACAAGACATTTAGAGAAAATAAAATAAAAGAAGAATACATAAATAATGCAAGTTATCAGCCCCTTGTTTACATCCACTTCATAGTTCTTCCAATTTCAAAACTAAATTTATTGATCTCAAGAATTTGAAATTTAATTAATAGTTTATCCCCATCTTTCCTTTGTTGCTCATGTTGTATAATGAACTTAAGTAGTACGTGTTTAGATTGATTAAAACTCATATATCTATGTTTTATATATTTAAAAATAAAATTTAAATATATGAATGACACATCTTAACCACAAGATAATCATCAATAATTAAATGAAAATTTTATGTCACAATATGTTGCATAACATATACCAATGATTAGCAAATCTTTTACAAGTTTACCATGTCTATAAATATGAATTTTATCAAATCAAGTCTGTTAAACTAGCAAAATTATTTTAATGCTTAAATACGGATGCCCACAGTATCATGATGTAGCACATGCTTTGTATAAGTATACAATAGAGATCTATGCATATACTACTTCCAAAATGAAATCTTCCATAGAGAAGGATTCTCCCTTTGGAAGGACTTTTTTGTTCTACGGGATATTTTTATCCACGATGCAAGTGATAACAAAATATTTAAATGACTCATGTATATCTAAAGTTATCATTTTTCTTGACTATAATTATTTATCCATATTATTATTTCTTCCATATAACTATTACTTCACTCATTGTTAGTTTGTCTTTAGCATTTATTGATTTTTAGCCTTTCTGTAATATAATTATTAGATTAATGCATACACTTTTTTTCCCTGTTAAATAGAAAGTAAAATTTATAATTATTTACTATAAGTTTTATTTAAATTTTCTTAGGTTAGGATTAGATGACTAACAAATATACTTATTTGACCTACACGGATCATCGTACTTGTTACTTTCGTTCTAGTTTCTTTTTCATTGATTCTCTTTTATGTTATTGCACTCCTTTAGTGTGATATGAAAGATGTTGAATGTTCTAAATTTAAATGTTTTTGTATGCTTAGTTGGCTCTTTATATTTTTGGATAATATTTTGATTTGTTTTTGGTTTGTTCAAATGCTAAGTCTATGTTTTTTGACATTTGACCTCTATTTCCTGATGTATATCGAACTGGGTCGTGACAATAGTGATATCAAAACCAAGGCTTAATTGATTTTAGTTAAATAAAGAGCCAATAGGGTTAATCAATCATATTCATCTTCTTAGAATGAATATTTTTCATTATTTCATTCGCCAAAATGAAGTCTCTTATCCCCTCTTTATCTGCATATGACAACAATATGACTCCAGAGGAGACTGCTAATGCCTCGGGTTCGAGTCAAGAAACTTGTAATGTTACATAGGCTTAGTAATTGTTAGTGCTTTTAAGTATTAACACAAATGATGGCCATGATGAGCCAAATAATGTAGCTAGCCTAGTCAAGAGTCAACGAGCTCAACACTCAAGTTACAGTGGACGTTTTTTGAAATTGTTTATTGGGTGCCACAAAGCCTATGAAAACAGAAGATTGGCTCAGGGACAGAAATACCTGAATGACAACTATGTCCGGAAGATAGGAAGGTCTTTTTAGCTATTTGTATGTTGGATGGAGAAGCATAATGATGGTGGTCTAATCAGTACCATGAGAAGTTTAGAAGAGTTTCAGACTTGCCCATTTCTTGAGAAGAGTTTACTTCAGCTTTCAGGAGTTGGTATGTGTAGCCTATTGCTAGCTGGGATATGCATATGAAATTCTCGAAGCTCAAACATGGAGATCACACTATCTCCCTGTACAAGAAAGAATTCACTCGTTTTTCAAGATGTGCCCAGAACCTTGTCTCAACACCAACAGATAAATGTGATAGATTGTTAAATGAACTTTGAGATGCCACATACACCCTTTAATTCATTTAGAAAATCAAAATTTTATTTGTATTGATTGAAAAGGCAAGGAACCTGGAGCTAGATCCGCTAGTCAAAAGACCCTGGCAAGAGGAAAACAAGCGGATCCAAGGATCAGTTTCAGAATCTTGAAACTTGCTAAAACTATATTGGGTGGAAGAAACCCAAATATGCTCGATCTGTCACAAACACTTATATTTCTAGGATGCTCCTTAGTCTTATTCCAAGTATGGAAAGAAGCACATAAGAGAGTACTTGGCTGGTCATAGGATTTGCTTTAAGTGCTGCCAGCTCAATCACACAATGCCTCATTATACCAAGTTTGCGAGAAGTGATCTCAAGGGCAAAACTTCTATGCAGCAGAGAGCCACAACCAACTTCAAGAAAAAAAAATGATAGTCATATATTTGGATCAACTAACTCTTGTTCAGATATTCAGCCTTGTGTTTGCATCCTTAGTTAGGAGCAAGCACAGAACTAAAGCAATGTGGTGTCAGGTACCATTTATATTAATACAGTTCCTGTTGTCGTTCTTTTTAATACTGGTGTATCGCACTCGTTTCTTACAAAAATATTCGTGCATATTGCATTCATGCATGCTAGTCCTTTACATTCGACCTTGTCTGTGAGGTTACCTGATGAATCTCACTTACAAGTCACTTTAAGTTGCACACATTACAATTTGGTGATATAAATATAGTTGAGAATTATCAATTATGCCATTCTTTGAGTTTGATGTGTTAGGTATGGATTGGCTTTCCGGCCAATATATTTCTATATATTGCAACTAGAAGATTCTCAAATTTCAATTCCTAGGCTAAACAGCTTTCAAGTTTTACAAAAATTAGGGCATCACTTCCTCCATTATCTCTTTTCTTAAGGTTGTCAAACTCATGAACAGTGGGAACCAAGCCTTATTAACCCATGTTAGAGACATAATTAATAGCCAAAACTAGAAAACATTCCAATAGCTCGAGAGTATTCATAAATCTTTCAGATGAACTAACAAAGTTTTTGCTATTCCAGAGATTGATTTTATTATAGATCTTCTCCCTACCACAATTCATATTTATAAGGCGCCTTATCGTATGGCAACAAAAGAATTGCAATAGCTCAATGTGCAATTACAAGAATTATTGGATAAGAGTTTCATTAGGATTAGTTCATCACCTTGAGGAGCTTCAGTTCTCTTTATTATCGTAAGTTGAAAAAGCTTAACATCAAAAATAAATTCTCTCTACCAAGGATTGATGATTTATTCAATCAACTTGCAGGAGTAACAAATTTCTCCAAAATTTATTTATGATATGGGCATTATGAGTTTGTAATTATACATTTTGGGCCAACTTATGCCCCTGTTGCTTTTATGGATCTTATGAAAATGGTGTCCAAGCCATCTTTGGATGTTTTCGTGGTTGTATTCATAGATGACATTCTCATTTATTCTAAGAATGAAGTACAACATACCAATCATCTTCACACAATATTCTAGACACTAAAAACTAATCAGCTTTATGCAAAAAATTTTAAATGCAATTCTTAGCTTCAGTGTATCTTTCCTTTGTCATATCATTAGTGGAAAGGGGATAGAGGTGATCTGTCTAGTTAAGCATGCCTTTGAACCTCTAGTGATCATGCCCAAAACTTTTGAACCATAATGGTCATGCTGTTTATGTGCTAAACTATTGAGTAAAAGTGGTACAACCATTTCTGTACTAATCCAAGAGTCAATATTGAACTCAAATGATGACTCTTTAACAAATATTACTTAGTCTGCTTGGAATCTCTTAGATGAAGTAACCCCACGTAACCCCACCCATAATTGCTAAACAAGTTAACTGGAAGTTACAAATAAATTTTTCTTTGACATTTGGACAAGTTGACATGGGATGACAAAACTATAAGATCTTGATCAGGTTTCTCTTTATCTCTTCCCATTTCAATGATTGTCTAAGTGTAATACTCCTTGATAGAAACTTGTCGAGGGGTAGTTAATTATAAAGGCTTGTGACTATAGGAAATTATCAATCACATTATCCATTTGGTAAAAGTTTGTTTAAAATCCAAATCTACTCCATGAAAGATTACTTCTTAAACCTAATACAAAAGGTGGAGATCATTGCATTTTTCAAAATTATTACCAATGTTGAGGGAAGGACTTGTTGCATAAGCAGTGATGATTTCTCATCCTGGATACATCATGGGCTGTAGGGTGGTGTCAATGAAGATTGTGACCTGAAAGATGATGTCAATGAGAATTGTTTTTACGGGGGAGGGGTTAGTGAGGAGTTTTGTTAAAGAGATTATGCCAATAGTGTCTGAAAGAAGAGTTGTCGAGTTATACGCTATATATGAGGCTAGGATTTTGAAAAGTCACATCATAAAAGGCTAGCGTGATATTTTTACTTTATTCCATATCTGAACAAGAACAACTGCCACCCATTTTTGCAATGTGTCACAGACATTTTCAAGTGTATCCTTAATTTACAATCATGTATTAGTGTGATTTGGTTAAACTATTGTGGGCACAATTCTAGGTGTATTGTGCTGGATATGTTGTGTTGGAGGCATGCTTATGCGTGTCATAGGCACAAAGACCATTTCGAGAAAGACGGCCGTAACCTAATCATAAATAAGTAAAAGCATCAGTACATCATTAATTGGGATCAAACTCCACGGTATCCTCAACAAGGAGGTCTACGAGCCTCCTGGGGAGCACATCTCCCATAACAAAAGAAAATCGCCCTGTCGGGCTAACATTAAACAAAAGTCCGCCGAAGAAGTAAAGGCATTAGTACATAATTTATATTATTTTGGTACCACAACCGAAGAAGTTGATTTGTGAGTGCACATATGGCCCTCTTGGAGCTATAATGAGACATGTTATGCCATTTTTATTTGAGATACACATCATATTTTGTTGTTTCCTGCTGTACTCTCAAAGTTAAGTAGTCAAGGTTTATGGTATCATGACTAGTATATCATGTAAACCACTTATATTATGTATATTTGGACATTATTTTAGATTGGTTTCATGCGTGCTATACTTGGCTATTTTATGTGTATTTTGAATGTTCATAATTAATGATTTTTAAAGTAAAATAACTATTAAAATGGTCCATTGACACTTACAAATATTCAAAATAGTTCTTAACTCTTGTAAATATTCTTTTTGGTTAATTGTCTTTTGCTTTAATATTTTTTTGTCCAATCCCATTAACTCACTGGTCCCTTTCTGTTAAATTTACATTTTTTAGCCAAAATCTACCATTCAAATCCAACGGCCTATTCCAGTGTCTGCTTCCAGTTGCCAGCAGACGATGGAATCTAGTGTTCGCTTCCAACTGCCAGCAGTTGATGGAATCCAGCGATCGATTCCAGAGGCCGATTCTTGCTAGAATCAGCTGCTGGAAATGGCCACTGAATTTAGCGGTCGATTCCAGCTCCAAGCGGCCAATTTCAGGCTGTTTAACCGGTCGCTTGGAGATGGAACCGACCGCTGAATCCAGCGGCTTATTCCAGCTGCAAGCGGCCGTTTTTTACTGCCGGAATCGGCTGCTTGCAGCTGAAATTGGTTGCTGGATTGAACGGTCATTTCCAGCTGCTGATTACTGCTGGAATCCAGCAGCCGATTCCAGCTGCAAGGGACCGATTCCAGCAGCCAGAATTGTCCACTTTCTTCTCGAATTGGCCGATGGATTCAACGGCCATTTCCAGCGGTCGATTCCCGCTGAATCCACAATGGCCGATTATAGCAGTTGATTTCCGCTGGATCCACAGAGGCCGATTCTAGCAGTTGATTTCCGTTGGATCCACAACGGCCGATTTCAGCAGTTGATTCCCGTTGGATCCACAACGGCTGATTCAAGCAGTTGGAATCGGCCGATTCCGATTGGAAGTGGATGCTTGATTCCAGCGGCCGATTCCAGCTGAAAAACACAAGTTTAGCAGATGGGAACTGGTGAGTTAATAGGGGAGAAAAAATACTTAAACAATAAAAATCAAGAGACCAAAAAGAATATTTGTAGGAGTTAATGATTATTTTGAATATTTTGCAAGAGTCAATGAATCATTTTGATAATTTTCTATTTTTAAAGCCAAGGTAGAGAGGTTTAATGTCTGGTAGTTGAGAATTTAGTGCTACAGTGATTATAAAATGAACAAGGAGTGAGAGCTGAGAGAATTTGAATGAAAGAGTTATGAGAGGTATGAGAGGTATTAGGAAAACATTGCTCATTCAACATACCCTAACCAGATATATGTGAGAGCTATATAGCTTACCGAATACAAACATCGACTGTCCAAAGGGAATAATAGAATGAATGGTGGAGATTCATTCAGTTACAAAAAATAAACAAGAAGGTTAATACTAGTAATTGCTAATACGCCCCCTCAAGATAGCTACGGGGGTGATGATCTTGTGAGCAATTATTTGGAACTCACGAAACGAAAGGGGCTTGGTGAGGATGTCTTCAAGTTTTTGAGTGTTTGGAATGTCACAAAATTTGGTTTTGTGTGATTGGACAAGATCTTGACCAAAGTGAAAATTAACTTCTACGTGCATGTGCGTGTGTAGGATTGGCTTGGAGGTTAAGTATGTTTAGCTTAGATTGGCACAAAAGATGGTTGGGGTGAATAGGGTGAAGCCAATCTCAAGGAAAAAAAGTAGATCCACATTGGTTCACTGACTGCATTGGCAATGGATTTGTATTCGGCTTCGGTGCTGGAATGGACAACCGTTTGTTGCTTTTTGGAGGACCACGAAATGAGATTGTTGCTGAGAAAAACATAATATCTGTCGATAGATTTTTGATCTGACGCATCCCCAGACCAGTCGGCATTCGCAGAATGCCGAGAAGGAGAGTGGGCAGCGGTTGAAGGAGGATGCCGCTAGGGACTGTTTGCAATAAATAGCGAAGGATGCGTTTGACATTTGTCCAATCAGAATTTGTAAGACTATGCATGGATTGACAAACTTTGCTGATGCTGAATGTAATGTCTATCTTGGTGTGCTGCAAGTATTGAAGACTGCCCACACTGCTGCAATAAAGAATGGGATCTGGAAAAGGGTTGTTGTCAGAATATTCTGACTGTTTAGGGACAGTCGTTGGAGTAGCATTTGGCTTGCAAAGCTGCATATTTGTGGCACGAAGGAGTTTAGTTACATAATGTTGTTGTGAGAGGAAGAGAGAGAGCTGTCATTGTAGGTCACGACAATGTTGAGGAAATGGTGAATCGGTCCCAAGTCCTTGGAGCAAACTGATTGGAGAGAGCTGTCACTACATTTCTATAGTGGCGGGCGGGATCATTTCCGGTGAGGAGAACATCATCCACATATAAGAGAAACAGCACTTGAACATTTGATTGGAGGAGAATGAAAAAGGAGGTGTCGTTGACTGCATTCCGGAAACCCAATGACAAGAGAATAACTTACAATTTTTGGTACCATGAGAGCGGGGATTGCTTTTGTCCATACAAAGCCTGATGCCGTTTGCAGACATATTGCGGTTAAGTGCTAGAGATGAATCTCGTGGCTGTGAAGGCATTATCAAAGTTTAATTGGTGAATGCACCATTTGTATGTGAGAGCGATGGAAAGAACAACTTTGATTGTGACCGGTTTGATGATGAGGCTAAAGGTTTCATAGCAGTCGGTCTCCCTGCTGACTGAACCTTTTTGCAACGAAACAGGTCTTGTGCCAAGCGATGGAACCATTGGGATGGAACTTTATTATGTACAACCATTAGCAGCCAACAGTATTTCCATTTTTTGAGCACGACACAAGGGAACACTTGCGGTTTTGTTGAAGAGCACGAAACTATTCATGGCGTCAATTCACTGAGGATTGGTACAACTTGTTTGAACGTAGTGGTAACAGTAGAGGAGGGGGGGGGGGAAGTAATGGAATACACCTTGGGCTTTAGGTGATCAGTCTTTGCATGCGTGGCCATAGGATGAACATTTGTGGAATTCGGTGGGGCAGCAGCTACATGTGTAGGTACAGAACCGGGCGCAGCTGGCAGAGAAGGTTGGTTGGAGTTCGGCTCAAGAGGAGCAGAGGTGGTGGAAGGAGCTGCACAAGTTGTTTCAAGTGGCATTTCTCGGTGTGGAGCTGAACCAAGATGCATAGGGAGGTGGATGACCACTCTAGGTTGTTGAGTTTGCGGTGGAATGATGGTAGTGTTGCTGGGAGACTTAAAGGGAAAAGAGGTTTCATCAAACGAAACATGTCTAAACACTTAAGTTTTTTCATTCTCAATGTTATAGCAGAGATAGGCTTTATGGTTCCCACTATATATATTTATGACTTTATTAGATCTTTTATTTTGGTTGTATAAATGACTTTAATAGAACCGATGTATTTCGCATCTAATAACTCTGTCAGTAGGCTAGCACCTGCTAGATCGAGTTGTCCCAAATTCATGCGTCAGATAGAGCTAGAATGTTGTTTACATGACTACAACTTATACACAAAATTACAGGAAAAAAAAACCAGTGCTGCTTGATGCTTGAAAAAGAATAAACTTTGCACATTATTGAAAATTTATTATATGATGATAAATCTTTTTCGTTTGAAATAAAATTAACTGAAATTTAATTTTTGAAAATAAATACTTTATTAAAGAATATTCATGAAATTATTTATAAAAAAATTAGGTCCATTTTAAAATCATAATACAAAAGACATAATGTCCCATACTTTTATCATCCGTAATTTTTAACTAAGTATATAGTGATAAAAAAATCAGTGATAAAATAAAAAGAATAAACAAGAGTGGAAAGAGAGATGCTACTCTTCTAACATAAGCCAAACCTCCCAAAACTTGTAGGCAATTTCTTTCAAAATTGGTTCAATTAAGTCTACAAAAAGAAATTGTGTACAGAACTTGATTTCCCGTGTTTATGTATTTAAATGTGTTGGATATTCTAGTCTGACAATTTCAATTATCGTTGCACTGCACACTGCTCTTTCTTTTTTTCGGAGAAACGAAAAAAAAAAGTCAAGTATTTTGGTTACGTTTCTTTGCAGGAATCCAACTCTTTTAATGATGCCTGAAGTTTACTTTGACTTGACATTTTCCTGAGGTACAGCAAGTTTTCGTTAAATACTACTTGTGGAAATATTCATTAAATTTTATCACAGTAGTTCTTTGTTTCCCATATGTACGCTATGAGAAAACCATTCCGAGCATGAGGAAATGTAACTACTCTTATGTCATGATTGATTTCTTATTTTTACGGTGCTATAGTGTAGTAAGGGCAATGATGCAGAATGGTATAGTCATTTCACTTTTTTCCATTAGACTTTATGGTATATTTTCAATCTTAACGTTAAGAAGCTTAGAGGTTTGCAAAAATATTTTTATTGGCTGATTTTACATTTAATTCATGATTACATTCATGCATGTCAAGCAATTGGGTGAGGATTATCATGTTTTTGATGTCTTCTACATCTATTTATAATGTACATATACATGCATGCATACATGTGAAATCTCCCTTAAACCACCTTAAAGACCCAATGATGATATGTAGCTAGTAGCATGAAATAATATTTATATTTCTGAGGAGCAGGCGCTCCTTTGTCCCTTCCTAGCTCCAACATTTGCTAAAAGAATTTCCCAATAGTGTTATACATGTTAACCTAAAATATTAACTCTTTGTGGGGCATAAATGCAAAGGGGTGAGACTAAGAAATCATTGTCCCATGGGATAGGCACCCTAATACAAACAAATGATTGGATGTTCTCTAGAAGTGGGCCAAAAACGTTAGTGTGCGAGAGTGCATTGGCTGCTAAGACATGAACCATCTTGTTTCGAAGTGTTGCTTCATTCAAATAGTTTGCCAGACTATTGCTGCTTCGAGTTTGTGCAGTTCGTCCAGTTTATCTATGTTTAAACAAAACTTTCCTCCATCATCCACATTAGCTGCTTCAATGCTCCATTTTATACTTCGGACATAACTTTAGTGCTGATACTTATCTTGGTATGACCCAAGAGTCTTGCCTAAGCCAACACTTATCTTGGTATGACTCAAGAGAAGTTTACTAATAACTGAGTGACTAATGCAATGTTATATTACTATCTACTAGATGCCATATGATCCTATGATTATTAAGGACACTTTAAGACTAAACAAAAGGGTACTTAAGAATTTCTCAAGGAAGTCATTCCTTATGGATTGGGTCAACCTAGGCTTGTCCAAAGTTGACACAACCCTCTCTAAGATCTCTCTAAGATTGGGAGGTGGTCAATGAAGCATTGTTGGTCCAGAAAGGACATGGGCAAGCGTATGTGAAGGAAAACTATTAAGTACTCCTTTGATGGTATAAAGGCAAAATTTGATACAATACCTTAGATACCTAATCAATATGTTACCCAAAAACTCCACTAAACTATAAACTAAGATAATTCATCCCTAACTTGAACAAGTAAGGACTCCAGGGCCCCGTGTAAGATAATCAATGAGGTTGAGCCAACCAAATTTAACCAAGGTCGACCCAAATCTCTATCAAAGTCTCAAATAAAGGTTGGATTGTGGCCATTGGAAATCCCATTCACACTCTCCACTTTGGGTAAGCTTGGATCATTCATGTTAGAATGGGACCCTTGGAGTGCTAATCATGCCTAGTAACCTAGTTTCCTATTAACCTAAGCAATAAAGCATACCCCATGAGCATACACTCACTCTAGAAACTATACCTAAACTTGAGAGTAGGATTCTAGAGCTTTAGTACTATCTCCAAAGAGCAATTAACCTAAATAAAGAGTAAAAGGAATCTAAGCTAATATGGCATACAAATAAATAATTTACAAACATTGATATCTAGAGATTTTTGTGCTACTCTATTTTGCAAGCAAATTAGGTACGCAGATATTCTACATTTGAAATTAATTACTGTTCCTTTTCTTTGGTGAACTTTGAGTTATGCATGAACTTCCCTTGTTGACATGACTTGAAAATACTTGCTGTATGATTAGTGCATTCTTATTGGTGCTGAATTACATGATTATAATGAAACATGTTGGTTTAACAAGTAGAAATTAAATGGATCCACTTGGGTGTTAATCTAAAATTTGTACATATTGTAAGTATGGATATGATCCAATGGAGTACCAAGGAAGACTTGAATGACCTGTTAGAAGGGTCTTGATAAGTAGAAAACTATACAAACAGGAGCCCACTAGCCTGATAGACGTTTTGAAACACAAATAAATCCTCCATATAAAATATTGTACAACCAATATTACTCATAGCTTGAATCTTGATGCATACATTTTGATATTTTTGCTTAAGAAATGTTGAGTAATTCTAAACTTTAATTCAATTTTGCTTAGATTATATGACTACTCGTGCATAATTTTGACACCTATTTGATTGAAGCCCTTGATGTCTTGCTGATCATCTGCAACCTGTTACTCCTTTAAACTCGCCTTCAAGGAGAGATGATTATTTTCATTACTTTTGCATTGCATTTCATTTTTCACCTTATTCTTACATTTAATTGCAAATCATGTTAATATCCAAGTACTTAGATCACTTTAACTAGATTCAATTTTTTAACACTTTTTATATCTCAAACTTGAGAGCACTAAGAGCGGTTCTGCCATTTAATCTTTTGTTCTTTTTATTTAATTGCTCTTATTTTATTCAAAGCATTGTAATATTTAAACATAATGGCCTTGGATGTGAACTTTATGTTTTTAATGAAATTTATGAATGTTTAATTCTAGTTTGCTTAAATGCATTGATACGATTACATGGTAAATAACAACCGGTATCAGCCGTTATTGCTTGGGCGCAAGCGCCCTCACCTGGGCGTGCTTTAGTACCTTGCTCACAACTCTGATGTGCTTGGGCGAACGTCTCACACGTGCCTGGACAGTTATACAGAAAAAGGGCAGGCTGGATCCAACAAATCTTTGCCTCTTACATGTCTCTAATTTATCTTTGGGCAATCGTTTGGTCAAACATAGCTACCCTTTATTGCAAGTGCGAACTTTGTTTAGCTCTGTAGTAGCTTTCAGCTTAGTTTGTCCTTGATCCTATTGTGCCTAACCTCAATATGCTTTGATATGGAGTGAAATGTGGCAATCTTCAGTAAGTGCATAATAATTTGTCTATCATTATAATTTATAACAATACTTTTGTATTAAATTCCTTACATGTATGGAATAATTTTTGGTGGGGCCTTAACGCAATCAATCGTCTTCTGTGCCTCCACGCGCTCCCTCGCACAATGAAATTTGCTATTCGGCTGTAGGCTCTACACTAATAATTAAAAAAAAATACTTTTTTTTTTAAATTTAAAAAATCAAAATAGAAATAAATTGAAAAAGAGCTTTTATTTTAAATAATATATTTATCTAAAAGGAAAATTTATTTTCAATTCATTTGAGTCTTTTGATTGCTTTAAGAAGAAGTGAATATGAAATGAAGTTTTCGAAGGAAGGATTATATTTGTTTATATGCTACCCAAAATTTTATGCTTCTTTTTTAATTCAATTATAATGACTATATTAAATATTGTTAGAAAATTAATTAATTGGCTAATTGTATTATTAATATAATTACTTATTAATTTATAATTTATTTATACTAAATATTGATATAATATAATTACTAAAAAATTAAAAGCACTAATAATTAATAATTTCAAATTAATATATAGCCTTAATAATTAATAACAAAGTAATAATATTTATTGATAAGTAATAAATAAATATTAATCACCATTAGTAAATGTTAATAAATAAAATTAATAGCTAATTAATAACCGTTAATGTAATTATAAAAATCTAAATTAATAAATAAAATTTTCTAATAAGAAAATAAAATTATTAAGTATTACTTAACATATACTTATCACTAATTAAGCAATTAATAATAAAATTTAACTAATAAATGCTTACTACTAATATGCACTAATTAACTAGTAAGTATTACCATTAATTAATTAGTAATTAATAAATATTAATCAATAATTATTACTTAAAATTCAGAATTATATTTAGTAAAGAATAAAGACTAACTATTAAATAAGCATAGTTTAATGTACTTATAAATAAATATTAATTAATAATATCTATTTAATATTTGCTACTTAAAATTATTATATAATCACAAATAAATAAAATAAAATAATAATAGTATTAATTAAAAAATAATTACTAATTAACAACTAATAAAAATGAAATTTATAATTAAATTAGGCTCAGCTAAAAATTAAAAATCATTTAGGACTTACCTTCGTATAAACAAAAATCATTTAGGAGACAAAGGTAAGTACCAAGATGTATTTAATCCCGGAAAAATGTTATTTACCGCATTTGAAAGACTACCTTCATCCCGCTGTATATGTTTTCTATTCTGTTTCTAGAGCTGCTTCGGTGATCGACGCCATTAAATGCACCTGCAACATTCTCTCTTTTCGCCATAAATGCAGAAACCCCTTAAATCTTGCCCCGGATGGATTAATGAAGGAATTTGAAAGAAGGCAGGAATTTACCGCATTGGAGCGAGCGAGCCGTTTCACAATGAACTAAATCGTCCAATTTCTCCGTCACAGTTCTACTGTTACTATACATATTATCAGTACTGTTGTAGCTTGATTGCTTGAAGCACCGTAGCGGGAATCTTCACTCGCGCAAGATTCTATTCCTTAGGTATGTATGTACTGGTTGGTATGCGCTTTTTAAACTATAAAGATTTATGTGGTATGTACAGATAACCTAATTTTTAATAACATCGCAGTATTTTCTCTATTTGTCTCCGTGATTTTAAAGAAAAAAAGGACTCTGCTACCCTAACCCTAAACTTTGTCTTATTAATGGATTTATAAATTTAACCTTGAAAAAGAATTCGTGTGATTTCTTAAACGATGAGCCATTTTTTATTTGTCTGTTTATATTTTTGAATGCTTTGAAAGCAATATTAAAATATCATATTTTCCCACAAAAAAAGGTCCGCATATTTTGGCTTAGGGCTATCGTATCGGTTCATTAACACGCCTTCATGCAATGTGAGATATCATGCGGTGGTGTTGGGAGACTGATGCCATTTGGTTCGATATAATGCTAACTTCGACTTTCAAAAAATTACAAAATCCAGCATCTGAATGTGGACACTTAAAAGTTCTTCGCAACAGCCTATGATTCTGACATGAACGGAGGGATTTGTACTAGAGTTACGTTCTGAGATGACAGCCTTCTTTGATAGTGACAAAGTTATCGGTAGAAGTCGTGACGTTCAGCATGCACAAAATAATATGAACTTGTATGTGATGGCATCCAAATAGTATGGCATCTCAATAACACTGCAATCATAATAACATCTACAACATTTTGAAAACTAAATTAGTCCTTATTTTATCAAAATCGTATCATATTGTTTAGATTATTTTCAGAGAAGTGCAAATATTAAATGAGTTTATCTCAAAAGTTATTCAGGGCTATGAATGCTATAACTTTGTCATTGGCCGTTGACAGTGAGGCCGTCGGGCCGGTGACAAAGTTGTCAGTTACTACTTAGAAGTCATGACTTTAGTGTGACATCTCAATAGCACTGTAGCTTAATAACATCTATAATATCAAAATGTCTAAGAACTAAATTAATCCTTATTAAATCAAAATTGCATCATATTGTTTAGATTATTTTCAGATTAGTGCAAAAGTTAAATGCGTTTATCTCAAACTTTATTCAGGGCTATGAATGCTATAAAAATATAATTATTTAAAATTTAATTAAAATTTTCTGATCCAAAATTTCCCCTTCCAAAGTCGATCGCTCTGTACTGGGGTTGTTTGTGCTGCATAGCAATGGCAAATGGCTGTGTATGAATTTAGATTTAGTCGAACTGTTGCAGAAAATTGTTGTGGAAAATGCAAAAAGTTAGATTTTATTTATTTATTATTTAATATTTATCTACATCTACACTACTTTCAAACAAGCAACCTCTAAAATAAAACTTTTTGTCCTTGATAAAAAATAGCATTTATCGATTTGCTTTCATTGTCAGAAATCAGAAATTGCTTTGTTTTGTTTTTTGGAACGAAATTGAGTCTCATTAAAAATCTATAATGTATAATGTGGTTGGAGAAATTTGAACTCGTGGCCTGAAGCATAGATCCAAAAATCATAACTACTAGATGTTAATATCATTTGCGCTTTGTATTGTTTTCCTTGGTAAAATTTACATAGGCGGTTAGCATTCTGCCATTTAACGTTTGATATGCCACTTGAAAAAGGAGAACGCGAGATGAAAATTGTAACTGTGAATAAATTGTCCTAGATTTTAAAAAATGGCATTACAAGTAGTTCAAGTAAAACCAGAACCATAGTTTCTACCTTACAATAAATATTAACTTCCTATCAATATATGAAATTTTTTATTGCAAGAAAATAAGCTTCAAATCTAGGGGATCTATCAGATTTGCAAATGTCTACAAATACAACAGAGCCCAGCTTTCATAAAGCCTTTACCAGCTGTAAAGCTGAAGACTTTGTAGCCGCTTCTTTTTCCTTCTCCCTTTTATGCATGTTTGAGAAATCAATAGAGTAAATGGATGGAATTCTCATCCAATTTTATCCCATAATGAAGAATGGCTCGAAACCGAGCAGAAAATGAAATAAAATAATAAATGATCATAACGTTACAGGATCAAAATTCATGGCTTTCCAATTTCTTCCCTACCTTAACCCCAATTTGTGGAAAACTGCAGTTTTCATCAGGTTAGAGGTTTTGCCATGAGCACACAGCATTTTCTTGGTCAGTGATCCATTCTTAATTAATGATGGAACCTGGTTAAGCTGGAGGCGTTGTTGGCCTATTCATCCACCTTTGCTGCTACCCCTCCTTTTCTATGTTTTATTGCTTTGCTTGCTGGAAAATGCAGCCTGGCATAGAGGGGCTTCGGTGCCCTTGTAACTCGATCAAATCCTCTTACACAAACAAAACCTGCAATACCATATCTACCGTTTTATTTGTTGTACATAGTTCTGCGTTATTCATTTCATAACTATGATAAAAGCCTATGGCATATAGGTAAGAAGCAATATCTGATTCTATGATTAATATGTGCGTTATTCATGTCTTTCTAGGAAACATGGTCTGCGTTATGCATGTCTTTCTAGGAAACACAGTTCTTTCCGAATTTTTGCCAATGAGTTGAAGCTAAAATGAATTTCATTTAGCTCTTTCAAAGTTATGACCCTCAACTTTCAAAGAATTGTATAGAAGGAACAAAATTTTTATTTTTAGACAAAATATTGGAGAACATTGTTTGATGGCACAAAATAGTTATTCCCCAATTCTACTATATATATTGATGCAAGGTACGAAAAGTTGATATAGAGCAAGCTATGTTAAGTTGGAATGGAGATGCTTGAGTTTTGTGCTTCATATGCATAATATACCTCCCAAGTGAGTACACTACATAATGTAGTGCTTCTTAAGAATCAGGTTTGGTTTGATGGTTAATGGTTGGTAAGAGACTTGAGTGGATCAAGGCTAAAAGAGAATTTTATACCGCTATCTCCCTATCCGTTATATTTTGCTTTGAGATCCTTGTTATGGTCGTTTGTCATCAACTTCATTCTGGGTAGGATAATTGGATTAGAATGAATAGAGGAGGCTATTGATTTCTTACATTCTTATGTCGATTGATGTTTTTCTCTTTGCTAGGTCCCATAATTTTTCATGACAGGTGGATTCAACAATTATTGGATAAATATGTTGGATGGATGAGATAATTTAATAGAAGTAAAGCTCAAGAGTATTTTCATTAAGCATTCCTGTTCTCCCAAGTAGAACATGAAAACTCATTGGCTTGAAGTTGAAAAGGGTTGAAATCTTTAAATATTTGGGTATCATTCTTGTTGGAAAACTCATTTGCCTTGTATGGCTCTCATGCTTAGGATTCATATTCACGGTGCAACGATTTGTTCAAGTCCTAGTGACTTTGAAGTAGTTGAGCTTATTAAGGTGGTGCCTATTAAGGATTTCTTCCTTGCTCCTGAAAGGTGTGACAATGGCTATACATTTTTAATTGAAGATTTATGAATAAAATGATCATGGTAAGACTGATATCTGTCCAAAATATTTTCTATTGTGTTTTTTACATGTATAGCACCAATCTTTATATACTATATATTCGATATTTAAGTTTAATATTTATTGATAAAGCTTTAACATCTCCTCAACTATGAGATCATTTTAATTATAAGTAGATATGAGGTGTCATACACTTTAGAAATGATGAATTAAAATGCTTATTTTGTAAAAAATAAAAGATTTGAGTGCTATGTAAGTAATAATCCAGCTGGGAGGTTGTTGCTTTTTGGTGCATTGTGTGGTCTTTTTAAGTTTTGTTATTAGGTTGTTGCTAATTCTATGCATGGTGAATTTTGATTGCTTGATTTGTGACTACTCTAATAGAAGAGGCTTTTCAAAGTATAGGGTTTTGTCTGTTGAAACTGTTTTTATGTATTTCAAGTTTATAATTATTCTTTTAAAAGCTTTTCTCTTTAAGGATATATTCAACTTATCTATAATAAAAAAATGATGTAACTTTTTATATTAAGATAGATTGGGAGAGGTATGCATTGTTAAATGAATGTCATTTTAAAGGATAGTAGTGTTTCTTTTTTTCTATAATATATGCATCATGTACATATATATTAATCTAGGTCTAGTACTGGGATACCCAATACCTTAATAGATAATAATTAAATACTAAACCCAGCTAATTATCCAATTAGATTAATTATATACATAATTGGGTTAGTTGGATTAAATATCTTGTTGATAACATATATTTTTCATGTGTACAACTAAAAGAGAAATTTCTATTGTGCTCACCAACACCATTCGCCAGTGTTAAAATTTTTATGAAATAATTAAGTTATCTCTTAGCTATTTAATGCCTATAATAAAATACATTATCATCTAACTTTTCTCATAATGCCTAGAAATTCTAAGGCATAGCAGATAAAGAAATAAGAAAAGCTTCTACCTACATATATATATATATACATACATATATACATATATACATATATACATATATACATATATACATATATACATATATACATATATACATATATACATATATACATATATACATATATACATATATACATATATACATATATATATATATACATATATATACAATATAGGTATGTATATGTATATATATATATTAGGGTCAATTGAAGTTCCATTCTTTTTAATTATAGGACCCAAAATAATACTAAGTTTAACTAGAACTTATACTTAGAATATTATTGATTATTTCTTAAAATGTTCAGAATAGTCCACAAACAATATGCATTCTTCTCCTTTTTGAATGTATAAAAATAGAGAAAGTTATCAAAATAGTCTTTTAACTTATATATATATATATTTATATGTATATATATTGGTCCCTTAATTTTATTTAAGTATTTTTTTGGTCCTATGATTTTAATATGAATGGAAATTGTTAAATATGAAGGGCAAATTTGTTCTTTTAGGATATGGCTATTAAAATTTCACATGATTAGAGTAATGAACAAGTTTCCATAAGCATTGATCACATGATGTTGTGAAAGACTTTTGCTTGCTATTTGTGATGTTAATGTTGATTTCAAGCGACAAAACCATCACCGCTAATGCTCTTTAAATTTTGTTATGATGGTGATGTTGATTTCCAACAATTTATTAATCAACTTTGTTGGTGCAATGCATTTTTACATGGGATTGTTTATAAGAAATTTTTTTTATTGATCCTTTGTTATATCAATTTTTGTATAGCTATAGTATTTTCCATCAAAATTAATTAAATGCAATGTTGGCAGTATACATAGCAACATTGAACCTTACAAGCATTTTATGATAATTATTTTACTGGAGTTGTTAGTTATTGCAATGCTATGATGTTAATTATTAGTTGTTGCATGTAGTTTTGGGATCTTTAGAACTTGGACAAAATCCACATCATTTTTAATTGCTTAACCCATCTCTTAAACCTTTAATCCTTTTGCAGTCAATGTGCTTATAGTCTCTCTTCCTTTGCTATTACAATACTTTGATGATAAGCTGTCTGATTATAACGAAGCAAAGTTTAGGTCGGGGGCGTCGAGATCATAGATGTCAGAAGTGGTGTCGCCGTCGTAGAGGTATAGAGGACCGCTTGAGCCTTTGTCGATTGCTTCATGGACGAGAGACACAGAAAGAACCCTAGTCGCGACGTGGGAAAAAGTTGCAAACTACTCGGTAGGAGATGAAAAAGCTACCTTCGGGATATAAAAAATCACCCAGCTCAATTACCAATTTGCCTTTATCTTCGGAATACAAACGACAAGCGACAAAAAATTAATGTCGGGACAAAAAACACTTGTACAAAAGTTAAGGGATCCAAAAACTATATACAATAATCAATGACTAAAATGAACATATTGCAAGAGTCAAGGGGCTCTTTTGACAAACTTCTCTATAAAAATATTATCAATAAATACTATAACAAACTTATTTATATAATATTTAAAGATTGAGTGCATTAAGTCTATAAAAATTAATCCAAATTGCTTTACCAAAAATTTAAAATGTCTATAACAAGTTTAGAAAGCAGAGATATGTATATGTTTCTCCTTAATTTCCTATTGATGATATCTTGACCACAAATAAATCTTTGGGATGATTGTCACATCCACCAACTAATCAAACAAATTGTCTATTCTTGGAAGAGGGCATTTATTTTTTATTGTGATTTTATTTAATTCTTTATAGTCTGTGCTCATGCGCATTAAAGTGTTCTTTTTCTTAACAAACAACACCAGTGCTCCTTATGGTGAAGTACTAGATGAAAAATACTGTGATTGGACAACTCTTTAAACTCTTAAGCTCTTGCAGTTTTCTATGTGCCATATGATATAATGTTTTTGAGATTGAAAGGGTTTCATGTATTAAGCCAATAGTGAATTCAATTTCACATTATAGTGGTAAATCTGGAAGATCCACAGAGAATACTTTTGGAACTCACAAACCTAGGGATAATTCTAACTTCTTGTCAGATTCACACGCTCTAATAATAACAATTAGAAATATTGAGTTCCCCTTCTTCAACAATTTAAAAGCATGAAGATATGAAAATATGGAAATTAGCAGCTCTCAATGGTTTACAAAAGAAACCCTATCCTCCTCCAATTCAATATGGATTATTTTTTAATAGTAGCTATAATTGCATTTTATTACCCGTCCAATTCATTCCAAGAACTACATTGATTATTACAATTGGTAGAACAATTAGATTTGCTTCATTAGTTTACCATTTAATTCTAAATCATAAAAAAATTGGGTAGCAGCTCAAGTTATTCCCATAGTGTAAATCCACTACCATAGGACTAGATATTTCTTTCACAAATAAATTTAATGACGAAGTACAAGAAGCAGAAATAAAAATAGATGCCACTAGAATCTAATAAAATAGTGTAGGGAGTTTGTTGGATTAGAATCAGCGTGAATCAGCAGCAGCTGCAGGAGAAAAATTAAAAATCCTAACCAGTTGGCGTCGTCGTAGTCCGAGGCAATCACTTAATCAACAAACATGGGTTGACGTGCCATGAATTGGGCCATTATATTCATGAATTGCAACATGGGGTTTGTTGTACACTGACTGAACATATAGCTTCGGAAGCAGGAGAATAAAATATATTTATGCTAACAAGAGTTTGATTATTTATCCTCTTCTGTAAGGTTATTAGTGTTGTCGTCCATATTCTCTATTTAACTTATTAAAAATAAAAAATTATTATTTTTATTAATTTTATATTCTTAAGTTTTAGAAGAAAAAATAATCTAATATTTTATTAACAAATTAAATTATATACAATGATAACAAACCAAGCTATAAACACGCAGGCAAAACTCCAATACATAGACAAAAACAAAACAGACACAAATACAATTGATACACCCAACTAAGCTCTCGCTCAAATATTTCTATAAGGTCGACATTAAGCCCACAATCTGGCAGAAAGTCTCTCACTGTAAAAACCTTCTTAATCTTTGATAGAATCTTAATACTTCCTGGGCTTTACAGATAGAGTTTTGCTTCGTATGTGCGCAAATAAGTATGATAATTTGCGGACAAACTATTTTCACTTCATTGTTCGAAAATTCTACCATCAACAACTTGGAAATAACTCTAATAGTGGCCATGGAAATAATATATCCTACAAAGAAACACAAACACTAAGCTCATAACCTAAGTAATAAGGGAACTTTGACACTACTAAGACATTCCTTAGCTCTAATCCAATTAACAAAATCAAGCATAATGGCTTCGAATTTATCTAACTACAAAGTTTTTCAACCCGACTCTTATTTTAATTATGGTGCTCCGATCTACAATACTACTTAGCAAACTCAGCAAGCTTACATGGTAATATTAGGCAAAAATATCAATCAAAATAAGTACATAAAATTATAATATTACTTATCTCTCTGGTATGTTTGTTTTTGTTGAAAAGTTCAGTAAGCATTAGAGATTTAACAATATTGTACAAAATTATAAAAAGATACACACTAAAAATCTTACTTCAAAAAATCTAAAATAAACATATAATATTTGAATATAAAGAGGAAGTTCCCAACAATAATATATTTTTTAAATTAAATTAATTGATAACAATATTATGAGCTAAACCATATCAATTGAATACTGGTAAAATGCTAAATAATATAAATTCAACACAAATATATAAATGAATGATAGAAATTAAGCTAGTAATACTATGCCAATTTTTTTATCAAGTTTATGCACTTATTAGATAAGAATCTCAATAATCTCTTATTTGAATATCAACAATCACATTTATGACTTAAAACTCATACCAATTTATTTTTCATTTGATCCATCAATCTGCTAGGAATTCATATTTCATTGCCTTTACTTGGAAATAGTTCAGAGGCAGTGTTTTGTGATCTTTTTCACCCACCACCTCCTTGGGAATTCATACTAGTTCATTGGCTTTTAAGAAGGTTTGACCCTACATGTGGATGAGGTGCACAAAAATAATAATAATATAAAGAGTCATATCCACATAGGTAAGTGCTCGTTCATGAGACCACGTGACCCTCTTTATCTCTCCAATGCGGATGGCATTGTCTATATAAACAGCGAAGGGAAACCCTAATTTGATACATGATAATACCACTTGGATCGAATCACAAATGTTCCTTGGTTTATTTTATTTCAAATTTAATGAACATGCTACATAAGAGATTGAAACAATGTTATTTAACAAAATAATAATTTGGCTACTTGCTTTTCACATGATCAATAAAAAGGTGCAATAATTTAATCTCAATTAGATGAAAATTTGATAGTAATTGCATAATAATTTGGAAAAAAGGATTTGCTTACATTGCTAATCACTATCTACATATGACATTGCAATCATACTTAGCATACACATTATATCACAATGGAGTAATAATAGTTATTAATTATGCAAAATATCACTGTGCAATAGGTTTTATGATAATATCCTAATCCACAGTTCCAGTAGTAATTAGAACATCAAATATATTTTAAATGGTTAGCGTAATGCTAACAAATGCTGACATAGTAAATAATATAATAGTAAAATTAGACTTAAATGCCTCAACACCGAATTAAATGAAAAATGACTAACAAGCTATACCACATTAGCTCCATACCCTTAGTATATTGTAACTCAAGCTACTGGCTCTCGCGGGATTTTGGAAGCATACCAATAGAATTTGAAAAAAAATATTTAAAAATTCTCACGGGTATTTATATCCATTTGGTTGCGCTTGGGCGCACATACATATACACTTGGGCACCCAACTGGTGGTACCTGTAGCACAGGTCGTTTAATGCTAATTTGGTATGACGCTATTTGATACGCTGGGCGCCTTGCCCCAGGAATAAAATAATATTTTTGTATCATAATGAAAATAATAGTATTAATTATATAAAAATAAAATAAATAATTATAGTAATGTCACATGACTTGATTAGGAGAATTTTGGGCAATGGATCACCACGTCACATTCCGAGGAGTGTGCAAGCCGTGCACTCAAACACATCAGCTTGCCCACCCATAAAACCTTGTGTTATATGCACCATTGTTCTTCACCTATAATTATCTTTACGATGCATTGCCCAATCTCATTCAACACCTCTTAGCATTAGAAAAAACTCACAAAAGCAATCCCAAGGTGATCTAAGGCAATATAAGAAAGAAAACTCTCTCAAAGTTTAGTGGGACTTGAATTTGAGGATTTCACCTCAAATCTTGTAAGCTGTTATTTTTGTAAATTATTTTTGTTTCTTAACTCTATTATTGCAAGGTGTGTAAGAGAATTTTAGCATATGCGCAAGACACTGAACGAACGATCGAGGAAGTTTGGCCTCGACACTTCTTTGAGAAGGAAGGTTTCGCGATTTTGCATCCAAAGATTGTTAAAGAGGGATTGAGGAGACTACACCTTTGAGGAGGGTACGGCATGCTATGGAATCAATGAACAAGCGACTCGTATTTGAGTGAATTGCTGGAAGAGAACTTCCGAAAAGTGGACGTATGGTCAGTTGACCCAAACCACTGTAAATCTTTGCGTATTTTTTTAAGCTTTAGTCTTTACTTTGTTTTGCTTGTCTTTTTATGTATTTTCCAAAATTTAACTTGAACATCTCATCCTTGCACATAATATAAGTAAAAGAGTTTGATGTTTAATTTATAAGTTAGAAAACCAATACACATCCCTCTTTGTAGCATCCATTGGTCTT
Organism: Gastrodia elata; assembly: GCA_016760335.1. Taxonomy (NCBI): domain Eukaryota; kingdom Viridiplantae; phylum Streptophyta; class Magnoliopsida; order Asparagales; family Orchidaceae; genus Gastrodia; species Gastrodia elata. The sequence continues at coordinate 27,983,494 of CM028670.1, read as the reverse complement.
TTAAAAGCATATATATATATATATCATGCACTTCACTTTCTATAGGGTTCCACGTGCGAAGCGTTCTAGCAACTTTGCAGGCGGTTTCGCTGTCTTCTATTGACCGCTGCAGCCCCTCCCTTCTTTGCTGGATCTTACTTCAGGTGGGTTTGCCCCTTATGTAAGCGGCTTCCACCTCTTTCTCTGACCGGATGGAGGGGCCGGATGCCATTAGGATGTCGTCTCTTCCCGATCTCCACCACAGGTGTTTGGTGAGAAGATCAACCCCCAAATCTTTCCATGATGCCTTTACAAACACTCTCGCAGCAAGTGCTTGATTGGAATAAAGCCAATCACTTCTCTTCAAGCTAAAACAACCCTCCTCAAATGATGAATTGCAAATGCTCGCTAAGTTGCTTGACTTTGCTCTTGTTGAAAAAATTTTCAATATTAAACCTCTAATGGTTGTCACTCAAAATTTATCAACTGCTTGGATTTATTTGGTGGTTCTCGTGCGGGATTAATTGATGTCCGACATATTTTGATTAAATTCTCTAATGAAGTAGACTACACTAAAATTTTTTCAAGAGGGTCTTACTTCAATTATAATTATCACATGAGGGTTTTAAAATGAACCACTAACCCATGAGTTTGAATATGAAATTTGAATTGGGGATGAAGTGAATGGGGTACTTTTAAAATCTACACATGTGGAAGGGGGAGCATGTTACTTTCAAAATTTTGAACAAAAGAAAAAAGTTTGTATACATTTCAAAGAGGAAAGATCCCCTAACAGTGGAACAACACAACTGTTACTGATTTGGGGATTGTTTCCGAAGTTGAAGTACAAGTCCCTTCACAAGGAAATAGAAATGATGATGTGGAATGCAATTTCATTAGTGAACCACTAGTTGGCGGTACTATGGAAAAGGAGAGTAACACTGTTGTGATAAATGGTAGTAGCATTGGCCTGGTATTTAATTTCTTATTATCCAATGCTATTGATAATCTCTTGCATGGTCAGATAAGGATTAACAATGCCTCAATCTAGAGTTTGATCGTGAATTTTAATAAAATTTTAGAAAAATATGGTGAATTCCTTAAAATCATTGCAATTCAGCAATTTCTTATGGAAAATGCTCATCAGCCTTATGGGGAGATACAAAACAACAAATTTGGTCAAGTTTTGTCCATATAGGATAGTTTTCTATTGCGTTATTTTTTTGCTTTGTGCTAGGCGATAGAGTAAACAATTAGGAGAAAGTAGGCCTCAACCCTTTTTGCTAATGATTATCATCAAAAATTGGTTCTGGAGAATACATGAACATAATCATTCATCCACCCTAATAATTTTTGACAATAATTCTATTGAGGAACAAATGTTTGAAGAAAATAAATTTGAGAAATTGGAGGAGGCTTGCTTTAACAAGCTTCAAAAGAAGAAGAATATCTCTAATTCTTCAAAAAAGAAGGCATTGATCCAGAAGCTTGAGTAGAGAGGGTCATGATTTTATCTATGTTTATGTTTCTTTGCTTTAACATATTCTTCTTTTATGAGAATTATTGGGGGGATTGATAATATTTTTTTTATGTTTTTGAATTTTTAGTTTTCATTTTTTTTATTATTTTTTTGTATTTTTATGGTTATCATCTTATATCTGGTAGCACTTATTATCTTTATTAATAAAATTCTAACATATTCCTCACTATATATATATATATATATATGTGGCGAGTATTAAACATGCAATGTGTTTTTTGTTTTATCATTTGAAAATACAAAATTACATTTTAAAATGAATTCAGATTTAATATTATAAATTTTATCTTTAAAAGGCCAAAAAGTAGATACATTTATTAGTGTTTATTTAATAATATTGGAGTAAAATATGTACTTAGTAATTGCTAGCATTAGATTCACAAAGCATTAGATTCCTGTTTGTTGATAATTAAAATTCAAGAATTTTATGCTTTTATTTTGAAAGAAGCAGAAATAATTTGTACTTAAGGGTGCTATATTAGTATAATTCATGAATTTACTACTATATATATATAAACTACTTCAAAGTTCATTACATACCTCGCCAAAAGCATTGCTGAATTCCCTCTGTAGTGAGACCTAAATTTCAGGTCAGATACTTAAATCAGCAAATTGGTAAAAATAAAACCATTGAAAATCATATTCATCAACTTTCACAATTTGAATGCCCCCATTATACCTCTGAATATTGTTGGTATTGAAGTTCCAAAACAAACAGTTCTCCTTGATAGGTTCCATATCCAATCCCTCGGAATGTCAATTGGGTTTCGACTTGTATGATGATCTGCAAATACCTGCACTAGCATCAACAGCATACATTACAAAGCCCCAGACCTCAAAATTCTGCCCCTCCTTAAAACTCTTCCAGAGTCGACAAACAGGAGAGAACGTTTGATCTCAAATCAATTCACTATATAGTATTTGGTCATGAGTCACCGTACCTCGTTAACTTGAAAGTAGGTACCATTTAGGGGAAAGCTTCCCCTCATAGCAGTCCGACAAGGTATCTGTTCAAACTCATGCATGATCAAGAATGCAAAAAACATTCATCATTAAATTTTTATGCAAAATTAATTTTCTTACTAGAAGAGTTCCTCGAACTTTATGAGCTTGTGATTCTCTTATACTATTGCATGCATAGCATGCACTGCTGTCACAAAGTTTGTCAATATCCTGGGAGTTGCAGCAAGATTTTGGTGGCTCAGTTGATTGTGCAGTCTCACCTAGAAAACATTTTTTTAGGTAATTTTTCACATTCTGAATGAACAATTTGTAGTTCATGGGTGCAGTAAAAAGTAATACGCCTACCTGGTGACCATATGGCTAGAAGGTATGGGCACGGATCATCAGGCTCTCTTTGGTCAAACTGCCACATTTCATTGGGTAAATAACTTACAAGGAAGATGCAATTTAGAAAAAAAAGAAGCCTTTTATGTGATTTTGTTCATCGATTATGCAATTTTACAGTAACCAGAACTTTAGATTTAGTGAAAATTTGTTTAGGATAGATTTAAGTTCTCACTAAAGCTTTCACAATTTAACAATTGCAAAAGCTTCTTCACAGAAAAGTTTGCATTACTAAGATTTAAGATAAAATTCTTTATTTACTTTCTCCTAGAACATATGAATGTTGGCTCTTGATTTTTTGCTTCTGCAGCATCAGACCTTCAGACCTTAAGACCATACGATTATTAATCTCAACTGCTCAAGGTGCTTTTAAGTCAAACTTATCAGTTTTTCTAGATAATTGCCAGTATTTGGGAGAAAAAGAACCATTTAAGGTAAATATAATTTAAAGGTGAATACATTCTCTAGGAGTTGTCTTCAATGGGGAGAAGAGAACGTAATCCAATGGATATTAGTAAAATGCAAGGGATCTCATCTCCAAAATATTAATGTTAAGCAAAATATTTCTATTAAATTATGCATAAAATATTCTTATTTGAGCAAATTTAATGGTTCAATGAAAGAGAAAACTCACCCCTTCCAGCAATCGATGTGAATCAGGAATTTCATATCTGCAATAATAACATAAAAGCAAAAAGTTAGCAAAAATAGCATTCTCTGTTATTTGTCACTATGATATCATCTGATGATGTTGGTCTGGGTACATGAGAAGCCTGCAACAATCGTACATATCAAAGAAAGATAAAGGAGCTCAATTAATACTTACACTTGGTGCTCCGTACGCAGCCGGCTAATGTTCTTTAGCTTTGGCATGGGAATAGATGCAGCTTCTGGGTTCAAAGCAACTAAAGCCTTGGACATATCGGTAGCTTGGAGCTCCATATTTTCTTGCATATAGTTCTGCAGATTCTGGGTGAACTTTTCAAAGTTCAGCTTTATGACTGGAATTTCATCCGGATCTTCAAAAAATGCATCCTCTATTTCACTTTCTAAAGTTTCTGGACATTCAGGTTCTGGTGTTGCGGGCTCTTCAATAATTGGTTCACAGTTCTTTCTAAGGCTCAGTTCTTGTGAGAGAGAACTGCATTCAAGCTGTGGAAAAGAAGTTGGACTAAAAGTTGGAGCCATTTCATGCTTAGAGGCTATTGGATCTGTGGAGCACACAATACTTTTATCCTCAGGAGCTGGGAGTGCAAGCCTTGCACTGAAACAAAAGTAGGTCAACACGTGCATCTATATTGTATGCATAAATGATTTAAAAGCTTCTTTTTATCCAATAAACTGTGTTCCTTCTGCTAGTTTACAATCATATTTCAATTTGTTGGTTAAACATTAATCCTTAAAATAGTAATTGATTTATGAATGGAACATGTCCTAAACTTTGGATAGCACAGACGTGAAAATTTTTAACAAACAATAGAGTAGATAAACGACTGACCGATTCTATTCATTTAAGGTCAGAAGAATAAAACGGCTCTATAAATGTGAAACTGAGAAGAATTCTTGTATAATTGAGAGAACTTATTCAGATAAAATGACCCTTTTATGCATGTATATAAATATCTATATAAATTTAATTCCTTTGAAGGGTATCGTCTTAGTATTCTCAAGCAAATAGGGTTAATTATTGTTTATGATCTTATACATTTACAGAAGTCTGAGGAACAAATCGTTTGTAGCAAGAAAAAGGCAAAGCAGATGTCTGACATATTTTACAACATCAGCAATGTGTTCAAGTCCTTCTGAATATACAATAGCATAACTCTCTCTCTCTCTCTCTCTTTATATAGAGAGTTATTAAATCATGCACACCAACCGTTTATTTGAGTTTTTTAAAATTTGAACTATCAAATTTTTTGAATAGTTCGTGAGAGACATGCAAGAAAAGACTCTTCTATTTATATATAAAAGGATAGTACTAATTCACTTTGTGTATGTGCGTGTATGTGTTTGTATGTAGGTAGCAAATTGTGTGTGCAATCATGCATTATCCTTGTTTAAGTGCTAAGACAAATTACGATTATGATGTTTTACTAGGACCAGAGCTTTTTTATATGTAGTTAGTAATTGCTAGCATTAGATTCACAAAGTAAGCACTGGTTACCAAAATGTGAGAATGCAATAAAGGCAAACATGCTTTTATACATGAAAAGGCAAACATCCTTGTATAAGTGCTAAGGCAAATTACGATTATGATGCTTTACTAGGACCAGAGCTTTTTTATATGTAGTTAGTAATTGCTAACATTAGATTCACAAAGCAAGCACTGGTTACCAAAGTGTGAGAACGCAATAAAGGCAAACATGCTTTTATACATGAAATGTTAGGTTGCATATACCTAGCAAATGCACTGGCAAAGTGTCTGCACTCTCCTCTCATTGGGCAAGCATTACAATTTGGCTTGCTCTTTGTACAAAAAACCTGCATCATGCTCAAAGTAAATAGTTGAATGCCACAATTATTTCCTACCTAATGATTATTTGTCGTAATTCACATAATTCACATAAATGAATTACCTTTCCAAAAGTTATCATCTGATAGTGTAATTCATACCTATTTTGAGAAGATTTTGGTCAGAATAGTTAACAAATTTGTACGTTGTTCTGTATTTAATATGATGGTATAAATTACAAGTTACAAAAATTTACAATGTCCGCTGGTCGAGTTTACATAGCCGAGGCCAGAGATATTTCTGAATGGTCTCTAACATTGGATACCTACATTTCATAAAAAAAGCTTTATTCTGCTGCTAGTCATATTATTGCTCTTTTTTTCCAACGTGATGGAATGGATTGTTTTCCATGATTGGAATGCTCGTGCAGCTTACATTTCTAGAAGATGTAATTGAAGGGATTCAGGTAATGGTTGGAGTGGCACCCATCCAAGACGCACGCATATCCGACCAACATTTGTGTCAACCTTTTTATTAGCGAAAAAATAAAATAGCAATGTAAATTTTGTTATATATATATACTGAGCAACATAATCCTTTAAGAAACAGTGCTTACAGGGAAAGCCAAATGATGAAGTGTCAAAAGCCGGACGCACTCAGCACTTTTCAGCCCTAATCCCCTTATACTTAGGAGATAGTCCCTGAAATGACACACATTAGGTTGTCTGACATATAAATAAAATATAATTAAAAAATATCTTTTAGAAACGCCTTTGGAAATAACTAACTAATAACCAAGATGCTCAATTCAGTACAAGTTTGAGAATATGGCTAGCAAATTCTATTAATAAAAAGTTCTCCTTTACAATGTTTCCTCTCAGAAAGCAAAAATTTAGGGAAAAAAATCTCGTATCACCCATTACATCTCTTAGCAAGCTGACAAACTTTATAATTAACTTGGCAGCTAGAGGCATCATCCATTTGTCTCAACTTTATAATATTAGAAGTATAACAAAAAATATCTACAACCTTACTGTTTGTTCAAGAATGCACATATTTTCTTAGTACCAAATTTCTAGACACTTGTGTATTTAATTTCTTGTAAAATCAAAGCTCTGAAATAAAGGGGCATCAACATTAATTTCAAGTTTACATGATATAAACTAAAAATAAAGTCTATCATTCATGAATAGTAGCATACTGCATGTAATATAGTCAGTCTTCATATAAACAAAAAGTACTAAAATGATCTCATGACTATATAAGGTGTATTTTTTAAACTCCAAATGTTTCCCCAATGCTGTTCCAAAAGTTAGAGACGATGATCTCATTCCTTTTATTCACAAACACATGGAGATGGGCCAACATATTTGGTAAAACCTAGTTAACAAATTGAACAGACAATTGAGGCTTTACCATCTATTTTATGTTTGCAGAAGTTCAAGAATCAAATTGGAGAAAATATGCATGTTTTTTTAAAAAAGCACTAGGAAGCTTTTTGCATTTTGTTTTCTGTACGTACGAACATGTTTATAACTTACTTCGATTTATCTGGTGGAACATCCCTCAACCATTCAAGGTCAATGCTTCCATGATCCAGAACAAGTCGATTTAGGAAATCCTGCATCATGGGGAAAATCAGGAAATATAAATCTTTAAGTAGTTTCATTCCTACTTTTATCCTCAAAGATTAACCAACTTAATTAATTTCTTGTGTGAATGTATGCTAAGAAATATGCTTTGAACAATTCAATATCACGTCCACATTAACTTTTAGATATTAGCACTATGTCATATCTTTCATTAATGAACCTCTAGTTCTCAAAAATTGGCCGGCTCTTTTTTTTAAGTAACTGTGCTTGGCATGCATTATTGTTAAAACATTTGGGGGATGTTTTTCCTTTAACCAATACTTCAGCGATGGTCATTCTGGAAACAACACATGTATCAATGGATGAAAGGAGGGGTAAGAAATTTAAGATACAATGCCTAAAAATTTCAATGACTTGTTAATTCCTATCTGAAATCTATAAAGTCGCACTAGTACTTAGCAATTCAATATCAAACACATTAATAACATGAGTATTTAAGCATACTTTGATTCTCTGAGCCAGCATATTATTCATCCCTCGTTCTCGAATGGTTTCAGCTATCTCACTTACTTCTGCAGACCTTACTGCTTCCCAGTCAAGGGAATCCATTGTGCTACTGCTTCTCTCTTCTGCAGGTTTAGTACGATGTACGTCTTTGCGCAAGCTATCCCAATCAAACATATTTTTTTCACTCTCGGTTCTTTTCCTCTTGGCCTTTTCTCCTTGTTTTGGTGTTTCTGATAAAACCTTTTGATAATTGAAAGCTTCATCTTTTTGAATTGATCCGATTTTTTGACCCAGATCCAACTTATTCTGCTCTTTGCTATATGATGCTAAATTTTTCATTGGATTTGTGTAGTTCGCTATTTGAGTCTCTACTCTGATTGCTTCATGTGATTTATCTGCTTTGAATGTTGAAGCCCCATCTTTCTGCTGGGATTTTGCCATATCTTCAACTCGTATATTCAAGCATCCGTTTGAGTTTTCAATATTTGATGAGACATCTGTTCTGTCACCTATTATTTTTTGACTGAAAGAGTGCTGGTTGTAACCAACCTTGGTTTCTAAAAACGTTGGTTGTTTCTCACTATGACTTCTTGTTGGCACATATGATTCAATAGCATTTGCAGTTCTAGAACTTAATAAAAGCTTAGTGAGACTATCGGGTTCAGCTGAATTGTCTGCTGTTGATCCAATACATTCGCCATTCTTAACATCAAATTTATTACCTCCGGAAATTTGACTGGTGGTAGAATGTAAAGAAAATATGATCTCCTCCTTCATAGTGCTGGCATTATGTTCTGAGTCTACACATTTAGAAGGGTAAGGAGGATACAAAAATTGAGACACAGGTAAGATGCCTGACAACCCAACTAATGAGTGATGGGAAGTAAAATCAGCTTGGTAAGGTTGGCATGCACCTTTTAAGTGGTCCATTTGGTCCATAAATGGCAAGCTATTCCTGGTCTTATGGATCACTTGATTTTTTGCAAATGGCATGCAACCATTACAATACAGTTCCTGAAACTTGTTGCTTTCAGCCATGTGTAAAAGTTCTGTGAAAGAAGAGTGGCCACAGCCATTACTTGTAATTCCAATTAGTAATTCATCAGTTTCTATATTTAACATTGAGTTTGAACTAATTTGATCACTTGAGGGAACCCGGTATCCATTGAAATTCTGTGATGAAACAACATAATTTTGAGATGAAATAGCTTCTTCTACTAATCTCTTATCCTCAATATCTACCGAGTTGATGCTTCTTGCCACGGTTACTCCTGTGTTTGACCCACTATTTGGTGATTCTTGACCAACACTTAACTCTGTGTCATGTGAATCCAAACTTTTTCCACAATTAACTACACTGCTACTTCCTGTGCCACTTCCAAAAGATTGATTACTACAGCTAGTTTCTTTTTTGCTCTCCTTTTTGGCAGTATTTATCTCCAAAGAAGCATGACTGTACAATTCATGATCTGAAATGTTTCTTTTCAAATTAGAAGTGCTGGTAAGGGGTTCGATGCACTCATTCTGATTTTCCTTGGGTATGTTAATCTTTTCAGCATTGGAATCTTTGGAGTGGCCTTTAGATTGGAGAGGAAACTTTGCCGCAAGTGCCATGAATGCAGAACTGCAAACAAAAATATAATGCATGCTCATTCTCAGAAAAATCAAGCCAAAAAATTGCATCAAGCAAAAAATTCAAAATTCTGGACAATTTATATTCTTAAGCCACCTTACCTTGAAAGATGATCTGAAACATTCTGGGTAAGAAAAACACCAATTACAGAATCAACAACTGACCCCTTCCACTGGGAGAAACGCCTGTCCCCTAAAATGTTTTGCAAAAAAAGATTAGTCTCCATTAAAGAGTTTTGAAGCTGGAGCTGTTTATGCATCATTTAGATAAAAGATTTTGTGAACCCTCACTGAGTTTCACTTTGGTAAAAGTTCGGTTTGTTAAGGAATGCAAAACTTTGGGATTTATCCCACATCGGTTAGTTGAAAATTGTTCCGATGTAAGAATGCCAAAAAATTTAAATTGAGAATTGGTTGGACATTACCATACCTCTCAAATTTGGTTTAGTAGTCCATAACAAGTGGTATGGGGGAATGTTCTTGTTAAGATCAAGTTAGCCATATAATTTGCATCTTCCAATGGCCATGTTTAAGCAAAACTTGATATAGAGAATAATCGCAATGCTTCTATGCGATTGGGTGTGCTTTATGATACTTGAGCTTTTGCTGCGGGTAGTGATGGTAATGTAGAATGCTCTCATGTGTTGAAACTGTTAGTGAGCATGACACGCTGAACTTGTCCCATATATTATAGTTGAAAATATGATAGTGTAGAAAAAAAGTGATTAGTTCTCATCTATTTTAAGCTTGAGTTAAAAAAATGTTTAATCATAGAATATCAAAAGCCCAACACATCTGCTCGTTTGAGTGACGCTGAAAAACTATTTATTGAAGAAACAAAAACTAAATCATTTACTTTACAATGATTTTGATAATTTAACTCCTAGTTATGTTATTTTAATTGCATCTCTTTGATGATCATTGTAAAGTAGCATTAGAATCCATGACAACATAGTAAGCTGAAAAAATTTAGAAAGACATTTTAATAATAATATCTTGTGATTTCAGTGCATACAAGGTATTGTTCCAATTACATTAAAATTTTTTACGCCTTGTTGGAAAGAAGAATGAGTGAAAAATTGGTTATTAAATTTGTGTTTAGTATATTTGTTAGACGAATGTGATACTCATAATTGCTAACATCTTTTCGGCATGCTAACTGAGATAGCAAAACATGGCTACCGTACATAATATAATAAGATTTAGTACCTTGAACTAGATGCATGCGTGCAATAAAAGAATCCACACGGCCTCGGAAGACTTTCCTTTCTTCTTCCCACCATAATTCTTTATCCACACTAGCTCCCTCATTTCCCTGTTGTTCTATTCCCATTAATAGCTTCCACACCCTATTTGTTTCTGGATCCAAATCAACTTTAGCACGAGGACGGCGTCTCTTGATCATCGCAAGAGTGTCCTCATATGGAATTATTGCACCCCCATGGCCAGCATATGGAACAATTGCATTTTGCTCTTGCCAATGAACTTGGTCTTTATTTATGTTAAGACGTCTTAGTTTCAGAACGATATAATCTACAAAATTCATATATGAAGATAAAGAAGGGTTGTTAGAATTAGTCAAGGCTTTGGGTTTGCTTTTATCATTCTGGTTAAATGAAATGACTTCAGGATGTAAATTGTTGCCATGGAAATGCCTGGGAGTTGTTTCAATTATCCCAGGATTTATTTGACCGTGAGAAGACCTTGCACTACTTGGTGGCGGACAAGGATTCACAAGAGAGTTTTCTTCTCTCTTCTTCCTGGTTTTTCCTTTAGCTTTCACAGGCTTATTTACATCTTCAGATGTCTCAAACAGCATCACTGTTCCACAGATTTTGCTTTCTTGACTGTTGCTATATCCAGATGGCTTATCAGGGGTTGGTGGTTGACACATGCAATTAGTCTTATGACTAGATGGCTTAAGTGGGCTTGAGTTCCTATTATGACCCATCAATTCACTCAAGGAGCTCATGCTATTGCTTAGAACATGACAATTTTGTGCATATACGTCTGATTCCTTAGATAACTTTAAAGTTTGTGATTGCTCTGGTGTTAAGAACTTCATTGTCTTGGCAAATGTAAACTCGTGAAAATCATTCGATGGTTGTATAGTCTTCCAGCCAGTTGTGGGAGTGTAAATCAATTTAGGGGAAGATTTACATTCTGAACCATTGCTTTCCATTCGTATCCTTTTGTTCATTCCCTGGAGGCTTGAAATTTTCCTTTCGGCATCATGATTTAAACCAAAATGGTCTTCACCATTAAAGGAGGGTATCAAGCTTTTTTTGGCCAATCCCCAAGCTTCATCTGTAAGACAGCTATCTCTCTTTGTCCCTTTAGGTGGAGCATCAGAGACACTTTTAGAATTGGCAATGTTATTAGAGGCTTCATCGTTTTGACTCACTGTGGTAGATATCATTGGAGACTGCAATATTTTTAAGTACTCATTCTGTGGCTCGCCGGTCAAACTTCTGAGATCAAAGACGATCCCAGCTAATGAATTTTCCACTATTGGACCCTGTGCCACTGCAGAATCAACTGCTTCTTTCAATCCAGTGCTCCCCAAATTGCTATCATCGCATGCCTCTTGATCATAGCTATCTAGATTTTGCATAAACATCGACATCAAAAAAGAAAATTTGTCTACTGATTGTGATTGTGACTCTGAGTCAAAGTTCAAGCTTCTCCTGACCGACTTGGTCCAACTCCTGCTTTCTGCATCAACAATCTCCCCCAAAGCATTTGTGTCCAAAGAAGGTGTTGCATCTTTCTTTCTACGAGTATATTTCCTTTTACCTGTGGTATTTTCTTTATCCTGAGCTGATTTTGGCGTTTTTAGCACTGGAGTACCTTGTTTAGGTGTCCTTGCAGGTTTTCCTTCTGTAATCACTTTGGGTCTATGCTTCTTCCTTTTTGGTTTTTGCTTCGAAGCTTCATTCAAGTCTATGCCTCCGTACTCTTCTCCCCCCACTAGACCCTTTTCCATTCCTGTTAGCTGATGGGGGGAAATTTCAGCAGACATAAGAGTCAAGTCCTTGGCACAATCTGGGTTTTGGAAACAAGAATACATAGAATTTCCTATCAGATTTGAGAAGGATGCCTCAGCCACCACCTCCTTCATCAGTAAATTTTCTTCTCTTGCACGCTCATTAGCCAAATCAGTAACACCCAATGATTGCGGTTGATACAGCATCCTTTCACTGCATTTTTCAGGGCTCATAAGATTCAGATAACCGGGCATTGATCCATCCCCAGTAAAACTCATAGCAGATTCAGGGAATGAATTTAGATTTGGAAGGCATGTGTTTGGAGATTGATCTATAAGATAAAAGAAATACAACCACATTAGAACTTGCAGAAAAGAGAAGATGTGAAACAAGTATTCTGGCCACAAAACACTTACATTTAGGAAGAAAGACCTTTCCATTAAACAGGAGCTGATTTGCATTCATCCCACAGAAGGGAGGCACAGGAAGCATGTTATTGTTGTTGCTGGTTTGAACCACATTGTTGGCAGCTGCAAAGGCATTCCCGCCAGGCTTCGGAGGCCAGCTGTTCACTGAACCAGCAATGGTTGCCCCGCTTGCTGAAGCTTCTAAAACTGCCTGGCTGGCGTTAAGATCTTGCAGGCAGTGATGAAGGCCGGGTGTGGCGTAAACTCCATTCTGCAAGGAAAGCTCCCAGGGAGGAATGACAGTCTGAAGTCCAGGATCATGCCAGCTTGGTTCATAGGATTGGCTCCTTTGGCAATAGCTAGGGCCTAGCACTAATTGCCTTCTTGTTGGGATATTCTTAATAGGTGTCACTGGCGACCACATGTCCGGGATTCCAAACTCCGGACGGGGACCTCCACTAAGGTCCATACCTTGTTGAGGGCTGCTGCACAGGCACAGAATAGCATATTACCCAAGGAAAATGAAGCATAAACAAGTCAAAGCTTAAAAATTATAATTTGGTTTCCTTCCACATAACAGCAAAACTATGGTTTCTACAAAAAAGAGAGGACAGAATTCAAAAACTTGAAATCTAAAAATGAAGAATTGAAGAGACAGGATTACAGCTGCGAAGCGCAGATCTTGCTCCAAAGATGAGACAGGAGGGAAGTGACCAAATCATCCAGATTTCATGCTAACCTATCTTAGGGATTCCCCGGATCACAGGACAAGCTCAAAAGGAAAATTTCGCATGCATTGAACATGATAATCCTTCCCAAAAATACAACGGCTAGGAATAAGCAGCGAATTTTAGATCGATTGGTAGAGCACACAAAGAGGTTTTACAAATGTAATCAAACCCAAGTAAAATCTTCATTTACCTGAAGAAACCTTGAAGCGACCACCGAATCCGCCCACTTTCCGGCGTAATAGAGCTCCGCGCAAGCTTCCGGCGAGGATTGCAGCTCGATCGGAAGCCGATCGGAGCGAGATTGCCGGACAATAGCTCAAATTTTGGTCAGCAGCTACAACACATCTCTTTAAGAAATGGGGATCAAAATCTCGCCTTCAAAACGTGCGGGATCCCTCTCCTCAAAATGACACAGCTTGCCGGAGACAAGTTTCCGGCATCCGCTCCGGCCGAACGGTCACCAGATCGATCTGTCATGCAAATACCACAATTAGTACATTCCTGATTCATTCCATCTCCCGGTGCAATCTGCTAATGGATTTCTTCTTCTGAAAAGATCTCAGACGGCTGTGAATTGGAATCTCTCGGTTGCTAGAGAAATCACCTCAAGTCTTGTAGGTTTGTAGCTTCTTCGCAGAAAAAGAAAGGGAGAAAATTTAAAAGAAAAAGAAAAAAAAAAAAAAAGGGGAGGGGCATTAAAATAGAAAAAAAGATGGTATTCGTAATGCAATAATAAGGACAAAAACATATCGTTTGTGTTTCTGATTTATACTGTGCCACGGTGTTTTTGATTTCACTGCAGCCTCTATTACTCCCAATCTCTCTCTCTCTCTCTCTCTCTAAATATATCCATATAACGGAAAAATGCTTCTATACCACAAAAAATACCATAATACGGAACGGACCTTCTTTTTTGTAGAAAATAAATTGCTCTTAATATCCATAATACGTGGTTGCTGTTGTTTTTTCTGTTTTATTTTTTTGTAACTATTTTGCTATAACGATAAAAGTAGTTTACTATTTTATTTTTTATTATTTTTACATAAAAGAGGCAAATTCTAAAGAGTTTGATAAAAATATACTTTGCTTAGCTATGGTGAAAGGCTTACCCATAAAAGTTAAATTTTTATTTATATATTTTAATGCTTAATTTAAATTATTAATTTAAGATTATTTTATTATTTTATAAAAAAATAATTTAAATATCCAATCTTTCTCTTATTTGAAGTATTTTTTTTTGTAGGACATGCATTATTTTTCATAAGAATTCATTATAAATTACTAAAAAATAGGTTATATAGCTTCCCCGTATTTCGCTCCCATCTTATTGAGGCTTACTATGAAATCTAATAAATTAATAAATCTTAAGATCTGTGTATTCAGGTTTACTTAAAAGTATTTTTTGTTTTTGTTTTAATTTTTGTATGGAATATGATTCCACTTCATACATGATCTGTATATTTTATAAAATTAATGTTTTAGTTAGATAGATAAATATTCAAAATTTAATTACAAAATACTTATATCACAATACTCTAATTCTCCTTAAATTTAATATTTCAATCAAATCTAAAAGTTATTAGAACAGTTATCCTACCTCATGACTCTTAAAAAATTCAATAACAATATAATTAATAATAAATGATTATACATATATATATAGATGGGGTTTGTAACATGTGTTCGATCACAATGTGGCATGTTATTTTCAAAAATGAAATTCTTTCAATTTATAAGACTAAGGATGAAGTTAAAAGAGAAGTTATTGAGGGATAGCAATTCTATGACTAGCTATGTTATGTTGATAAAAGAGATGATGTTGCTTAGGTTGATGAGTTGGTATACTCATAAGGATATAATGAGAATGAGTTGTTCCATAGCAAAGCTCTTAAAATGTATAAAATTAGAGAATATATGATTTGGGTATATTAAGTGCAGATCGTGCTATGCTCGTATTAGAAAAATTAAGTCTATGAATTTCACGAGAAAAAACTTATTAGAAGGATCTCCTCCTCTATTTGGAACATAAAGAGATGCCCCTACTTGATGGTGCATAATAAAAACAAAAGATTTTTGTAGCCAACCTCATCTAATGGATTAAAAATTGGTGTTTTTGTTGTTTTACAAACATTAAACATATAGTAATTAAGATTAAATAATAAAAAAGAGCTTAAATATTATTTTCCTTATAAATATTTAAATTTGAATAATGCATAAGATCATATATATATATATATATATATATGTCTCCGAAAACTATTTTCAATCTATTTTTAGCATGAATTTATATTTTAAATTTAAATATAAAAAAAATAAAAAATATAATTATGTATTAGCTCAAATCTCTTTTATAATCAGAATTTTATTTTAACTGATAGATATGTATTGTCCTACAACACTTTCAGAATATAACTTTTCAAAAATTAATATAAAATGCAACCATTTACAAAATATTTTAATTTATTTGCTCTCTGACGCGCAGCACTTGTCAATTCATTCAATTATATTTCTCAATTATTTTAACGGTATATATATATATATATATATATATATATATATGATCAGTAGAATTTAAACCATTTATTTATCAAGAATTTAAAATTTTAATAAAAAACTTATCTCATAATAAATTATTGCTTGCTAACAAAAATTAAGAGTTAATGAGATAAATATATAATTAATCAAATTTAATTTTTTTTTTTGACCATGTATTAATATATTAAACTATAACATCAATCACTATGTTTGATGGAGTGATGAAATAAAATATAATTTTTAATTTGTCACTCCATCAAATTTGACTAAATCTCAAATGTTCTTTTCTTATTTTATAATAGAAAAATTCTGCCTTTTCCGCCGTTTTTATGTTTACACAAGAATATACACTAAGGAATATTCAGGATTAATATAAATTTTTTTTTTTAAATTTTTGCATATAATCTTCACAAAAAAATTTATTCATCCAATGATTATATTTACATATTAGATTGACACATCATCTATATATTTTAATGTACACTAATATATAAGTGCAGTCGAAATAATTTTAAAATTGTTCATTAAAAATATAAAATATTTTGTCTCTTATATAAAATTAGAATAGAAGGAATTTGTGCATAGAACTAATTAAAAATACATATTTTAAATAAAAATATTAATAATTTATTAATTTTAAATTATTAATTTTTCAATGTACAAATGTATCTCTAACGTGCATAGTTTGCACGTTTATAATTCTTTTTTTTAATGAATTGGAATGAGTCATTGCAAATATAATCTAATGACTGTTTCTTGCAATTTCGTGAGTGTAATCTATGATGGATTTTTTAAAATGATTTTTGCTAGCATGATTATAATTGGGATTTTTATTACCCGAGATTATCAATTTATCACAAGCCTGCTGCATCAAAGGGAGACAATCATCTCATAATGTAGTTCTTCCTATTATGATCTTTTGTCTGTTTGATGCTAAGTATTGATCTAACAAAAGTTCTTAACAGCATAAATAGGGATTTCATCATCGATAGTCGGAAAAAAAATGAACTTCATGTTCGAATTTATATTATGAATGCCCATTTCTCCATCTACAAAAATGGCTCTATGGAAGTTTACTTTGCTTCAAAAATGGGTCACTGGAAGCCCCTTTATATTATTTTTTATTGCTACAAACAAATATTCGATCATTTTCTCTCATAAAATTGCTAATACTTAAAGAATTATCATCCATCATGGGGTCTACTGAGAATACTTTTTCTTTCGAGTATTTGGGATTGCCTAAATCTCATCAAAGTACAAAGGCAGATGCAGGATGGATGGTTGGTAGGTTACAAGTGCACATATTATCTTTTTGTGTATTATTAATTCAATGATTCAAATATCTTCACATTATGATGGGTGCAATCAAAACATATAATAGCTTATGCTCCCGCCTTTTAGATTATGGCTCCCAAATTAAAAAATTACATATTCTTTTCAGGGCATCTATAGCTACTTTGACAGAGAAATAAGAAAATTGGTTAAGATCTCTAAACACATTACATGAGTTGTTAGCTTTCTCTTTATTGGTACACTAACTATCTAAACTAGTAAAATGATGGAAATTTCATAATTTGACAATAAGTAATCATCAACCTTTTATGAAGTACTTTATGTGCTTCATAAAAAAGTTCTTAGAAGCTATAAATATCTTCAAACTTGATCTCTCTTATGAGGATGACAATGTATGGTTCAAAGGTACAAATAACTATTTATTTATGGATGCTTATATGCTGATTCTCTTCAGTGCTACTAGTGACATAAAGTTGAGGAGGAAGATAATTTTATATGTGCAAAATGTAAAATTCTAAAATTTTGAGTAAATAAAAGTATTGTTCATTATTTTAATTAATTTGAGTAATATACTAGTTAATTTTGCAAAAAAAAAATATCAGGTTGTTGAAAATAATTTTAGAGAATTTTTGGAAATTTTTAGAAATTTTCATGAGAGAATTTCTCGGGTTAATTTATTATGAATTTAAATCAAAATAATTATATAAAGTTATTAGGGTGCCAAAATTAAAATATTTTTGAATTTTTGAATTATACACTATCAAATTAGCTAGCAACAAAAATTTTATAGTTTTTAAAACTAAAATAGATGAGTTATACTAAAAATTCATTTGAAATTAAATTAAAATTGAATTTTCTTATTAGAAAAAAAAAATCTGCCGTTACAACGCCGACAAACCCGATTTTGACAAACTTCAAACTAAAATACCGGGCCAACTGCTTAGATGAATTGAACAATTTTGGTGTCTATTGATTCCTCTCAATGATATATACATTTTGGAACCGTCAATTTGAATTTTGGAGAGATATTTTTTATTAATTTTGAAAAAAAAGTTTGTTTTTAGTCAAATTTTACAATATTATGCCTTAATTTTTTTTTAGAGATTTTACATTTAAATCACCTAATTAAAGACACTAATTGATATTCCACAAAAATTATTCTCAATTAATGATGAATTTAAGTCAAATTATTTTGAGCTATTCAAATTCCACATTGATCAAACCTGCACTATTGGATCTTTGCTAAAGTCTTGTAGGCACTCATAGACCTTTTAACTCTAATTAGAAACATAAAACCATGCCTTAATCTGTTAGATCCTAAACCATTGCACACTTATTCTCCTATGTTCAATAGGGAACACCACACTTTGGTTTTGCCTTTAAGATGTCCAAAATTTACTCCAAATTTGAGTAAAATTTTTGTTTTTATTTAAATATTTCTCCATAAATTTTTATTTTTTTTGTCAAATTTGGAGAGTTGTAACTTTTTAACCACTAGGATTCGAGTGCTATAATTAATGTCATCATTTAGGCACTCAAATTTCAGCAAACACCCATTAAAATCTAGAAAATAGTTTTTAATAGATTTTAGAATTTTTTTGATATGTTGTTACAATCATAAATTTTAATATAACTATTAGATTTAGCTGAGTTTTGTCATAGTAACTCTCTGTTATGTTCGAAACAACTTCTCTGCTGAACACATAACCTAGTTTTGTTATTTAAGTCTTCATATTTAGGTCCAAAGGTCAGCAAAATAATATGATTATTTCTTAAAATATTTCAGAAGCAATCAACCTTTTTTCCAAACTTTGCACATTCATAACTCTTACAATACTTTGAATAAATAGTTAAAATTTGACATGTTTAATCTCCAATCTATTAGGAACAATTTTTATTTAGACGTACTTGCTAAAAAAGTTAATTAAATATTCATTTAGGTGTCCAAAGTTCACTAATAACTATAACCACATCACCTAACTAATTTTAGGATTTTTACTCAAAATTTGTAATGTTAATCCAAAACATTCATATTATCATTTCCTAGGTTCTTAAATAGTATATTAATGTATAAGAATTAATTGTTAGTAGTTTATATAAAAAAGTTTTGCGGAGTAAACAAATAGATTAGGTATGTAGAATTATTCTAATTATATTATTTTTAGCATTGTTTGAGCATACTTCCTTTGAATATATACAAAATTTGCATGCACCCCAATATTATGCTACGTTAAATTATATTCTTACTTTCCATAAATGCTTGTGATAAATATATGTGGTGAGAGTCTTTGGTGGTAGAACAAAATTGAACCATATAGGTAGGGTTTGCTAGCAACCTATGAAGAGATAAGGAGGGATCTAGTTCACTAGGAAGGGGTAGAAGATCCAGAGAAAAATTTGCCAAATGATATTCTTATGAATAATTACCGATGAGTAATTGTATACCTTCATAGAATTATTTTGATGATAATATCTGGGTTTCCTAGTGATGCTTGGGGGTTCTAAGCCCAAAATGATATATTTATGTCATATAGTAATTTGTATTATATAGTTATTATTTTATTTAGAAATTTTTGTGATGAATATTTATTCTCGAATTATTACTTGAAATCTCCAAACCTCAGTCTTTAGGTCATTACAATTGGTATCAGAGTTAGGCTAAGAAAACTCAAGTGGTAATTTGAGTATAGCCAAGACCAAAAAAAAAAAAAGGAGTAGAGATTAAATGTTAGGAGTTTAGTAGCAAACTATTAATTATAATGTTATTATTAGTAAAAACTCTATCACCTCTGGTAGATGGATAACCATAACAAAATTAATAACTCTTCCCCAGATGATAGAGGTCGTTAGATAACTTCAAGCACTAATGATCTCGCCTCACCTAACCACGAGATGGTCTATCCATTCAATCATGATGGGGCAAATCAATTGTTGCAATTTATGAGCATGATGGCTGAATTTGTAAACGACCAGCAAACTCAAGTTCCGTCACTTGCACCAATTCAAGTTAAATACACAGAAAAAGAAATGAATTCCTTTCTCAAATTACAACCCCAAGGTTTGATGGAATGGCAAATCCTTCCCAAGCCGAAGAATGTATTCAAAGGATCTGAAAGGAAATCAAATGTGCAAGGAGTGATGAGGACCAAAACATAGCATTGGATATTTCTCACCGACTACGCCGACAAGTGGTGCAAAACAACAAGGATCGCTACATTTCTTGGAAGAGCTGAAGAAGAAAATTCTTGGCTAGAATTTGTGAAGGTGTTCTTTAGGAAGTATGTGCCTTAATCTACTCATTAGAAAATGAGGAAGCAACAAGCTTAATTTAAGGTAAGGAGGCCACACAGTAATTGAATACGAAGTGAAGTTTATTAGTCTAACAAGCTTTGCACCAGAGATAGTAGCCTTAAAAGATGTTAGATGCAATTTGTTGCTTAGTGGCTTAAGAGACTCCTTCAAGCACATTCTCACACCTTTCTAAATATATGAATTTGCTCAATTGGTGAAGAAGGCTAAGTTAATGGAGGCACAAGAGAATCATTCATTTCAAAAATTATAGAGGCCAAGCATGCTCCATCTTATTCCATATAAGAAGTCTCACTTCTCTAGGCCTTAAGGGAGACTCACAACATTTAGGAAAACACTGCTCACGTTTTTAGAAAGAACACTACCTACATATTTTTTAGCAGATTTCATTCTACAGACATGTATTTTACTGAAATGGGTCAATGTAATCGTTGTGGAAGATGGAATTATATAACAAAATTCTGCCATGCTATATATACAATAACTGGACATCAAATTCTTAATAATGGTAAGAAAGTTGCTGAGGAGCAGAACAAATTCCAAGCTAACAAAGGAAGCAATATTGCCTTAAGCAGTGGCATCAAGAATATAATAGTGTAAGCCAGAATCTTCAATTTGACCCAGGCATAAGCAAGGGAAGAGCCCGATGTTGTGAAAAGTGCAATCTTATTATTTTCAAATACTTGCATAATTCTCTTTGATTTTGGAGCTACACATTCTTTCATTGCTTTGAGTATAGTTAAGAAATTTGTTTTACCTATTGATAAACTATCAACCACTCTTAAAGTAACTTTATTATCAGGATATTTCTTAAAAACAAATCATTATTATATGTGTGAACTAAAAATAAATGGGAGTTTATGTGAAGCCAAACTAATCGTCCTCCCCATTACTACATTTGATATAATCCCGCTTATGGATTGGATGAGTCTGAATGAAAATTAATTGACTGTGTTAAGAAGAAAGTGTATTGCATCAAGGAAATAAGAAGTTTTCATTCATTGGTCAAAGATGTGTTGTTATCAATATCATTTTTGCAAATAAAGTCGAGAAGATAATTATAAAGGGATACCCTACACTCTTAGCTGTACTATCAAGGGCTGAGAATAAACTAGCGAATCTCAATAAAATACCAATTATTTGTGAATATGTGAATGTCTTTCCAGAGGAACTTCTTGGCTTACCTCCCCTAAGAGAGCTAAATTTTAGTATTAAACTAATACTTGGAATGAGTCCTATCTCTAAAGCACCT
The DNA here is from genome assembly GCA_016760335.1 of Gastrodia elata. Taxonomy (NCBI): domain Eukaryota; kingdom Viridiplantae; phylum Streptophyta; class Magnoliopsida; order Asparagales; family Orchidaceae; genus Gastrodia; species Gastrodia elata. The sequence goes on along the minus strand of CM028670.1, from coordinate 27,961,931 downwards.
TATAGGATGGCACCAAAATAATTATAAAAACTTAAGGAGCAACTTCAAGAGCTATCCAAAAGAAGTTTCATCCAACCTAGTAATTCCCTCTAAGGAGCTCCAGTGTTATTTATCAAGAAGAAAGATGGAAGTATGAGATTATGTATAGATTACCGCAAGCTTAATAAGGTAACTATTAAGAATAAATACTTGCTACCTAGAATTGATGATCTCTTTGATCAACTAGCCAGTGCCACAATATTCTCAAAGATTGATCTAAGATATGGTTACCACCAACTCCTTATAAGAGAAGATGATATTCCTAAATCTGCATTTAAAATTTATTATGGGTATTATGAGTTCTTAGTAATATCCTTTGGCCTAATCTATGCCCCATCTTATTTTATGAACTTAATGAAAGGAATATTAAATATATATTTAGATTTTTGTATCATTGTATTTATCGATGATATACTGATTTATTCAATGAGTACTATAGAATATGAAGAATGCCTTAAACTAATTTTAAACCTCTAAGGCAATGCCAATTATATGTCAAATTATTTAAATGTGAATTTTGGCTATAGTCAGTAGCCTTCTTAGGTTATGTGATTAGTAAAGGAGGAATATCATGTGGGGCCCACACCTTCCGTTATCATACTAATACTAAAATCAACATGATTATGGAGAGTAAAGTCCCTGCAAGACTACCCTCCCAATTGTAGTCAAGTCAAGTATAAACCCAACCCACCTTAACTGAGAGGCTTGACCTGAAACTAGAGGTCAAGCATCAAAATACAAAAGTAGCAGAAGTAGATAAGAGTATAATATTCACATCACAGCACAATAAAGAAAAGAAAATATAGTAACTCAGCTCAATATAAAAATGCAGGAAAAGAAATATATTAAGAATATTTAATTATTACAAACAAGCTTAATGAAAGAGAACTTTCTCATCCTTACAAGCAAAAATAGAAACTAGCTAAGTCTTTGTAGTAGGAAGGTTTTCCTCTTGACCTAACTCCTCATCTGAAGCAACCTCAACAAACAGCTCCAAATCTAATAATGTTGGTATCACAATGATAGGGTCCCAGCCAAGAAAGAGAAAAACTTACAATTAGACAAATTGTCTAAGTACATTTTAGGCTGATTAAATGAGACTAAATATTAAAGATATCATATTTTACTAAGCATGCAAGTACTTAAGGTGCAACAAGCAACAAGAGCAGGATAATTATAAATTAAGCATTTATAACTTAAACAAAATGAAGTATGTAAATTAACATACCTCAACCCAAAGCTACAAATAAGGTTAGTCAGTATATATATATATATATATAATAATTGAAAGAATTGAAAGTAAACTCATCCTATCATGTTTATAATCAATTAAATATGTGCTAATTTGCATAAATAAAATTTGTACTGAATCATAAAAGAATTGGAATAAAGACTAGCATCCTAAAACTATGCAAGTATGGAACTGAAAAGTACTGAACTAAAATAACTGTACTGAAAGTAACTAAAAATAAACTGAGAACAAAAAATATGTATAACTGATAATATATATAATTTGGCTAAATGAAGCCACTGAACTAAAAGAGAGTCTAACAAATATCATTCTAGTAAACCATAGAGCTAATCCTAATTAGACTTAAAAGATTATAATAGAGAAATGTATTTAAACTAGTACTGTCATAACATAAATGGGCTAAATAAAGCCACTAAACTGAAAAGTGAAGTCTAATGAATACCATCCTAGCCAATCATAGAGCTAGACCTAGTTAGACTTATAGAAATAGATGAATACCATCCTAACCAACTATAGAGCTAGGCCTGGTTTGTTCTATTACAAAAGTATTAAAATGAAAAGGCAAATTAAATAAAATGCACTCTACTGAGCTGAGCACTGAAAAGCTGAACAAATTAAATATACTGAATAAATTGAATTACTAATTTAAGTAATGATGTATTATGCATTCAAGATTGATATAGGATATTCATCAAAATATCCCATGTTCAACTATTATGACCAAAGTATAAGGCTCAAAATACAAGGTATACAAAGCAATAATAATCAAAGCAAGCAAGAGACTCAACTAAACATATGTGATATTTGTTGTTATCTAATTTAATTCATTCTATCTAATATGAGATAGTACAAGCTTAGGATCTCCAATATCTATCTATCCAGTATAACCCAAATTTATGATCTTACAATTAACACTAGAACTTAATAAGTTCTAATTTATAATCAGAATAGTGACTACACAGGTTAAGCAATTAATCAATGACTTAATTATTATATTTTGATAGCACAAACCCAATCTTGGTTATGCTGATCAAGATTTAAGAATTCTGGGTTCAAACTCTAGACTGGGGTTTAAACCTAAATTCTAGGTACTAATCTTTTAAGGATCTAAAGATTCACACCCACACTTACTCTAAAGGTAGAGGATCTTAGAAGCTGAAAGATTACGAAAAATATGATCTTATAAAAAGGCTAAATCTAGTTATGATAAGATAAAATAATCAAATAAGAACTTAAGAATCTAAGATTTAAGCCCAAATTATAGAATAATTTCCTTATTCTATAGGTTGAACCAACCTAAACCCACTACAAGGATTTTAAAGGATTCAATTAATTAAGAATTTTAAAAATAGAATGATTCAATTCAAATTGAATTTATAAATGATGAACTTTTAAGGATCCAAGCTCTTAAGGTTAATTTAAGATTAGAAATATGGCACCACACTCCTTAAGTCCACAATCATTAGATTAAGGAGCGGTGTGCCACTCTGACAAATCCCTCACTTATCATTAGATTAGGTAAGATCCACAATCCACTGATAAGGGAAAGATGTGTACAGAATAAATAAGAGAATCAGTTACTAAGTCTAACATACATATAGAGTGCGAAAGTGAAAAAGAAGTGAACATTACATTCATTCACCATACATCAGACATAAAATAAAATGAAATAGCTCAAAAAATAATAATATATAGAAAGTAAACATAGTCACAGTACCTGTATTATTATAACATTTTAAGTAAAGTTTATGAAATAAAATAAATAACTCTCATCCTCATGATTGGATAAAAAGGGAACTAAGAATCTTCTGGTCAAAGCAGCTGCGCCTCCTCTAAGTAAGGCTCCTCCTCAGGCACAGGATTCTCAAACTGCTAAATATCTGATATTGTCGATTTCACAATACTAGGGCCCTAGCCATTAGAAGAAAAATTTTATTAGACAAAATGTCTAAGTACATTTTAAGCAAGTAGACCCAAATTGGACTTCTATTTATCAAGTTATAACCTAATTATGATTATGAGTATTTTAGTTATTTTTGATTTTTTAGAGTTTAAAACCTAAATATTAATTTAGATTATTGTTGACATTGAAATTATAAGCTATATAGCTGTTTAAATTTCTTAATTTGGAGTCCAAATGACCAAGTTATGGTCATTTCAATATTTCTAGGCGCTACGGCGCACTGTAGCGGACCCAAATTCGAAACTTAAGTGCTATGGCGCGCTATAGTAGACCTAACATGAAACTTGGGTGCTGCAGTGCACTGTAGCAGACCCAAATTTAAAACTTAGGCACTATGGTGCGCTATAGCGGACCCTAATACGAAACTTGGGCGCTGTAGCGCGCTGGAGCGCCAGACGGTGATTTCGCCTGTGCGAAAACAGCAATGGGTCAACTTTCGGGCTCAATTATTCTCAACCTAGAGCACTTCACGTGCAATGAATTATACCATTGGAAAGCTCTTTTCGAGACCTTTCCATTGATATGTAAATTAGTACCAAAAGATTAAGTTATCAATGCAAACTGTGGGGTTAAATGACTGGGTGTACAAAAATTTGTATTAGAAGATTTACAAATCATTCCCTATTGTTTACAATTTTTTTATTTTTTTGGATTACTATATCTTAAACATAACTTTATAGATGCATAACTAAGGTAACATAGAATCTTAAACATACAAATGAGCATAAAAATGAAATGGAACAACCATTGGATTAACCAATGGAGGGAAATGGGGGTACCTTAGCTTTGACAAAGGCAGAATTTCTAAGGGGGGCTTGAGAGTTTGAGAGGTTCTTCCTTCAGCAAACACAATAATGGGAGGAGAGGAGCTTAGCTTGGCAAGGGAGATAGGGGAAATGAAGAGCTGAGAGCTACGGGCTCTCTTAATGTAATAGCCCAAACTCTTAAGCACCAAGGTATTGTCCGCTTTGGCCTGAAAGGCCTCACGGTTTTGCCCACAGAAGATAACTTCCCAGCAGGTCACCCATCCTGGGAGTGCTCCCACCTGAGCATGCTTAACTTTAGAGTTCTTATTAGGAACTCCACCATTATCTAAAAAGGCACCTCGATATTTAAGAGTTTCACTTATTACTACTTAAGTGGGTCATCACAATCTCCCCAACTTAAGTAACTGACGTCCTTATCAGTATCCATACACAAATCCAAGAACCATCCATTGGGTAGATAGGACTAGAGGTGACCCCTACAGGCGCAAGAGATACTCACAACCATGTAGCACCTTAACCATTATGGGTTTAAGAGTCTGCTCACATGAAGTGATACTTTGCCCTGTATGGCACTTAGCTCCTATCTGACATCCTATGGTTTGCTCTGATACCATTTATAACAACTCAAACTCTTAAGCACCAAGGTATTGTCCGCTTTGGCCTGAAAGGCCTCACAGTTTTTCCCACAGAAGATAACATCCCAGCAGGTCACCCATCCTGGTAGTGCTCCCACCTGAGCACGCTTAACTTTGGAGTTTTTATCAAGAACTCCATATTTATCTAAAAAGGCGCCTACTGTGGGGTCCCCGTACTGACAATAAGAAGTACGATACTCCAACCGTGGCAAATCCCCAACTTAAGTAAAGTTAGATAAAACCCAATTTATCTTAAGTCAAGGACTTGCCACCTTAACTTCCATAAGCATTCATGAATATACACATAAATCGGAGTGGCAAAAGCAAAGAGTAAAGTAACATCCACAAGTATACATAGTAGAAGAAAAGAAATAATGTAGTAATTCATCACCATGCAAAAATGAAATACATCCATAATTAATTATTACAAACTGAAATTTAAAAGAAAATGCAAATGTCTCTCAATCTCAATAAAAAATAGAAACACAAAATCTATCTAAGCAGCAGCAGCATGATCCTCCTCTTGAACCTGCTCCTCTCCTGCAACACTGCCCACGAACAAATCTAAATTTGACATTTGTCAGTATCACAAATTCTAGGGCCCCAGCCAATAAAATAAAAAGGTTATGGTTAGACAATTGTCTAAGTATATTTTAGGATATTTTAATGAACAGTGTATTTAAAGATATCACATTTAAATTTACTAAACATGCAAGCTAATTATGGGTGCGATAAGCTGTGAAGAAACATGATAACTATAAACTATCCATTTATAGCAAGCAACTAGTATGTAAAATAGCATACAATACAAAATAAACAAGGTGAGGCAAAAAGCTAAAAGTAACAGCACTATAATACAATTCTGAACCTAACATGCTTATGATCACATTGAAATATGCTGATTATAAAAGAATACAAATGCTAAATATAATAATAAATTCTAATATCCTAAATATGCTAATATACATAATTTATCCATAAGAGAGTACATACAACATGTTGAGTAGTACAAAAGAAAAAGGCCACTAAGATATGTGGCAAAAAGCAAAGCTAGCATATATGAAGATAAGCCACTAAGAAATGTGGCAAAGCAAGCCAATACTGTAAGTAAGGCCACTGAAATATGTGGCAAAAACCAATACTGAAAATTGAACTAGAGTAGCAATAAGCCTAAGATATAGTCCTGCCATACCAGACAATAGGCCATACAGGGCCTCCAATAATAATACCCATCCTAGATATCCATTGCCGCTAGGCCTGTGTCCAATCTATACAATACTATAACTGAAGAGGCAGACTTATGCTAGGACTTATTCTACTAACGGAAAGCACTGCAAAAACTTGATGAATGATATGCTTTACAAATGCTAACTTAGAATGTATCATCCATATCCTAAGTTCTCCTATTATGCTCAATGAATGAGGCTCAATATCCAAGGTATGCCAAGCTATCAAGTCAAACTAAGCAAGATACTCAATCTAGACTTATGTGATATCTATTGTTATCTAATTTATCCAATCTAACTATTCTGAGAAGATACAACTTTAGGATACCCAATATCCAGCTATCGAGTAAAATCTCAGATTACGACCTTAAAGTTAATATTAGAACTTAATAACTTTTAATTCAAAATTATATGACGACTATAAGATTTAAGCAAATGAATCTACGACCTAATTGACAGTATTTTTCTCTCTTACCCAAATCTTTTTAAGTAAATCAAGATTTAAGGATTTTGGACTTAAACCCCACTTTGGTGTTCAAATCCTAAATTCAAGGTGGTGTCCTGACTAGGATCTAGGGTTCACACTTTATTCCTAAGTTAAGAATAAAGAATCCTATAAGCTGAAAAGATCCAAGAACTAAGAACTTAGTGAAAGATTACTCTACTGATTATAAGATAAAATAATTAATTAAGAACTCAAGAATCTAAGATCTATATTCAATCTTTTAGATAATCTTATTATCCTATAGATTGAATCATCCTATACTCACATGGAAGGTTTCAAAAGATTAAAGAACCAAACATTTAAAGAATTCCAATTGGAGATGGTTCTCAATTGGAATTCTTTAAATGTTTGGTTCTTTACTTAGATCTTAAAATTGTCAATTCCAATTGAAGATCTAAGTCTAAGATCTAAGATCTAAGGATATGAGGTTTGATCATTTTAGACTTTAAACTAGAGTTTTAACTTAAGAGTTTCCATTGATGTTTCTTTTAGAATTTAAGTTCATAGTTAAACTATATGGAGCTTATTAAGGTTGAAATTGACAATTTTAAGTATTAGATTAAACATCAAAAGGTTCACACTTTATTCCTAAGTTAAGGATAAAGAATCCTATAAGCTGAAAAGATCTAGGAACTAAGAACTTAGTGAAAAGTTACTCTACTAATTATAAGATAAAATAATCAATTAAGAACTCGAGAATCTAAGATCTATATTCAATCTTTAAGATAATTTCATTATCTTATAGATTGAATCATCCTATACCCACATGGAAGGTTCAATTGGAGATAATTCAATTCAAGTAGAAGATCTAAAGTCTAAGATCTAAGATCTGATGTTTGATCACTTTAGACTTAAGGTAGGTTTTGACTTAGACTTTACTAATTTAATTTATTTTGGGCATTTAGGTTCATGAATTAACTAACTTGAACTTATTTAGAATGAAATTTAGCATTTAAATTTATTAGATCAAATTATTAAGGCTAGGTGACTTTTTTAGGATCACTTAAGATCTAAGTGTCTTAATTAAGGCTAAATAAAGATTTCTTAATTTAATGCCCATATTATTATCATTATTAGTTTAAGAGTTCAGAAAACACTAAAATCTAACTAAGGATAATTTACTGAATGCTTCCAAGATTTGAGGAGCACTTAAGCACATTTTAGTCAAAATGACCAAAATGCCCCTCTTAAGGCTAAACATCGGATTTTAGGATTTACTTATCCAAATTACTTATAATCTATTTTAATGTGTTTCATATTAATTAATGAAGTGGGAACCACACTCATCTTAGGTTTTGACAACCTAATTAACCTAATTAGCACTAATCACTTATTTAATCTAATTAGGGTGGTTAAGGGTTTTAGGGCAATCCAAGGCAATCCATCCTTATATAGAGTTTCCAATATGCTTAGGATAGTATTAAGAACTACTCTTGCCAAAATCAGAGCTTTAATTAAGGTTTAATTCACTAATCCTTAATTAGGGTAATTAGGGAGTGATTAAGAAAATTAAATGTTCTAAATTAGTTTTAAGTGTTTATAATTATTCTCTAGGGTCACAGGAGTAATAAGAGCCCTAATTTTCCATAATTGGGTATTTATTTAATTTAAAATGATTTAATTAAAAACAAAAAAGAATTATGCAATTATTTTAAATCCAACCATTAGATCTGTGATTTTATTTTATATTTAGATTCATTGTACTTTTTTGATTCAAATAGTATATTGGATCATACCATTTGGATCAGTATAACTAAAGTTATTCAATTAATTTAATCTATATTTTTATTTAAATTAAAACTATAGGAATTTGATTTATTAAACAATAACCATAGAAAATTTAATCCTATAATTCGATTATTAATCGTGGCCCAATTCAAAAGACGCGGGCTGGGGCCGGCCCAGCCCGAAATCAGTCGTTTTCTTCCTCTCGATGGGTCCATCCAAGATGGGCTTTAGCACTAAAATTCTCATCACCCAACTGATGGCGGCGGCTCAGCTTGATCCCTACATATTCCTGGAGTCGAGACGCATTGATCCCACCCTAAATCCCTTTCTAGGATGCACCAGATCATCGGATGGCTACTCGATAAATTCGGCCTTACCAAAAGCTTTTAGGGTTTACTGTGAGGAGTAAATTCTCCTCACAGAGGCAACCATTTAGCTAGAGCTCGATCCCTACACCATCCTGGTGGTGAGGCAGATCGAAGCCCTCTGGCCACGAGCTCGGGGTGCCCTGGATCAGTGGATCCTTACTCGAGCTCGTTAGATTAAAATCCCGGAATCGCGGAACGGTCGAGATGAGGAGGGCTTGATCGAAGGCGCGGGCCATTGGATTGAATCCGCGGGATGGACGGTCTGGAGGGCTCCCACGGTTTGGGGTCAACCGATCGTTGGAGGGAGGGTGGATTTGCAATTACAAATTGTTTAAGAACCTAAATTGCAATTGAACCAATTTAAATTAAATCTAAAATGTGCCTAAATGACCTCCAAAAATTCCCAAAATTTCACCTTTAGCTAATTTGGAGGTGGGGAATTCAAAAATGAATTCAGATTTTGATTTGGAGATCAAATTAATTTAGGTATTTTCTAGAGCTTAAAAATAGCCAAAAATACCAAATTTCTATTTTAGCTCCGATTGATTCCAAACTTCTATGTTAGGTTTAAATGACCTATTGAGTCTAATAGAATAAAAATCAAAGCTTAAGTTAGCTTAATTAATCTAGGTTTAGCTATGATAACAACTAGGGTTATTACAGACTCCCCCACTTAAGAATGATGTCGTCCTTGACATCACTTAAGTGAAGAAAATCCTACTGGGACAGAACAAGTTTTAAATGCAGTAGATGGAAAAGAGAAGGACAATACCCGGGCTTGCAAAAAGATGTGGATATTTGCTGCGCATATCCACCTATTTCTCCCAAATAGATTCTTCTAAGGATAGATTCTTCCACTGAATTTTGACCATAGGAATTGAACGATTCATTAGCTGCTTCTGATCATGAGCTAAGATTCTGATAGGTTCTTTGGCATAAGAAATATCAGGTTGGATCTCTACTACTGGGAGTTGAATGAGATGAGAAGGGTATCGAAGACATCTTCTCAATGATGATACATGAAATACATTATGAACAGCTGCAAAGCCATCAGGAAGATTTAACCGGTAGGCAGATGATCCTACTTTGGCCAAAATCTTAAAATGTCCAACATAGCGGGGACTGAGTTTCCCTGCTACTCCAAATCTATAGACACCTTTCATTGAGCTAACCTTTAAATAAGTAGAATCTCCCACATCAAATTCTAGGAGATGATGATGAGAATCATGATATTTGCTCTGACGATCTTGAGCTGAACGAATTCTCTTCTGAATTAACTGAATCTTACTATTTGTCTCTTCAACTAACTATGATCCAAATAGTTTAACGCTTCCTGTTTCTGACTAAGCTAGCAGAGTACTGCATCTTCTATCATACAATGCTTCATAAGGAGCCATTTTAATACTGGCTTAAAAACTGTTATTATAGGCAAACTCCACTAACGGAATGTGATATTCCCAGGAACCAACAAAATCAAGAATGCAGAGCCTAAGAAAATCTTCCAAAACTTAATTTACTCTTTCAGTTTGACCATCTATTTGAGGATAAAAAGCTGTACTCATGGCTAGAGTAGTACCCAGATCTTGATGCACAGCTTGCCAAAACTTGGAAGTAAATCTCCCACATTAAATTCTAGGAGACGATGATGAGAATCATGATATTTGCTCTGACAATCTTGAGCTGAACGAATTTTCTGCTGAATTAACTGAATCTTACTATTTGTCTCTTCAACTAACTATTATCCAAATAGTTTAACGCTTCCTATTTCTGACTAAGCTAGCGGAGTATTGCATCTTCTATCATATAATGCTTCATAAGGAGCCATTTTAATATAGGCTTGAAAACTGTTATTGTAGGAAAACTCCACTAACGGAATATGATATTCCCAGGAACCAACAAAATCAAGAATACAGAGCCTAAGAAAATCTTCCAAAAGTTGATTTACTCTTTCAGTCTGACCATCCGTTTGAGGATAGAAAGCTGTACTCATGGCTAGAGTAGTACCCAGATCTTGATGCACAGCTTGCCAAAACTTGGAAGTAAATATGCTATCTCTATCGGATACGATTGATTTTGGAATCCCATGCAATATGAAAATTCTCTGATGTAGAGTCTTGCTAACTTCTCTACAGAATCAGTTTGATGGATAGGAAAAAAATGCATGGATTTAGTCAAACGGTCTACTATAACCCAGATTGCGTCGGCTCCAGATTTTGCCCGAGGCAATCTCATGACAAAATCCATAGATTTATCGAACTATTTCCATTCAGGAATATCTAATGGATGCAGAAGACCACCAGGTCTTTGGTGCTCAGCCTTTACTAAATTCTAGGCATGACATTTAGCCACTAAGTCAGCTACATCTTTCTTTATACCGGGCCACCAAAATGATTGCTTTAGATCCTGGTACATCTTTGAATTGCCTGGGTGAATGTGATACCCAGAATTATGGCCTTCAATTAATACTTCATGATGCATGAACTTAGGAATCCACAATCGATTTCCTTGATAAATTACACCATTTTGCAACTGCAGATCATGACGATGACTTCCTTCAATATCTGCTTTGAATTTCAGATACTCATCATCTTTGGTTTGCGAGATAGAGACATATCTAAGGAGAGCAGGTTCCACATTGATATTTATTAAGAGCAAACTTAGCATATTGCCACTAACTGGAGAAATTTCAAGCTTACAGAATTCATGTTCCAAAGAACTGGATGCAATCATAGAGGTTAAAGTAGCACGGCGACTAAGTGCATCGGCCACCACGTTTGCTTTCCCTGGATGATATTAAATACTGAGGTCATAATCACTGATGAGCTATAACCATCTTTTTTGGCAGTAATTCAATTTTCTCTGAGTGAAGATATATTTCAAGCTTTGATTGTGGCGACCGCCCCTTTCTTATCACAAGGCTTAAGGAGAGGTCATCACTAAGCACATCTCATACTTAACATTAGGTTGGAATTTAAGACTCCAATCTAATCTTAAGGAAAAGAGGTGCTTTTCTAAATAAAGTAAAGATTAACAATCACTTAATGAGTATCAGAGTGCGAAAGAAAAGTAACAACTGAAGTAACATCCATACAGTAAAATAAAGACAACCAGCTCAGAATATATATAATGCAGGAAAGTATAGTACAAATAGATTTGAATTATTACAAATATTTAAAGTTTAAAGAAAACTGAAATGAAAAGAGTCACTCATCCTCACAAAGTAAAAGTAAAGTAAGCCAGTAAGTAGACTAAGGTCCCTCAGTAGTCTGGACCTCCTCCTGGATCTGCTCCTCTGTAGGCTCAATCTCCTCAAAAAGCTCAGAATCTACTATTATAAGTTTCATAATGGTAGGGCCCCAGCCAATAAAATAAAAATCTTGTTAGACAAAATGTCTAAGTACATTTTAAGATAATGAATTTTAATGTATTTTAATGACATCACAACTAAAATTAAGCATAATATAGCGGTAAAGCACAAAGAAAGGAACAACAAGTATTGAGGTAGAAACATACCTCAACTCAGGCTGCAAAATAATATAAGTAAAGTACAAGGTAAATCTACTAAGTACAAAGAAAAGTCCTAAAGAATATGATCAAACTAACATGCCAGTATAGTATAAGTAAAAGTATTGTACTAAAAATATAAGACTAGCATCCTAACATGCGTTCAAGTGAGTAAAACGGCTGACATACAAAAAGTTATGAAATGAAGGAACTGCAGAAAATGAAAAATATGAAAGAAAGAAAAATGTACTGAAACAGTAAAGTAAAGTAAGTCTGAAATGTAAGGAAAGTATGTAAGGTAACTGTAAAATGTTTGAAAATGTAAATGCAAGTAATGTTTATTAATTTATTGTACTTGTGAGATATTCTTACTTAGTCTGCCAAAAAGTAAAGTCCGTCTAGTAATCTAGGAGAAACATCCCATATTAAAATAAAGTTCCACCAAAAGAGGCATCTAGGAGAAACATCCCAGATCCTAAAGTAAATCCACAAAGTATTTAAAGGGCAAATGAGAGAAATATCCTAATGCCAAAGTAAAGTACCATAGGGGAAATTCCCTAAGCAAAAGCAGTCATAAAGTAAGGTCATACTAAGTGGCAAACTAAGTAAAATATAAACCACAAGTATAATGTTATTTATTAATGTTTCTTTTAATGTTATGTATATGACATGTGAATGAAACTCAAAGTATAATATAAAGTAAGTATCAAGTATTTAAGTCTGTCCAAAGGTGTAAAAAGGCTCAAAAGCAAGGAAAAGCATAGCAGTTCAAATAATTAGCACTACACAAACTTTGTGATATCATCTATTTTCTAATTTAGATGTTCTAACTACTCTAAGTTACATAAGATTCAGAATCAATAATTCTTATACTATCTGTAACTTAGAATCACGAACCTACTGGTTGAACATAATTAGAATTAGCTACGTCATAATTATAAATGAATCAAATGTCGCCTATAAGATTAAATAAGTAAATCAATCATCATAACTTGTTATTTTATAAATCCCAGATAAACCTTGATTAGCCATATCAAGATTTAGAGAATTAAGAATCAATCTTCAAAGAATGAAGTTTAATTCTTAATCACAGGGTTATCCTAAGGACTAAGGTTTAATCCCATCTCACAGATTGAAGGTTAAGGTAAATCCTATTGAATTAAATCAAGTTTAATAGGATAGATTTCTAATCCTAATTCTAATGTTAAAAGATCAAATAATCAATAAATAATCTAATAAACTAGTAAAATTAAGGTTTCACCTTAATGAGTAACCCATTTTACCCATTAGATGAATTCTAACCTAATATCTAATCCTATTCTTAGGAATTAAGGCTCTTAGATGCTAAGAGTATCACTCAGACACACATCCTAACTAATGTTATAAGACCTAAAGGATGATCTAAGAAGTCCAAAGGATTTGATATTTCTTTTATAATTTACTTAGATTTTATTTAAAACTTAACTTAGGATTTTATTCAATTTTATAATTTAAGACTTAGAATTATCTAAATTATAGTTTAAATCACTTTAATTACTATTTGATATAATTTAGAGATAAAATTAGGTCTTAATTTCATTAAACCCTAATTTTGGGCAAAAAGACAATTTTGCCCATCCTTAAGGGTCTAAATCTCATCTTTATGAATTGGCACTAAATTCTAAATTTTAATAATAGAGAATGATTACTTACTGTCTAATATAAGTTTAGATAGTAAGTTATCTAAATTTGGTTAAGTATTAAGCCTTATATGGTCAAATTAAGGAATTTGACCTATAAGGGCATTTTGGTAATTTTACCCTAATGACATATAATTTTTCTATCAGTTTACTATAGGTTATGCTCTAAGGTTTCTATAAAACCTAAAATTTTTGAATTCTGATGTGTATTGGCTAAGTTATAGCCAAAACAAGATCTAGGGTTTAAAGGTTAATTAAGGATTCTTAATTAAGGGTCAAAAACCCTAACTTTATCATTTGGTGTTCAAATTGAATAATTTCAGTGGCTGTATGTCACAATTGATTCATTGATTCTAATGATTAGTGGTAGATTCAATTTGAACTCTATTTGGCTAAGTTATGGCTTAATTAGGGTTTAGGGTGATTAGTGAGTGATTAGTAAAATTAATCACCCAATCACTAATCCAACCCTATAGTTAGGTTCTAATAGGTTCTAGGAGTTCTCTGAAACTTAGTTTGTTCAATTTGGATTATTAAATTTGCTAATATTCACTAATCAAGTTTAGGGTAATTAGGGGTGATTAGCAAATCTAACCGTTGGATCCTAAATATTTTTATAGATTTCTGTAGATTAGATTTTTTTGATCTATATTGGTGTTTGGATCACCTAATTTAGAGCTAAGATGACCAACTTATGGTCATTTGAAGTTCTAGGTCAAATTAGGCTAATTAGGGTTAGGTCCTAAATGTCATTAGGCTTAAATTAATCCAAACAGCAAGATTAACCCTACTAAAATATTCCTTAGGGTTTTGTGAGTATTTTAAGACCCATATTGGGTATGTTTGGGTTATTGGGTAGAAAGTTATAGTTAAATGAAAATTTGTAACATATTTTACTCTAATTAATACCCCTAAATTTTACTATTTTAAATATTTATCCAAAATGAAATTTGATAGTTTCATAATATTCCTTATGATTTTTTGAATCCAATGGTATATTTATTTGCTATGTTTGGACTTACATTTATTAAGATAATAATGTTTTAAGTGCTGAGATTAAATTAATTAAATATGTTTAATTAAATTGAATTTGATTAATTGATTAAGTTAATAGATTTTATTTAATATATTTTCTAATACTTATATATATAATTTATTACTGATTTTCTGCAGGTGGTGGGCCCGAGCATTCGATCAGCGACAGCAGAAGGCCACGTGTCGCGCTGTGGTAGGTTGATGAGACGACGGCGGGGCCCACTGCATTGATTTGTGCAGACAAAATTTGACGCGCGTGGGACCCATGTACACGTGTCCGCACGATGGGGAGCCGTGTGTCGAGCAGGGCCCGCACGCCAGAACCGTGGTCTACGGGTGCGGGTCGGGCCCGGGTCGACCCGGCCCGATCTGAAAGTTCGTCTTCTCCAACGATCCCGAGGCCGAACATTTAGGGCAGGGATTTTGGAGGTCGAACCTGCGGCAACTGGGCTCATTCGGCATATCATTGAAAAGCACATGAAAAGGGCTTCCTAATGACATGTGGGATGCAAAGAGAGAAGGTTTGTACCTCCGTCTAAGGTCAACCCTAATTTTTAGGGTTCAGTGATCAAGAAAATATACTGTTTAGTACTGTAGACAAATTTGCGATTTAGACCAATCTAGATTTGATTTCGACAATCAAATGCTATGGATGGTCAATCAAGTTCTCGGAATAGATAAACAAAATTGATATCATGTGAAACAATTAAGGATTTGAGGGATGGGAGTGTACCTTAAATGGATGGTAGGGAGGACTTAGAGCTCGATCTGGAAGGTTTCAGCTTCTTCAGGATCGGAAGATTGAAACCGAGCAAAGGAGAAGATCAGAGGTTTTAAACTACACCTTAAGCTGTGCCTGATCGGTGGGATGAGGCGGTGGATGCCATCTGGCATGCGAAGAAGCTCGCGGCGCAGACGCAGAGCGACGCGTGCAGCTCCCCTCGACACGCGTCGAGGACGAAACAGCTCCACTTCCATTTTTGATGGAGACCGTTAAGCTAAATAAAAAATATTATTATTTAATTCAATCTTTTATAATTAATTAACTAAGATTAATTTATTAGGAGTATTCTAAAAATTTCCCATAAATCACCCCTAGCTAATTGAGGGGTGAGGAACGTAACGGTGCGATTAGATTTTTGATCCGACGAGTATTTAATTATTTGAAGGTTTCGGCTTCTTCAGGATCAGAAGATTGAAACCGAGCAAAGGAGAAGATCAGAGGTTTTAAAATACACCTTAAGCGGTGCCTGATCAGTGGGATGAGGCGGTGGATGCCATTTGGCGTGCGAAGAAGCTCGCGGCGCAGACGCAGAGCGACCCGTGCAGCTCCCCTCGACACGTGTCGAGGATGAAACGGCTCGATGATCGAATGGTCCAGGGCTTCCGTCTGATACTAACTGTAAAGGAAATGTCGTCCACTTCCATTTGATGGAGACCGTTAAGCTAAATAAAATATATTATTATTTAATTCAATCTTTTATAATTAATTAACTAAGATTAATTTATTAGGAGTATTCTTAAAATTTCCCATAAATCACCCCTAGCTAATTGAGGGGTGAGGAACGTAATGGTGCGATTAGATTTTTGATCCGACGAGTATTTAATTATTTGAATTTTCAGGTATTTAAATAATATTAAAATATTTGATGAAAATCCAACGACTTCCAAATGCACCCAAAACTTCACCCCTAGCTAATTTGGGGTGGTGAATGCAATGGCGAAGTCAAATTTTTAATTTAAGGTCTAGATAAAAAGTCAATTTCTAGGTTTTTTTTTTTTTTTGAGATTTTTTCCAGAAATCAAGTTTTGGTTTATTTGATCCCTGATTTGATCGAGTTCCTAGAGATAAGTTCTAAATGACTTAATTAAACTTCTAGAATCATTATTAAGACTTAAATCATTCTTAATTGATCTAAGTAACAACTTGGGTTGTTACATTGATGGTTAGTGAAAATTGAACACTGCACTCCATACAAATAGTGACGCCATTTTTTCAAGGCAAAGATTACAGCTGCAAGTTCAAGGTCATGAACTAGATAGTTTTTCTCATGGGGTTTTAACTGACGAGAGGCGTAAGTGATTACCTTACCCTCTTTCATTAACACACAGCCTAGACTGATTTCGGAGGCATCGATATATACTTGATAGTTCAAACCTTCTTTAGGTAAAATAAGAACTGGAGCGGTGGAAAGTGCATCTTTTAGAGTTTGAAATGCCTCATCGCATTCAGGACTCCAAACGAATGGAATGGCCTTTTGAGTCAATTTAGTCAACGGTGAAGAAATCTGGGAAAAGCCTTTAACAAACTTTCTGTAATATCCGACTAATCTTAAGAAACTTCTAATATCAGTGACTAACTTAGGTTGAACCCAGTCCTGAATAGCGCTCACTTTACTTTGATCTACATGAATACCCTGGGCATCTACTACATGCCCCAAGAATGCAATGGACTTAAGCCAAAACTCACACTTAGAGAACTTGGTGTGTAGCTGGTGTTTGCGCAGAGTTTCTAGCACCAATCTCAAGTGTTCCTCATGATCTTCCAAGGTTTTAGAATAAATAACGATATCATCGATAAAGACGATCACGAATTTGTCTAAGTACGGCTTAAGAATTCGCTGCATCAAATCCATGAAGATTGATGGCGGATTCGTGAGTCCAAAAGATATCACTAAGAATTCAAAGTGACCATAACGAGTGCGAAAAGCAGTCTTTCCCACATCATCTTCTTTTACTCGTAATTGATGATATCCAGACCTTAAGTCAATCTTGGAGAATATGACAGCTCCAGATAACTGATCAAATAAATCATCAATTCTAAGCAATGGGTATTTATTCTTTATGGTGACTTTATTTAGTTCACGATAATCATACACATTCGCATAGATCCATCCTTCTTTTTTACAAATAAAATGGGCGCTCCCCAAGGAGACATACTTGGCCTGATAAAGCCTTTATTTAAGAGTTCTTGCAATTGCTCATTGAGTTGTTGAAGTTCTGTAGGTGCCATTCTATAAGGTGCTTTGGATATAAGCTGGGTACCAGGGATTAATTCGATCGAGAACTCAACTTCTCTAGTAGGAGGTACACCAGGCAAATCTTTTGGAAATACGTTGGTGAATACCTTAACTACTTTACAGTCAGAGAGAGGGATACTTTCTTTTGTTTCACCCATCATGGTAACTAGATAAGCATCACATCCCTTATTGATCAACTGTTCAGCTTTAATTGTATTTATCAATGATAACTGTGTACTGGTTTTTCTTATAAAAATTGCAGGCTTGTCTTGGGAGCGGAGAGTAACCTTCTTCTTAAGGCAGTTTATTACGACGCTCTTGTCACTGAGCCAATTCATCCTAAGGATGATATCAAAGTTTGCTATTGGCAGGATGATTAGTTTGGCATGGAATTCTTGATCATTTATGGGGACTTTGATATTACAAAACTTATGGGCACTTAGTTGGATTCCAGATGGAAGTCCAACACTCAACTTTTGTGCTAAGTTGTCTGCGTGTAGTTTAAGAGTATTGACAAATCATTTAGAGATAAATGAATGACTAGCACCGGTATCAAATAATACATTACAAGGTTGGTTGTTGAAATAAAGTATGCCTAAATTTATACAGTTTTGCATTAACAATTTGTAAGGATTTAAAATATAGAAGTGCAATTATCAAAAGAGAAGTTTAAGGATGTGTACCTGAAACTATATTGTTATCTTCTACAACTTCAATAGGAGTCAAGGAATATACTCGTGCCAGACCAATAGGATGATTATTGGTCTGCCTCAGGGGATAGTTCTGAGAGCTAGGAGTAGTGGATGGTGCTAGAGCAACTTCGGGTGCAGGTGCTGGCATTATGGCCAAATTTGGTTCCCTTCCGCTTAGCGGAGTTTCTCTAAACACCTGATTCCACGAGTTTGGCTTCATCGGCACTCCATCCACAGTCTCCGTGTGAGTGCAACGGTAGAATCTGTGGCGTGGGCGCCCATAATTGTAGCACTTCTGGCCAAGATGGTAACATTTGCCATATGGATGAGGCTTAGTACAGCTTTGAATTTGTTCGGCAGTCGGTGCAGCTTCTAATTGATAGGCCTTCACAGGATTACATCCGTGTCTCTTAAAGTTTCCCTGCGGGTTTAGAATCATTTGCGCTTTTGTTTGAGATCCCCTTCAGATTGGTGATGCTCAATTACTTTAGTTGTTTCCACTAGCTTGAAGAATCTAGTTAGGCAGAGCGGCACAATTTGATTCTTCGGTGAGTTTTGGAGTCCACAGAGAAAGCGGTGGCACTTGGTTGACTTAGAATAAGCAACTTCTGGCGCAAAATGGATCAACCTACAAAATTCCCATTTGTATTCAGCTACTGAACGATTCCCTTGAGTCAATCTTATGATCGTGTCTGCAATAATATTTTGAGCGGATGGGGAAATGAATTCAGTTTTGAAGGCTTCGATGAACTCATCCCAAGGGATGTCCTCCAATTCATAGTCAGCGAACTTAGTGTTTCAAATCTCTTCCCACCAATATTCTACTTCAGCATGAAATAGACGGGTGGTGAGACAGACGGCTTCCGAGTTTGGGACCTTCAGACTAATGAGATCCCTTTCCACATCCTTCAGCCAGTTGGCTGTATCCATCGGTGATAAATTACCACCAAAGGTTGGAGGTCTTAACCTCAAGAAATTATGAAGAAGATTATCCATAGAGTAATGAGAAGAAGAAGGTTATGGGGCAGGGATAGCCGGAACAGCAACAACAGCTTGAATTGTATGGTCATTTATTAGTTTCTGCATAGCGATTGCCTGTTGGGCTTAGTTTTCCAATAGGGTCGTTACCATTGCCCGTAGGTGAGCTACTTCGTCATAAGAGCTACTAGATGCAACAGTGTTCTTGACAGGAGTGACAGTGGGTGGTGATCCAGGATTCATTCTAATTAATCATTGCAAACCATATTCAGAACTTTCTTAAAGAAGATAATCAAAAAGTTCTCATTAATTGTAGAAATAAAGGATTACATTGCGATCTAGAAAATGCCAAAAAGCAAAATTTTATTAAAATCACGTAAATTTAAAGATGATAATTTTGTTAAATAACACTCAAGCATCCTTAATGTACTTAGCCCTAAAAACTTCACAAAAATCCTCAAAAGTTACTTCTTGATGCTTCCTCTTACGCTTCCTCTCGAGCCTTGCAATGGTTTCATACCACAAGACTCCTGCATAATCCAGCATCAAATCCATCACAATGTCCACATAGAGTGACTCGGGACACTCTATGTGTACCAAAATTGACTCTACTCGGCTCAACCATTCCTTCACGTATATAGGAAAATCAAGCCCTCGGTATACTGCTTGATGTAGAAGTTTATCCAAGACCAAGGTCCCTTTTGCTGAAACTCCTTCAATCTGCCAGTTGCTCTCCTGCCTCCATTTGAATCTATAGTTCCAAGCTAACTTGAAAGCATGCAGATAGTAGTCTATATCGGACTCTCCAGAATTCATTTGACTCTGGGGACAAAATTTTATTGAGTTTTTGTTAGACTCAAGATGACTTGATTGCTAGGAAGTGAGTATTCTCCTTCTCCATTTTTCATAGAGTTACTGATACTACTACGTCATGGATGTTACATATATATTGATGTTTGTCTTTCAGAAGAACGGTCCATTAGGTAGAGAGGAATCATAGATCCCATTCTGACACCTTATGGTGTTCTCTGATACCAATTGTGGGTCCCCATATTGACAATAAGAAGTATAGTACTCCAACTGTGGCAAATCCTCAACTTAAGTAAAGTTAGATAAGACCCAATTTATCTTAAGTCAAGGACTTGTCACCTTAACTTCCATAAGCATTAATCAATATACACATAAATCGGAGTGGCGGAAGCAAAAAGTAAAGTAACATCCACAAGTATACATAGTAGAAGAAAAGAAACAACATAGTAACTCATCACCCTGCAGAAATGAAATATATCCAGAATTAATTATTACAAACTAAAATTTAAAAGAAAATACAAATGTCTCTCAATCTCACTGAAAAATAGAAACGCAAAATCTATCTAAGCAGCAGCAGCACGATCCTCCTCCTGAGCCTGCTCCTCTCCTGCAACACTGCCCACGAACAAGTCTGAATCTGAAATTTGTCGATATCACAAATGCCAGGGCCCCAGCCAATAAAATAAAAAGGTTATAGTTAGATAATTGTCTAAGTACATTTTAGGCTATTTTAATGAACTGTGTATTTAAAGATATCACATTTAAATTTACTAAATATGCGAGCTAATTTTGGGTGCGACAAGCTGTGAAGAAACGGAATAACTATAAATTGTCCATTTATAGCAAGCAACTAGTATGTAAAATAGCATACAACACAAAATAAACAAGGTGAGGCTAAATGGTAAAAGTAACAGCACTACAATACAATTCTGAACCTAACATGCTTATGATCACATTGAAATATGCTGATTATAAAAGAATACAATTACTGAATACAATAATAAATTCTAATATCCTAAACATGCCAATATACATAATTTATCCATAAGAGAGTACATACAACATATTGAGTAGTACAAAAGAAAAAGGCCACTAAGACATGTGGCAAAAAGCATAGCTAGCAGATATGAAGATAAGCCACTGAGACATGTGGCAAAGCAAGCAAATATTATAAGTAAGGCCACTGAAACATGTGGCAAAAACCAATACTGAAAACTAAACTAGAGTAGCAAAAAGCCTAAGACATAGTCCTGCCATACCATACAATAGGCCATACAGGGCCTCCTTTAATAATACCCATCCTAGACATCCATTTCCGCTAGGCCTGGGTCCAATCTATACAATACTAGAAATGAAGAGGCAAACTTATGCTAGGACTTATTCTACTAATGGAAAGCACTACAAAAACTTAATGAATGATCTGCTTTACAAATGTTAACTTAAGATGTATCATCCATATCCTAAGTTCTCCTATTATGCTCAAAGAATGAGGCTCAATATCCAAGGTATGCCAAGCTATCCAGTCAAAGTAAGCAAGAGACTCAATCTAGACTTATGTGATATCCGTTGTTATCTAATTTATCCAATCTAACTATTCTGAGAAGATACAAGTTTAGGATCCCCAATATCCAGCTATCGAGTAAAATCTCAGATTACAACATTAAAGTTAATATTAGAACTTAATAAGTTTTAATTCAAAATCATATGATGACTATAAGATTTAAACAAATGAATCTACGACCTAATTGTCAGTATTTTTCTCCCTTACCGAAATCTTGTTTAAGTAAATCAAAATTTAAGGATTTTGGACTTAAACCCCACTTTGGTGTTCAAATCCTAAATCTAAGGTGGTGTTCTGACTAGGATCTAAGGTTCACAGTTTATTCCAAAGTTAAGGATAAAAAATCCTATAAGCTAAAAAGATCCAGGAACTAAGAATTTAGTGAAAGGTTACTCTACTGATTATAAGATAAAATAATCAATTAAGAACTCGAGAATCTAAGATTTATATTCAATCATTAAGATAATTTCATTATCTTATAGATTGAATCATCCTATACCCATATGGAAGGCTTCAAAAGGTTTAGACAATAAATCATTTAAAGAAGTTCAATTGGACATAGTTCAATTCAAGTAGAAGATCTAAAGTCTAAGATCTAAGATCTGATGTTTGATCACTTTAGACTTAAGGTAGGTTTTGACTTAGACTTTACTAATATCATTTCTTTTGGGCATTTAAGTTCATGAATTAACTAACTTGAACTTATTTAGAATGAAATTTAGCATTTAAATTTATTATATCTAATTATTAAGGCCAGGTGACTTCTTTAGGATCACTTAAGATCTAAGTGTCTTAATTAAGGCTAAATGAAGATTTCTTAATTTAAATCCATATTATTATCATTATTAGTTTAAGAGTTTAGAGAACACTAAAATCTAACTAAGGATAATTTACTGAATTCTTCCAAGATTTAAGGGGCACTTAAGCACATTTTGGTCAAAATGACCAAAATGCCCCTCTTAAGGCTAAATATTAGATTTTAGGATTTTCTTATCCAAATTACTTCTAATCTGTTTTAATGTGTTTCATATTGATTAATGAAGTTGGAAACACACTCATCTTAGGTTTTGACAACCTAATTAAGCCAATTAGCACTAATCACCTATTTAAGCTAATTAGGGTGGTTAAGGTTTTTAGGGCAATCTAAGGCAATCCATCCTTATCCAGAGGTTCCACTATGCTTAGGATAGTATTAAGAACTACTCTTGCCATAATCAGAGCCTTAATTAGTGTTTAATTCACTAATCCTTAATTAGGATAATTAGGGAGAGATTAAGAAAATTAAATGTTCTAAATTAGTTTTAAGGGTCTATAATTATTCTTTAAGGTCACAGGAGTAATCAGAGCTCTGATTTTCTATAATTGGGTATTTATTTTATTTAATATGATTTAATTAAAAACAAAAAGAATTGGGCAATTATTTTAAATCCAACCATTGAATCTATGCTTTTATTTTATATTTAGATTCCTTGTGTTTTTCTGATTCAAATGATATATTGGATCATACTATTTGGATCAGTATAGCTAAAGTTATTCAATTAATTTAAACTGTATTTTCATTTAAATTAAAGCTTTAGGAATTTGATTTATTAAACAATAACCATAGAAAGTTTAATCCTATAGCTCGTTTATTAACCGCGGCCCAATTCAAAAGACGCGGGTTGGGGCCGGCCCGGCCTGAGATCAGTCGTCTTCTTCCTCACGATGGGTCCGTCCAAGCTGAGCTTCAGCACTGAAATTCTTAGCACCCAGGTGACGGCGGTGGCTCAGCTTGATCCCTACACGTTCCTGGAGTCGAGATGCATCGATCCCACCGTAAATCCCTTTTTGGGATGCACATGATCGTCGGATGGCTACTCGGTAAATTCAGCCTTACCCGAAGCTCTTAGGGTTTACTGTGAGGAGTAAATTCTCCTCACAGAGGCAATCATTTGGCCAGAGCTCGATCCCTACACCATCCTGGTGGTGAGGCGGATCGAAGCCCTCTGGCCACAAGCTTTGGGGTGCCCTGGATCGGTGGATCCTTACTCGAGCTCGACTACGAGCTCATTGCACACACACCAGACGGAGGATCGATCGGGGTTGGCCAGCCCAAGCCCTAGGAGCAATCACATTGGGTTCCCTAAGTGGCTAAGGCGATCAAGACGACATCCAGAGGCTCATCCAGAGGATAGAATGAGGACTGAACTCTCTGAGTTTAGTGGGAGAAGGATGTACCTGAGGACGGTTAGCAGGCTCGGCTGAGGGGACTTAGGTGCAGCTGGAGATTCCTGAGGATCGCCATGAGCTAGCAGGGGTCTGAACACTAGACACGAACCCTCTATCAGTGGTTCGCAGCCTCTGAAGTTCCAGAAATTGCCAAGGTGAGACGGGAGCTCCAGGGACTTCAGTTGCCAATTCAGGGTTCACAGTGAACAAAGGGATCACTGTGAATCTCTGGGGGTTTTTATAGGCTCTAGGGAGGTCCAGGGTGGCTGTCGAGGTCGGGAGCCATGGCTTAGGCTCAGCCCGAGGGTGCTCCCTCAATTGCCAAAATTGGGGTGGACCGGGCCTTAAGCTTGGCTGGGAGTGCTAGGGAGGCTAGGGCAAGGTCGCAACGGCCTTCCTGACGTGGCACGGGAGTGGCAGACCGACTGGCAGACATGGCTGTATAGGGGAATTCAGCTATCGGGCGTGAGCTGGGGAGGAAGACGATCCACAGTCATGGGGTTGCGAGGACCGCCTGATAGATCGTCATTTGATGCGGAACGACTCTGATCTCCTGACATCTAATGTCCGTGCAAAGAGGCTAGATCGATAGTCGGATCAGACCCAAGGATCGAACGGGCGATCGGGGATACTTAAGGCGATTACTTGAATGCCGTTGGATTAAAATCCCGGAACCGCGGAACGGTCTAGATGAGGAGGGATTGATCGAAGGCGCGGGCCATTGGATTGAATTAGCGGGATGGACGGTCTGGATGGCGCCTACGGTTTGGGGTCAGCCAACCGTTGGAGGGAGGGTGGATTTACAATTACAAATTATTTAAAATCCTAAATTGCAATTGAACCAATTTAAATTAAATCCAAAATATGCCTAAATGACCTCCAAAAATTCCCAAAATTTTACCCTTAGTTAATTTGGGGGTGGGGAATTCAAAAATAAATTCAGATTTTGATTTGGAGATCAAATTAATTTAGGTATTTTCTAGAACCTAAAAATAGCCAAAAACACAAAATTTCCATTTTAGCTCCGATTGATTCTAAACTTCTAGGGTTAGGGTTAAATGACCCATTGAGTCTAATGGAATAAAAATTAAGGCTTGGTTTAGCTTAGTTAATCTAGGTTTAACTATGATAACAACTAGGGATGTTATACTTAATGAGGAAGAGACCTACCAATGGATGGGATGGCTTGAGTTGACCCGTCCCACTTGGTGAGGTAGGAGAGGGGTTGGCAGGAGATAGGGGGGACAAACTAGGCTGAGCATAGTAGGAGGCGTATCTAAGATTGGATGGCTATGGGTCCCACCCAGCTAATGAAGAAGGAGAAGACAAAAAGATGGAGTTTAATAAATTAACTTAATTAATCTCAAAAATCATATTTTAAAAATATTTTCCGAAAAATCCCAAAAATTCACCCCAAGCTAATTTGGGGGTGAGGAACGAAATGATGAAATTAGATTTTGATTTCTATGACAATTTATTTTTCTTATTTTATAATTAACTTAAATATATTAACATATTTAAGAAAATTCGACGACTTCTGAAAAATCCCAAAATTTCACCCTTGGCTAATTTGAGGGTTAGGATCGCAACGGCGAAGTCAAATTTTAATTCCGACGAGCATTTAATTTTCCAATTTTCAGGGTATTAAATATTATTAAAATATTCGTCAAAATTTCGACGACTTCCGATTGACTCGAAAACATCACCCTTAGCTAATTTGGGGGAAATGAGCATAATGGCAAAGTCTGATTTTTGATCTGAGGTCAATTTTGATAGGTAAATTTTCAGGGTTTCTGGATTTTTCAAAAATCAAGATTCAATTCGTTTGACTCCTGATTTGGACCAGGTCTTAGAATTTGACTCATAATAACTTGATCAACAGTTAGGATCAAGATTAGGACTTAGATTAGTCATAATCAACAAGGGTAACAACTTGGGTTATTACAGACTATCCCACTTAAGAATGATGTCCTCCTCGACATCACTCAAGTGGAAAATAAGAATGTAAAAATGAAATATGACTGGAATTTGTAAGCTTGGAATGCTAAGAAAGAATACTTGAATTCTCAAAGAGTCTTGGGTATTTGACTCGCATATCGGATTCTTTCTCCCAGGTGGCTTTGTTGCAAGAAAGATTCTTCCACTTGACTTTGATCATATTGATAGCACGACTCCTAAGTTGCTTGCGATTACGGGCCAGAATTTGAATTGGCTCCTCGGCGTATGATAGACCAGGTTGGATCTAAATTTCTGGGAATTGCACGAGGTGAGACGGATCTCTAAGGCACTTCATTAGTGACAACACATGAAATACATTATGGACTACTGCGAAGTCATGTGGAATATTGAGTTTGTAGGCAGAAGAACCTATTTTGGCTGCTACTTCTAAAGGACCAACATAGTGGGGACTAAGTTTCCCAGCTAAGCCGAATCTAGAGACTCCTTTCATTGGACTGACTTTTAGGTATGCAAAGTCTCAAATATTAAACTCCAAAGGATGATGATGAAGGTCATGGTATTTACTCTGGCGGTCCTGGGCTACATGAATTCGCTATTAAATCAACTGGACTTTATTGTTTGTCTCTTATACTAATTCAGAACTATATAGCTGAACACTGCCTATTTTTGACCATGCCAACGGAGTACTACACTTCCTGCCATACAAGGATTCATATGGAGCCATCTTGATGCTAGCTTGAAAACTATTATTGTAGGTGAACTCCACTAGTGGGAGGTAATCTTCCCAAGATCCATTAAAGTCAAGTATACACAATCTGAGTAGATCTTCAAGAACTTGATTTACTCACTTTGTCTGACCATCTGTCTGTGGATGAAAGGCTATACTCATGGCTACAGTTGTGCCTAGATCCTGATGCATGAGTTGCCAGAACTTGGAGGTAAATCGACTGTCTTTGTCGTATACGATTATCTTGGGAATCCCATGGAGCTTGATTATCTCTTTAATACAGAGTTTCACAAGTTTCTCAACTGAATCTGTCTACCGAACTGGAATGAAATGAGCAGACTTAGTCAATCAGTCAACTATTACCCAAATAGCGTTGGCTCTAGATCTTGTGTGAGGCAAACCCATAATGAAATCCATCGATATATCTAGTCATTTCCATTCAGGAATTTCAAGTGGGTGAAGCAGACCACTGGGTATGATGCTCTGCCTTGACTAAATTGCAAGCGTGGCACTTCGCGATAAACTCAGCTACACTTTTCTTCATCCCTGGCCACCAGAAATATTGTTTCAGGTCTTGGTACATTTTTGAACTTCCTGGATGAACTTGGTATTCAGAATTACGAACTTCCACTAGCACCTCCTGATGCATGGATTTAGGGATCCGTAAGCGATCTCCTTGAGATGGCACCTTTATGAAATCAAATATCAGTACAATGACCACTTTTGATGGCTTGTTTGAAGTTTAGGTACTCATCATCTTTAGTTTGAGTAATAGATACATCTCTGTGAAATATGAGCTCCACATTAATCGTTGAGAGCATTGAACTCACTTGGTCACTACGTGTTGATAGGATGTCTAGTTTATGGAATTCTTCTTTTAGAGGACCCTTGGAGATAAGAGCATTGAGAGTGGCATGACGGCTCAGAGCGTCAGCTATAACATTCACCTTTCCAGGGTGATACTGGATATCAAGGTCGTAGTCACTGATTCATTCTAGCCACTTTCTCTGTCTGCAGTTTAGCTCTCGTTAAGTGAATATGTATTTCAAACTCTGGTGATCTATAAAGATTGAGCACTGAATCCCATAGAGATAGTGACGCTAGACTTTTAGGGCGAACACTACAGTGGCTAACTCGAGATCATGAACTACGTAGTTCATTTCACAGGGCTTTAATTGATGAGAAGCATACGCGATGACTCTTCCTTCTTATATTAATACAACACTTAAGCATATACTTGAGGTGTCAGTATAGACTTGATAGTTCACCCCTTCTTTAGGAAGAACTAGAACTGGTGCAGATGAAAGTGCATCTATCAATGCTTGGAAAGCTGCCTCACAAGCTGGCGACCATTCAAATGGTACGGCCTTCTGAGTGAGCTTGGTGAGTGGTGAGGCTATCTGGGAGAAGCCCTTTACAAATCTCCTTTAGTAACCAGCTAAGCCTAAGAAGCTTCTAATATCAGTTACTAACTTGGGCTGAACCCATTCCTGGATAGCGCTGACTTTGCTCTGATCGACTCTAATACCCTGGGCATCTACCACATGCCCCAGAAAAGCTACTAAATCGAGCCAAAACTCACATTTGGAATATTTAGCATAAAGTTTATGGTTAAGCAGTTTTCCTAGTACTATTCTTAAGTGCTCTTCATGCTCTTTCCGGTTCTTGGAGTAGATAAGATGTTGTCAATGAATATGATTACAAATTTATCAAGGTATGGCTTAAGGATGCACTGCATTAGGTCCATGAATATTGATGGTGCATTTGTTAACCCAAATGACATCACTAAAAACTCATAGTGTCCATAATGAGTCCTGAAGGCTATCTTCTCGACATTTGAGTCCTTGACTTGCAGTTGATGAAAGCCCGATCACAGATCAATTTTAGAAAATACCTTGGCTCCTACCAACTGATCGAATAAGTCATCTATGCGCGACAACGGAAAATTATTTTTGATCATGACTTTATTCAGTTCACGGTAGTCAATACACAGATGCATAGAATCATCTTTCTTCTTTACGAATAGTACCGGTGCTCTCCAAGACGACGAGCTTGGCCTAATGAGATATTTCTCTAGCAGTTCTTGTAATTATTTATTCAACTCTTGAAATACCTTGGGCGCCATACGATAAGGAGTTGTAGAGATGGGCTGCATTCCTAGAATAGTGTCAATTGCAAATTACACTTTTTGTATAGGAGGAAGACCAGGTAAGTCTTCTGGGAAAACATCAACGAATTTGCGGACGACGGGGTTCTCAGATATGGAAACACCTTCTTTCTTTTCTCCTAGTGTTATTAATAGGAAGGCATCACAAACTTTCTGAACCAATCTCTTTGCTTTTATAACGTTGATTAGCGAGGCTCGAGTGCTAAGGTTACCAATAAAGGATCTGGCCTTACTACCACTTCCTAAGATAATCTTCTTCTTTGTATAGTTGATAGTGGCGTTATGATGGCTTAGCCAATTCATGCCCAATATTACATTAAAGTTGGCTATTGGAAGAACTACTAACTTGGCTTCATACTTCTTATTCTCAATTGGAATTTGTAACTTGCAGAACTGGTGAGCTGGCAATTGGGTTCTTGAAGGTAACCCAACATTAAGAGGATTGGCCAGGCGATACAAGGGCAGGTTAAGTGATTTTGCCCAGCCATCAGACCCAAAGGAATGACTAGCCCCAGTGTCAAATAGAATGTTACAAAATTTGTTATTTATGCAATCGAACCTAATTGCAGAGGTAATTAATTACTAACTACGTAAAGCAAGTAATAATTGTAGAGATAAAAGAGGTTCGGGAGCATGTACCTGATACTACGTGATAATCTTTAGCAGCCTCAACTGGTGTGAGGGTGTATACACATGCAAGGCCAGCAAGCCTTTTGTTATAGGCCTGCCATGGAGGTGGTCAAGGTGCATTTGGGCGAGGGACATTAGCTATCTTGTGCCTCACAACTGGAGTAGAGGGTGGTGCTGGACGAGCTGTCACAGGCTTCTGAAACAAGTCGAAGGCTTGGCAGCTCTTGGAACGGTCGATTTGATCTCCATCAATTATTTCCATAGCCATACAGTGGTAGAATCCATGGCCTGGCCATCCGCAAGTAAAGCAAACACGACTCCCATGGTAACACTGACCATACGGGTGTAGTTTTATGCACCCATTGAACAGATCAGCAGGAGGAACTTTGGCCTTAAGCTGGTATACGCTGGCTCATTTGGGGGGAATCTACTAGAATGACGTGGACCCAATATTCCTCTTGGGTCCTTCCCTGGCCTGGTCCTGCTCTATTACTTTGGTAGTTTCTAGTAGCTCCACAAAGTCTGTTATGCAAAAAGGGATTACTTGGCTCCTGATGGAGGGTCGCATGCCACTCTGAAAAACGGTGGCATCGGTTTGGCTCAGTAGGAACCAATCTAGTGGAAAACCTGGCAAGGCGACAAAACTCTGCCTCGTATGCAGCTACAGATCGGTCACCCTATTGCAACTTCAGAAACATGTCTCCCAAGCACTATTTGGTAGATAGAGGGATGAAGTGGGACTGGAAGGCCTCAATAAATTCATCCCATGTGATGTCCTCTAATGGTACCCCGGCAAACTTCATGCTATGGGTGGTGTCCCACCAGTACTTGGCCTCACCAGTATAGGAGGTGGGCAGTGAGATGGGCAGTGAGATGGACCACCTCTGAATCAGGGCACTTTATGCTTGTCAGGTTCTTCTCCACTATTTTTATCCAGGTGGTTGTGTCAACTGCAGAGAGACTCCCATTGAAGGTGGGGGGTCTCAAGCGGAGGAAACTATGCAGCAATCCATCTATGGACTGAATGTGATGTTGATGGGAGTATTGTAATGTTGGTACAACTTCTGCCGCGATGCGGTTTTGGCTTATTTGAGTTACCAGCAATAGTTCCATCTGCTCGGCCTGCTTGGCCTGAGCATTTGCGGTCTTCTTAGCCTGCTTTTTACTGGATTTTGCCTATTTCTGGTGGGATTCCACCATTACTTTGACGGCTTCCAGCAAGGCATTCACCTCGCTAGATGAGGAGCTGGAAGGAGCAGGAGATGGGCTATGTCTAGAATTCATTGTATTTCACTAAAATCTGAATTAAGAACAACACACATTTTTGAAATAGGAGATCATAACATTATATCCCTTTTTATTAATCATAGATGAAAGATGAAAAATACATCATTGGAAATAGTAGGTAGAACATCAGATATTAAAAGATAAAAACTGAAAAACCTAGAGTCTATCCCATGTATTTATTAGTGAAAGCATGGGAAGAGTCAGTGTAGGTCATTTCTTGTCAGCGGCAAGCAGATCCACGCTTGAATATCCACACTTTGCGAGCCCACCACTCCTCTACGTAGTCTTGGAGGAGGATGTCAATGATGTCGAGTCGAACACAATCTGGGCATTCCAAATCGTCGAACACTTTGGTCACTCTTCGTAACCACTTCTTAGCTAGGATGGGGAAGTCCAGTCCCCGGTATACAGCATCTTCTAGCATTCTTTCCAAAACACTAGCTCTTGCCAGGGAGACCCCTTGGATTTCTCTCCTGTATCTTTTTGCCAAGTATACATCGAACTTCCACCTATCTTGAAAGTGGGCGAAAAAGTCGTATACTGACATGCTCATATAGTAGTATTCCTAGATATCCAGATCAAGCGATATAAGAATAATAATTCAATTTTAACCCCAACATTTATTTTAAAATTTAAGGTACAAGATGTAGAATGTGCAATAAGTAGCATGTGAATAAGAGCTAAAATGTCTATCTGATATATCTGGCAGTAAAGGCACAGCGAAAGTCCGCATAGGTGACCTCCCTTTGCAATCCTTCGCACCGACAGGTGAGTGCTCGTAGGGTGATGCTCCACTAATTCTTGGCTCTGTCATGTAGGAGGTGAGATATAATGGGGATCCTAATGTCATATGGGCTGTTAATAATTCCAAACACAAAATCTGCCCGCTTCAGTCACTCCTTGGATGCAACGGGGTGATCGTATCCCCTGAATAAACTTTGTTGGATTAATTGATTTAGCATTCAAACTTCGGGGTCAGACACTCCTTCTATGTACTGCTCGTGCTGCTGATGAAGTTGGACGAAGCAATCCCACCTATCTTTAAATTGTTGGTGATGCCACCTAAGTGTCATCCTTGTACGTCTAGTATTTTTCTAAGTCACATTAGTTTACTGATATGTTACTTATGCATGCATTTCCATTTCCATACTCTTATTATTTTGAGCTCTTAATCATGGTATTTGGATGTAACTCTTGTATTTAGTTAATGACTGATTGGCAGAAGAATCATCCATTAGGTAGAGTGGAATACAATTTTCAATCTAACACCTTATGGAAATCTCTGATACCAACTGTGTTACCCCGCTCCTTATGTTCACAATCATTAGACTAAGGAGTGGTGTGCCACTCTAGCAAATCCCTCACTTATCATTGGATTAGGTAAGATCCTCAATCCACTGCTAAGGGAAGGATATGTATAGAATAAATAAGAGAATCAGTAACTAAGTTTAACATACATGCAGAGTGTGGAAGCAAAAAAGAAGTGAACATTACATCCATTCACCATACATCAGGCATGAAATAAAATGAAATAGCTTAGAAAATAATAATATGCATAAATAAACACAGTCACAGTACCGGTATTATTACAACATTTTAAGTAAAGTTTATGAAATGAAATAAATAACTATCATCCTCACTATGGGATAAAAAGGGAACTAAGTATCTTCTGGTCCAAGTTGCTGCACCTCCTCTAAGTAAGGTTTCTCCTCAGGCATAGGATCCTCAAACTGCTCAATATCTGACATTATCGATTCACAATGCCGGGGCCCCAGCCAATAAAATAAAAATCTTATTAGACAAAATATCTAAGTACATTTTAGGCAAGTAATTTATTAAGTATTTGTTAATATCACCATTTTACTCTAGACCCTAATAAAACATCTATCTAGCATGGGAGTAAGTAAGCATACAAGGAGATGGAGATTAGTTATAAATGTAATATTTATAATTAAACAAGAATTAAGGCAAAAGCACACCTCAAGTAAACTAAATAAAGTAGGGCATATATATGTAATATAGTAAGTGAAAATACTGAAAAGAAAAATCTAAACCTAAACATGCTGCTGATCATTGATATATGCTAATTTAAAATATTAATATAAAAATGGTACATATAATAAGTAGTAAAGTCTAGCATCCTGTACATGTATATATACAAGTGAGCAGGTAAAATAATATATCTACAGTTGACTGAAATAATATGCATCAATATCATAATAAACAGTAAGCTGAAAAATCGTAAAGAAAGAATATGTAACTGTCATATCAGAAAGAATTGGCCAATCCGGCCCAATGTATTCCCATAGCCTTTATGGGCTAGGGCTGACATAATATATTAATATGGTACTGTATGACTGAAGAGGCAGATAATACTATACAAATATCTCTTAGTTATTTACTTTTATTTCTGTGGATAATTTCAGAAATAACTGAGGAGTCAACCACGTCTGCAAGATTGAATAGGTCCCAGGCTTAACACACTCTCCTCAATGAGTAATATTAAGTATCCCGATCTCTCCTTATCCCTATCCATTGGAGTAATGTGCACCATAATCTACCATGAACTGAACCCAAATGCAAATGTTTTCATAATATTCTAAGTTTCATTTTCATGTAATAATGTTTTTCTTATATGACATGTTCAAGGAAAAATAATCACAAAATTTAAGAAATGCATAGCACAAAGTCAAATAGTAAGCAAGAGACTACTAAAATGGTGATATCATTTATTTTCTAATTTAACCATTCTAACTATTTCATGTTACACAAGTTTAGGATCTCTAATTTCTACTATCGAGTGTAACTTAGAAGCACGACCTTATAAGTTTCAAAGGATTAGAACTGATCAGGTTCTAATATAATTAAGTCAAGTACGACTATGGGTTAAGAAATGAATCATAATGTTCTAATTAGATGGATTTAGACATTCTACCTAAGTTCTAATCAAGATCTACTAAACTATAGATTATGGACTAAATACCACGAGATTGGACTTAATCACATAATCCAAAAAGGATAAGACATAAGATCTAGGCTTCAGTCTAAGAGTGATATATCGATTAAGGTAAACCCTATTAAGTGAATCAAACTTAATAACATGAATCTCCTATCCTAAATCTAGGGTTAAAAGACAAAATAATCAAAATAAGTTGTAAAATCTAGAAACTAATAAAACCAAGGATTCATTCACTGAATAACCCCATTATTTAATGATGGAAATCTAACCTAATATTTAATCTTATTCTTAAGGAATGGATCCTAAGGTGAAGTGAGGATTCCTATTGATAAGATTTAGAAATTTCTAAGAATTAATTGAATTTCTTCACACTTACTGATTTTATTTAATTAGGGAGGTTAGAGATAGATTTTAGCTAAGTAAGGCATATTAACTTTACTTAGGGATTTTCAATCTTAAAATTGAGATGTTTTAAAAATTATTGCAATTGAGGAATTTATGACTTCAATTGATCCTAAATTAATTATATTACTGATTTTAATGATTTTAAAGGGTATTTTAAGGGTTAAAGATACTTAACCTAAATTTTTAGGCAAAATGACCATTTTGCCCCTACTTAAGAGTTCAAAAAACTACTTTTTGATTTAAAGCTCCAAATTGGGATTTCTCATTGCTAAATGATTCATTACTGTCTAACATGAAGATAAACAATAAGTATACTAAATTTGGATAAGAAATAGGTCATATAGGTCCAAATTAAGGTTTTTGACTTAAGGGGTATTTTAATAAATTGCACTTAATGAAATCTAAATTTTTATACAATTTACTGTTGGTTGCTGCTTAAGTATTCCATAGAGTCCAAGAATACTAAATTTTGAGGTCGAATAAATTAGTTATAGCCATTTGAATTTTTAAGGGTAAATTGGCAATTTTCTAAGTTAAGAGGGGTCAAGAAACTAACTCTTCTATTTGGTGTCCAAATTCAACAAATTTAGTGGATATAGATTTTGTATATTACACTAAGTACTTTAACTAGGAGTAGACCTAAATTGGACTTCATTTGGTCAAGTTATGACCTAATTATAGTTATGTGTATTTTGGTCATTTAAGATTTTTTTAAGGTTCAAAACCTAAATATAATTTTAGATCATTATTGGAAATAAAATTCTAAGCTATCTAGCACTTTAAAATTCTGAATTTGAAGTCCAAATGACCTAGTTATTGTCATTTCAATATTTCTAGATGCTACAGCGCGTAGAAGCGCTCTGTATCGGACCCAAATTCGAAACTTAAGTGCAATGGCATGCTATAGCGGACCCTAACATGAAACTTGGGCACTACAGCGCCCTGGAGCATGCTGCAGTAGAACAAAATTTGAAACTTATGCGCTATGGCGCGCTATAGCAGACTCTAATACAAAACTTGGGCGCTGCAGCGCCAGACGGTGATTTCACATGTGAGAAAACAGCAATGGGTCAACTTTCAAGTTCAATTACTCTCAACCTAGAGCACTTCACGTGCAGTGCTATATACCATTGGAATCCTTTTCCGAGACCTTTCCATTGATACTCAAATCAGCACCAAAAGATTAAGTTATCAATGCAAACTGTGAGGCTAAACAACTGGGTGTACCAAAATTCGTATTAGTAGATTTACATATCATTCCCTATTGTTTATAGATTTTTATTTTTTTTAAGTTCCTATATCTTAAACATAGCTTTATAGATGCATAACTAAGGTAACACAGAATCGTAAACATACTAATGAGCATAAAAATGAAATGGAACAACCATTGGATTAACCAATGGAGGGAAAGGGGGGTACCTTAGCTTTGACAATGGTAGAATTTCTTAGAGGGGCTTGAGAGCTTGAGAGGTTCTTCCTTTAGCAAACATAGTAATGGGAGGAGAGGACCTCAGCTTGGCAAGCTAGATAGGGGAAATGAAGAGCTGAGAGCTATGGACTCTCTTAATGGGGAAGAGGCCTACTAATGGAAGGGATGGCTTGAGTTGACCCATCCCACTTGGTGAGGCAGGAGAGGGGATGGCAGGAGATAGGGGGGACAAATTAGGCTGAGCATAGTAGGGGGCTGAAGGGAAAGGGGACTCAGCCAGGATTGGATGGCTGTGGGTCCCACCCAGCCAATGAAGAAGGAGAATACAAAAAATAGAGTTTAATAAATTAACTTAATTATCTCAAAAATCATATTTTAAAAATGTTATTCGAAAAATCCCAAATATTCACCCCAAGCTAATTTGGGGGTGAGGAATGAAATGATGAAATCGGATTTTGATTTCGATGATGATTTATTTTTCTTATTTTCTAATTAATTAAATATATTAAAATATTCACAAAAATTCGATGACTTTTGAAAAATCCAATAATTTCACCCTTGGCAAATTTAAGGGTGAGGATCGCAATGACGAAGTCAGATTTTAATTTCGATGAGTATTTAATTTTCCAATTTTTGGGGTATTAAATATTATTAAAATATTTGTCAAATTTTGGATGACTCCCGATTAACTCGAAAACATCACGCCTAGATAATTTGGGGGCAATGAGCGTAATGGCGAAGTCCGATTTTTGATCTGAGGTCAATTTTGATAGGTCAATTTTCAGGATTTCTGGATTTTTCAGAAATCAAGATTCGATCCCTTTGACTCCTGATTTGAACTAGGTCTTAGAATTTGACTCCTAATGACTTTATTATTAGTTAGGATCAAGATTAGGACTTAGATTAGTCCTAATCTACAAGGGTAACAACTTGGGTTGTTACAATAAATCATACAAATTATTATAAAATTTAAGAACTTATGGTTTACTAGTCTAGGCTCAAATGTTAAAATTAGTAAGAGCTGAATGAATTCATGCAGATTAGTATTTGCCAAAACAAGAAGTTTAGTTTAGATTAATTGTCATTTGAGTATAATTGAGGTTGATTAAGGTCAAAATCAATGCTGCCTTAAAAAATCTAGACCACATGATAAATTAATGATGTTAATTGGAAAAGGAATGCTACATTAATTAATTATGAACTATAGTAATTGGCACTTTGATTAATTATTCAAGAAATTCAAAATTTAACTCTAGTTAAATGAATAAATTTCTAAGCATTCTAATCATGGATTTAAAAATCACTTATATATTTATTAAATGCATGATTGTGTTAAAACCAAGTTTGATTTTGGTATATTTCTACATTATTAAGGTTCTAGAGTCATCAAAATATGCAATTTAGGAAAAATAGGACAGTTCCATTCGCTATGGCGGCTACAACGTTGCGGCGCGCTGTAGCACCTACTAGTTGAGAGCCAGGCATTACTACGTACTATGGCTCTTGCCGCTACGAGACTTGGGAGCTATGGAGCTAAAATTATTGAGACTCAGGTGCGCGTCGAGGCACTGTAGCGCTGCAGCGTGCTATTGAGCCAGATTTTTTGAGAGCTGAGTGCTACGGCATGCTGTAGCACCCCTTTGCTGGGAGCCAGGAGCTACGGCACGCTGTGGCACGCTACGACGTAGCCAACCTGAGACATAGGTGCTGTGGTGCGCTGTAGTGCATCCTGGCTGAGAGCCATGCACAACAGTGCGCTGTAGCACTCGACAGTGATTTGCCTGTGCGAAAACTGAAACGTGTCTCATTTGGCACCCAAATACTCTTAATTTAGGGCACCTCAAGTGCAGTGCCGTATACCGATGGAAAGGCTTTCCAAGGCCTTTCCGTTGATATCAAAATTGACATGAAATGATTATTTTAACAATGCAAATAATGTATCTAAAGGTCTAGGTATACTAAAAATCCTATTTGCAAAGCTAATTTTCTATCTTAAAATTTACAACCTTATTGAGCTTTAATGGATT
Source organism: Gastrodia elata (assembly GCA_016760335.1). Lineage (NCBI taxonomy): Eukaryota > Viridiplantae > Streptophyta > Magnoliopsida > Asparagales > Orchidaceae > Gastrodia > Gastrodia elata. Next base: position 27,924,371 of record CM028670.1, on the reverse strand, counting down.
TCATATCCAACTATAGATTCTTAAGCAAGCAAAATAAGCATAGGAACAAAATGAAGTAGCCATTGGATCAAACCAATGGGGGTAAAGGAGGTACCTTAGACTTGCAAATGGAAGATTTCTCTAAGGATCCTTGGGAGCTTGAGAGCTTGAGAGTTCCTTCAGTAGCTTGAGAAAATGGAGAATGGGGTTGAAGAGGCTCTTTTAATGATGGAGGATAGCATGGCTTTTGGATGGGATGAGCTTGTGTTATCCCATCGTAGGCATGGGGACAAGGATATGACAGAAAATGGAGAGGGAAGGGAGGCTTTTTCTTGCGTGCACTGGAGAGAAGAGGGGAGTTGAATGTAGCAGGGGAGTGAAGGCTGCAGGTCCCAGCCAGAGGAAAAGAAGGAAGAGAATAAAAAAATGGTTTTTTTTAAAAAATAAGTAAATTAATTTTTAATTTCTAATTAACCCAAATTTTCTACTTTAAATTAGATGAATAAACGGGCTCCAAAAAATTCTAAAAATTCACCCATAGCTAATTTGGGAGTAAAGAACTCAACGACAAAGTCATATTTTTATTTGGATATCAATTTATTTATACTAATTTTCAAGATATTTAAAATATATTAAAATATTCGTGAAAATCCGTCGACTTCCAAATACTTTCAAACCATCACCCCTAGCTAATTTGGGGGTGACGAGCACAATGGCAAAGTCAGATTTCAAATTTGAGGTCAAAATAAATATCTCAAATTTCTAATTAATTTAGGTATTAAACTATTTTAAATATTGAATTGAGCTTTGAATTGCTCTAAAATTTTAGGGTTTGGTTCTAAAGACCAGATACGTTTAATGGAATAATAATTAGGATACGATTATGCTAAGAATTTGGCTAAATAACAACCTAGGGTTGTTACATATCAGTCGATCCTAACAAAGCTAATGAAATTCGAGAATGAACCCAACCTACTTCAGTGACTTGAATTTGCAGTTTCTTAGGTCTAGTTAGTTGCTGCTGCAAGATTGTAACAAATTTTCACAAAATTGCTGTCTATGGTGCCCCATACCCTTCGTGGTCATGCTAGCACTGAGATCAACATGATTATGATGAATATGATCACCGTGTGGCTACTCTCCCAACTATAGTCGAGTCAGATATGAACCCGACCTGCCTTAGCTGAAAGATTTGTCATTTAAACTGAGAGTTATGCATCAAAATATCAAAGAAATGAAAGCAAGTAAAAGAGTAACATTCATATCCATAGTACATAAGGGTAAAGACAGAAACTTAGCTCAATATGAAAATGTAAAAATAAAATACTTCAAGAATATTTAATTATTACAAACAGAATTTAAATGAAAAAAAACTCTTGTCCTCATAAGCAAAAAAAGAAACTAGCCAATCCTTAGCACCAGGGAGGTTTTCCTCCTGGCCAAGCTTCTCACATGAACCAAGCGCAATGAACAGCTCTGAATTTGACATTGTCGGTATCAAAATGTCAGGGCGTCAGCCAAGAAAAAGAAAAACTTACAGTTAGATAATTATCTAAGTATATTTTAGGCTAATTTTAAGAAGCTATATATTTTAAAGATATCACATTTTACTAAATCATTTTAAAGTGGTGCAACAAGCAATAAAAGAACATAATAGTTATAAAACAAAATATTTATAATTAAACAAAATAAAGTGCGTAAATTATATACCTCAATCAAAAGTTGCAACAAGGTTAGGCAAAAAATATATAATAATTGAAATTTGCTAAAAGTAAACTCATCATAACATATTTATGATCAAATAAATAGTACTAATTTACAAAATAATCAGACTGTACTAAAAAGTAAAGGCAAATTGAAACAAAACTAGCATCCTAGTATATGCAATTAACTATACTGAAATAACTATACATAAATGAATTGAAAGCGAGCAGAAAAATAGTAAATCATATGCATAATTGAAAATATACGACTTGGCTAAACAAAGCCACTGAACTGAAAGAGAGTACAAAATATATCACCCTAGCCAACCACAGAGCTAGGTTTAGTTAGACTTAAAGGATCAGGAAAGAGAGATGTGCCTATATTAGTGCTTCCATAATAGAAACTGGCCAAAACAGGGCCACTGTATAAAAAGTCCAACATGTATCATCCAAGCCCTAACATGGGTGGATCCGAGCCGAACTATAGAATCAAACATATATCATTCAAATCCCTAGCATGGGTGGATCTGAGTCAATCCTATCTCAAGAGAATTGGACTAAAGAGGCAGACTAACTAGGACACACTCTGCTAAATTGAGCACTAAAGAACTAAATGAACTAAATGTACTGATTCATAAATAAATGATGTTTATGCATTCAAAAGTGACATAGGATACATATTACATATCCCATGTTCAACTATTATGTCCAAGGTATAAAGCTCAAATTTAAGGTATGCAAAGCAATGAATCGAGCAAATAAGAGACTACTAAATGTATGTGATATCTATTATTGTCTAATTTAATTCGTTTGATCTAATCTGAGATAATACAAACTTATAATATTTAATATCCATCTATCCAGTACAATCTTAAATTTATGACCTTAAATTTAGCATTAGAACTAATTCATAATCAAAAGTGACAACTACAAATTTAAGTAACTAATCAATGACTTAACTGTTGTATTCTTAATAACTCAAACCCAAATCTTGATTATGCCAATCAAGATTAAGGATTATGGGATTTAAACTCCAAATTAGGGTTCAAACCTGAATCCAAGGTACCAATCTTCTAGGGATCTAATGGTCCACACTCACACTTACTTCTAAAAGTAAAGGTTCTTAGAAGCTGAAAGATTAAAGAAAGTATAATTCTGGCCAGTTCGGGGCACGGGACACCTCGGCCGGTCCGTCCGAGGGTCCATAAGGACCTCCCCGGCTCCCCCGACCCCCGGGTTACGCCTCCTTGAGCCCGGGAACCTCTGCCTCTTCCGTCCGAACCCGAAGCCGATGAACCGTCGAACTTCCAGATACTGTTTCTCCCTTGATTCAGCTCTAATAATTGCAAACTCAATTCGTAATGTTATTCCCGTCGTTCGATTAAGGATCCATCGGCTCCGATCTAGGCTAGCCCAACTGGATCGATCAGATTCACCGATGATTCACAGTCGAAACCGTTAGAGGTTTCGTCCCCGTAACCCTAGGACCTAGAGTTAAGTTTTGCCGGCGACTCCGGCCACCTCCGGCGATGGTCCGCCTGCCGACGTGTAAGCCTCGACGAGGGCTACCGACGGCCGTGCGGGCCGAGGTGGTCCGGCACCGGGAAGTTTGGCAAAAGCCGTGCCCTAGCCCAGCGCCCTCGGGACACCCCGCGAAGAGGGTGAAGTCCGGGTCGGGTCCGCGTAAGCACTGGTGGGGCTCGCAGCGCCACGTGGCACATTCAAGGAGTGCCATGTGTCAAGTGGGACCCACCACCGAAGACCGTGTCCCTTTGGCTTCGGCCGTGGGGCCACTGCGCCACATGGCAGCCGCTGGGCATGCCACATGTCACGTGGGGGCCGACTGCCCGAGCCCCGCGGCTCTTCGGCTTCGGCTATGGGGCTCACTATGCCACTTGGCAACCACTGGGTGCGCCACGTGCCATGTGGGCCCACTGCCCGAGCCCCGCGGCTCTTCGGCTTTCCCCGTGGGGCCCACAGTGCAACTTGGTAGCCACCGGGCATGCCACGTGTACCGTGGGGCCCACACGCAGAGCAGCGCCTGATCAGGCGCTGCCACGTGTATCAAGTGGGGCTCTATGTCAACTCAGACAGTAATTAAGCTAATTAATTATGTTAATCAATAATTAATTATAGTTAGCAGTTAATTAATTATAATTAGAGTTAATGACTTTTCAGTAGTAATCTTACAATTAATTAACTGTAATTATTAATTAGAAGATAATTAGACATATTTTAATATTAATTAATTATTAACATAGTTAGAATAATTAATTAATATTAAACAGTAAATCTATAGTTAATTATTCCTAATTAAATATTAACAGGTAATTAAGAGTAATTAGCCTATATTTAGCCTAATTACTTTTCAATAATAAAATAATAATATTATATATTTAGATTAATTAAATAATAGATTAATTAATACTTAATTAATAATTAGATCTTAATTAATTATAGATTAATTAGTGGATTAATAATTATAGAAAATATATATATCTTTAAAAATGAACAGTAAATTAATTCAATTTGAATAAATGAACAGTAAAATAATACAAATTATATTTTTAAATAGTAAAACTTAAAAATTTAATAACTTTTTGTAGGATGTTCCAAATATAGTCAATATAGGTCTCAAAATACTCAAAAAAATAAATAGAATCAAATGGCGTAATGTAAAAATTAATTTCGAGGTACGCATAATGAGGTAGCATTTTAGGACCTCTTGAGGACCCCATAACTTTTGAGCTAGTTGACCAAAATAGTCAGTATGGGTCTTAAAATACTTAGAAGATTGGCCCCATCACCATAGTAGTATTAGTTTTCCTATTTGGACATCAGGACAAAAAGTCAACTCTAAAATTCCTAGTTGCCTTTAGAGAAAATTGACCAAAATGCCCTAGAATTCAAATGACCATAATTTGGTCAAATCAACTCCAAATTCAAAAATTCAAGATGCTAACTAGCTCAGAATTTTGATGTCATCAATAAACTAAAATAATATTTAGGATCTGAACCTTAAAAATTTAGAAAATGACCAAAATACCTCTAACTTTAGTTAGGTCATAACTTGACCATTTGAGGTCCAAATTGGGTTTACTCCCTACCAACATACTCAGTATATTATAGGAAAGCTATAGAAACTAAGTTTGCTAAAATTGGACTTCAAACGAAAAAGTTCAGTTTTTGTCACCGTTGACCGACTCGAAATTACCAAATTGCCCCTCAAAATCAAAATGCCCGTAACTTAGTCAATTTACCTCATAATCAAGTGTTCTTAGACTCTATGGAATCCTTGAACAGTCACCAACAATAAATTGCATAAACATTTAGGGTGTAATAGAGTGAAAATTACTGAATTATCCTTAGGCCAAAAACCTTAATTTGAACCTGTAGGATCTGTTTCTTGTCCAATTTGAGTGTACTTACTGTTTATCTTCAAGTCAGATAGTAAGGAATTATTTGGGATCAAGAAACTCCAATTTGGACCCTTAACATAAAAGTTGACTTTTAGACCCTTTAAGTAGGGGCAAAATAGTCATTTTTCCCTAAGATTGGACTAAGTACTCTTAACCTCTAATTAACATTTCAAAACACTAAAACCAATGTTATAATTGTATTAGTGACATTTAAGTGAGTGACATCAACCATTAGGTCAGATTCCAGAATTTCCTAAGTCTTTAATACTATACCTTAAGGACCCTTCCTGAGACTAGGACTAGATCATAGGTTAGAGTTCATTTATTAGGTAAATGGGTTATCTAATGAGTGAAACCTTGGTTTTATTAGTTTTTAGACTTTTTTTTTATTTTACAATTTGTTTTGATTATTTTGTCTTTTTAACTTTAGTTTTAGGATAGGAGATTCATCCTATTAAGTCTGATTACTTAATAGGATTTGCCTTAACTAGTAGAGCACTTTTAGAACAAAACTTAGAACTTAGGTCTTATCCATTTTGGATTATGTGATTAAGCCCAATTCTCATGGTGTTTAATTCATAATCTATAGTTTAGAAGATCTTGATCAAGTCTTAGATAGAACGTCTAAATTCACCAAAATTAGGACGTATGATTTATTGATTTAAACTATAGTTGTCATTTGATTAAATTAGATTAGAACCTGATCAGTTCTAATCCTTTTAACTTATAAGGATGAGTTTCTAAGTTACACTCGATAGTAGGAAAATGATGATTTTGAACTTGTGTAACTTAGAATAGTTAGAAAGGATAAATTAGAAAATAAATGATATCACCATATTAGTAGAGTCTCTTGCTTACTTTGATATTTTGTTACTACGCATTCCTTGTATTTTTGTGCCTTAACTCCTTGAGCATATCATATAAGATCCTTGATGTATAAATAAAATGTTAGGAAAATATGGAGACTCCTTAGATTCTTTGTGAAAATATTTAAAGTGATTAATTAAAGGTAATAATTGTATGTGTTTGAGCTGCCTCTTAGTATTGTCTTCTGATTACCTAGTCTCCTTGTTGACACTAGGGGAAGACCTTATTTATATCTTCTGTTATTTCATTGTGTGCTGATTGCCTAGTCTCATATGACATTAGGGGTACACCATTGGTGCCTTAGCCGTACTGGTGCTAAGATCCTTCGATATTCGGTGGGCTATATTAGCTCTTTTTTGTATGGCAGTTGATACATGGAAATTTATATATATATGCAGTCATGATGTTTATTTACTTTTCAACATTTATATTCTATCAACTATTTCTTTGTTCTGCTTATATACATATTTTAGGATGTTAGAATTTTGGTGCTATTATATGTATCACTGTTGAGTTATGTTATTTAATTTGCATATATCTCTTGATCACTAGCATGTTTAGGATGTAGCATTTTCTTCCAGTACTTGTTTAGATATTTATATGCCTTACATTGTTTAGCTTGCATTTGAGGCATGTCTTAGCCTCTCTTTTGCTTAAGTTATAAATGATTGTTTATAGCTTTTCCTGCCTTTTTGTATTGCTAGTTGCTCCTATATTTTTATGGTTATTACTTAGAAATTGTAAAATGGTGATATTATAAAACACATAAAAACTTATCAGCCTAAAATGTACTTAGACAATTGTCTAACACAAGATTTTCTTTTTTTGTACTGGGGCCCTACATTGTGAAACCGACAATGGCAGGACTAGAACAGGTCGAGGTTACAGTACCTGAGGAGGAGCCTTACTTGGAGGAAGAGCAGTAGCTTGGACCTGAGGATATCTAGATGTTTATTTTACCTGTGAGGATGAGCGTATTTTCTCTTCTATTTACTTAAATATTAAATGTTATAATAATACAAGTACCCTTGACTATGTGTTTGGATTACTATGCCTTTTTATTATGAGTCATATTTTATTATATTTATATTGTGATGCTTGGATATTTCTTATTATAAATTGCTTCTGCACTCTGTATGAATTCTTATTAACTGACTGAATGTTTGATTCTATGCTTACTCCTTCCTTTATAAGGTGGATTATGAATTTCATCCTAATCCAATAATAAGTGAAGGATTAGCTAGAGTGACACACCACCCCTTAGCTTAATCTTGTGGATTAATGGGTGGGGCGCCACACTAACCCTAGAAGTTTGAAATCAATCGGAGCTCATTTGAGCATTTTGGTATTTTTGCCTATTTTTGGATTCTAAAAATTAGCTAAATTAATTTGATCTCCAAATTAAAATCTGAGTTCATTTTTGAATTTATCATACCTCAATTAGGTAAGGGTGAATTTTTGGGAATTTTTGGAGCTCATTTGGTCCTAAATTAGATTTAAAAATTATTAAAATTATTATTAATTAATTAGAGAATTTAAATTTAAATTAAATTTAATAATTAAAATAATCAAACGATAGGATTTACTATCGAGACCGCGACTGATCCGCTGTGGGGTCCCGACAGCAGCTAATGGGATTTAACCAATGGATGCATTAACACGCATCCTAGCGCATCCCATCCAACGGCAGGATCTCCTCCGTATTACGATTCAATCATAAGTGTCGGATCCATCATGCGCATTCGACGAGTATCGTTCGATCTGCTTAAGTAATCCATCAAAATAGTCCAGAACCAACAGTGGATCCATCAGATGACAAGCATAGGTCCGAGCACTGTGGATCATCTCCCTTGTCTCGCCTGTTCATGACTGGTCCCCCCCTGATAGTCAGATCCTCCCAGCCCTCGTGGACGTACAAGAAATGCCCCGATCTTCCTCTTCTACCCTTGATGCGACCTCTTACCGATAGTAGCCTCCCGGATTTTCCCTTGGCCGTTGAACCTAGCCCATTGCTTCAGCCCGAGCCATTTCCCAAAACCTGAGCTCTAACATCCACCCATAGTGCTCTTAATTCCTGTAAATACTCTTAGAGCATCACAGTGAGTCCCTCTGCTCACTTTGATCTCTTAATTGCCCAATCGAGTCCCCTGGAGTTCCCATCACTCTCGATGAATCCTGGCATCCCCGCAGCTGCATACCATTGATAAAGGGTCCGTCTGGTGTTCAAACTCTCTCTGAACCTACGCCTACTGCTTGGTGAGTTCAGAAGTCCCTCAGATCCTCTCTGTCTAGGTACAACTTCTTCCCAACTGAGCTGTGTGAGCTCAGTCCTCCAATCCAAGCATTAGGTTAGCTCTGTGATGTTATGGTTATTTTTCCTTAGATCTTAGGATGCTTGGGAATTAGTTAGGTTGGGCCTAGTTCAGTCATGATAGTGGGAATTCACTGTCTGGATGTAACTCAGTCCAGGCAAAGTGCTGGCACTTCCCTGGAATCCTGAGCCCGAATTCCTTCTAAATTTTATTGATCGAACGATCAAGCTAACCAGACCAAATGTGATTGTTCCTAGGGTTTGGGCTAGCTTAGCGTGATAGTTCCCATCATCTGGTTTTTGCCGAGAGTTCACAGTTGTGCTAGAGTAAGGACCTGATGATTCAGGGCACCCCAACCCTCGTGGCCATAGGGCTTCAATCCGCCTCACCACCAGGATGGTGTATGGATTGAGCTCTGGCCAAATGATTGTATCTGTGAGGATAATTTACTCCTCACAATAAACCCTAGATAATGTGTTTAGGGACAAACCTGTCAAATAGCCATCTGGCGATCCAGTGCATCCCAGAGAGGGCTTATTGGTGGGATCGATGCGTCTTGACTCTAGGAACGTGTAGCAATTAATTCGAGACGTCGGCATTGTTTGAGTATTGAGAATTATGGCACTGAAGTTTTCCTCGATCGGCTTATCGTGAAGGAGGTGCGGGGATGATGACACTAGCGCATTGGGCCGGGCCAGCCCAGGCCAACGTGGTGCGACAGTGCTAGCCCTGTCAGGCCCTGCTCTGACCCGCACGGTTTGAGTTTCAGGCCACACTAATTAATTTATTTAGGAAATATTTTCCTTCTATTATATCAATTATATTTGGATTTAATTTAAATAAACATTCAGACTAAATTACTTAAATAACTTTGGTTATATTTATCCAAATGGTATGATCCAATATACCATTTTGATCAAATAAATATAAGTAATAATAATATAAAATAAAATTCAAGATCTTATGGTTGGATTTAAATTAATTGACTAATATTTCTATGTTCTTATTTAATGCATATTTAATTCATTAAATGTCCAAAATTCTTGATTAAGGTCTCTGACTACTCGTGAGACTATGGAGAACCTATGTAGACCATTAAAAATAATTTAAGAACATTAAAATTTCTAATCACCTTTTAATTACCTTAATTTTGGGTTAGTAAATTAAGTCTTGGTTAAGCCTTTGATTTTGATGATTTAGGTTCCAATCACCTTTTAAATGGTAGTAGAGCCTATAAATGTATTTAGATCACCCTAATGTTCCTTAAGTTTCTTTAATCACCTTACTTGGCTTTAAAATGTGATTAGTGTTAATTAGGTTGGTTATGGTATCAAATCTTTAGTTAACTATTTCATTCACTTTATTAATAATCATTAAGTTCATTAAAACTGATTTGAATCAATTTGAATGTTTAAATCTTAAATTTCCAATATTTGTCTTTAAAAGGGTATTTTAGTCATTCTGACCAAAATATCATTTAATCATCCTTGAACCCTAAAATCTCAATGAAAAGATTCTAATTAATATATTAGTACCTGTCTGAAATCTTAGGCTTGATGAAATTAATCTAAGTGAAGAAATCTTGAAATTTCTTAATAAGATCTTAAGATCTTAAGAATAACATAAACCACCTCCTTTAAGGATTCATCTAAGTGCTTAGCACTCAAACTCTAGCTTAATTATTTTATTCAGATCATTCATAAACTACAAATTTGAAAGGAAATATTCATGTAACTCCTAAGTCTAGATTTTAGTTTAGATCTTAAGTGATCAAACCTTAGATCTTAGATCATCTGATTGAACTAGCTCATCTCATTTGGAATTCCCTACTTGATTTATTGTATAATTCTATTGAAACCTCCTTGTGGGTGTAGGGTTAATTTAATCTATAGAATTATGTGATTATTCTATGGATTAAATATAAATCTTAGATTCAAATTTTCTTAATTAATTATTTTATCTTATAATATCAGTAATGACCATTCACTAAGATCTTAGCTTCTAAATCCTTCATCTTATAAGATTATGTACCCTTAGATTATGGTTGAGGGCGAACCATAGAATTTTAGTAGATTTGAACCTTAGATTCAGGATTTGAACCCCAAGTATGGAGTTTATGTCTATAATCCTTAATCTTGATTTACATAATCAAGATTTAGGTAAAGTGAGTAAAATAATAATAATTAAGTCGTTAATTCATTTACTTTAATCTCTTATAGTCATCATTTGATTATGAATTAGATCTTTTTAAGTTCTAATGTTAACATTAAGGTCGTGAATCTGGGATTATACTTGATAGCTGGATATTGGAGATCATAAACTTGTATTCTTCTCAGAATAGTTAGATTACATTAATATTAGACAACAATAGATATCACATGAGTTTAGTTGAGTCTCTTGGTTACTTTGACTTTAGTCGCTCTTCACACCTTGTATAATGAGCATTCTTCCTTGGACATAATAGATGAACTCAGAATATTGATATTGTATCCTCTTCTACATCTTTTACTCCTCATATTCTCCCTATCTCTTATCCGTTTACTAATGAACTATTTAATAGCTTCTTAAGATTGAGACTTCCAATCCTTAATGGAAAACTTATTTTCCCCACAGATACTGAGACTCAGCATAAGACAACCAAAAAGAATCGAAAGCGCAAAGCTCACCAAGAGGGATCCAGCATATTAATGGAACCAATCCAAAAGTGCACTAAACCACATCTCTATGGAAAGTGTTATCATTTTAATAGAGGCTATTTTACATGTGGTCATCGGGGCCACGGATATCAAGAATGCTATGCTATCAAAATAATCTATGGGGTTATAATCAATCATTCTCATCAGAGCAAAGTATTCTATGACACCTCACCTAAAGATTTGGAATAAATGTCAATTCTAATATCACCACCACCTAAGAAAGAGTGTCCAGCTGATAGGGAGCAATTAGTTGCTCCTAAACCTCAAGAATACAATCATCTAGGAACAGAGGGATCTAATAACAATATTGTCCCAAGTACATATATTCAATTTCATCATTCTTTTCAGCCTTACAGTTTATTTTGACTTCATCCAAATTGTAATGATTTAATTATGATCATCATTTAAATTGAATCTTGCATATATGCCTAATCTTGTGTTCAATATATTTTATCCTTAATTTGACAATTGTTTCTTCCTTAGCTTAGTTAATCAAACCTTAAAGTCTTTTGGCAAAGTTATACTCTTGCGATACGTAGAAATAATTCTTCTTCAAAGAAGTAGATTATCCAATTTGGGTGAACAACTTCTATATCCTTATGTTAGATTGATTCAGATCTTAGGAATTATGGTTGAGTTAGTTATAATTTTGACCCTTAGAAGTAACCTAGAATTGTATCTTATCTTAAGTAATACACAATCCATTATTTAGATTATTTTGTTAACTCTTAAGATTCTAATATAGTGAGTCATCTTATGTAACTGAATGAAATAGACCTTTCTTTTTCATAAGGTTGAGTGCCCAAGTTGAATGATCACTCTCTTTGTCTAAATATCATTCTTTAAGCAAGTACGTTGGTACTTTCAGTTTAGTAGATTATGACCTAACTAGTATGCCTTCCCAATCCTTGGGTCTGGCATAGCACAGTGGTTGCTACGGTTGGTAAGTCTATCCAGGCCTGGTTGAGGTGGGTCCTAGGGTGGCGAGAAATAGATTTTGTGCTCATATGACTTTATTAGTCAGGATTGGATATGGGAGTACTAGTTGTGGGTGGATTTCTTTTCAGTAATTTTTAGTTTAGTATTTTTGCCTTAGCCTATCAAGCTAAGTGATTTTTAGTGCATACAATTCAGAGCTACTGTCTTAGCCCATTAGGCTAAGTGTTACTATGTTTACTTCTAGTTTGAGGGGTTGAGTAGCCAAGACAGCTTCCAATTTTGGATTTATTGTCTTACATTTTTTCTGCATTTTGGCACTATTTCGACTTATAATATTTACTGCATTTTCTAGATTTGCTTACATATAGGATGCTAATCTTACATACTACTTATACACTTATAAGGTGTTAGCTTTACTTGTTGTTTATACATACATAGGATGTTAGCTTGTTTTCAATTTTATAATGTTTTATACGTTCATTTATATTTATGTCAATTAGCATAGTTCTATATTGATCATAAGCGTGTGTCTAGGATGTATTTTCCTTATAGTAATTTGCTTTAGTCTTTTCTTACTTACCTGACCTTGTGCAGTTGTTATGGAGGAGGTATGTGCTTACTTCCTAGTTGTTTAAGTTATAAACTAATTATTTATAGCTTTACCTTATCCTTTCTTATACATTCTACTCCTACTTATATGCTTTTGCATTTAATGTTAATGGTGATATCTAATGAACATAATAAATTGATTACCCTAAATTGTACTTAGACATTTTATCTAATTAAGATTTTTCTTTTGTTGGTTCGGGCCCTATCATTATGAAACCGATAATGGTAGGTTCAGAGTTGTTTGGAGCAGTTGATCCAGTAGAAGGCTTTCCATTGGAGGAGGAGCGTGTACCTGAAGATCTTTAGACTTAGCTCATTTCATCCCTACATTATGAGGCTGAGTGTTATTTTCAGTTCTTATAAACTGCTTTAATGTAGTAATAATACAGGTTAAAACCTTATTTTCTGCACTTACTTACTCTGAGATATTGTATTTATATATGATGGATGGATGTTTGTATTTATGCTTCCGCACTCTATTCTTTTTGTATTTATATTTAGTGATGATTTAATTGCATAATAACAAAGTCTTTGATTATAATGGGTTAGTATTAGTCACTAACCTATCCATAAGCAAGGACCTTGTCATTTGGTGACTGCCTCATCGTAATCATGTTAACCTAAGGGTTAACAGGACCTCAGCGACAAGCGGGACACCATAGCTCCTAATGAAAAGACTTAGGGAAATTCTAAGAATTGATTAAATTTATTTCAATTTACTTAATTCGTTATTTTTATTTAATTAGGGAAGTTAAGAATAAATTTTAGGCAAGTAAGGCATATTATCCATACATAGAGCTTTTCAAGCCTAAATTAGGATGTTTGACAAATTACTTAAATTATAGGAATTAAGACTTATATTGATCATAAATTAGTTTTATTACTATTTTTAATAATTTAAAAGATATTTTAAGGGTTAAGAACACTTAACCTAAATTTTGAGCAAAATAACCATTTTGCCCCTACTTAAGGGTCCAAGAAGCTACTTTTTAATTTAGGGCTCCAAATTGGATTTACTTACTTCCAAATAATTCCTTACTGTCTAACATGAAGATAAACAGTAAGTACCCCAAATTTGGACAAGAATGAGTTATATAGGTTCAAACTAAGGAATTTAACTTATAAGGGCATTTTGGTAATTTTACTTAGTGAAATATAGAAATTTAGTTAGTTTATTGTTGTTTGCTATCCAAAGATTTCATAGAGTCCAAAAAATGGGATTCTGTTGTCTAATGATTAAGTTATAGGTGCTCTAAGTTTAAAGGCAAATGTGTTATTTTTAGGGTTAAGAGGGGTCAAAAACCTAACTTTTCCATTTGAGATCCAAATTTAGTAAACTCAGTGGCTATAACTTTCCTATATCACACTGAGTACTTTAACTAGGAGTAGACCCAAATTAGAGCTCATTTGGCCTAGTTATAACTTAATTAGGGTTATGGGTATTTTAGTTAGCCTAGAGTTTCTAGTGGTCAAAACCCAAATTTTATTTCAGTTTACTTTGGCACTGAATTTATAACCTAGTTAGCATCTTGAATTTCTTAATTTAGAGTCTAATTACCTAAGATATGGTCAAATAAATATCTAGGGTTTTAGGGGCAATTATGGATTAATTATCATCTAAGGCAAATTAAAATTCACATACACAATTATACAGTGCTTAATTTTACTTATACTAAGTTCAAATTTGATATATTTTGTCCCCACTTGGGTCCTTAAAATTCAAAACTATAAAGTTTTGGCCATTTCAGCCGATTTTGGACCAATTTGGACAGTTCTGGGCGCTACGACGCGCTGTAGCGCTTTCTGGCCGAAAGCTAGGTGCTACGGCGCGCTGTGGCACGCTATAGCGTGCTGCAGTGGATTTCGGCACTGTGGCACACTACAGCAGGGTTTGGCAATTTGGCACACTGAATCAGATTATAACTGACTCGACTCGAAGCTCAAGCACTGCGGCGGACCCGATTTCGAACCTTGGGCGCTGCGGCACCCACAACGGCCGACAGTGATTTCGCCTGTGCGAAAACTACAATGAGTCATCTTTAGGGCTCAAATACTCTCAACTTAGAGTACTTCATGTGCGATGCCATATACCGATGAAAAGGTATTTCCAAGACCTTTCCATCGATACCAAAATTGGCACAAAGCAATTATTTTATCTTTACAAACAATGGAGTTAAAAAACTAGGTGTACAAAAATTTGTATTTGCAGATTTACATCTCCATCCCTATCATTTGCAGATTTTAATGAGCTTCTACATCTTAAATACAGATTCATAAATATGCAACTAAGGTAATACAGATTCTTAGATATGCAAATGAGCATAAGAACAAAATGGAATAACCATTGGATTAACCAATGAAGGGAAAGGGGTGTACCTTGGACTAGCAAAATGGAAGTTCTATGTAGGGATCTTTGGGAACCCGAGAGCTTGAGGGGCTGAAGAACTTCTCTTTAATAGCTAGCACATCAAAAATAGGAAATAGGGGAGATCTTCAGTTGGGCAAATGGGGAAGAAGAGGAGTTGAATGTTCTTTTAAGGGGGAAGGAAGGCATGGTTTCCATTAATGAGCCTTCTTATCAGCATGGAGGGAAGGAGAGGGGCAAATATTCACTCAAATGCAAGGGATGGGGAGGAAGCTGCTGAGAAGGGAGGAAGGGACAGCATATGGATCAGCTAGGAAAAGAAGAGGGAAAAGGTAACACAGATTCTTAGATATGCAAATGAGCATAAGAACAAAATGGAATAACCATTGGATTAACCAATGAAGGGAAAGGGGTGTACCTTGGACTAGAAAAATGGAAGTTCTTTCTAGGGATCCTTGGGATTTAGAGAGGTTGAAGGGATCTTTAATAGCTAGCACATAATAAATAGGAAATAGGGGAGATCTTCAGTTGGGCAAATGGGAAAGAAGAGGAGTTGAAGGTTCTTTTAAGGGGGAAGGAAGGCATGGTTTCCATTAATGAGCCTTCCCATCAGCATGGATGGGAAGGAGAGGGGCAAAAATGCAAGGGATGGGGAGGAAGCTACTGAGAAGGGCGGAAGGGATAGCATAGGGATCAGCTAGGAAAAGAAGAGGGAAATGGAATTTTTGATTATTTTAATTTAAGTAATTATTCTTTAAAATAAAAAAAATTTAGATTTTATAAATGTACTCCAAAAAATCCCAAAAATTCACCCATAGCTAATTTGGTGGTGAGAAATACAACGGCAAAGTTGAATTTTGATTCCGACGATTTTTTAATTTTCCTACTTTTTCAAGGTATTTAATTACATTAAAATATTCGTGAAAATCCAACGACTTCCAAACACGTCCAAAATATCACCCATAGCTAATTTGGGGTGACGAGTGCAATGGTGAAGATGGATTTTGATTTTGATGTCAAATTAAATATCTCAATTTTCTAATTAATTAAATATTATTAAAATAATCCAAATATTAAATTCAGCTCTGAATTGCTCCAAATATTCGGGGATTGATTCTAATGACTAGATGAACTTAATAAAATAATAATTAGGATGTAATTAAGCTAAGTAACAGCCTAAGGTTATTACACCCCAATACCAACGGTAGTCAGAGATGCTCCTCACTACCGCTCCACATCACCTGGTCATTGCCATTAGTGGTCTGGTTCCACTCTAGATTAGGCTTTGGGAAGTTGATGACTTGGCTTGCCCTAAGAGCCATGGCACAACCTCCTCCAGCTTCCCATGACTATAAAAGCTTCCCTAATTCCCTTAGTATATTTCCTTGCACATCCTGAGATCGTTTGTGCTCCTCCTCATTCGCCCCTGGTCTCTCTACCCTTTTCTCATAAGTCCATGGGCGTCTGTAAACTTCAGCAAACTTCCTCAGCAATTCAGTGGGTTAAATTCAGTGTTCGAGCACCCAGTAGAGAGCCAAGGTCCTAACGAAGCTATCAAGATCATCCTCAGAGTCTAGAACTTATTAAATAATTAACAATTTCCTTTGAATCCCTTGGTGAAAGGTACACCCCTCTGAACCTTATCAATTTAGTTCCCCTAAGCTTGAAAGCTAGGTTTCATTTTGTATCATAGTTGAGCCAATTTGCCCATCCTATGGTTGGGTTTGAGCTAATTTCCCGAGAGTGCAATCACCAGAAAATTCGGCCAATCCCATCAGCCAAAGGCTCTTCTTAAGCTAGCTCAGTCCATCGCCGATATGGTTAGGCTCTACAATACCATAAAGTTGAGCCCATGCTGAGTAGACCCCAACAATTTGGCCCAGCCGTTGGGAATATGTCTATTTAAATCGCCCTAGGTCAGCGATGGTGTAGGCACCAAATGCCCCATCTGGCGTGGCCTGTGTTGAGCTAATTGAGCTCTCAAAGTAAACCCTAGCGGCCATCCTTTGAACGAGTAAGGTCCTGGTGGTTAGTGCCACCAGCCATGGAGCTAATAGTGCCAATCAATGTGTCTTACTGCTTCGAGTGTTTTGGCAAGTAGTACATCTTCTAAGGTGGTTCTTACTTGATTTTTTGAACACTAAATTAGCTTAAGAACATTACCATTAGTCTTAAAATAGTCTTAAGATCAAATCCTAAAGTTTTGGTGGAAATCAAAAGTTATTTGAGTGAGATAAGTATTTTGATCAATTTAATTAATTGGAAAATTAGATAATTATTTAGACCTCAAATTGAAAAATTGACTTCATTTTAGAGTTCATTCTCAAATTAGCTAAAGGTCAAATTTTGGAAATGTTTGAAGATCATTTAAGTGATATTTAGAATTTTTAAATTAACATTATTTATTAAATAATTAATTATAATTATTTAAATCTTCAAGTAGCCATTGGAAGGGATAGCGGGAGATTCATCATTCACTCGATCATGAGGAGCGATTGGACAACTCTGATCATATCAAAGCCCTCCGATCGAACATACAATGGAGAAAAAAGTTACCTCCTTAATCAAATTCTGTGTATCTTTTCAGGAAAAAAGCATATCCAAGGAATTCGAATTCATTGGTGAAACTTTCTAGATTTTTTCAAAGAAAATCGCTGTCGCGCGCTGCAGCGGGTCATTTTGCAAATTTAGGCACGATCACGCGCTGCAGCGGTTCAGTTTGTGAACCGCGGGTGCTATCGCGTGTTGCAGCAAAGCAGTTTGCGAATTGCTGGTGCAATCGTGCGCTGCAGTAGTTCAGTTTGCAAATACTAGCACCACAGCGCACTGCAGCGGGCCTCTTTGCGAAGAAATGGACGCGATTGCACGCTGCAACGGGCCTCTTTGCAAAACTGTGTCCGCCATAGCGCGCTGTAGCGGCCCGCCACAATTTTCTCTGGCAGAAGCATTTAATGCGGCTGGGACAAGACCTCCAACTAGCATTTTGTCTCCAGCCATCATTCCCTCTGTAGCTGCTATGTTTTTTAAATGGAAAAAAGGGTTTTAAGGTGATGTAATAGCTAAAATAAATGAAAGAATTGGTCACCTCATCCATCAAGTGATTTTTGCCATCATTGCTTAGATTTTTAAAGGAATGTGCTGGTTTTTAGATTTGAAGAATGAAGAGGTAGCCTTCATCTATAAATACCTCTTCTCTTGATTAGAGAAGGGTTCCAATTTTTGCCAATTCAACTAAGTAAGGAAGAGGGGCTGCATAGTGGAAGAGAAAAACTCCCCAAGGGTGGAAGAGCTCATTTTGCCCAGGAGAAGGAGAAGAAAGGCAGCACTAGCGACCTAAGAGAGGAACTTCAATCAAGGAGAAGAAGAGTCCGGAGAACCTCCAAGGAACGTTCCTAGTATCTTCTAAACCCTTATTTGGTAATTTCTTTTCTTAGTTGATATGAAAGGGTCTTTATCAATATATGTGTTCTTTTTCATCTCTTTTGTAATGGAGAGCTAAATCTCCCTTGGGGAGGGTTGGGGTAATCCCATATGTTTGATAGTTAATTTCATTTGTATGAACTTTTCCTCAAGCATTAATAAAAGTTATGAACTCAATGCCTTGCTCAAGAAATGCTTAATATTACTATAGTCTTGGTTATGAATTAAAGGAAAATGGACTAATGAACTCAAGAACTAAAGTGTCTTGTGCTCCATAGCTCACATTGGGTTTAATGCTAGATCTATGAGTGCATGAGAGCTTAGAACTAAATAAGAAAGTTCTTGAGCTCAGTGCCCCTTAATCTAAGCTCTACTAAAGTATTGATGCATGTGATGCTAAGACCCACTAATTGAGCCCCTTAGTTCAACATAATAGAGGGAGGGAAAGAAATAGTTGTGTGCTCATAAACAAGGTGACATAGTCATTGAGCTCAATATATTAAATCCCTCATTTTAATTATGTGCAATGCGAGTGACGCTCTTAGTGGAATCAATGCTTATAAGATCTTAAAAATTTAATAATCCTCATCTCCTTGATCAAGAGATAAAATAAAAATTACAAACCTAAAATCTTATAAGAATCTTTGTACCGAAATAGAACCAACTATGTGTTCATTTTATGCACAAAATTTGAACTTGTGAATCCTTGAGATAAAACTCATGGAAGAATAATGTGCACTTGATTTAAATCTGAGTAAATGAAAGATAAATGCTTGAGGAATCATCATGCATAAGTGACCTATCATGACATGTGGGATGAACCCAACTCTCCTCTTCCTTTTATCTGACTTATTTTCTACTTAGTGATTGTTATGCTTGATCTAGAACCAACTAAAACCAAATACTCATAGCTTAAACATTAGTGAGAATAGATACACCTTAGTAACAAAACATCCAATTCTCTGTGGTTCGATAAATCCTGGAAACTCACACTTTCCACTTATTACTTCAGACCATGTACACTTGCGTGCAAGCGCAGACATGTATTTACAATTTGTCAAGTTTTTGGCGCGTTACCGGGGAATTGAAATTTGTTACGTATTAAGGATAATCTATAAGTAACTAGTGATTTAAGTATTTCCTTGCATATACTTTTAGTTTTTGATTTTTGTAATTATAGGAACTAACAACTTATTTTTCTATTTCTTTTCTGTTTATTTTATTTTTGTTGAATTTCTGAACATTATTGCTAAATTTGTTCTTGATAGCCTAATTATTGTAGTGTATGAGTTAAAGAGTTTGTACGAATTATCTGTTTGACCCAGAAATTAAAAGAACTTACTTGCAGGCTAGGAGAGAACAAAACCTTTTGAACCAACAAGACGTTATGGATAACTATAATGAAAATCTAGGAGAGCCATTAGGAGAGCCTAGGGGAAGACCACTAAGAAATTATGCACTACCCACTGTTAGGGGAATCCCCGTTGCAATTGTAAGGCCTAATATAGAAGCCAATAATTTTGAGATCAAACCTTCCACTCTGAGTATGGTTTAAAATAATCAGTTTGGGGGATTGACCATTGAAGATCCGAACTCACATATTTCAACTTTCCTTAAAATATGTGACACCTTCAGATTTAACGGCGTCTCTGAAGACGCCGTTAAATTACGGCTTTTCTCATTTTCCTTGCGAGATAGAGCCAAGAGTTGGCTCAGTTCTCTTTCAAGTGATTCAATCTGGACATGGGATGATTTGGCTAAGAAGTTCTTAGCCAAATATTTCCCTCTGGCAAAAATCGCTCGGTTGAGAATTGAGATAACCAATTTCACTCAGTTGGAAGGCGAGACACTATATGACGGATGGGACCGATTTAAGAAATGCCTAAGGAGTTGCCCACATCGTGGGTTTCCCTTGTGGATGCAAGTGCAAACCTTGTACAATGGTTTGAACGCTCCTACAAGAACACTCATTGATGCAGCTGCCGGTGGCTCTATCAGTGGTAAAACCTAAGAGGAAGCTTATGACCTCTTGGAAGAAATGACAAAAAATGCATACCAATAGCCTCTCTATAGGTTGATCATCCTCATAAAAACAAATGTAACTCACTCGAAAATGCGCAACAAATCCTTGAACTCCAAAAACAAATCTCTCAACTCACTAAAAAACTGGAATGCCGGTATGTAAATTCTTGTCAGGAGGAATATGTTGAGTTAAGAAATGTCAATATAGTTATGAATCATGGAAGAAATAGAGAGAGATTGGAAAACTCGCTTATCGAATTTAGAACCTCCACAATCGAATTCATGAATAAAATTGATGCCACCTTAAACAGACATGAACACACTCTTCTAAGGCAAGAAGAGTCAGTAAAAAGAATAAAACTAAAGCTAAAAGAAATAATAAAACAATTAGAGCAACCTTTATTAGTGGGAGTCATTGATAATTATGATGAAGAGTCAGGGAACGCAATAACCTTAAGAAGTGGAAAAATTACTAGGCTGATTGTAAGAGAGGAAAATCATAAAAACATAGCACAAAATAGAGTGGATAAGGGGGAAGAAGAGGAAACAATCAGAAAAGAGAGAAATGATGTTCGAGATGAAGAAAGGGAAGAATCTAAAGATCAACTTAAGGCAATCCCTAATATACCATATCCTCAATGTATAGCCAGGGAGAAACTTGATGTCCAATACCACAAATTCTTGGAAACTCTTAAAACTCTTCATATAAATATCCCTTTTGCAGAATCTCTAGAACAAATGCCTAGTTATGCTAAATTTATGAAAGATATCCTCTCCAAGAAAAGAAAAATTGATCCTTCAGAAAAAAATTCCCATCAAGAAGAAAGATTCAGGGAGTTTCACTATCCATTGCACTATTGGAAGCCAGTCCTTCCAAAAGGCCCTCTATGATTTAGGTGTGTCCATTAATTTGATGCCTTTTTACATATTCAAGAAGTTAGAAATTGATCACTTAAAACCCACCTCTGTTCTCCTCCAATTCACTGATAGATCCGTTAAATATCCTTTAAGAATAGTGGGAAATGTGCTCATGAAGGTTGACAAATTCATCTTCCCTGCTAATTTCATCATCTTGGATATGGAAGATAAAAATAAAAAAAATCCTATTATCCTAGGTAGACCTTTCTTGGCCACCGGAAGAACCTTGATTGATGTAGATAAAGAGGAATTGAAGTTGCGATATGGGGAGGAGGAGATTAAGTTTCATGTGAATGATTCTATGAGACACCCATCTAAACCCAATGAGGATTGTTGGAAAATCAATTCAATAGAAGATGCGTGGGTAATGGGAGATGTGGATGAAGAAGGACTATTAGCAAGGGAGGAATATGAGGACCCCACGAACATGGATGTGATTGAGGAGTTGGTTAAGGAGAGAAAAATAATTCAGCCTTCTATAATCCTCCCTCTAGAATTATAATTGAAGCCTCTTCCCTCACATTTAAAATATACTTATCTAGGGGAAAAAGAATCTCTTCATGTAATAATCTCCTCCCTGTTAACCCAACATTAATAGAGTCTTCTACGTGAGGTTTTAAAAGAGCACAAGAGAGCAATCGATTGGAGTATAGCTAATTTGAAGGGGGTTAGTCCAACTCTTTGTATGCACCGAATCCTTTTGGAAGATAACTCCAACCCTTCAATTGAGCCCCAACGGAGATTAATTCCCAACATAAAAGAAGTAGTTCATAAGGAAATCATTAAACTCTTAGATGCTGAAATCATTTTTCTAATTTTTGATAGTCCTTGGGTAAGTCCTATACATGTGGTCCCCAAAAAGAGTGGGATGACAGTTGTTCTTAATGAAAATAATGAACTGATCCCCACCAGAACTGTGATCGGATGGAGAGTGTGTATTGAGTATAGGAGATTAAATAAAGCTATCCTTTTATTGACCAAATCCTTGATAGATTGGCAGGGAACCCCTATTTTTGTTTTCTTGATGGGTATTCAGTATATAATCAAATCCTTATTTTGCCTGAAGACCAAAATAAAACCACTTTCATCTGCCCCTTTGGGACATTTGCCTTTAGAAGAATGCCATTCGGATTATGCAATGCTCTAGCCACCTTTCAACGCTGTATGATGACTATTTTTTCTGACATGATTGGGGAATTTTTGGAAATCTTTATGGACGACTTCTCTGTCGTTGGGAGTTCTTTCAATCATTGCTTAACTAATTTAGGAAAAGTTTTGAAAAGATGTGAAGAATCAAATTTAATCTTGAATTGGGAAAAATGTCACTTCATGGTCAAGGAGGGTATTATTCTTGGGCACTTAATTTCAAGGAGAGGGATAGAAGTTGATAAGGCTAAGGTTGAGGTTATTAAAAAACTTCCCCCTCCCATCAATGTGAAATAAATTAGAAGCTTCCTTGGGCATGCAAGTTTTTATAGAAGATTTATCAAGGACTTCTCAAATCTAAGTATGCCACTCTATAGATTACTAGGGAAGGATGTCGAGTTCAACTTTGATGAGAATTACTTAAAAGGTTTCAATGTCATAAAACTGCTTTAATCTCTGCTCTAATAATTTTTACTCCAAATTGGGATTCACCTTTTGAAATTATGTGTGATGCGAGTGATCTTGTAGTTGGTGCTGTCCTTGGGTAGCGAAAGGAATAAACTTTCTATTCAATTTACTATGCTAGTAAGCTCCTAGATGATGCTCAAAGAAATTATGCTACCACAAAAAAGGAAATTATGTTGAGCGAAGGGGAGTAATATTAATATTAATATTTTTACTAAAATAAAATGAAAGATATTATTATTTTCATTTAATTATTTCATTTGCAGCTTTTACTTCATTATTAAGTTTTGACCCAATTTAATATATTTATATGAGATTTTGTGCTCAGAACTTAATATAAATGATCAGAAATCAATATCATGGGTTCATTTAGATTGATCTCAGATATGTACAGATAATATATTAGGCAAGAATAGACTGATATCGGGAGAAATAAGGAGATTGTACATAGCCTTTGAGAGAAAATGTGCAGTTAGTCAGGAACCCACATCTCAGATAGTTAGATAGATGTATCCAACTCATTGATTATTCTATAACTTTATCTAACAGAATACATATTATATAATACTATATTTTTTCTTAAAATAAGCATATACCTTAAATATATATATATATATCTTAAATATATATATTGCATTCATAATCGTGATAATTTTGCAAGCCTATTATACTTAAATATCACAATCTATTTGTATGTGCTTCTCATGCAGAATCATGCCGCTTAATATTATTCTAGGTTAAGTATTTAAGGTAAAGCTAAGGCATGATGGAGTAACTTAGATGTTGATTTTATTAAAGTTTTAAATTTTTGCTTGGTGTGTAATAGATTTTGTAAAACAGTTATTATCTTTGTAATGAATATATTTCATTTATTATTCTGGCATTTTTGAATATTGCAATAAATGTGGAAGTGTGTATTTTATATGCCTCTAGATACACTACTATACTAAACCTTGATATTATCCTAGGGAGTGAGCACCAAACATTGGATTAGCTATGCTAACCCAGCAAAGGGTCGCCACAAATATATCTAATTGTCCAAATCAGGAATTATGTTTCCTAACATGCAATTACTGTTTACAAAGCACATAAAACATAATTAACCAAATTAGAGGGTAATTAATGCAAATTAGTCATTTTCAGATCCAAAATAGATTAGCACAAAACTAAAAATTTAATAGCCTAAATTTCATGCAACTTGGAAATTAAGTTCTAAGGAATCATATAAATAATTAGAGATTATAAAAATGCAATTTTGTGAATTGCAAACCCTAATATTCACTAATCATGCAAATCAAGGATTAGGGCATAACTAACAAAATACAAATAAAAAAATTAACTTACTTAGCACATGTATTCTACAAGTTATAAGGAATCAAATAAAACTAAAATAATAAGATCTGGCTAAGTATACATACTAATTTTCACTAATCAAGCTACTGTCATAATTTGGCAAATTTAGATATTATATTCACAGAAACTAAAATATTTTTGTATATTCTTAATCCTTGCATGTTTTTGAACAAAATGGTATATAATTTCATATGGTTTGGATAAGTAATTAAATGTAATTTAAATAATATATTATGTATTTTTTCTAATTATATATCCATTAATTGAATTAATTTCCTTAAGGAAAATAATTTCAATATTCCATTTATATTTGTTAAACGGGCTCAGACTAATTAACAAAAGTGCGGGTTGGCTTGGCCTGATGACCCGGGACTATTGCACAGCTCGGGTCATGGGTCTGCCCAACCATCACAGTGCTTCGTCCCCAACCCCTCATCCCCAATATTAATGGAATTATGGTTAGGGTTCAGAGCCAATTGCAGAGTTCCTCGACCATGCCACGGCCCAAATTTGATCCCTACACGAATAGTGGACTGAAACACATTAACTGCACTACGAAGACCTCTATGAAAATGATGGAGTCTCTCCTGAACCTTACTCACCTGAGAACTCCATCGGGGAGTTAATGTGGGGATTAAATTCTCCCCACAGAGGCCATAATTCTGCCGGAACTTAATCCCGACACCTTCAGGGAGGTGATATGGATCAAACCCCTAAGGTGGCTGGGTTTGAGGTGCACCCAATCACTAGGTCTTTACTGGGACCCAGCTTCTAGAGCGGGTGTTAGCCTGATCAATCAGGGCTAACTCAAGCCTCAAGAATGATTGATATGGGTTCCACTAACCTAATTGAGTAATCACAGAGTGATTGGAAGCAACGCTGAGCCTACTCAACTCAGCATGATAAATGGGTACTTGGATTGATAGTTGCAGGATTGGATTGACCAACTGAGGAGGATTGAGGGTCTAACTGAGCTTCTAGAGGTAGCTAGGGGAATCAAACTTCAAGTGCACACCCTATGATTGCCAAGGATTAGAGCTGGGGATCACTGAGAAGCTACAGGAATCTGAGAATGCAGATTGGGGAAATTAGGAATTCAAGGAAAATCAGTAAGCAAACAACTCACTGAACAATCATAGAGGCTATTTATAGCTTCAGAGAATTACTCAGGTGAGGCTGGCGGGCTAGATCAACCCAAGAGCTCAGGTCATGGCCAAGCTCCCCATTCCTCAAATGGGAATTGCCAGATCACGGGGCCTGATCGGGGCATCTTGCCAATAGAGGGAATATTCTAACGGCTCTGTTGAGGTGGACGCGTGAGTGAGGGACAAAGTTAGAAGCTTGCATACCTGAGATCCTGCTTGTCGGGGATGCGAACGAGTGGGGATGAAGATCCACAGTGGTAGGTACTTTGGCAGTCATCTGATCGATCGATCAAAATTACGCAACAGGTCTGATCTTCTGGATCCTAATGGCTAGATCCAGAGTAATATGGGCTGTGGGATACGCAAGGTGGATCTAATGACTGATGGACTCTCATGCAAGATTAAATCTAGGTCGTGGCGTGTTTGAGAGTGATGGTTAGATGTGGGGTGGATCCTCTGTCGTGGGATCCGGGCTTTGCAGCGGATCTCCCGCGGTCTGCACAGCTTATCATGGATGGGTAAATCTATTGTGGTTTTAAAATGCAATAATGAAAATATGGGAACCATTTATGGAATTTTCTCATTTTTATTTAAATTTAATTATGGCTTAAATGACTTACAAAAATTTCTAAATTTTCACCCCTAGCTAATTTGGGGATGAGGAATTCAAAAATACAATCAGATTTTGGATTGGAGATCAAAATATTTTGGCTATTAATTAGGGTTCCTAATTTAGTAAAAATATCTATTTGACCTAATGAGGTCCGATTGACCCCAAATTTTTAAGGTTAGGTTCTAATGATTATGTGAATGCAATGGGATAAAAATTAGAGTGTGGTTAAGCTTATGCTATGCTTAGTAACAACTTAGGATTATTGCAACTGATCTCTCTACTCTTTTCTCATAAAGTTGATGGACATATGTGAGCTCCAGCAAACTTCCCCATCAATTTAGTGGGTTAAATTTGGTGTTTGAGCACCCAGTAGTGAGCTAAGATCCTTGCAAAACTATCGAGATCATCCTCAGAGTATAGAACCCATTCAATAGCCAACAATTTACCCTAAATCCCTTGGTGAAAGGTACACCCCTCTGAGCCTTTTCAGTTCAGTTCCCACTGAGATTGTAAGCTCATTTCCATGTATGAGCCAGATGCTAGAGCCCTTAGGGTGAAGCTAGGATTCTCTTTGAATCATAGTTGAGCCAATTTGCCCATCCCATGGTCGGTATTGAGCTAAATTATTAAGAGTGTGATTGCCATAAAATCAGGCCAATCAAATCAGCCAAAGGTTCTTCTCGAGCTAGTTCAGTCCATCGTCGATACGGTTAGGCTCCACAATATCGCAAAGTTGAGCCCATGCCGAGTAAGCCCCTAATAATTTGGCTCAACCGTCGAGAATAGGTCCATTTAAACCACCCTAGGTCAGCGATAGTGTAGGCACCAAATGCCTCTTCTAGCATGGCCTGTGTTGAGCTAATTGAACTTGCATAGAAAATCATAATGGCCATCCTTTAATCGAGTAAGGTCCCAGTGGTTAGTGCCGCCAGCCATGGAGCTAATAGTGCTAATCAATGTGTCTTGCGGCTCTGAGTGTTTTGGTAAGTAGTATGTTCTCTGAGGTGGTTGTTACTTGAATTTTTGAACACTTAATTAGCTCAAGAATCTCACTATTAGTCTTAAAATAGTCTTAATATCAAGTTCAAAAATTTTGGTGGAAATCAAAAGTTGTTTGAGTGAGATCAATATTTTGATCAATTTAATTAATTATAAATTTGAGATAATTATTTAGACCTCAAATTGAAAATATGACTTCAATTTAGAGTTCCTCATTCCTAAATTAGCTAAGAGTAAAATTTTGGGAATTTTTGGAAATAATTTTGGTGGTATTTAAAAATTTAAACTAACATTATTAATTAAATAATTAATTAT
Organism: Gastrodia elata; assembly: GCA_016760335.1. NCBI lineage: Eukaryota > Viridiplantae > Streptophyta > Magnoliopsida > Asparagales > Orchidaceae > Gastrodia > Gastrodia elata. The sequence goes on along the minus strand of CM028670.1, from coordinate 27,897,086 downwards.
AGTTATTTAAATATTCAAGTAGCCATTCGAAGAAGCGGCGGGCAATCTGTCATTCACTCGATCATGAGGAGCAATCGGAAAGCTTTGATCAAAATTTAGCCCTCCGATCGAACAGACGGCAGAGGTCAGTTCAGGCTATCTTCACAGGGACCAATCACTCGACATCTATACATGGCGTCAAACTACAGTTGCAGCTGCTTGTTCACCGTGCCAAGGTTTGGGTGGGCCACCTCCTTGTGTCCTTTTCACCGAGTAGCATTCATGAGCAGAAGCGTCGAGACCTAGCATCAACAAAACGAATGAGTTGAGCCAGTAAATTTGATGGAGCACATACTAGGTACTATCACTAAATCCCATTCAATACGCTATCATATCAACTCTAAATTATTTCTAATCACTATCAGTGTTCATGTTATGCTATAGGGAGTGTAATTATACTAATTTTACTCAGATTTGATAGTAAATAGAGAAGTTTAATTTTGGAGTTAAATCACATGATGATTTTTAGAATGTTGAGAGATTGCTATTAGTTGTGATCTTTAAACCCTATAGTAGAATAGTTTGAGCCTTTACATTTCAATTGTTCATCTTAACTGATTTTACTCAGATTTGATAGTAAGTAGACTAAATGAAGATGGATGAAAACTTATGGGATTTAAGTAAGTTAGCATATTGAGATGTTTAAAAGGAGAGGTCATGCATGGATGAACTGAGATTCATATAAGGTAGTTTATGAATTGATAAATGGATTTGATTAGTCAATGAATAACTAAAACATTTAGATAAGAATTATTATATTGGATTCTTTTGCTCAACTTATAGGAAACATTAGGTATTTTATTTGACAATGAGACTAACACCATAGTTTAGGGTTTACCTTGTTTATGTGAATTGCCTTTGATAACTAGACCTTAAAAGTTCCTTGAGGTAAATTGAACCCTAAAACTTAAGTTGAATTCTTAAATTAGGTTATTTCTTTTTAGGAACTTAGCTAGTGATTAAGTTATTAATTTTGAGGATGTTAACTTTATGATTATGATAGATATTCTTAAGTATTACATATGACTATAGATTTGTAAAACCTTATTTTTAAAAATATAAATCATATTTTTCCATTTATATGCAGTTATATATTTATCAATTGATTTAAGACCTATGTTTTAAGTCAATTGGGGGTTCAATTGACCCCAATCATTAAGCTAGATAATTAAAATTGGACAACAAAGGGAAATCACTTGCTTAATTAGATTCTTTGGCAAATTTCCTTGGTTGTTGCTATGCTTTGAAACCTTAACCAATTGATCATAATTTATTGCATAATAGTAACTATAACTAAATAAGGGGTTTCACTCAAGGTTGATTAGTCTATACAGTCATTGAGCTAGGGCTGGCTATGGAGTGATCAGGAGACTACACATGTCCTTAATGGGTAATGTGTGGTTATACAGAACACCTTGCTACAGATAGTTGGGTAAACATACCTAGCTCCTCTTTTTGTTCTTTATGAGCCCACATAACATAATTTAAGATTAACTAATAATAAAATTGCTTTAACACTGCTTTATAGTTTATTTATCCTTATTATAGTCTAGCTTTATTTCTTTTACTCTACTTACATATAGGTTGCTAGAAAATATTTATTTCAGCTCTTATATAAATTTTTATTACTTAACCTCTCTTTTGTTGAATATTCTAGTGAACTTAGCATGTTTACTTGATTTACTCTTACAGTCATTTACTTAAAGCTTTGTTTCCTTTACTATACTTGCTTTAATTATATTGTATTGCACTCCTTAATTTGCTAAATTTAAAATGTGATATCCTTAAATGAAATAGTTGGAAACCTTAAAACATGCATTGAATTTATAAGTCTAACAATTTATTTTCCTTTTATTAGTTATGTCTTACCATATTAAAAACTAAATATGATAGATCAAGAGCCTGGAGTGGAGCTAGTTGGTGAGCCAGGAGAGGAGTTGAAGATTCAGAAGTAGATTTAAAGATCCTTGGAGTTGTTTACTGTAGCGCCCCGCCCCGTCGCCGTGCGCAAAAGACAAGAGGTATGTGTACATCCTGCGGTGGAGTGGTGCGCTACTCGGGAGCACGGGTATACAAGCAAAACCCATCTTCCCAAATAGGCGGGTCTAAGACTGAGCCATACTGAAGGCTGCTGACTCGAGCCTAAGAGTAGGATTGAGAGCCAATACTTAAGATAAGAGTAGAATACATACCTTAAGTATTAGACTATCACGTATATTGGATTTAAAAAACAAGTAAGGATCCAATATACGTCGTTAACATATAAATATTTCTAGTATGCTGGTCACATCACAATACTAAGTATAGTAGTATAACAGAGTGCGGAAGCTAAAAGAAATACATTCGAAATACATTCATCCCAAGCAGTAGTAAACATTCATCTCAGAAAAAGAAAGCAAAAGATACATCCAGAATTTATTACAGACTGATTTAAATGCAAAAATATATATAAAGTCTACTATAGTACTGAAATAAAGCTGAGAGTAAAGGTAGATGTCTGATCTACTAAGGCTTCACATACTCCTCTTAGACCTCCTGTGTGTCCTCCTACCCTGTCTCTATAAGCTGCTCGGGATCTAGCAAATTGCTGGATCCCAAAAGTACCCGTGTTAGACAAGAAGTCTAACACATCGCAACTAACTATGCAGAAATAAAGTTAAATATAGGTAAAAAGTATAGTAAAGAAAAACTGTAGGAAAAACTGGGGAAAAGAACTAAGTAAGGAAAAATTGTAACAACTAAGTAAGTAAGACAGTAAAGGCTAAGTAAGTAAAACGGTCACACAAATGAAAACTGAAAGTAAAGGAAGTATCAAACACTCAGAAATCAAGATTAAAGAAATGTCGAATATTGTACTATATGTCACTGGAATGATGCACCCAAGTACGCCACACCACATATGCCACAGATATATCATTGAACTATCACTGAAAGACTATGAGTAGTATGGTCCAATGTAAGCATACACCTGATTGGGAATACATTATGGTGACACAGATACACCCCAAACTTCCCCAGTATGTGTATGTAACATTCCATAACTCATACTTCATCACTGATACTCATGCATTACTACTGAAATAATGCTTCAAGTCCATGCTCATGCTTATGCCCATGCTTCTATTCTCTATGAATAAAAATTCTAAAAATCCATGAAAGATTGGAATGCTGATAATGAATTCTAAGTCTCCACTGTGCAGAAGCCTGCTAAAAGGATTCTGACTTCTATCTAATAAATCAATAATTAGTTAAAGTTGCAGATTTAATTAAGGATTATTAGGTAGAATGATGAACACATACTGAGTGTCTTTGCAAGGAAGGTGATTCTCATTACTTAGTTTGATTAAGCTACCCTAACGAAGCGATCTTCGATAGGAGGCATCACCCGTTGGTAATTTGTATCTCAAACTAAGTTATTAAGGTGCCCTACTCACAATTTCACTTAGTGTCTCAAAGGAGGTAACTTCAATTTTTTAGTTTGGTTGAGCCAGACCTATTGAAGCGATCTTCTCTAGGAGGCATTGCCCGTTGGCAAATTGTATTTCAATCAAACTAAAGAATGAATATCCATTTAATACACTCTTAGGTTTGAATGATTTATTATAATGAAACTGTATTCGTCTAATCCCTCAGGTTAGCACCCGCTCATAAGTCCCTATTAGAGTAAATCAACCAATCCTGAATACTTTGGGAACCAGCAGTATGGGTATACTATACTATACCACCCAATGATCAAGGTTCAAACAAGTCTACTTAATAAAGTAAGGAATTTTCAAGACTATTAAGGCCTAAGCTAATGGGCAAGTCCTATACAGGGTTCCACTAAAAAAATGATCAAAGATCACTCAACATGGATTATACCACAAGGAGAAGTATCATTCTAATATCTTAAGTGGTTCCTACCACGAGGGTTTATGATCAATTTCTAAGGTTAATGGATCATCTAAGCTTATACCTCAATGATCCATATAAGTTCTCCTACCTCAAAGTATATGTAATTTAGGTCTTTTAAATATTTTAAGATGATCTTATGAAGAGATGCTTAAGATCTCCCATTCTAAATTCTAATTCTAAAATTTTAAGATTCTATTTCATAGTTAGGTTTAGAATGATCAGATCATATGATTAAGTCATCTAATCATAACTTAATCTAAGATTATGGGATTCAAATCAAGAATGTTTTTAAAGTTTTAGGTCACTTGTTCAATCAATATGATTTTATGGATCTTCTTATGCTAATGATCTTATTTAGGAGGAAATCTAGGATCTAAAGATTTGATTCAGATTAAGCAATCATATAGCTTTATCAATAACCTTATCATGTCTAATTCAAATGTTTAGGGTCAATATAAAATCAGATGTGTCATTGGAGAAATGCTAATTTAACTATCTTATAATCATATCACTTTAGTTATGGTTTTTAAGGGTTTGGACCTTAATTTAGTAGATTAGGGTTTGACCCCTATTCTTATTCAATTAAGATCATGTGTTTGATTTATGATCAATGTCAAATCAGTGAGTTAAGAGTGTGTTATTGGTGGCAATCTTCGACCTAGATCAAGTCTTAGAAGATTGATCAAAGTCTTAAGATTTCTTAAGATTAATTATGAGGGTTAAGTTCTCATTTCTTTGATTTGTTCAATTTACACATCATAAGTTTGCATAATTGATTTCAATACATCTAGCTTACTGTTATGTATCAAATTAATTAGAAATTTTCAAAAAAGAGAGAACACTTAGTGTTAATCAAACCCTAATTCAATCAAAAAGGGATTAGCACATAAGTTTAAATCCAACCATCAAAATTCCATATAACTTGGCATACAAGTTCTACATTACCATACAATCAATTAGAGACTAAGTTTGCTAAGATCCTATGATTACAGACCCTAATGTTCACTAATCATAGTTTAACAAAACTAGGGCATAATTTGAAATTCAGAGATCAGAAAAAAAATTCACTTAACACATGCATTCTACTCATCATAAGCAAACTAATGGCACTCTAAGCATACAATTTAGTTAGGAATAATTACTAAATCACCCTAATTAAGTTTGCTGTAATTAGGCAATAATGGAAAATCTAACCATCAGATATAAAATTTTATTTTATATTCAGATTCCTGATGATGTTCTGATCATTTTCATATATGATATTATAGGATTTTGACCAGTGGATTAAAAGTTATTCAATTAATACATTTTGTATTTTTGTTTAATCAAATTCCTATGATTTGAATAATTGAATTATTTTCCTTAAGGAAAATAATTCAAATTATTCAAATTTAATTATAACGGGCTCGGCCCATTAGTCGAACTGCGCGGGTCGACCGGGGCCCGAAGACCCGGGAGTGTCACACCGCACGGGTCACGGGCTGACCCGACCAGCACAGGGCTTCGTCCCCGCACCTTCGTCCCGATGGAGAGGGCTATTAAGGAAACCCTAATCATTAAATTCTGGCACAACCAGACCACGGTAGGCGTGGCAAAAGATCGCCACACCTTCACCATGACCAGGCGCACCGAACGAGACCCGAAGCCCTCTGTGAGACGGTCTGGATCAGTCAAACCTTACTCACCCGAGAGCTCCTCTAATGGAGCTACTTTGGGGAGGCAATTCTCCCCACAGAGGCCATGCAAGACCCTGGGCTCGATCCCTACACCATCAGGGAGGTGAGGCGGATCGAAGCCCTCTGGTCTGAGGGTCTAGATCGTCGGGTCCTTACTCGATTGAGACGATCCTTAAGGGACTTAGCTTGATCGATCGTATCGATCGATTGGGGCTAGCTTCGGTCTCAATTTCGATACTAGTGAGTTCGTTTTAACAAAATGCATGCAATCGAATCAAGTGGAGGAAGGTCAGAGCCTCATTGGCTCGAAACCTGCAACGGGGGTCCGTGGTTTTGCCGAGGGATTGTACACATCGAAGGGACAATGTCAGGCTTACTGAGCTTCCTTTGAGAGTTCCTGAACACCAGGAACTTCTCCTATCAGCGGTACGCACTCCGGGAACACATGGAGATCACCTACGCAAGCTCGGGAATTCAGTAATGGCGAAAGGGAAGACGATGGGAATTCGGTGCAATTGAGCAGCAAAAGGTTAGGGGAAGGTTGGATGTGGCTATTTATAGCCTCAGACGAGCTTAGGGAAGCTTTTGGAGGGCTGGTTCAGGCTAAAGATGACCCGAGAGGTCGGGCCATGGTTGAGCTCTCGAATTTCCAATTCGAGCTCGGCCAGGTCACGAGGCTTGATCGGGGCTCCAATCCATTACGGAAGGGATCCTAACGGCATGCTGAGGTGGACACGGGAGTGGGGGACCAAAAATGGCTGCCTGGAATCCGCCAGATTCCTTCTGTCGGGCGCGGCGAGTGGTAGACGAAGGTCCACAGTTACGGGACCTTCGGATGCCGTCTAATCTATTGATCAGATGGCGGAACGGCTCGGATCGCTCGGATCCTAACGGCCGATCGCGGGAGCGAACCAGGCCGTAGGATCTGTCGGGTAGATCCAATGGTTGATCCGCGGTTCCGCGGGATCGCATCTCGACCGTTGGATAAAAAGGCGGAACGGCTAGATGTGCGGGACTCCGCTGTCACATGGCCCTGGCTTCGCAGTGGATCGCCCGTGGTTCGCACAGCGGATCTCGACCATTTAATCGGGTATAAGGGGTAGATTTGCAAAATCAATTTGTTAGAAACCCTTTAATGCAATTAAACCATTTTAATTAAATGTGGATTATGTCCTAAATGGTTTCCAAATTGCACCAAGTTTTCTCCCTTAGTTAATTTGGGGGTGAGGAATTCAAAAATGCAATCAGAATTTAATTTTGAGATCAAAATATTTTGGGTCTAGGCTAGGGCATCTAGACTGATCAAACTATTATTTTGGATTTAGAGAAGTCCCATGGACTTCAAATTTTTAGGATGACCTTTATTTGAAGTTTTAAAGCAATTGAATAAAAAATAAGGGTTGGTTTAGGTTTTGGTTTAGCAGGGTAACAACCTAGGGTTGTTATATTTACTTTTGTTTTCATTTTAATGTGGATGAGAGAGTTTCCTTACATTTATTATTAAATGTTGTAAGCATAAAGTACATGAATTATATTATTTATTAAATCAGAGATGAATGTTTTTCTTTTATTTTTTAAATGAATATAATAGAATGAATATTTATTATTCTTATAAATGCATCTATATTTCCAATCTTATAGATCTTTGCTTTAGTTGTGCTTAATAGTGGATTATGGAATACTAATACAATATTAGTACTATAGTGGCACTAAGTATTTGGCTAGAACTTCTAATCTAACACTGGGTTGTCATAGCTGGTATCAAAGATGTTTAAAATAAGAGGAAGATAGATGCATAAGAAATTTCCATGATAATCACATCAGTAAAATATGGGAGAGATGAACATTAAAATAGTAGGGTAAGCTAGCAATGATTAATTAGGGTAATCACTAAAGGTAGGACTAATAAGGTTTAGTGATTTTGGACAGATGGCTGACATTGAGATTGATTTAAGTTGTTATACTAGACTATTCTACTTATATTGGGTTAGTGCACACTAACAGTACACCCAATTTGGAAGATCAAACTCTGGAGTATTCCCAACTGGATTACAGGTCATCAACGATATGCTCAAGTCTCCTAGATACAGAGGTAACAATCTAGTTCCATTAGCAAAAGAATGGTTATATAAGGTGATAGTCACCTTCTATGCTATTGGAGGTCTAGACTCTATTCAAATTTAAATACTAGATCAACTGCTTGAGGAAGTTGATGAGGACTGGTGGGGAACTGCATACACAGTGATGGTCAGGGAAGGCATGAGACGTCATCCTCCTCCTACTTTTATAGATTCTTACCTTCGTTTATATTCTAAATATTGCAACTAAATGTCCCTTTTTAATGATTAAGCAAACTTTAGTAATTCCTATTTATTTTAAAGTATTCAATAACTCAAAATGATTTGATTAATAGAAATATAATTTACATTTTTACTAAATTAGTATATTATTTCATTTTCTAGAATGAATCCCGATTCAAATCCTTCTTCTACTTCTATTAAAATAACAATAACGTCAAAATCCTGATCCACTGCTGATGAGATTAGAACACTGGTGGAGTTGCTAAAGGTTCTTGTAGAAACACAAAATCAAGCTGCATAAAGGTCTCTAAACCCACTTAACCCATAGGTCATTCAAGTCAACTCTACTATAATTCATGGACTAATTGTGGATGGATTCCTCCATGCATTCTTTCACTTAAATCCTGCAATATTTAATGAATTTGCCACCCAGATCGAGGCAGTCAACTGGCTGAGGATTGTGAGGAAAAACTTGCTAAGTATTAAGTACATGGATAGGGAAGAAGTTCATTTAACCATGCACCTTCTAACCAAGGAAGCTGAATTCTAGTGGGAGAGTGAACTAAACCCCGGTTTGTTGGACAAGTCATTGAAGATATTATATAGGAAGAATTTGAAGAGGCATTTAGTGTTACAATCCATAGTTATTACTTGAATTTGTGATTGTCAAATAAGCGTAAGAACCTCATCATTATTCTTAAAATAATCTCACAATTAAACTTTGAAGTTTTGGTGAAAATCAGAAGTCGTTTGAGAAAAATCAAAATTTGGATCAATTTAATTAATTTAAAAATTAAGATAATTATTTAAACCTCAAATCAAAAATCCGACATCATTTTTGAGTTCTTCACACCCAAATTAACTTGGGGTGAAGTTTTAAGAACTTTTGGAGATCATTTTATTAGCCATTGGAAGGAATGGTGGGAGATTCATCGTTCACTTGTCTTTGAGGCACGATTGGATGACTCTGATCAAATATGAGCTATCCGATGAAATAGACGACTCGAATCTGTCACGTTTGTCCTTATAAGGACCGATCCCTCGACATCCATATGGTGCATCAAACAGACGATGCAACCATCTGTTCACTGTGTCAAAGGCTCGGGTGAGCCACCTAATAGTGTCCATTTTGCAAAGTTATGTTAGAAAATGGAAGCTCTAAGGTTTAGCACTGATGGAACAAATGAACTAACAAGTTGACTGACCCATTTTTGTCGAATCTTAGGAACACATCATTTTTAGTTAATTTTGATGCTGATTCCTAATCAAGCAATTTGTTTCTTTATTATGATTGTAATATTAGGATAGGGTAGGATCAAGTTATGGAGATAGAATTTTGATCATCCCACTGTTCGGGCATGTGAACAGTCCCACATAGTAAAACCATAACCCCGTACTTCTCGAATGGCACTAGGATGATAGGACTAGAGTTAGATTACAAATCTATAGACATTTTAAAGGCCAAAATGAGAGTTTTTATTTGGTATAAGGTATGTTCTGAGAGGAGCTCGGAGCTCCAAGAAAATGGATGCCCTAGGTTTCTAGCTTTGGCGTCCAATGAAGAAGTGTATAGTGCTGGGGCGGGTCGATCAGACTCGACACTATACCTAGACAACACCCGCAGTTGACCTGCGTGCATGCTAGAGACTGCACTTGCTCGGAGGAGCTAAACGGTGGGGGCGTACGCACACATGGAGATGAACTGTGCCATTTATAATAAAAAATTATTATATTAATTCAAATCTTTAATATGCTCATAACTTTTTAACCAGTAGTCCAAATTTATCAATGTCATATCTCATTTTGCTCTTAAGAATGTGTAGAATGTTTGTTGACATTTAATTTGCAATTTGAATTATGCTTTCAAAAATCATATTTTGGTATTTTGAACACTTAGGTTAAAACCCTTACTTGCTCACTTCACCTCCAAATTGAACCTACTTACTTTCTAAGTTCATATTATATTATGGGGAGTATAATGACACTGATTTCATTCAAATTGGATAGCAAATAAGGAAAATAAAATTTGGAATCAAAGTTGTGTGATTTTTAATAAGTTGAAATTTTCATTAAGTTGTGAGCACTAAGACCCTAGAGTAGGGTAGTTTGAGTCTTATTTAGATCATACAATCATCTTAAGATAGGGAACAATGTTAATGATTAGGAGGATTTTCAAAATTTGGAGTAGAAAGATATTTGGGAAATTAGGTCAGAAAGAGTGCATACGTGAATTGTGAATTTCAGTTGTGATAAACTATGTATCAGTAGTAAATTGATTGCCAGACATGTAGACATTGATTATTCTGTTTAGTATGTTTTGGTTCTTCACTTGAGCACTTGGGAAGCTTAGGATAGTTCCTGGACTTTGGATTGTATCTTATTAGCTAACAAGTGCTTAACTTAGAAAGAAGTTTCCTGTTTGGTTCAGACCTTAGATCTTGAGGATGGTATCCTTAGGACTAAGATAAAGAGTCTTAAGAGTTAGTTATTATTATAAATTACTTTCAAAACTATAAAACCATACTTTTCTATATATATATATATATATATATATATTATACTCAAAAATTGATCTAAGACCTATGTCTTAAGTCAATTGGGAGTTCAATTGATCCAAATCAATACGGCATATAACTAAATGTTGATAACAAAGGGATTTTACTAGCTTATTTTACTTTAGCATTCCCATTGAATGCTTCCATGCTTTGAAGCCTTATCCAATTGATCAAAATTATTGTATAATAATAGTTATAACTAAATAAGAGTTTCACACAAGGTGGATTAGTTTGTACAGATATTTGAGCTAGGGCTAGCTATGGAGTGATCAGGAGACCACACATGCCCTTGATGGAGAATGTGTGGTTATACAGGAGACTCCATCTCAGATAGTTGGTGTAGTGCCCTGTCTCATCAGCACGTGCAACAGGGAGATTTAATGAATAGATACTTTAATAGTTGACGGTGGAATGATGTTTTACTTGGGAAAGATTTCTTAGCCTCCCCACATACTGCTACTGAAAATTCTACCAAAGGTAGAGCTAAAGACTAATCCTTAAGGCAAATAATATTTTTATCTTAAGTATTAGCTAGAAAACTTATACACATTAGATTTGGTAAAACAATAAGGATATTTCCAATGTATATGAGTATATTATTAAGACATTTGCTGTTGATCACATCACAATACTAGGTGTAAGTAAAGGAAAATAATTAAAGTGTGGAACCTATAGGCATTCAACCCAGACATTCTTCACAGAAATGAATAAAAGCAATCATCTCAAAAATGAAAGAAAAGAAAAATACATTCAAATTAATTATTATAAACCATTACTTCACAGCTAAAAGTAAGCTACACAAGTGAGTAAACGCTATCTTCTACTGCTCCTCCGGGTTCTCTTGAATCTTTTGGATAATCTTCATTGTTGGCTCTTCAAACTGCTCAGTATTTGACATAATGTCAGATCCACAATGCCGACACCCATCCAAAAAAAAGAAAGAAAAGAAAGACATCGTGTTAGATAATAAGTCTAACACATTCATTGCCTATAATATTACTGTCTTACATTTTGATAAATTTTTACTTAACATTAGATAAAATAGAAATCGTTGCAGAAAAATTGAAATAAACTGAAGCTAAAAATAAGTACTGAAAGCTGAAAGTAAAGGAAGACATGAATTGAAAGAAGGTGCTGAAACAAACCAACTGCAAAGACTGAAAACTAAATAAAATACTAAAATAGAGCCATGATGTATGTCAATGTAAATACATCTAAATATGCCACTGAAAATAATCTATTGTGTGAGATCAAGATCTAAAATAGAATTGCAGCTATTGCTTAAAAAAAATGAATGGGATCGGAAGGTACTTCCGGGCTTGAGCTGGACATGTGCTGCCATTCTGGTTCTTTCTCTAAATCAAGAGGTTGCTGAGCTGAAAGGCGAGGGCGTGATGAAGGCCATTGGAGGCCACCCTCCGGGTAGAAATTGTAGGATCTAGCGCAAGTAGAAGATAGAGACGAGAGTCAAATGGTTGTTCTGAAGGTGCTAGAAGGATACTAGAGGCAATTGAGAACAGAACCTACTAGGAAGTCTAAAGGTGTGGGGTCCCGTACTTTCCCGTGGCTACGCTAATACTGATATTAGCATAACTACGGGGAGTACAGTGCTCCACTTTTGTGGAAAATCCCCAACTCAAGTAGAGTCAAGTAGGACCCAACTCGCCTTAAGCCAAGGACTTGTCACCCGGTAGGAGAATAGTGATCATACATCAATACAAATCAAAGTGGCAGAAGCAAGAAACAATATAATATAACATCCACAGGCATAACATATAATATAAGAGTAAAAGAATAGTGACTCAGAGAAAATGCAGAAAGTAAATACATCCAGAATTTAATTATTACAAATTAAATTTAATAAAAATAAAGATCTCTCAATCTCACTGCAAAAAGAGAAAAACTTATCTAAGCAGCCGTAGGAAGATTCTCCTCCTGCATCAGCTCCGATCCTGCAGCATTGCCAACGAACAACTCTGAGTCTAACATGTGTCAGTATCACAAATGCCAGGGCCCCAGCCAACAAAAGAAAAAGGTTACAGTTAAATAATTGTCTAAGTACATTTTAGGCTATTTAAGTGAATAGAGTATATAAGATACCACACTTGAAGGTTTTAAATGTGCAAGAATTAAAAAGGTGCAATAGGCTACAAGAATAGGGTAGCTATAAACAAATCATTTATAGCTAATCAACATGTATGTAGAATAATATACAAAAACAACAACTAAATATGGTGAGGCTAAAAGCAAGAAAAAAATAACTACAACTACTAAAATAAATCTGATCCTAACATGCTTATGATCACATGGAGACATGCTGAGTATAATAAAAACACAAGTGCTGAAATAGACATATAATTCTAGCATCCTAAACATGCCAATATTTAATACTAATCAATAAGAGCGTATATACAAATATGCAGATTGACATGAAAAAGGCCACTGAGATATGTGGCAAAAGTAAACTAAGTACATATATGAGCATAATGTAAAGCCACTGAGACATGTGGCAAAGCAAGACAAGAATTAAAAGAAAGGCTACTAAAGCATGTGGCAAAGCAAAACAAACACTAACGACTGAACTAAAGTGATAGTAAGCTTAAGAAATAGTGCTGCCATAATAGAATAGGCCATGCAGGGCCTCTGAACTAAAGGTTCAACATGTATCCATCCTAGGCATCCGTAGAGCTAGGTCCGAGTTGAGCTTATAGAATAAGACATGTATCCATCCTAGACATTCGTCGAGCTAGATACGAGTTTATTCTATAACAAAACTAGAACTGAAGAGGCAAACTATGCTAGGACATACTCTATTAACTGAAAGTATTAAAAGAACTGAATGAATACTATGCTTTTCAAATACTAACTTAGAATGTATCTTCCATATCCTAAGTTTACCTATTATTGTAACAACCTGAGTTGTTACCATGGTTAATTAGGACTAACCTTAATTCTTAAACACAATTATAAGTGCTAATTATGTCAAATGGAGTCAACCTTTGAGACCTAGTCCAGATCAGGAGTCAAACGGATCGAATCATGATTTTTGGAAATCCAGAAATCCTAGAAATTGACCTATTTAAATTGACCTCCGATCGAAAAATAGACACCACCATTGCATTCCTTGCCCCAAATTAGCTTGGGGTGAAATTTTCATGTCAATCGGAAGTCGTCAAAATTTCGACGAATATTTTAATAATAAAAATATCCCGGAAATCGAGGTATCAAAATACTCGTCGGATCGAAAATCCGATTGCGCCATTAAATTCCTTGACCCCAAATTAGCTAGGAAAAACATGTTCAAAATTTTCTGGAAATTTTTCAAAAAAAAAAAAAAAAAAAAAGTAATATTTAATTAATTACTTGACGGCCGCCGTTAAGTAATTAACGAACCCATCAACTGTAGCTGACGGCGCCGTCTATCCAGACGGCGCCTTCGCAGCCGTTGGATCTGGCCCGGATCCTACGGCTATGGAGCCGTCGTCCTCGACGGCTCCGTCCCGCGCGACACGCGGCGCCCCGCCGCCCCGCCTGGCCAACCGGAGCCCTCCCTGGCCTCGGCGAGGTCGCCGGCAGGTCTATAAGACCCCGGCCGGCCTCTGGGCACGGAGTTCTTGCAAACCCGACCCCAGATCAAGCCAGAAGCCCCGAGCCCCGTTCCGCCGTCGAATCCGGTACTCCCCGATCCCCATCCTCCGTCCACCTTTCGTCGTCGCGTTGCAATAGAATTGTAGGTTAGGACTTAGATCGACGATCAACCGGACCTGATCGGCCTCGATCAGGTCCGGCTAGCCCAGATCAAGGCATGAAGCCTTGGGCCCGTCTTCCGCAGCCGCCGAAACCCTAGGAGCTAGGGTTTCGATTTGCCGGCGATCCCAGCCACCTCTGGCGAAGGTTCGCCCATCGGCATGTAGCCCTCGTCGAGGGCTACCGGTGGCCATGCGGGCCGAGGTGGTCCAGCGCCGGGAAGGCTGGCAAAAGCCGTGCCCTAGCCCGGCGCCCTCGGGCCGTCTCCGCGAGGAAGACGGAGTCCGGGTCGGGCCCGGTCGACCCGAGCCCGACCCGCCCGAGCCGGGCAGTGCCACGTGGCGCCTTCTACGCCTGCCACATGTCCAGTGGGACCCACCAGCCGAAGCCCGCGACGCTTCGACTTCGGCCGTGGGGCCCACCAGTGCCATGTGGCAGCTAGCCGGCACGCCACGTGTCACGTGGGGCCCCCAGCCTGAGCCCGCGTGGCGGTTTGACTCCCCAGTGGGGCCCACAGCGCCATGTGGCAGCCTCTGGGACCGCCACATCGCAAGTGGGACCCACTACCCGGTCAACCGCGGCGGTCCGGCTCCCCGTGGGGCCCACAGTGCCACGTGGCAGTCTCTGGTAGTGCCATGTGTCAGGTGGGCCCACTGCCCAGTCACCCGAGCTGAGTCAGCCCCTATGGGGCCCAAAGTGCCATGTGGCAGCCTATGGCAGTGCCACATGTCTAGTGGGCCCACTGTCTGATAATTTAATTAATAATTTAATTACTGTTAGTGTTAATTAATTACAGTTTAGCCTTAATTAATTACACTTAGTGGTTAATTAAATTAAGATTAGTACTAATTACTTTTGAACAGTAACCTTAATTAATTAAATAAAATTAGAGATTAATTAGGGTTAATTAAAAGGTTAATTAAACCCTAAATAATAATTAAGATAATTAATTACTAATGAACAATAAAGTATAATTAAATTTTTTTAAATAGATATTAATAGGTAATTAAGACTAATTAAATAGTGATTAGCACTAATTACTTTGTTATAATAAAATATTATTAAATATAATTTAATTAATTAAATAATAGATTAATTAATGTTAATTAGTAATTAAGCATAATTAATCACAGATTAATTAAGGATTGATAATTTCAGAAATTTTATATAAAAACTTTAGGAATGAACAGTAAAATAATACAATTTGAATAAATAAATAGTAAAATAATTCAAATTGTATTTTTGAATAGTAAATCTTAAAAGTTTAATAACTTTTTGTAGGATGATCCAAACATAGCCAATATAGGTCTTAAAATACTCAGAAAAATGTAAGGATTCAAATAACATAATGTAAAAGTTTATTTTGAGGTACATATAATGAGGTACCATTTTAGGACCTCTTTAGAGCCTCATAACTTTTTACCCGGTTATCGAAACATAGTCAATATGGGTCTTAAAATGCTCAGGAGAGCGGCCTCATCACCGTAGTAGTATTAGTTTTCTCATTCGAACATCAGGATGAAAAGTCAACCCTAGAACTTAGGGTTGACTTTAGTGAAAAATGACCAAAATGCCCCTAGACTTCAAACGATCATAACTTAGTCAAATCAACTCCAAATTGAAAAATTCAAGATGCTAACCAGTCTAGAATTTCAAGGTCATCAATTTAACAAAATAATATTTAGGATCTGAACCCTAGAAATTTAGATAAATGACCAAATTACCCGTAGCCTTATTTTAGTCATAACTTGACCATTTCTCGCCCAATTTAGCCGTACTTACTGTCTATCTTCAAGTTAGACAGTAAGGAACCAATTGAAAGTAAGGGAATTCAATTCTAACCCCTAAGTCAAAAGTTGACTTTTGACCCTTAAAGTAGGGGCAAAATGGTCATTTTTCCCTAAGATTGGATTAAGTGCCCCAATCCTTTAGATAACATTCCAGAACCCTAAACAAATATTATAATCTGCTTAATATCAATCAAGTGAGTAAAATCAATCCTTAAGTTAGATTCCAATAATCTCTGTTAAGTCTTAAGCACTACACCTTAAGAACCTTTCCTGAGACTAGGACTAAATCATAGGTTAGAGTTCATTCATTGGGTAAAATGGGTTACTCAATGGGTGAAATCTTGGTTTTAATAATTTCTAGACTTTCTTTTATTTTACAACTCATTCTGATTATTTTGTCTTTTAACTTTAGATTTAAGATAGGAGATTCATCCTATTAAGTTTGATTACTTAATAGGATTTGCCTTAACTAGTAGCTCACTTATATAATAAAACCTAGAACTTAGGTCTTATCTACTTTGGATTATGTGATTAAACCTAATTCTTATAGTGTTTAATCCATAATCTATAAGTTTAGAAGATCTTGATCAGATCTTAGTTAGAACATCTAAATTCGCAAAATTAGGACGTATGATTTATTGATTTAACCCGTAGTTGTCTAACTGATTGAACTAGATTAGAATCTGATTAGTTCTAGTCCTTTTTAACTTATAAGGATGAGTTTCTGAGTTACACTCGATAGTAGGAAAATAGTGATCCTAAACTTATGTAACTTGGAATAGTTAGATGGTTAAGTAGAAAACAAATGATATCACCATATTTAGTAGAGTCCCTTGCTTCTATTTGATATTTTGTTGCTTACGCATTCCTTGTATTTTCTGTGCCATATTTCTTTGAGCATATCATATAAGATATTTGGTGCATGAATAAACTGTTAGGAAAATATGGAGACTCCTTAGATTCATTGAGAAAATATTAAAATAATTAATGAGAAGATAATAATTTGATGTGTTTGAGCTTTCTCTCAGTGTTCTTTTGCTCATACCGATTGTTGCCCTAGCCGTATCATGCTAGGAACCGCCCTAGCCGTACTGGTGCTAGGATCTTTCGGGTATGTCTGTTGGTGACCTAACCATATCGTGCTAGGAACCGCCCTAGCCGTACTATTTTAGGGCCTTTTTTGTTGACTAATGTTGCCTTAGCCGTATCGTGCTAGGAACCGCCTTAGCCATAATGGTGCTAAGATCTTCAGCCCTATTTGGTGAGCTAGTGTAGCTCTTTTCTGTATGACAAATTGTACATGTATGGCTTTATATGCAGTTGTTATTATTTACTTTTCAGTATTCTATTCCATCAGCTATTTCTTTGTACTGCTTTTATATATACATATAGGATGTTAGAATCTTGCTGCTATTTATATGTACCACTGCTGAGTTATTTATTTTAATTGGCATGTTTTCTATTGATCACCAGCATGTTTAGGATGTAGAACTTTTCTTACAGCACATGACAGTTATGTATATTTATATTCCCTTCCTTGGTTAGTTTGTATGCGAGGCATGTCTCAGCCTCTTTCCTTTTTCTTTGCTTAAGTTATAAATGATGATTTATAGCTTCCCTGTTTCTTTGTATTGCTTGCTACTCCTTTCATATATATATATTGCTTAGATGTTGTCAAATGGTGATATTACTTAACACTTATAATAATTCATCAGCTTAAAATGTACTTAGATAATTGTCTAACCAGATTTTTCTTTTCTTTGGCTGGGGCCCTACATTGTGAAACCGAGCCTTACCTAGAGGAGGAACCCGTGGAAGAAGCTGCCGTCTAGTTCCCTTTTACTTCAAGTGAGGATGAGTGGTTTTCATTCAATTTAAACATTTTAAATTATGAAATAATACAAGTACTATTGGTTGTGTATTTGGATCATATGCTTATATATTATGAGTTCTATTTTTCCTATTTGTTTTGTGATACTTGGATGGTTTGCATTTCCTTAAATCACTTTCGCACTCTGTTTATTTACTTATACAGTGAATGTTAGTTTGATTCTGTGATAATCCTTCCCTAATCAGGTGGATTGTGGAGACTATCCTAATCCAATGATAAGTAAGGGGTTAGCCAGAGTGACACCCCACCCTTAACCTAATCCTTTGGCGGATTAAGGGTGCGGGGCGCCACAATTATGCTCAAGGAACAAGGCTCCATATTCAAGGTGTGCAGAGCAATCAAGTCAAAGTAAGCAAGAGAATCAATCTAGACTTATGTGATATCTATTATTGTCTACTTTATCCAAATCTAACTATTCTAAGAAGATACAAGTTTAGGATCTCCAATATCCAGCTATCAAGTAAGATCTCAGATTTACGACCTTAATGTTAACATTAGAGCTTGACAAGTTCTAATTCATAATCATATGATAACTGTAAGGAGTTAAAGTAACCAAATCAATGATTTAATTATTATTATTTTTCTCTCATAACCCAAGTCTTGATTTAGTAAGTCAAG
The DNA here is from genome assembly GCA_016760335.1 of Gastrodia elata. Taxonomy (NCBI): domain Eukaryota; kingdom Viridiplantae; phylum Streptophyta; class Magnoliopsida; order Asparagales; family Orchidaceae; genus Gastrodia; species Gastrodia elata. The sequence continues at coordinate 27,878,576 of CM028670.1, read as the reverse complement.
ACTCATGGATTCTGGATCCAAACCCCACTTAGTGTTCAAATCTTGAATCCAAGGTAGTATTCTAGTAAGGATCTAGGGTTCACACTTTAAAACTCAAATTAAAGATAAGGAATCTTATAAGCTGAAGGATTCAAAAGCTAGGATCTAAATGAAAGATTACTATACTGGTTATAAGATAAAATAATCAATAAGAACTAAGAAGCTAAGATCTATATTCAATCTTTTAGGATAATTACATTATCCTATGGATTTAATCAATCCTACACCCACATGGAAGGCTGTAAAGGAATTAAATAATAAATCACTTAAGGAATTATAAATGGAGGTATTCTAATTCAATTAGAAGATCTAAACTCTAAGATCTAAGATCTGATGTTTGATCACTTTAGACTTAAACTAAGATTTAGACTTAGGATTCTTACAAGAGTGTTTCCTTTAGAATTCAAGCTTATGGATCAACTTAATTAAGCTATTAACTAAAGATTTAGCACCTTAAGATATTGAGTTTTAGTTCTTAAGATAAGGTGGTTTTGAGTACTCTCAAGATCTTAAGATCTTAATAATAACTAACTTAAGATTTCCTTAGTTAACCACCATATTATTACATGAGATTTCAGAAAGATGCTAACAATCTAATCAGAAGTATTTTACTGAAATTATGAGACTTAAGGGGTGCTTAAACACATTTTGGCCAAAATGACCAAAATGCCCCCCCTTAAGGCTAAAAATGGGATTTTAAGATTTAAGTATCTAAACTGATCTGAATCTGTTTTAATGAGTTCCATATGGATTAATGAAGTGGGATAAACACTTATCTTAAGTTTTGGTGACCTAATTAGCTTAATTAACCTTAAGCACATTAAGAGGCCAATTAAGGTGGTTAGTGAGATTAGGGCATCCTAGGGTAATCCAATTGCATTGCAGGCTCTATTATCTTTAATAAGGCATTAGGAATTAGATCCATCAAAATCAGAGGGCTAATCATGATTAAATTTACTAATCCCTAATTAGGGCAATTAGGAGATGATTAATAAAATTAGGGTTCCTAAATTACTTTTAATGGCTTATAGAGGTTCCTTATGGTCTCATGAGCAATCAAAGACTTTAATCAATATGTTTGGGTATTTATTGAATTTAATATGATTTAAATAAGAACAGAAAAGGATTGGACAATTATTTAAAATCTAACCATTAGATCTTTGATTTTATTTTATATTTAGGTTCCTTATATTTTTCTTATTAAAATGATATATTGGATCATACCATTTGGATAAATATATGTAATGTTATTTAAATAATTTAATCTATATTTTTATTTAAATTAAAATCATAAGTTTAATTTATGAAGTAATTTCCTTAAGGAAGTTAATTCAGAAATCCTTTTAGTATCTGTCAGCCCAAAATTAAAAGGCGCGGGTCACGGGTCGGCCCGACCCATGACTTCATCTTCCTCCTCCTGACTGGCTCCATCCCAACCAATCCTCAGTGTCAAATACTTGATACCTAGAGGATGGAAGTGGCTCAACTCAATCCCTACACGTTTCTTAAGTCGCAACGCATCGATTCCACCACTAAGCACCCTCTGGAATACGCCAAAATGCCGGATGGCTACTCGACGGATTCAGCCCTACTCACAACATCTAGGGTTTACTGTGAGGAGGAAATTCTCCTCATAGAGGCAATCATTTGGCGAAAGCTCGATCCCTACACTATCCTGGTGGTGAGGCGGATCGAAGCCCTCTGGCCACGAGCTTTGGGATGCCCTAGATTGTTAGATCCTTACTCGAGCTCAACTACGGGCTCGCAGTACAAACCAGACCATCGATCGATCAGGGTAGGCTAGCCCAGACCCTAAGGAAAATCACATTGGGTCTGGTTAGCGTACCTTATCAATCCATGATTGCTTTGAGATGGATTGGGGCTCTGAATGTCAGAGGAGTGTCGGCACTCCATCCGAGTAGAGCTTGATCCCGATAGTGGATTCCCACTATTGGCATTGAGCTAGACTTAATGCCACCGATCCCTAAGCATCCTAAGGTTTAGGGAAGGGTCTTCTAAGCATCACATAGCTATCCTAGCATTTGAATTAAAGAACTGAGCTTACACAGCTCAGTCGGGTAGAGGTGGTACCTGAAGTTCGATGGCTGGCTGCGACTGAGATGAAAGAGAAAGATCTTAGTACTCCAGACAATTGCAGAAGCTTACTGGGGGTCTGAACGCTAGAGGCACACCCACTATCAGTGGTACGCTGTAGGTCCAGACACCGGGATCACCAAAAGCTTCAAGGCAAGCAGTGGGGAATTGAGGGGATCACTGTGAGCAAAGGGTCCCACTGTGATTCCTGGGAGGTATTTATAGGCTCTAGGGAGGTTTAGGTCAAAATCCATGGCCTTAGGCTTGGGCCGAGGGGTCTCTCTCCCTCTTCCACAATTGGGAAGGTCCAAGCCTCCAGGACACCCTACTAAGCTCAGCCATAATTGGAAGGGTCCTAATGGCCTAGAGGACAAGGTAGGAGGGAGTGGGGGATAGTGCTGGCATGGCATGGTACGAACAAATTTTCTTGTCGGGCTTGTGATCGAGCGAATATGACGATCCACAGTGGCGGGGTCCGTCTTCGTCGTCTGATCGCGGGACCGTGGGGAATCGACGGTCTTATGCAGCTCTCGATTAACAGAACCGCAGAGTGGATCTCGTGCATCAGATGGAAGATGCCGATCGAGTGGCAGAGATCTAATCCCGGTGCGCGATAGTGCGTGCCGTTGGATTAAATGTGCTGAGATATGTGCTAACGCCTTAAGTGGCTCAAACCTATGCACCGCTGTTGGGACCCCCGCAGCGAATCTGTCGTGGTCCCAACAGCAAATCCGAAGAACCATAAAAATTTTATTTATATAATTAATTTAATTAATAATAATCAATTTAATTAATAATAATCAATTTAATAATTAATTAAATTTTAATTAATTACAAAATCCATTTTAGTCTTAAATGGGCTCCAAAAATTCTCAAAAATTCACCATTAGCTAATTAGGGCATGAGGAATTCAAAAATGAAATCAGATTTTTAATTTGGAAATCAATTTAATATAGGTATTTTTCAGGGTTCAAAAATCGGCAAAAATACCAAAATTCTCAATTGAGCTCCGATTGATTCCAAACTTCTAGGGTCAGGTTTAAATGACCCATTGAGTCTAATGGAATCAAAATCAAAGCTTGGTTTAGCTTAATTAATCTGAACTTAGCTAAGATAACAACTAGGGTTGTTATAAAAGGACTTAGTTATGTCAACCAATTAGGAAAGTAGAGTCATGCCTATTACCTAAGAGAGCCCGTCAATGGCTGGGAGATAGTCATTCCTCGGGACAATGACGCGGGATCGCTCGCAGCTCTAGAAGGGGGGATCTTGAATTAAGGGATCAATTTGCATTAACTGAGAAGGCTAGGGCGGTGGATAGGCAATTTGTATGCAGCTTCAGTCGTGTCCTCTCACGAGCGCCACACGCAGAGCTCCCGAGGATGCTGGATTCGGGCCGTTTGATCGGGACGACCCGATCGGCCAGCTCGGATCGAGTTGATATGACGGGCTCTACCCGAATGCGAAAGACGGACCCACCAAATGGAATTAAATAAACAATAATTTAATTATGGTATACTAAAATTCATCTTTAAAATTGAACTATTAAATGGGCTCCGTAAAATCCTAAAATTTTACCCATAGCTAATTCGAGGGTGTGGAATGCAATGGCGAAGTCTGATTTTGGTTTCGAGGTAATTGTAATTATTCTATTTTTCAGGTGATTTTAAATATATTAAAATATTTTGGGAAAATCCAATGACTTACAAATACTTCCAAGACATCACCTCTAATTAATTTGGTGGTGATGAGCACAATGATGAAGTTAGATTTTTGATATAAGGTCAAATAATTATTTTATTTTCCCAATTATTCAGATTTTTAAGAATTTGGGTTTGGTCTAACTGTCTCTTAATTTGGACTAAAACTTCATAGTTTGCTCCTAATGACCTATTAAGACTACTAAAATGAAAATTAAAACTTAGTTTAGTCCAAATTAAGAAGGGTAATAACTTTGGATTGTTACAGTTGGGTAGATGACAGACTGTAAATACACGTCAGCGCTCACACACAAGTGTACGTGGTCTGAAGTAATAAGTGGAAAATGTTAATTTTTGGGAATTTATCGATCCTCAGAGAATTGGTTGATTTGGCACTAAGGTGTATCTATTCTCACTAATGTTTAAGCTACAATGTATTTGGATGAGTTGGTCTAAAAATTAGGAGAATAATCACTAAGCGAAAAGAGCAAGAAGAGAGAAAGAGGAGAGTCGGGACCATCCCACATGCCATGATATAAAAATTATGTATATTAACTTCTCAAGCTTTATCATTCATTTTAATTAAAATCAAGTGCACATTGGTTTCTTTGAGTTTAACTCAAGGTCTTACAAGTTCAAATCTCGTGCACAAAATGAACTCACATTCAGTTCTACTTCGGCACAAAGATTCTTGTAATATTCTTTGGATTTAAATTTTAATCTTATTCTCTTGATCAAGGAGTACTTGATTATTAAATCTTAGGATCTTACAAGTATTGATTTCCATTATGAGCATCACTCGCATCTCACATAGTTGAGATGAGGGATTCATATGTTGGGCTCAAAGACTATGTCACTTAGTTCATGAGCACTCAACACTCCCTTCCTCTACCTCAATTATGTTGAGCTAAGGAGCTCATTTAGTGGGTCTTAACATCACTTGCATCAACACTTTGGTTGAGATAGATTGAGGTGCATTGAGCTCAAGAAATTTGTCACATAGTTCCAAGCTTTCATGCACTCAAAACCTAGCATCCAACCTAAGGTGAGCTAAGGAGCACAAGACGATTAGTTGAACCTTTTTTATTCTTTACTCTTATTCCACATTCAAGACTAAATTAGATGAAATATTTCTTAGCAAGACATTAAGATCACAAAATAAATTATGCTTGAGCAAAAATATTTATACATGAATATTACATCATGCACATGGGACTTCACCCCAACCCTCCACGAGGGAGTTTAGATACTCATTACAAAAGAAAAGAAGAAAAACACATACATGGATACATGATCAACTAAAAAGAAAATACAAGAATAGAGTTTAGAAGATACTAGGAACGCTCCATTGGAAGTTCTCCGGAATCATTCTTCTCCTTCTCAATGTTCCCTTCTTAGGTCGCTAGTGCTGCCTTCTTCCTTCTCCTCTAAAGCAAGAGCTTGTTTTGCCACCCTTGGGGAGTTCTTCTCTTCCTTGGCAATCCTCCTTACTTAGTAGATTTTTGGCTAAAATTATGAAACCTCCTCAAGTTCAGAGGAGGGGTATTTATAGGAGAGGGGATGCCTTCTTCTTCTTCATTTCAAAACCAGTATTTCCATTTAAAATTTTGAACTCATGATGGCAAAATCCTCCATTGATGGTGAGGTGACAAATATCTTCATTTGTTTACCCAAAACATCACCTCAAGACCTTCATTTTCAAATAAAATGTTGCAGCTACAGGGAATGATGATTGGGGATAAAGTGCAGGATAGAGGTCATATCCCCAGACGCATTAAATGTTGTTTGAAAAAAAATTGCGGCAGGCCGCTGCAGCGCGCTACCGCGTTTGAGCTTTGGAAGATATCCCGCTGCAGCGTGCTGCAGTGGGTCATTTTGCAAATCTACTGTTCAATTTACTTCACTTTTCATTTTTTAAAGTAAAAATAATTCTGCTGCAGACTACTGCAGCGCGCGATCGTGCGCTGTAGCGGCTCGTTTTGCAAGAAAAAAACACTGTTCAATTAATCAATTTCCCTGCTCTATAAAGTTGGAAATATTTCCGCTGCAGCGCGCGACCGCGCGCTGTAGCGGCTCATTTTGCAAAAAACACTGTTCAATTAGTTGAGCCCTCCTATATATGTAGTTTAAATAATTCCGTTGCAGACCGCTGCAGCGCATGACCGCCTGCTGTAGCGGCTCATTTTGTAAAAAAAACATTGTTCAATTAGTTGAGCCCCTATTTATAAAGTTTAAATAATTCCGCTGCAGCGCACTGTAGCGGATTTCCTTTAATAAATTTTAAATATTTCCAGAAATGCCTCATAACTCCTTTGGATGTCATTTCCCTGAAAAAGATAAAAAATATTGATTTAGGAGCAGCTTAAGAGATCTTAAGTGAATAAAATATCCCTTTATTTTAGATCTAATTTATGGATTCGTCACACCCCACACTTAAATTATTGCTCGTCCTCGAGTAAGCTCAAAATGGTATTTTTTCTGCTTTGTAAGGATTGAAATCACAACAATGTAATTAGAAATGTATAAGTCAAGATGTGGGCATGGCAAAAAATGAAATGAAAATTTTAGCAATATTAATGTTTTTAATTGTGGCATTAAGGTGGTTTAATTAATAAATTTCCAAATGTTTGAATTTTTAATGCTTGATATTAGGTGATGGGTACAATTCATTATGAACTCTAGACTATAGAAGTGGTCAAAGATTCCAAGAGTTGTGCTATATGTGCTCCTTCTTATGAGTCACAGAGATGAAAAGTTTAAAGGAGAGGTATTTTTCTTCATCATTTCATATTTTGTTCATTTAGGAGAGATATTTTTTATCATCCCGTTTTCATTAATATTTTGTTCTTTTCATCTTTAGGGAGTGACATATTTCTTCATCCCTAATATACATCTTTGTGATCATGAAGTCCTACGGAAGCCTAGCACACTCTTTTTAGAATACGTACCATATCGTTTAGTCTAAGTCCTATGCCTTCCCCCACACATAGCTCAAGCATTTATTTAAATTTTTGGAGATTAGATTATCCTCCATTCATTCCTCAATTAAGGGGATGATATTGCTTATGATGCATTTAATCATTTTTGTTAAGCATTCTCTTACTTATATCAAATTTGATTTTTACATTTTAATGATTTTCATTTCTTTTGAGAAATTCAGAAAATATATGTCATTTAAGAATACCTTAAAAATGAGGGGATAAGAAAAATTCATGAATGAAAATCTCAAAATAAAAACATACTAAAAATTAAGATACAAAAGAAAAAAGAAAAATTGAAAGAAAAGAACAAATACAACCTATTTAGTTATTGGGTTACCTCCCAATAAGCGCTGGTTTTAGTGTCTTAGCCTGACACAAGAAAGATCTTATGTGATTCCTTCATTAGGAAGGTCCTGAAAGGTCCATCCGCCCTTCTCTTGAAAGACTCCTTCCTCCAAGTATAACTTCAGACGATTTTAATTCACCTTAAAAGTACTATTATTGGAGGCAACCTCGACAGCTCCATGAGGAAAAACGTTTGTGATGGTAAATGGTCCTGTCCAACGTGATTTTAGTTTTCTAGGAAAAAGTCTTAATCTAGAGTTAAAAAGAAATACCTTCATTCCTGGTTGGAGGTGCTTAGGTTTAATTAGCTTATCATACCATTTTTTTGTTTTTTCTTTATACAACTTGGCACTCTCATAGGCGTTTAACCTAAATTCATCCAGTTCATTTAGTTGCAGCAGTGTTTGCGCCCCTGCCTTTTGGTGATCAAAATTTAATTTCTTTATTGCCCAAAAAGCACGGTGCTCAAGTTCCACCGGAAGGTGGCATGCTTTTCTATAAACGAGCTTATACGGGGACATTCCTAGAGGGGTCTTGAAGGCAGTTCCATAAGCCCAAAGGGCATCTTGAAGTTTTGAAGTCCAGTCCTTTCTATTTTGGTTCACAATTTTTTCTAAAATTTATTTAAGTTCTCTATTGGAGAATTCAACTTGCCCACTGGTTTGAGGGTGGTAGGGAGTACCCACCTTGTGTCTCACCCCATAGATTTTTAATATATTCTCTAACAACCTATTGCAGAAGTGTTTTCCCCCATCACTGATCAAGAAACTGGGTGTCCCAAATCTAGCTAGTACGTGTTCCTTGAGAAATTTGATCACAATTTTAGCGTCATTGTTGACACATGCCACAGCTTCAACCCATTTTGAAACATATCTAACTGCCACAAGGATATACAGATTGGCTTGAGACGAGGGAAAGGGTCCCATGAAGTCAATTCCCCATACGTCGAATAGTTCAACTTCAAAAATCCCATTTAAAGGAAGCTCATCTCTTTTTGTTAAATTTTTGGTTCTTTGGCATTTGTCACAACTTTTGACAAAATCAGCAGCATCCTTGAACAAATGGGTCCAAACGAATCCTGATTGAAGCACCTTTGCAGCCGTTCTCTCAATTCCATGGTGTCCTCTATAAGGAGATGTGTGGCAGTGGAAGAGAATACTCCTGGTGTCAGAGTCAGGAACACATTTCCTCAGTAGTTGATCATTGCAACATTTATACAGAAAGGGATCATACTAAAAGTAATTTTTTATATTCGCGAAAAATTTCTTTCTTTGTTGGTAACTCATATCTTTTGGTATGATTCCTCCTGCAAGATAGTTTGAAATATCAACAAACCAGGGAGGATCATTTGTAGCCACCCCATAGAGCTTCTTGTCGGGAAAGGATTCACTAATTTCGGTCAACTTATCATGATCAATGTGGGTTAATCTAGATAAATGATTAGCGAGCACATTTTCACTCCCCTTCTTATCCTGGATTTCGAGATCAAATTATTGTAAGAGCAACACCCAACGTATTAAGTGTGGTTTTGCCTCCTTCTTTTGGAGGAGATACTTAATGGCAGCATGATCCGTGTAAACGATAGTCTTAGACCCGATGAGATATGACCTAAATTTAGTGAAAGCAAAAATGACGGCTAGAAGCTTTTTTTCCGTGGTGGCATAATTTCTTTGATCATCATCAAGGAGTTTACTAGCATAGTAGATCGAATAGAAGGTTCGCTCTCTTCACTGCCCAAGAACAGCGCCTACTACAAGGTCACTCGCATCACACATAATTTCAAAATGTGAGTCCCAGATTGGAGCAGAAATTATTGAAGCAGAGATCAAGTCTGTTTTTATTGTATTGAATCCTTTTAGACAATCTTTATCAAAATTGAACTCGACATCCTTTCCTAGCAATCTACAAAGCGACATACTTATGTTTGAAAATTCTTTGATAAATCTTTGATAAAAACCAGCATGCCCTAGAAAGCTTCTAATTCCTTTTACATTGATGGGAGGAGGAAGTTTTTCAGTTACTTCAATCTTTGCTTTATCGACCTCTATCCCTCTCCTAGAAATTAGATGACCAAGAACAATATCCTCTTCAACCATAAACTGACACTTTTCCCAATTCAAGATTACATTTGACTCTTTACATCTTCTTAACACCTTTCCCAGATTAATTAGGCAATGATCGAAAGAGGTTTCAACCACAGAAAAATCATCCATAAAAATATCTAAGAACTCTCCTATCATGTTAGAGAAAATTACCATCATACAACATTGAAAAGTAGCTGGGGCATTGCACAATCGGAAAGGCATTCTCCTAAAGGCAAATGTTCCAAAGGGGCAAGTGAAAGTTATTTTCTCTTGGTCTTCGGGTGCAATCAGGATCTGATTATATCTTGAATAACTATCAAGAAAACAGAAATAAGAATTTCTTGCTAATCTATCAAGCATTTGATCGATAAAGGGAAGGGGATAATGGTCTTTCTGAGTTGCTTTATTTAATCTCCTATAATCGATACAAACTCTCCAATGGGGCACAGTATTAGTAGGAATCAGCTCATTGTTATTGTTGAGAATAACGGTCATCCCACTCTTTTTGGGAACCACATGTATTGGGCTCACCCACGAGCTATCAGAAATTGGGAAAATAATCCCAGCATCTAAGAGCTTGATGATTTCCGTGTGAACTACTTCTTTAATGTTCGGGTTTAATCGCCACTGAGGTTCAATTGAAGGTTTGGAGTTGTCCTCCAATAGGATACGATGCATACACAAAGTTGGGCTAACCCCTTTCAGATCTGCAATACTCCATCCTATTGCCCTCTTGCATTTTTTTAAAACCTTACATAATAGATTCTCTTAATGTTGAGTTAACAATGAGGAGATTATTACAGGAAGTGATTCATCTTCTCCTAGGTACGTGTATTTTAAATGTGAGGGAAGGGGTTTTAATTCAGTTTTCGGAGGGCAAATTATCAAAGGTTGAATTGTCTTCTTTTCCTCAATCAATTCTTCAATAACTTCCATGTTAATGGGATCTTCATAGTCCACATTTGCCATCATTCCCTCTTCTCCCACATCTTCCATTACCTAGCTTCTTCTATTAAATTGATCTCCCAATAATCCTCATTTAATTTAGAAGGGTGTCTCATAGAATCATTCACATGGAATTTAATCTCTTCCTCTCCATAATGCAGCATCAGTTCCCCTTTGTCAACATCAATTAAGATTCATCCCGTGACCAAGAAATGTCTACCTAAAATAATAGGAATTTCTTGATTTTCATCTTCCATATTCAAGATTATGAAGTCTGTAGGGAAAATGAACTTGTCAACCTTTACAAGAATATTTTACACAATTCCTAAAGGAGATTTTACAGATCTGTCAGCAAATTGGAGTAGAACAGAGGTAGGCCTTAAATGATAAATTCCTAGTTTCTTGAATATGTAGAAAGGCATCAAATTAATGCACCAAGATCGCAAAGGGCTTTTTGAAAAGATTGGCATCCAATCATGCATGGGATAGTGAAACTCCCTGGATCCTTCTTTTTGGTGGGAATTTTTCTTTGAAGGATTGCACTACATTCTTCTGTTAATGCCATGATCTCTTTTTCATCAATCTTCCTTTTCTTGGATAAGATGTCTTTCATAAACTTAGCATAACTAGGCATTTGTTCAAGAGCTTCTGTGAACGAGATATTAATATGAAGTGTTTTAAAGGTCTCAAAGAATTTTTGATATTGAACATCGAATTTCTCCTTAGCCATACGCTGAGGATAGGGTATATGAGCGGTCTCTTTAGGTGGATCTCTAGGCTCTTCCCTCTCCGCTTCCCTTGCCACACTCTTTTCCGTCCTGATTATTTCTCCTTCCTCATTTTCCTCTCTTATTTTTGTGATGTCTTTGCTATTTTCTTTTCTCAAAATCTCATGAATAACCCTTCCACTTCTTAAGGTTATTGTGTTCCCCGATTCATTCTCATATTCCCCGATCACCCCCACTAGTGAAGGTTGTTCTAACTGTTTCATTATGTCTTTCAATTTTTGTTCAATTCTTTCGACCGTCTCCTCTTGTTTGAGGAGAGTGTGCTCATGCCTATTTAGAGTGGCGTCAATTTTATTCATGAATTCAATAGTGGAATTTCTAAATTCCTTAAGTGAGTTTTCAAATCTTTCTCTATTCCTTCCATGATTCATGATCATATTAACATCTCTCGATTCCCCATCATTCTCCTGAAAGGAGCTTATATATCCAAATTATAGCTTCTTATTAAGTTGGGAAATTTGATTTTGCAGTTCTAGGATTTGTTGTGAGTTTCCTAGTGAATTACACTCTTTTTTATCTTTGTAATTGTTCCTTAGGAGGTGCCATTGGTAAGCATTATTTGCCATTTCTTCCAAGAGGTCGTAAGCTTCCTCTTGGGTTTTTCCACTAATGGAACCACCGACGGCTGCATCAATGAGTGTCCTCGTTGGAGCATTCAAACCATTGTAGAAGGTTTGCACTTGCATCCATAGAGGGAACCCAGATGTGGGCAATGCCTGAGGTACTCCTTAAAGTGATCCCACCCATCATACTGAGTCTCACCTTCCAACTGAGTGAAGTTGGAGATCTCAATCCTCAACCGTGCGGTTTTAGCCAGAGGGAAGTATTTGGCTAAGAATTTCATAGCCAAGTCGTCCCAAGTCTGGATAGAATCACTCGGCAAAGAGCTGAGCCAACTCTTGGCTCTATTTCTCAGAGAGAAAGGAAAAAGCCGCAATTTAGTTGCATCTTCGGAGACACCGTTAAATCTGAAGGTATCACATATTTCAAGGAAAATTGAAATATGTGAGTTAGGATCTTCAGTGGCTAATCCTCCAAACTGATTATTTTGCACCATACTCAGTATGGAAGATTTGATTTCAAAATTATGGGCTTCTATATTTAGCCTTACAATTTCATTGGGGATTCCCCTAACAGTGGGTAGTGTATAATCTCTTAATGCTCTTCCTCTAGGCTCTCCTGCTGGCTCTCCTTCATTTTGATTACAGTTGCTCATAACGGTTTGTTCCATAATAGTTTGTTAAGTTAAAAGGTTTTGTTCTCTCCTAGCCTGTAAGTAAGTTCACTCAAAAAGATATTCAGTGCAGACTCTTTTACTCATACAACTAACAATGAGGCTATCAAGAACAATTTTAGCAATAGTGTTTAAAAAGTTAACAAAAATAAGATAAGCAGAAATGTAAGATGTTAGTTTCTATAATTATAAAAATCAAAAATTAAAAATATATGCAATGAAATGCTTAAATCGCTAGCTAGTTATAGATTATTCTTAGTACGAAACAAGTACCAATTCCCCGGTAACGGCGCCAAAAACTTGACAGACTGTAAATACACGTCTGCGCTTACACGCAAGTGTACGTGGTCTGAAGTAATAAGTTTAAAGTGTTAATTTCTGGGATTTTTTGATCCTCAGAGAATTGTTTATTTTGACACTAAGGTCTATCTATTTTTACTAATGTTTAAGCTACAATTGATTGGTTGAGTTGGGCCTAGATTTAGCATAATAATCACTAAGTGAAGATAAGTTATCTAAAAGAGAGAGGAGAGTTGGGTTCATCCTACATGCGATGAGAAGTTTATTAATGCATGTTGAATTCTTAAGCTTTGTCTTTTATTCTTTTAGATTTAATCAAGTACACATTATTCTTCCTTGAGTTTTACCTCAAGGTTCACAAGTTCAAATCTTGTGCATAAAATGAACACACATTCGGTTCTATTTTAGCACAAAGATTCCTATAAGATCTTATAACCGCACCGAAGCCACTATCACTCGTCATGATGCTTCTATCCAAATAATAGAAGTTTCCTTGAGAAATATAGAGACCCAATTGGGTCAGATCTTCAAGCAGCTAACCTCTCGGCAGCAAGGGGCCCTACTCAGTTCGACCAAAATAAACCCTAGGGAATTGGTTAGTGTGATACATTCGGATGATGTGTTAGGAGGAATTAATACTGAAAGTATGAGTGCAACAGGTTATAAGCTAGAGGAAAGAAAAAAAAGATTGGGGAATGAGAGTGAGAAGCTAACAGCTCCTAAATGTGAAGACCCAGGGAGGTTGAGCATCCCTTGCATAATCAGAAACAAAGTACTTTTAGACCCCTTGTGTGATCTAGGTGCTTCAGTAAATGTTATGCCCTACCATATTTATGAACATCTAAAGGTAGAAGAGATGGAATATACCTCTATGATTTTGGAGTTTGCCAATTTAGAATCCCTTACTCCTCTTGGGATGATAAAAAATGTTGCAGTCGAAATGAGAAATCTTATAGTTCCAACTGATTTTGTGGTTTGTGAATGGGATCAATGGAATAAAAATTCCACGATTATCTTTGGGAGAGCCTTTCTAATGAGTATAAAAGTAGTAATTGATGTGGGTCGTGGGGTTATGAGTGTAAATGTAAAAGGAAAAGTTGAATTAATTGATCTTAAATCAACCATCTTTAAGAGGAGAGAGATGGAAGATGAAGTGAGAAGAAAGGTAAGAGAAGAAAAACTATGGGTTGACAATGTTCTAGAGGATCTCATGATTGAAGAAAGAAATTATGTTAATAGCTCAACTCCTTCCTCAAAAAAGGGGAGCAAGGAAGAAGAAAGAAAGAGAAAAATAAGATGAAGAAATAGAAAAAAGAAGACTCCTCCTAAGCTTGAAATTGAAACAGTGGATCCGCTAAATGAAGTGGAAGATAGCAAGAGTTCGAGCGACCATGAGTATTGTGCTCACTTTAGCATCTTTAGCTTATGGAAGAGGAAACTACCGGATCTGACTAGTTGATCGTTATCGAGTCTAGCTAAGGACGTTAAATTAAGCGTTTATTGGGAGGCAACCCATTGTTAAAAAAAAAAAAAAAAAAAAAATCTGGCACTGCAGCGGGTTAGCCGCATATTTGCAAAAATTCCGCGAAGGCGTGCTATAGCGGAAATTTCGCTACAGCGCGCTGCAGCGAAAAATCTGCGATAGAACGCTGTAGCGGAAAACCCGCTCCCGTGCGCTGCAGCGGTTTGCTCCAGCTGCAGATTTTTTTTGTCTTGGGAACCATGTAGTCAAAAAGTCATGACATTTAGGTTCCCTAAGCAGTCAAAAAGCGTGCTAAAAAAGCTGCCCCCCCCCCCCCCTTCACATGGATCACCATATTAATGGCATGGGGAAGACCATTTGACCATCTTCTCTTGCCTTGCATTTTCTTGGCTATAAATAGGGAGGCAATGGGGGGGTTATCCTTGCACCATTCTTAACTCTCCTTCTTCCTCACACTCTTGATTTTTCTTGCTCTCTTATCTCACCATGTCTTCCGGAAAGAAAGCTATTCCAAGGAGGGAGGCCGAAGCCTCTTCATCCGGGGGAACCTTTAACAAGAAAAGGTTCTCTTCCGCTGAGGCCGAACTATGTTTCTAATCAATCACTTCTCAGCGAAAATTAATTCTGGAGAGAAGTTTCAGCCCCGCCTTACCCATTCCGGTTGAACAAGTCAACCCTCGAGGATGGAGGAAGTTTGTGACTAAGAGATCCCCTACGTACCTGGCGATTGTCCAGGAGATTTATGCGAACGCAATCGATGCGGCCAGGCAGTGGATTTTCTGTCGAGGTAAGGGTGTCACCCTTGGAATTTCTCAAATTGAGCAATTCTATGGGCTCAAGGCGGTACACTCATGCTCATACTTGGACTTTTGGAATCTCGCCATGCCCCCCTTGATCTTGTGGAGGAACTCGTCCATGATGACACCGAATGGGAAGGAGGATTAGCCAACATTCCTCGTTCCAAATTAACGGACACGAGTAGTGCTTGGCTAGTTTTCATTTCTAGCTTTGTCATGCCTACGAGTCACTTGACTAAAGTGACACGTGCCCGAGTACTCCTCTTGTGCTCGTTGGTTAGGCCGGGCGAGATCCGCATTTCTAACATTATTTTTGAGCAGCTTTGGAAAGCTCTCAAGGGTCCCTACGCTGTATTAGCCTTCGAGTCTTTTATATCAGGGCTATGCGAGACCCAATGGGTCAAGATTCTCTCCTTGGACACCGTTATTCCCCCGGTGGCGCCTTAAATCCTTCAAATTTGAATGTTCGGGCAAGCGAACGAAAGCTGCCCAAGAAAAGAAGGGGCGCACATGGGGAAGCATCTGCGTCGCCCGACCCGAACCTCATGATCATGCTTTTGATACATCTCAACAATCAGCAAGCAGAGCTTAGCAAGGCTCTTGCTACCGACATGGGGTTCTTCAAATAAGAGCTCATCCAGTAGCGCGGGTTTCAATCCGACTTCCATGAAGCCCTTGAGATGATGTTTGAGGATTGGAGCTTGCAAGGTGGATCAGATGCCTTCGTGTTGCCAAGGCCTCCTGTTGGTGCCCCCATTCTGGAGTCGCGCTACTCTTGCGAAACGACATACGTAGATGAGGTGGACGAAGAAGAGGAAGAGGAAAATTAATTAGGTTGTATTTTCTTTTTTGTACCTATTTATGTTTTCTTTGTATTTTTTTTTTTGTGTGTTTTATTTTAAGATTTCAATCTATGAATTCTCATATCCTCTCATTTTTATGGTATTCTTAAATAACATATTTTTTTTGAATTTTTCAAGAAAATGAAAATCACAAAAATGTCAAGATGGAATTTAATATAAGTAGGGGGCGCTTATCAAAAATTACCAATTACATCATAAGCACTAAAGTATTTTAATTATGGAGTGAATGGAGGATAATCTAATCTCCAAAAATTCAACATAATGCCTTGAACTAAGTGTGGGGGAAGGCATTGAACTTAGACTAAGAATTTGGTGAGTACTCTAAAAAGAGTGTGCTAGGCTCCCGTAGGACTTCATGATCACAAAGATGCATATTGGGGATGAAGAAAAGTGTCTCTTCCTAAGAATGAAAAGAACAAAATATATATTTAAAAAGGGATGATAAAAAATATATCTCTCAAATGATCAAAATGTGAAAGGATGAAGAAAAATATCTTTTACTTAATATTTTCATCTTTGTGATTCATAAGAATGAGCACATTTGGCAAAACTCTTGGAGTATTTTCACCACCTCTCGAGTCTAAGGTCCATTAAGAACCCTCTCCATCACCTATTGTCTAGCATGAAAATCAAAATATTTGGAGATTAATTGATTAACCACCTTTATTGCCACTGTTAAAATATTAAAATGTTGTTAAATGTTTCATTTCATTTTTGCTATGCATGTACATTGACTTATATTGACTCTAATTAAATTTTTGTGACTATCATCTCTACGTAACAGAAAAAATACCATTTTGAGCTTACTCAAGGACGAGCAAGAATTTAAGTGTGGGGGTGTGATGAATCCATAAATTATATCCAAAATAAAGGAAAACTCAATAATTTCTAACCTTTAAACTGCTCATAAATAAAATTTTATCTATCTTTTTCAGGAGAATAACATCCAAAGGAGTTTTGAGACATTTTTTGCAAAATTTTTAAAATTTTCAAAAGGAAACTGCTGCAGCGGGTCATGTTGCGAATTAGGCCGCTATAGTGCGCTGCAGCGGGTGCATATGCGAACTGTGGGCGCAGTAGCGCACTGTAGCGGATACAGTTGCAAACCACGCGTGCGGTAGCGCGCTGCAGTGGATCTAGTTGTGAATCGCGGGCGCGGTAGAGCACTGCAACGAGATGTTTTGCAAATTGAGCTGCTACCAGCGTGCTTCAACGGAGCATTTTGCGAAATGCTCCCGCTCCAGTGCGCTACAGCGGTACGATTTGCAAAAGGAACCGCTATAGCACGCTGCAGCGGCCGCCGAAATTTTTGCCAGTCAGGAGCATTTATTGCGGCTAGGACAAGACCCCCAACCTGCATTTTGTCCCTAGCCATCATATTTCTACATCAGCTCCATTTTTTATTGGAAAGGAAGATCTTGAGGTGATGTTTTGGCTAAACAAATAGAGATATTGTTCAATTCACCATCAATGGGAATTTTTGCCATCATTGCTCAGATTTTTCTATTGAAATGCTGGTTATGGAGAGAATGAAGGATGATGCAGCCCCTCTCCTATAAATACACCTCCTCTTGACTAGAGGAGGGTTCACAATTTTGCTCAACATACTAAGTAAAGAGGAGGAGTGCATAAGGAGAAGTGAGGAACTCCCCAAGGGTGGCAAGGCAAGCTCTTGCTAAGGAAGAGAAGAAAGAAGGCAGCACTAGCGACCTAAGGGAGGAGCTTGAAGAAGGAGAAGAAGAATTCTAGAGAACTTCCAAGGAACGTTCGTAGTATCTTCTAAACCTTACTCTTATATTTTCTTTTCTTAGTTGATCATGAAAGGGTCTTTATCCATGTATGTGTTTTTCTTCATTTCCTTTGTAATGAGTAGCTAAATCTCCCTTGGGGAAGGTTGGGGAAATCCCATGTGTATGAGTTATTATTAATGTACAAAGTTTTCCTCAAGCAAAATTAAATTGTAAAGAATTCAATGCCTTGTTAAGAGATGCTTTTTATTATTTGGTCTTGAATGTGAACAAAATAAAAATGAACTAATGATTTCAAGAACTAAGTTATCTTGTGCTCTATAGCTCACCTTAAGTTGGATGCTAAGTTTATGAGTGCATGAGAGCTTAAAACTATGTGACAAAGTTCTTGAGCTTAATGCACCTTAATCTAAGCTCAACCAAAGTGTTGATGAATGTGATGCTGAGACCCACTAATGGAGCACCTTAGCTCAACATAATTGAGGTAGAGGAGGAAATAGTTGAGTGCTCATAAACTAAGTGACAAAGTCATTGAGCCCAACATATTGATCCCTCATCTCAACTATGTGGGATGCGAGCGATGCTCATAGTGGAATCAATGCTTATAAGATCTTAAAGACTTAATAATCAATGTCTCCTTGATTAATAGATAAGATAAAAACAGTAAACCTAAGATCTTATAGGAATCTGATAGATTGTAAATATGTCTGCACTCACACGCAAGTGTATGTGGTCTGAAGTAATAAGTGAAAAGTGTTAATTTCTGGGAATTTATTGATCCTCAGAGAATTGGTTGATTTGGCACTAAGGTGTATCTATTCTCACTAATTTTTAAGCTACAATGTATTTGGATGAGTTGGTCTAAAAATAAGCACAATAATCACGAAGCAAAAAGAGCAAGATGAGAGAAAGAGGAGAGTTAGGACCATCCCACATGCCATGATATAAAATTATGTACATTAATTTCTCAAGCTTTATCATTCATTTTAATTAAAATCAAGTGTACATTGTTTTCCTTGAGTTTAACTCAAGGTCTTACAAGTTCAAATATCGTGCACAAAATGAACTCACATTCGGTTCTACTTCGGTACAAAGATTCTTGTAAGATTCTTTAGATTTAAATTTTAATCTTATTCTCTTGATCACGGAGAGCTTGATTATTAAATCTTAGGATCTTACAAGCATTGATTTCCACTACGAGCATCACGCGCATCTCACATAGTTGAGATGAGGGATTCATATGTTGGGCTCAAAGACTATGTCACTTAGTTCATGAGCACTCAACACTCCCTTCCTCTACCTCAATTATATTGAGCTAAGGAGCTCATTTAGTGGGTCTTAACATCACTTGCATCAACAGTTTGGTTGAGCTTAAATTGAGATGCATTGAGCTCAAGAACTTTGTCACATAGTTCCAAGCTTTCATGCACTCAAAACCTAGCATCCAACCTAAGGTGAGCTAAGGAGCACAAGATGATTAGTTCTTAAACCTTTTTTATTCCTTACTCTTATTCCACATTCAAGACTAAATTAGATAAAATATTTCTTAGCAAGACATTAAGATCACAAAATAAATTATGCTTGAGGAAAAATATTTATACATGAATATTACATCATGCGCATGGGACTTCACCCCAACCCTCCCCAAGGGAGTATAGCTACTCATTACAAAAGAAAAGAAGAAAAACAAATACATTGATAAAGATCCTTTCATGATCAACTAAAAAGAAAATACAAGAATAGAGTTTAGAAGATACTAGGAATGCTCCTTTGGAAGTTCTCCGGAATCCTTCTTCTCCTTCTCAATATTCCCTTCTTAGGTCGCTAGTGCTGCCTTCTTCCTTCTCCTCTAAAGCAGGAGCTTGCTTTGCTACCATTGGGGAGTTCTTCTCTTCCTTGGCACTACTCCTTACTTAGTGGATTTTTGGCTAAAATTATGAACCTTCCTCAAGTCAAGAGGAGGGGTATTTATAGGAGAGGGGCTGCCTTCTTTTTCTTCATTTCAAAATCAGCATTTCCATTTAAAATTCTGAACTCATGATAGCAAAATCCTCCATTGATGGTGAGGTGACAAATATCTTCATTTGGTTACTCAAAACATCACCTCAAGACCTTCTTTTTCAAATAAAATATAGGAGCCGCATGGAATGATGGCTGGGGACAAAGTGCAGGATAGAGGTCACATCCCCAGACGCATTAAATGCTGTCTGGAAAAAAAAAATTTTGCGGCGGGCTGCTACAGCACTCTGCGGCGTGCAATGGTCCGTAGCAAATTCGCTAAGTCCCCCGTTGCCGCGCGCTACCACGCGCTACCACGTTTGAGCTTTGGAAGTTATCCCGCTGCAGCGGGTCATTTTACAAATGTACTGTTTAATTACTTCACTTTTCATTTTTTTAAGTAAAAATATTTCCGCTGCAGACCGCTGCAGCGTGCGACCGCACGCTGGAGCGGCTCGTTTTGCAAAAAAAACACTGTTCAATTAATTGATTTTCCCATTTTATAAAGTTGGAAATATTTCCGCTGAAGACCGCTGCAGCGCGCGACTGCACGCTGCTGCGGCTAATTTTGCAAAAAACACTGTTCAATTAATCGATTTCCCCGTTTTATAAAGTTGGAAATATTTCCGCTGCAGACCGCTGAAGCGCGCGACGGCACGCTGTAGAGGCTCATTTTGCAAAAAATACCGTTCAATTAGTTGAGCCCTCCAGTTTATATAGTTTAAATAATTCTGTTGCAGCCCGCTGCGGTGCGCTATAGCGCGCGCAGCGCGCTGTAGCTGATTTTCTTTAATAAATTTTAAATGTTTCCAGAAATGCCTCAAAACTCCTTTGGATGCCATTTTCCTGAAAAAGGTAAAAAATATTGATTTATGAGTAGCTTGAAAGATCAAGTGAATGAAATATCCTTTTATTTTAGATATAATTTATGGATTCATTACACCCTTACACTTAAATTCTTGCTCGTCCTCGAGAAAGCTCAAAATGGTATTTTTTCTATTTTGCAGGGATGAAATTCACAACAATGTAATTAGAATATGTATAAGTCAAGATGTGGGCATGGCAAAAATGAAATGAACATTTTAGCAATAATATTGTTTTTAATTGTGGCATTAAGGAGGTTTAATCAATGAATCTCCAAATGTTTGAATTTTCAATGCTTGATATTAGGTGATGGGTACAATTTATTATAAAGTCTAGACTATAGAAGTGGTCAAAGATTCTAAGAGTTGTACCATATGTGCTCCTTCTTATGAGTCACAAAGATGAAATTTTAAAGGAGATATATTTTTCTTCATTCTTTCATATTTTGTTAATTTGGGAGAGATATTATTCATCATCCATTTTTTCATAAATATTTGGTTCTTTTCATCTTTAGGAAGAGAGTTTTCTTCATCCCTAGTATACATCTTTGTGATTATGAAGTTCTACGAGAGCCTAGCACACTCTTTTTAGAATACGTACCATATTTTTTTAGTCTAAGTCCTATGCCTTCTCCCACACTTAGCTCAAGCATTTAGTTTAATTTTTGGAGATTAGATTATCCTCCATTCAGTCCTCAATTACAATATTTTATTGCTTATGATGCATTTAATCATTTTTGTTAAGCATTCTCTTACTTATATCAAATTCAATTTTTATAATTTAATGATTTTCATTTCTTTTGAGAAATTCAGAAAAATTATGTCAATTAAGAATATCTTAAAAATGAGGGGATAAGAAAAATTCATGAATTAGAATCTCAAAATAGAAACATACTAAAACATACAAAAGAAAGAGAAATACAAAAATTAAAAAAGAACAAATACAACCTATTTAGTTTTCCTCTTCTCCTTCTTCATCCTCCTCCTCAACATACGCCATCTCGGTAGGGTAGCGCGTCTCCGGAATGTGTGTTCCGATAGGAGGCCTTGGCAACATGGAGGCATCCAGTCCACCTTGCAAGCTCCAATCCTCAAACATCATCCCAAGGGCTTCGTGGAATTCAGATTGGAACTTGCGTTGTTGGCCGATCTCCTGTTTGAAGAACCCCATATCGGTTGCAAGAGCCTTGCTAAGCTTCGCATGTTGATTGTGGAGGCGCACCAAAAGTTGGTTTGTGAGCCGCGAGTCGGAAGGTGCGGATGCATCCTCTTTTGATCCCCTTCTCTTATTGGGTAGATTTTGTTCGCTTGCTCGAACATTTAGGTTTGAAGGGTTAAGGGCGCAACTAGGGGGAACAATGGAGTCTGAGGAGAGGATCTTGACCCTTTGGGTCTCGCACAACCCCGATATTAAAGACCCGAAGGCCAATGCCGCACAAGGGCCCTTGAGAGCTTTCCATAGCTGCTCAAAGGTAATGCTCGAAATACGGATTTTGCCCGCCCTAACCAACGAGCATAAGAGGAGCGCTCGGGCATGGGTCACTTTCGTTAAGTGACTCATGGGCATGACATAGCTAGAAATGAACACTAGCCAAGCACTACTCGTCTCCGTCAATTCGGAGCGAGGGATGTTGGCTAGTCCTCCTTCCCACTCTATGTCATCGTTGACAATTTCCGCAATGAGACGACGGGGGTCAAAGCAAGATTCCAAGAGGTCCGAGTAAGAGCATGAATGTACCTCCTCAAGCCCATAGAATTGCTCAATTTGAGTAATCCTTAGGGTGACAACCTTACCCCGGCAGAAGAGTCGCTGCCCGGACGCATCGATTGCATTTGCATACACCTCCTGGACGATCACCGTGTATGTAGGGGTTCTCTTGGTCACTAACTCTCCCCATCCTCATGGGTTGACTTGCTCATGCGGGACGGGGTAGGCGGTGCTAATACTCCTCTCTGGAATCAACTTCCATTGGGAAGTGATGGCGACGAAGCGGTGCTCGGCTTCCGCCGAAGAGAACCTCTTCTTGTTGAAAGTTCCTTCGGACGAGGATGCTTCAACATCCTTTCGAGCAATCGCCTTCTTCCTAGTTGACATGGCAAGGAATGAGGATTAGTAGGATTAAGAACTTAGAGAGAATAGGTGAATTGGAAAGGAGCAAGGATAACCCCCCCCCCCCCCATTGCCTCCCTATTTATAGCCCAAAAAATTCAAGGCAAAGAGAAGATGGTCAAATAGTCTTCCCCATGCCATAAATATGGTGATCCATGTGGGGGGGGGGGGGGGCAGCTTTTTCAGCAATTTGTTTTTGACTGCCTTGGGAACCAAAGGGCATGACTTGTTGACTGCGTTTTCCCAAGACAGAATAATTTTTCGAAACTGGGGCAAACCGCTATAGCACGCGGTAGCGCCCTGGAGCAGAAAATGATTTTTACGTGCACCACGATGCTCTACACGCGCAGTTTGCCCACTGCAGCGCGCTGTTGCGGAATTTCCGCTGTAGCGCAAATTTTTTTTTTTTTTTTTTAAGGGTTGGGTTGCCTCCCAATAAGCGCTTAGTTTCACGTCCTTAGGTAGACTCACTAATGATCAATATGTAGGATCCGATGGTTTCCTTTTCCAAAAGCTAGAGATGTTCGAATGAGCACAACTCTCATGGTGGCGTGAACTCTCTTCATCTTCAACTTCTAATAGAGGATCCATTTTTTTAGTTTTAAAATTAGGGGGAGTCTTTTTCTTTCTCTTCACTCATCGCATTTTTCTCTTTTTTACTCCTTCCTTGCTCCCCTTTTTAGAGGAAGGAGTAGAGTAGCCATCAGAGTGTTTCTCTTTAATTGTGAGGTCTTCTAGAACATCATCGACCCATAACCTTTCTTCTCTAACCCTTTTTCTCACTTCATCCTCCATCTCTTTCTTTTTAAACATAATTGGCTTAAGATCAATCATTTCCGTTCTTCCTTTAACACTCATGCTCATTACACCACGACTCACATTGATGACAGCCTTCACACTCATTAAAAAGGGTCTCCCAAAGATAATCGTGGAGTTTTTGTTCCATTGGTCCCATTTACACACCACAAAGTCAGTTGGAACTATAAAATTCCCTAATTCAACTGCAATATTCTTTATCATTCCTAGAGGGGTAAGGGATTCTAGATTAGCAAACTCCAAAATCATCGAGGTATATTCCATCCCTCCTACCTTTAAATGTTCATAGATGTAGTAGGGCATAACATTTACTGAAGCACCTAGATCACACAAGGGATCTACAAATACTTCGTTTCTTATTATGCACGGGATGCTCAACCTCCCTAAATCTTCGCATTTAAGGGCGCTTAGCTTTTCATGGTCACTCCCTTTCCTTATTTCCAATTCCTCTAGTTTAAAATTTGTTGCACTCTCTTTCTCATTATTCATTCTTTCTGACATATTTTCAGAATGTATCACACTCACCAAATCCCTCGAGTTTATTTCAGTTGAATTGGGTAAAGCCCCTTACTGCCAAGAGGTTAGTTGCTTGGAGATTTTCCCCAATTGTGTCTCTATATTCCTTAAGTTGAATAGAAGCCTCATGGCGTGTTAAGGTGGCTTCAGTGCGACGCATGAATTGGGTTGTTTCGGTTTTAAATGAATTGAAGGCCCCATCTAAATTGTGTTGATAGTTGTTGTTATTATTTCCATAGTTCATGCCTTGTTGGTTGGATGAATTCCCCCCATGTTGATTAGCATTATTATTGTTATTATTCCACAAGAAATTTGGGTAGTTTTTCCACCCTGAGTTATACATGTTAGAGTAGGGGTTGTTCGTCTGATTATTATTTCTAAGGTAGTTTACCTGTTCAGTATTATTTTGCATGAAGGGGTTGTTTAAATTAAAACCTTCACTGTTATGCCTACCCCCGCACAACTCATAGTGTACCTCTGAAACCACATTGACATTCATTCGTTCTATTCTTTCATTTTAGGCATGAATTTCTTGTTGAAGAGCTGTTATTTGGTTAAATTCATTTACTTTCATAGATTCCTTTTTTAGCCTTTCAGAAGGCCATTGGTATGCGTTATTGGCCATTTCTTCTAAGAGGTCGTAAGCTTCCTCTTAGGTTTTTGCACTAATGGAACCAATGGCGGCTGCATCAATGAGTGTCCTCATTGGAGTATTCAAACCATTATAGAAGGTTTGCACTTGCATCCATAGAGGGAACCCATGATGTGGGCAATGCCTGAGGTACTCCTTAAAGCGATCCCACCCATCATACAAAGTCTCACCTTCCAACTGAGTGAAGTTGGAGATCTCAACCCTCAACCGTGCAGTTTTAGCCGGAGGGAAGTATTTGGCTAAAAATTTTGTAGCCAAGTCGTCCCAAGTCTGGATAAAATCACTCGGTAAAGAGCTGAGCCAACACTTGGCTGTATCTCTCAGAGAGAAAGGAAAAAGCCGCAATTTAACTACGTCTTCAGAGACACCGTTAAATCTGAAGGTATCACATATTTCAAGGAAAATTAAAATGTGTGAGTTAGGATCTTCAGTGGCTAATCCTCCAAACTGATTATTTTGCACCATACTCAGTGTGGAAGGTTTGATTTCAAAGTTGTGGGCTTCAATATTTGGCCTTACAATTGCATGGGAGATTCCCCTAACAGTGGGTAGTGCATAGTCTCTAAGTGCTCTTCCCCTAGGCTCTTCTAAATTTTCTATGCAATTACCCATAATGGCTTGTTGGTTTGATAGCTTTCATTCTCGCCTAGCTTGTAAGTATGTTCTATCTATTTCAGGATCAAAAGGATATTCAGTACAAACTCTTTTACTCATACAACTAACAATATGGCTAATCGAGAATGACTTAGCAATATAGATCAAACAGTTTTGCAGAAATAAAATAACTAAAACGTAAAATGTTAGCTTTGATAATTACAAAAAATGTAAAACTACTAATATATATGCAATTAAATGCTTAAATCGCTAGTTACTTATAGATTGTCCTTAATTTAAATCAAGTATCAATTCCCCGGTAACGGCGCCAAAAACCTGACAGACTGTAAATGCACGTCTGTGCTCACAGCAAGTGTACGTGGTCTGAAGTAATAAGTAGAAAGTGTTAATTTTTGAGAATTTAGCGATCCTTAGAGAATTGGTTGATTTGGCATTAAGGTGTATCTATTCTCACTAATGTTTAAGCTACAATGTATTTGGATGAGTTAGTCTAAAAATTAGCACAATAATCACTAAGCAAAAAGAGCAAGATGAGAGAAAGAGGAGTGTTGGGACCATCCCACATGCCATGATATAACAATTATGTATATTAATTTCTCAAGCTTTATCATTCATTTTAATTAAAATCAAGTGCACATTATTTTCCTTGAGTTTAACTCAAGGTCTTACAAGTTCAAATATCGTGGATAAAATGAACTCACATTCGGTTCTACTTAGGCACAAAGATTCTTGTAAGATTCTTTAGATTTAAATTTTACTCTTATTCTCTTGATCAAGGAGAGCTTGATTATTAAATCTTAGGATCTTACAAGCATTGATTTCCACTACGAGCATCACTCGCATCTCACATAGTTGAGATGAGGGATTTATATGTTGGGCACAACAACTATGTCACTTAGTTCATGAGCACTCAATACTCCCTTCCTCTACCTTAATTATGTTGAGCTAAGGAGATCATTTAGCGGGTCTTAGCATCACTTGCATCAACCCTTTGGTTGAGCTTAGATTGAGGTGCATTGAGCTCAAGAACTTTGTCATATAGTTCAAAGCTTTCATGCACTCAAAACCTAGCATCCAACCTAAGGTGAGCTAAGGAGCACAAGACGATTAGTTCTTGAACCTTTTTTATTCTTTACTCTTATTCCACATTCAAGACTAAATTAGATAAAATATTTCTTAGCAAGACATAAAGATCACAAAATAAATTATGCTTGAGAAAAAACATTTATACATGAATATTACATCATGCACATGGGACTTCACCCCAAACCTCCCCAAGGGAGTTTAGCTACTCATTATAAAAAAAAAGAAGAAAAACACATATATGGATAAAGACCCTTTCATGATCAACTAAAAAGAAAATACAAGAATAGAGTTTAGAAGATACTAGGAATGCTCCATTGGAAGTTCTCCGGAATCATTCTTCTCCTTCTCAATGTTCCCTTATTAGGTTGCTAGTGTTGCTTTCTTCCTTCTCCTCTAAAGCAAGAGCTTGCTTTGCCACCCTTGGGGAGTTCTTCTCTTTCTTGGCACTCCTCCTTACTTAGTGGATTTTTGGCTAAAATTGTGAAGCCTCCTTAAGTCCAGAGGAGGGGTATTTATAGGAGAGGGGATGCCTTCTTCTTATACATTTCAAAACTAGTATTTCCATTTAAAATTCTGAACTCATGATGGCAAAATCCTCCATTGATGGTGAGGTGACAAATATCTTCATTTGTTTACCCAAAACATCACCTAAAGACCTTATTTTTCAAATAAAACGTAGCAGCTATTTGGAATGATGGATGGGGACAAAGTGCAGGATAGAGGTTATATCCCCAGACGTATTAAATGCTGTCTGGAAAATTTTTTTTTTTGCGGCGGGCCGCTGCAGCGCTCTGTGGTGCGTTGCGGCGTGCAATGGTGCTTCGCAAATTCACCATGTCCCTTGCTGCGGCATGCTACCACGTTTGAGCTTTGGAAGATGTCCCATTGCAGCGCACTGCAGCGGGTCATTTTGCAAATCTACTGTTCAATTACTTCACTTTTCATTTTTTTTAAGTAAAAATATTTCCGTTGTAGAGCGCGATCGTGCGTTGTAGCAGCTCGTTTTGCAAAAAAAACACTGTTCAATTAATCGATTTCCCCATTTTATAAAATTGGAAATATTTCCACTGTAGACCGCTACAGCGCGCGACCGCGCGCTATAGCTGCTCATTTTGCAAAAAACACTGTTCAATTAGTTGAGCCCTCCTATTTATATAGTTTAAATAATTTCGCTGCACCCCGTTGCGGCGCGCTGTAGCAAATTTCCTTTAATAACTTATAAATATTTCCAAAAATGCCTCAGAACTCCTTTGGATGTCATTTTCCTGAAAAGATAAAAAATATTGATTTAGGAGCAGCTTAAAAGATTTTAAGTGAATGAAATATCCCTTTATTTTAGATATAATTTATGGATTCATCAGAATCTTTGTGCCAAAATAGAACCGAATGTGTGTTCATTTTGTGCACAAGATTTGAACTTATAAAACCTTGAGGTAAAACTCAAGGAAGATTAATGTCCACTTGATTAAATCTAAAAAAATAAAAGATAAAGTTTGAGAATTCAACATGCATTAATAAACTTCTCATCATATGTGGGATAAACCCAACTCTCGTCTCTCTATTATCTAACTTATCTTCACTTAATGATTATTGTGCTAAATCTAGGACCAACTCAACCAATCAATTGTAGCTTAAACATTAGTAAAAATAGATAGACTTTAGTGTCAAAATAACCAATTCTCTGAGGATCGATAAATCTCAGAAATTAACACTTTCCACTTATTACTTCAGACCACGTACACTTGCGTGTAAGCGCAGACGTGTATTTACAGTTTGTCAGAGTTCAACTAATAGCTCTCGGCATCACATGCATCAACTTCTCAGTGCACCAGGACGTCGTACAGTAACTGTCGTTATGCACTAACATCGCACATAAACTAATGGTGAGCCATGGAGCTCAAAGATTATTTAATATTCATGGCTCAATTAATCCACTTAGAACCAAGGGGTTGCACAGGCCATTATCGCTGACATTATGGCTCAACTAATGTTATCACTGACATTAGCAGCGAGGACACTCAACATGCAAAACCCTTAGCTCTTAGTGAATTAAGAGCTCAATGATTTTCATAGATCTTATTCCATTCATTCATCAGGTTATTTTTGTAGTAACATTAACTCATCCATTTCATACACACAACATTTAGATCAAAGATAAAAATATATTCATTGATAATTCAAGAGTACAACACTTCTTATTTCTTGATTTGTTACATGCCTATGCCAAACCCTCCCCAAAGAGGGTTTAGGCTGCCTTTAAGTAGAAAATGTAGAAAAATATACAAGTAATAGTAGGCCTTTACATCACTTTTACAAGAAAGAAAATAAGTTAGAAGGTAATACTACATAGGGAACTATTTACCGACTGGTCTTTCCATTTTATTGCTCTTCTTCCTCGCGTCCAATACTATATCTTCTCTCTTTCAAAATACATCCTTCTTCCTTCCTTATGGGAGGGTGGAACTCTCCTTCTATTTCTCTTGCAGGAGCTGGTGGCAGAATATTTCTTTGTTTAACCAAAATTACGAAGCTTTTCTTAATCTTCAATTCTCCCTTTTATAGACACCTTTCAACTGTTTCAGATTTAATTCATCCAGTAAGTCTCATTTAGAAAATTATGTTTTCCTTTAATGGTCATCCCTTTATTCACTTGGTAATGAATGGATTAAGCTGTTGGAATTTATGTCTTGCTTTGTAAGAAAATTAATTTAGGCCTTTCCTTTCCCTTATGCTGTTTTGAATTCTGCTAGTGGCAGTTTTTACGATGGGCACTACTACGCGCAATAGTGCCAGTGTCTCTATTTTTGGAATAGTGCAACGCGCTGTAGCATGTGAGCATTAAGTCTTGTAGCGCTTTGGCGCTCGGTAGTGCTAGAGTCCTTGCCTTGAGACCACTAGGATGCACGACAGCAGGATGCTTTCGAATTTCTGCTAAGTCTGGGCAATAGTTACTTCCGTTATGGCACTTGGTAGCACCCAAGTCTCTGTTTGGTTTCGCTATGGCATGCGGTAACACCATTATTTCTATCTTGAGACTGGTATGGCGCGTGGTAGCGCGAGAGTCTCTATTTGGGACCTCTATAGCACGCATTAGCATGCAACTCTCTGTCTTGGTCTGCTGCAGTGCGCGATAGTGTAAAGCTCTTGGTCTTAAGACACTGTAGCACGTGGTAGCGTGAAGCTCTCTGTCTTTAGACCACTGTAGCATGCTGTGGCATGCCAAGATGTGCCGCAGCGGGTTTTTTCTAGAATTTCAGAATTCAGCCCATATTTTGATTCAACTCCTCCTTTATCCTGAACACAATAAAATTATATCAAAGTATACATTTCTTATAAAAAAGTGTTATTTTTATTAACCTAATTTACTATAAATCTTAGATTTATCACTCCTTCAATCTATTAAATTTTTTTTGAAGAATTTTAGATTTTGAATTTTGGCCTGCTAATGTGGAAACTTTTCCTTCTTCTCCTTACCTCCTCTTCTTACTCCTTTCACCCTCTCGGAAGTGAGTGTGCAAGTTTCTTTGGGTCAGAGGAGTGCTGGGAGAAATAAGAGGTTCATTATTACTTACTCTTACTCCATAATTAATTAATGGAGAGAACTACGCATGGCTCGATTATGGCTTGCCAAAGGTGTCAAGGACGATATCGAATATATGAATATCTTCTGGTCATTCAATAGAATATATGAGAACAACCCTTGCTCAGGTTACTTTTCTCAAATGCCTAGATGGCATTAATCTACTGGTTATGAGCACATGCCATGCATTGCTTGAGTTTGTTAGCAAGGTATGAGGAATATTAGCTAAGTTACCTCTCGAGTTGGCATCACCGTGAGGGAGGGACCTAGCTACAACTGTGGGATAATAATTTATATTTAAACATTCATTTTAAGACAATTTCCTACCAGTCTAAGCCCATAAAATTTAACAATTTGTTCAAAGCCCGAAATCGACAACATTTCCTCGAACAAAATGTTTTGCTGATTCACATCGATCACATTGACAAAGACTTCCTGGACAAGAATCGGATGGGTCCCACTCTACAGCCCCACCAAGTTTTCCTACCCCATATTTGGTATGTCAATATAGCTCACCGGTTAAGGAGGGGAAAACCTCCTTTCTGGGATAAGTTTCTTCTTTAAAGTTATTTGGATGTAACGTTGTTCGGCTTTCATGGAGAAGAACCTCCTGGTATCACAACTGCTTCCATATGTTGAGGCCGCAGCGCTCTTGCTTACGGTTGCCTTTTTTTTTTACGCCATTGATCTCTGAATGCTGAATGCTTAAAACTAACAAGAGAAAGATAAGGGTTCAAGGGAATGCAAGAGAGCATCCCCATCTGTACCAGCTATATAAAGGCATTCCAAGTGGCTCACAATTTCATCTAATTCTCCACATGGGGCTCCCCTAATGGGTGGTCAAAAAGTTGTAATGAATCTAGTTAAATGTGAATTGAATTCTAACCCTTGAGGAGACCTAAAGGTAGCTCAAACCAGCCTTTTATTGATTTTTAATAGTAAAGGCGTGCTGTAGCGGATTTGACCTGTAAACATTATGTACCAAATTAATTTCTAGTTGCTCTGTTTAATCTATGCGTGGCAGCTCCCTTTGGCACATTGTAGCACCTGGTTATCTATTTGAAATATGTTACGGCACGCTGTAGCGCTAGGGCTTCTAGAGTGAGGCGCGCTGCAGTGCATTGTAGCTCGCTGTGGTGCATTGCCGCGCCTCCCTTGCCTAGAATTCTTGCTGGTAATTAATTTAGGTGCATTGCTACAAAATCTTGCCCTTTTAGGTTCTAACTAACAAATTGTACCAACAAAACAAAAAATCATTATAACTAAATACTTGGAAATTTGAACTAAATTAATTGAAAGATTTTGGGTTGCCTCCCAAAAAGCCCTTAGTTTAATGTCCTCAGTTAGACCAATTTAAGCTTACTCACCTCGCATTCCCTGGAGGTATTTCCATCCATTTTTTTGACGGTCCTAGATGAGCATAAACAAGTTTTCCTTCCTGCTATCTGCAACCTCAGTGAATCTAGTTTATCAATATCAGAATCCTTCAGTTTGTCTTTGGGGTTTGATTTTAAATTTTTCTTTCTCTTTCCCCAACATATTTTTCTTTTGACTTTATATTTATTATTATTATTACCCCCTGACGAGGTGCAAGGAGTTCCATCTGAATCAATTCCTATTGAAATAGTGCATTCTATTTCAGGTTCTAATAGGGATGCCTGATCATAGTTTCTCTCTTTCCACCTTAAATCAATATTTTCTTTTTGAATAGGGTAGGCAATAAATCGATTTCTTCATCTCGGCCATTTATTCTCATAGTCATAATTCCTCTTTCTACATCTAGGATAGCTCAGGCGGTTGCTAAGAAGGGTCTTCCAAAGATTATGGTAGAATTCTTATTCCATCTATCTCATTCACAAATAATGAAATTAGTTAGAATCAAGAATCCTCCAAGTCTTATCAAAACATTCCTTGCAACTCCTATGGGAGTCATTGAATCAAGATTTGCAAATTCTAAAATCACTGGGGTGCCTTCCATTCCTCTTAACCCTAAGAAAGTATAAGTGTGAAAAGGCATGACATTGATTGAGGCTCCTAGATCACACAAGGAATCTAAGAGAATCTCTTCTTCTTCAATGACATATGGGATATTCAGTCTCCTTGGGTCCTTTCTTTTTAGAGCCCTTAATTTTTCTCCCGGGTGAGATTTGCTCACAGGTGACCCTTCTTCTATTTTTATGTTAAACCTCCTTTCATCCAGTTTCTCATTCTCTTAACTTTTAGGAGGGTTCTTATAACGCCCCGTACCATCGCTTCGCGCAACTGAGGTATTCTTAAGAAATAAACAATTGACAGCGAAATGGTGCATTACTTTGGAAGGACTGTTGAACCTCCCTGAATATTGCTACTACTAAAACTCTACCCAAGGTAGGGTTGAGGTCTAATTGATAAGATAAGTTTATAATACTTATCTTAAGTATTAGATATAGTACTTACATACATTAGATTAGGAGAGGTGGTTTTTATAATAATCTAATATATATAAG
Source organism: Gastrodia elata (assembly GCA_016760335.1). Classification (NCBI taxonomy): domain Eukaryota; kingdom Viridiplantae; phylum Streptophyta; class Magnoliopsida; order Asparagales; family Orchidaceae; genus Gastrodia; species Gastrodia elata. The sequence goes on along the minus strand of CM028670.1, from coordinate 27,846,453 downwards.
TATTAGCATCACTTAGATATTGATCATAATACTATAGAGTACATAAGCTAAAGTATTCATCCAGGTCATTCATCATAGAAGCTGATGAATCCATAAATTATATCTCAAATAAAGGAAAATTTCATTCATTTATCATAATAAAACTGCTCCTGCAATCCAATATTTATTTATCTTTTCAGGAAAATTGCCTACCCAATGCATTCTGAGCAAATTGGACAAATCTCAAAAATTTCTGCAGCAGGCCAGTTGCAATACGCTGGCACCACAGCACGCTACATCAGCGAGCTTTGCGAGGTGCTGGCGCCACAGCGTGCTGCAGCGGCGCACTTTGAGAATTTCGGGCGCGATCGCGCGCTGTAGCGGGATAGTTTGCAAAACGCTAGTGCCACAGAACTAAGAGAAGCACTTCAAGAAAGGAGAAGAAGAATCAAGAAAACTTCCAAAGGAACATTCCTAGTATTTTCTAAACTCTTGCTTTGTAATTTCTTTTCTTAGTTGATCATGAAAGGGTCTTTATCCATGTATGTGTTCTTTTTCATCTCTTTTGTAATGGAGTGCTAAACTTCTCTTAGGGAGGGTTGGGGCAATCCCACATGTATTGATAGTTGCTATAAAATGTATGAAATTTTCCTCAAGTATTATAAAAAATTGTGAACTTAATGACTTGCTAAAGAAATATAGAAGAATATTGTAGATTTGAATGTGGACCAAGGGACAAGGATTATTGAACTCAAGGACTAACTTGTCTTGTGCTCCATAGCTCATCTTAGTTTTGATGCTAGATTTATGAGTGCATGAGAGCTTAAAACTATGTGAGAGAGTTCTTGAGCTTAGCGCACCTTAATCTATGCTCAACTAAAGAGTTGATATGTGTGATGCTGAGACCCGCTAATTGAGCTCCGTTGCTCAATATACTTGAGTGAGGGAATGGAATAATTGTGTGTTCATGAATGAGGTGACATAGTCATTGAGCCCAATGAATTCAATCCCTCATCTCAAATATGTGTGATGCGCATGGTGCTCTTAGTGGAATCAATGCTTATAAGATCTTAAAAATCAACAACCCTCATCTCCATGAATAAGAGATGAGATAAAAACTACAAACCTAAAATATTATAAGTATCTTTGTGCTGAAATAGAATGGACTATGTGTTCATTTTGTGCACAAAATTTGAACTTGTAAATCTTTAAGATAAAATTCAAAGAAGGACAATGTGCACTTGATCAAAATCTAAGCAAATGAAAGATGAACGCTTGAGGAATCATCATACATAATTTATCTATCATGTTCATGTGGGAGAAACCCAACTCTCCTCTTCCTTTTATTTGACTCATTTTCTACTAAGTGATTGTTGTGTATGTTCAGGAACTAACCTAAACAAAACACCCATAGCTTAAACATTAGTGATAATAGATATACCTTAGTAACAAAACATCCAATTTTATGTGGTTCGATAAATCTCGAAAACTCAAGCTTTCCACTTATTACTTCAGACCACGTACATTTGCGTGTGAGCGTAAACATGTATTTACAGGCTGTCAAGTTTTTGGCGCAATTGCCGGGGAATTTGCAACTGTTTCGTATTAAGGATAATCTATAAGTAACTAGTAATTTAAGCAATTAATTGCATATAATTTTAATTTTTGATTTGTGTAATTATAAGTACTAACAATTTACTTTTCTATTTTATTATTGCTGAATCTTTAAACATTATTGCTCTATTTGTTCTGGATAGCCTAATTGTTGTTGTGTATGAGTAGAAGAGTTTGCACATATTATCTTTTTGACCTTGAAATTGAGAGAATTTAGTTGCAGGCTAGGAGAGAACAAAACATTTTATTAAGCCAATAAGCTATTATGGAAAATTATAATGAAAATCTTGGAGAGCCATTAGGAGAGCCTAGGGGAAGAGCACTAAGAGATTACACACTTTCCACTATTAGAGGAATCCCCCATGCAATTGTAAGGACTAAAATAGAAGCTAATAACTTTGAGATCAAACCTTCAACTCTGAGTATGGTTCAAAATAACTAGTTTGGGGGATTAGCCACTGAAGATCCAAATTCACATATTTCAATTTTCCTTGAAATATGTGACACCTTCAGATTTAACGGCGTCTCTGAAGACGCAGTTAAATTAAGGCTCTTCCCATTTTCCTTACGAGAAAGAGCCTAGAGTTGGCTCAGCTCTTTTCCAAGCGATTCGATCTGGACATGGGACGAATTAGTTAAGAAAATCTTAGGCAAGTATTCCCTCCATCAAAAATCGCTTGGCTGAGAATTGAGATAACCAACTTTACTCAGTTAGAAGGTGAGACACTATATGACGGATGGGACCAATTTATGGAATGCCTAAGGCGTTGCCCATATTATGGGTTTCCCTTGTAGATGGAAGTTCAAACTTTTTACAATGGTTTGAATGCTCCTACAAGGACACTCATCGATGCAGCCGCAGGCGGCTCTATTAGTAGTAAAACCCAAGAGGAGGCTTACGACCTCTTGGAAGAAATGGCAAACAATGCCTACCAATGGCCTTTCCATAAGAATGATCACCAAAATAAAAATGAATGTAACTCACTTGGAAATTCACAACAAATCCTTGAGCTCCAAAACTAAATCTCTCAACTCAATAAAATGCTAGAATGTGGATATGTAAATTCTTATCAAGAGGAAGATGGTGAGCTAAGAAATGCTAATGTAATCATGAATCTAATGGAAGGAATAAAGAGAGATTTGAAAACTCTCTTATCGAATTTAGAACCTCCACAACTGAATTCATGAATAAAACTGATGCCACCTTAAACAGGCATGAACACACTCTTTTAAGGCAAGAAGAGTCAATAAAAAGAATAGAACAAAAGTTAAAATAAATCATTAAATAATTAGAACAACCTTCATTAGTGGGAGTCATTGGTGAGTATGAAGAGGAGTCAGGGAACACAATAACCCTAAGAAGTGGAAAAATTACAAGGCCAGTTCTGAGAGAGGAAAATCATAAGAACATAGCAAAAACTAGAGAGGAAAGGGGGGAGGAAGAGGAAATGATCAGAAAAGAGAGGAATGATGTAAGGGATTTAGAAAAGGAAGAACCTAGAGATCAATTTAAGGAAATCCCTCACATACCATATCCTCAGCGTTTAGCTAGGAAGAAACTTGATGCCCAATACCACAAATTCCTAGAAACTTTTAAAACTCTTCATATAAATATCACTTTTGCAGAAGCTCTAGAACAAATGCCTAGTTATGCTAAGTTTATAAAAGATATCCTCTCCAAGAAAGAAAGATTGATGAAAAGGAAACTATGGCATTGACAGAGGAATGTAGTGCAATCCTTCAGAGGAAGATTCCCATGAAATAGAAGGATCCGGGGAGTTTCACTATCCCTTGCACTATTGGAAGCCAATCTTTCCTGAAAGCCCATTGTGATCTTGGTGCATCCATAAATTTGATGTCATTTTACATATTCAAGAAGTTAGAAATTGATCACATAAAACCCACCTCTGTTATCTTCCAATTCACCGATAGATCCGTAAAATCCCTCTTAAGAAGTGTGGAAAATGTGCTTGTGAAGGTTGACAAGTTCATCTTTCTTGCTGATTTCATAATCTTGGATATGGATGATAAAAATCAAGAAATTCCTATTATCCTAAGCAAACCTTTCTTAGCCACCGGAAGAACTTTGATTGATGTATATAAAGGGGAATTGAGATTGCGATATGGGGATGAGGAGATTAAATTTCATGTGAGTGATTCTATGAGACACCCATCTAAACCCAATGAGGATTGTTGGAAAATCAATTTAATAGAAGAAGCGTGGTTAATGGGAGATGCGGAAGAAGAGGGATTGTTAGCATGGGAGGAAGATGAGGATCCCACGGACACAGAAGTGATTTAGGAATTGATTAAGGAGAGGAAAATAATTCAGCCTTCCATAATTTGCCCTCCAGAATTAGAATTAAAACCTCTTCCCTCACATTTAAAATACATTTATCTAGGGGAAAATGAATCTCTTCCCATAATAATTTCCTCCCCGTTAACTCAGCATCAAGAGAGTATTTTATGTAATGTTTTAAAAGAGCACAAGAAAGCAATTGGTTGGAGTATAGCTGATCTGAAAGAGTTAGTCCAACTCTTTATATGCATTGAATCCTATTGGAGGATAATTCCAACCCTTCAATTGAGCCCCAACGATGATTAAACCCAAACATAAAATAAGTAGTTCACAAGGAAATCATTAAATCTTAGATGCTGGAATCATCTTCCCCATTTCTGATAGCCCTTGGGTGAGCCCTATACATGTGGTTCCCAAAAAGAGTGGGATAACTGTTGTTCTCAACAACAATAATGAACTAATCCCCATTAGAATTGTGATGGGATGGAGAGTGTTCATTGATTATAGGAGATTAAATAAATCCACTTGTAAGGACCACTACCCTCTTTCTTTTATTGACCAAATGCTTGATAGATTGGTAGGAAATCCTTTTTTCTGTTTCCTTGATGGTATCCAGGATATAATCAAATCCTTATTTCACCTGAGGACCAAGAGAAAATAACTTTCACCTGCCCCTTTGGAACATTTTCCTTAAATAGAATGCCTTTCAGATTGTGCAATGCTCCAACCACTTTTCAACGTTGTATGATGGCTATTTTTTCTGACATGATGGGAGTTTTTGGAAATCTTTATGGTTGACTTTTCTATTGTCTAGAGCTCTTTCAATCACTTCTTAATCAATTTAGGAAAGGTTTTAAAAAGATGTGAAGAATCAAATTTAATCTTAAATTGGAAAAAATGTCATTTTATGGTGGAGGAGGGTATTGTCCTTGGTCATTTAATTTTGAGGTGAGGGATAGAAGAAGGCAAAGGTTGAGGTAATTGAAAAACTCTCCCCTCCCATCAATGTAAAGGGAATTAGAAGCTTCCTTAGGCATGCAGGTTCTTATAAAAGATTTATCAAGGACTTCTCCAACATAAGTTTGCCGCTCTGTAGATTACTAGGGAACTATGTCGAGTTTAATTTTGATGAAAATTGTTTACAAGGTTTCAATGCCATAAAAACTGCTTTAATCTCTTCTCCAATAATTTCTACTCCAAATTAGGATTCACCTTTTGAAATTATGTGTAATATAAGTGACCTTGTAGTTGGTGCTGTCCTAGGGCAACGAAAAGAATGAACCTTCTATTCAATTTACTATGATAGTAAGCTCCTATAAGAATTTAATCTTGAAATCCGGGATAAGAAGGGGAGTGAAAATGTGCTTGCAGATCATTTATCTAGATTGACCCACCTCGATAATGACAAGTTGATCGAAATCAGTGAATCTTTCCCCGATGAGAAGCTTTATGCTATTGCCTCAAATCATTCTCCCTGGTTTGTTGACTTTGCAAATTATCTTGCAGGAGGTGTCATACCAAAAGACATGAGCTACCAACAAAGAAAAAAATTCTTTGCCGGCATAAAAATTACTTTTGGTATGATCCATTTTTATACAAATAATGTAATGATCAACTCCTAAGGAGATGTGTTCCTGACTCCAAAATTAGAAATATTCTCTATTATTGTCACACATCCCCATATAAAGGGCATCATGGGATTGAGTGAATGGCTGCAAAGGTACTCTAATCTGGATTCTTTTGGCCCCACTTGTTCAAGAATGCTGCTGACTTTGTCAAAAGTTGTGATAAGTGATAGAGAACCGGAAACTTAGGCAAAAGGGATGAGCTCCCTTTGAATGGAGTTTTTGAAGTGGAGTTATTTGATGTGTGGGGAATTGACTTCATGGGGCCATTTCCCTTATCCCAAACCAATATGTACATTCTTGTGGCGGTGGAATATGTTTCCAAATGGGTTGAGGCATTAACATATGTGAATAATGATGTTTAAACTGTTATTAAATTTCTCAAGGAGCACGTGCTCGCTAGATTTGGGACACCCATATTTCTAATCAGTGACGGGGGAAAACATTTCTGCAATAGGCAGTTGGAAAGTGTCTTAAAAAACTATGGGGTGAGTCATGAGGTGGGTACTCCTTATCACCCTCAAACTAGCGGGCAAGTTGAAGTCTCAAACAGGGAGCTTAAGCAAATCTTAGAGAAAACTATGAACAAAAATAGGAAGGATTGGACTTCAAGGCTTCAGGATGCCTTGTGGGCATATAGAACTGCCTTCAAAACCCTATTGGGAATGTCTCCTTATAAGCTCATTTACGGTAAATCATGTCATCTTCCGGTAGAATTGGAGCACCGTGCCTTTTGGGTAATTAAAAAATTAAACTTTGACTTTCAAAAAGCAGGTGCACAAAGAATGTTGCAATTAAATGAGCTTGACAAATTCAGATTAAATGCCTATGAGAATGCAAAATTATATAAATAGAAAACTAAAAAATGGCATGATAAGCTGATAAAGCCAAAACATTTTAAACCTGGAATGAAGGTACTACTTTTTAACTCAAGATTAAGATTATTTCCAGGAAAATTGAAGTCAAAATGGATAGGACAATTTACTATCACTAAGGTTTTCCCTCATGGAGCGATTGAAGTGGCCTCCAATGATGGCACTTTTAAGGTAAATGGGAATCGTCTAAAGTAATACTTGGAGGAAGGAATTTTACAAGAAAATGGAGGATGGACTCTTCAGGACCTCTCGGATGAAGGTATCACATAAAAGATCATTCTCGTGTCGGGCTGAGACATTAAAATGAATATTTATTGGGAGGTAACCCAAGAATAAATAGGTTGTGTTTTTCTTTTTACTTTATTTAACTTTTGTACTTTTCTTTTTTGTGTGTTTTATTTTGAGAACTTAATTTATGAATTCTCATATTCCCAAAATCTTTCTAGCATTTAAAAATGACAAATTTTTTTGAGTTTTCAAGAAATGAAAGCTACAAGATATCAATATAGAAAATGATATGAAATCATGGGTGCTTAACAAAAAGTGATCAAATACATGGACAACATTAAAAATTTTAACTAAGGAATGAACTAAGGTTAATATAATCTCCAAAAATTTAAATCAATGCTAAGGACTAAGTATGGGGGAAGACATTGGACTATAAAGACTAGAGATTATGGTGGTTACTTTAAAGGAGTGTACTAGGCTCTCGTAGGATTTCATGATCACAAAGATGTGAATTGGGGATGAATAAAAGTATCTCTCCCTAAGAATGAAAAGAAAAAAATATAAAAAAAAAGGGGGGATGATGAAAAATATCTCTCCCAAGTGAAAGAAATGAAAAAGGATGATGAAAAATATATCTCATTTAATCTTATCATCTTTGTGATTCATAAGAAGGAGCACATATGGCACAAAACTCTTGAGTATTTCACTACCTTTCTAGTCTAAGTTCTCCAAGGAACCTTCCTCATTACCTAGCAACAAGTACGAAAATAAATACTTGGAGATTACTTATTAACCTTGCTTCATGTCCAAAATTAGAAAATCTAATGACAAATGATTTTTGGTCATTTAAGTTAAGCACATGCCTTGAAATACAAAATCAAAATCTTAATGATATTTTTTGTTGACTATCATACCTAAAAAAGCAAAAAATACTATTTTGAGCTTACTCAAGGACGAGCAAGAATTTAAGTGTGGGGGTGTGATAAATCCATAAATTATATCTCAAATAAAGAAAAAATTCATTCATTTCTCAGAATAAAACTACTCATGTAATCTAATTTTTATTTACCTTTTCACGAAAATTGCCTACCCAATGCATTCTGAGCAAATTGGACAAATCTCAAAAATTTATAAGGGAGAACCGCTACCGTACGCTGCAGCGAGCCATTTTGCAAAAAACGGGCACCTCAGCATGCTGCAGCGGTGCACTTTACGAACGCGGGTGCGATCGTGCACTACAACGGGCCAGCTGCAATATGCTGGTGCCACAGCATGCTATAGCAGTGAGCTTTTTGAGGTGCTTGCGCCACAGCGCGCTGCAGCGGCACACTTTGCGAAACACGGGCGCGATCACGCGCTGTAGCGGGACAGTTTGCAAAATGCTAGCACCACATCGTGCTGCAGCGGGAAAATATGTGAAACTACTGGCGTGACCAAGTGCTATAGCGTGCTACAGCATACTGTAGAGTCCCTTTCACTTATCAAACATGATCACCCCAGCGCGCCTCAGCGGGCATTTTCACAAAACCATCCGCTACCGCACGCTACAGTGCGCTGCAGCGGCCCACCGTAATTTTGTCTGGCAGAAGCATTAATTGTGGCTGGGACAAGATACCCAACCAGCCTCTTGTCTCCAGCCATCATTCCTCCTGCTGCAGCTCCATTTTTAAATGGAAAAAGGTTCTCTTTGATGTGATGAGAAGAATAAAACAATGGAAAGTAATGGTCTCCTAATCCATCAAGTGGATTTTGCCATCATTGCTATAGAATTTTAAAGGAAATAGCTGGTTTTGTATTATGAGAAGGAAGAAGCAGCCCCTCATCAATAAATACCACCCCTCTTGAATAGTGGAGGGCTCCAAAATTGGCTCATTTCCACCTAAGTAAAGAAAGGGTTGCATAGAAGAGAAGAAGAACTCCACAAGGGTGGAAGAGCTCATCTTGCTAAGGAGAAGGAGGAGAAAGGCAGCACTAGGGACCTAACAGAAGCACTTCAAGCAAGGAGAAGAAGAGTCGGGAGAACTTCTAAAGGAACATTCCCAATAATTTCTAAGCTCTTACTTTGCAATTTCTTTTCTTAGTTGATCATGAAAGGGTCTTTATCCATGTATGTGTTCTTTTTCATCTCTTTTGTAATGGAGAGCTAAACTTCCGTTGGGGAGGGTTGGGGCAATCCCACATGTATTGATAGTTGCTATAAAATGTATGAGATTTTCCTCAAGTAATATCAAAAATTGCGAACTTAATGACTTGCTAAAGAAATATTGAAGAATATCGTAGACTTGAATGTGGACCAAGGGACAAGGACTATTGAACTCAAGGACCAACTTATCTTGTGCCCCATAGCTCACCTTAGTTTTAATGCTAGATTTATGAGTGCATGAGAGCTTGAAACTATGTGAGAGAGTTCTTGAGCTTAGTGCACCTTAATCTAAGCTCAACTAAAGAGTTAATGCGTGTGATGCTGAGACCCACTAGTTGAGCTCCGTTGCTCAGTATGCCTGAGGGAGGGATTGGAATAATTGTGTACTCATGAATGAGGGTACATAGTCATTGTGCCCAATGAATTCAATCCCTCATCTCAAATATGTGTGATGCGTGTGATGCTCTTAATGGAATCAATGCTTATAAGAACTTAAAAATAAACAACCCTCATATCCATGATCAAGAGATGAGATAAAAACTACAAACCTAAAATCTTATAATGATATTTGTGCTGAAATAGAACCGACTGTGTGTTTATTTTGTGCACAAGATTTGAACTTGTAAATCTTTGAGATAAAACTCAAAGAAGGACAACGTGCACTTGATCAAAATCTAAGCAAATGAAAGATGAACGCTTGAGGAATCAGCATACATAAGTTATCTATCATGTTCATGTGGGAGAAACCTAACTCTCATCTTCCTTTTATTTGACTCATTTTCTACTAAGTGATTATTGTGCTTGTTCAGGAACTAACCTAAATAAAACACCCATAGCTAATGCAGTGATATGCTTATGTTATTCATGATATGATAAGGCTTTAATAACTATATGCTTTTGAAATATTAAAACTAGAAAATGATCAAAATCAATTAAGTAATCCATTTATCTCCATAATCCAAAATTTAACTGAATGACTACCTAATCCTATTCTAGTTCCACTAAATTCACTATTCCATAATAACATCCTAATTTATCATATGTGAAAAGTACATATTCATGATTTGTATGTCCTAATAAGGGTGACTTTAACACTTAGTTTGTTGAACTGCACTTATTGATACGCATAAAGATAAGGGACATAATCCTTTTATAGTTTGTTCTCTCCAACTAAGCTGTTAAACTCCCAAACTATAACACACCTTGGACTTAGGATGTTTATCTTAAACTGAATAGTACTTATCTAATTACCTAAGATAAGTCCGAGACTATACAGTTCCTTCCATTAAGCGTAAATCAATGAATTCCATCTTCTACGGAACAAATCAGTTTTATGGATATGTACTATCATTTCTATATGATAATACATATATTTTCATTCTAACAATCTATTTATCGATCAAGGGTAACAAGCTAGTGAATCCTTACTCCATTGTGATGAGTCATACATAAAGGCTATAAAGATGTAGAATCAAAGCCACATAACTTGGGATACTACCATAAGGAAATTTCAATCTAGTATTTTTAGATTATTCTACCACAAGGTTTTATGATCAATCATCTATGGTTGTTAAGGTACATCTAAGGTTCTATCTCAAAATGAGATAATTAAGCCCTTCCTACCTCAAGAGTTAGCTTACTTTAGAATATAGTATTTTCTTAAAGTTAGAACTTTCTTTATATTTTAATGACCTAAAACACTAATCATCACACGTAAATTACTAGCTAGGTTCTAGGATTATGAAACTTTATTTAAAATCACAAGTTCAATCACATAAATTGGATGCATCAATTAAATATGCAATTCTGCATATTTAAATTTATTCCAACACTCCAATAATGGGATAAAATCATATGAATTAGTAATAATTGATTGTTTTACAATCCAACCATATTTTAGTGATCAATTTATGCTAATAGTGTTACTTAAGAGAAAATCTAGGTTCTTAAGATTAAATCAAGATTATAAATCACATGAGTTATTACAAGATTTAAATATTCTAAATTACTGGTCTAAAATCAAAGTCAAATCAATAAATTTTAATTGGGTTCATGCATGTAATTGAATGCCAAATCAATGTCTTCAGTCTAGGTTAACTTAATTTTGAGACTTATCAAATCAAGTTAGGGTTGAACCCAAACTTGACATAATTAGGGTTATTGATGCAAAGTTTGATTTATTAGATAATCATTAAGTTGTTTGTCAATTATTGAAGTTCAAATCAGCATTAGTTCATCTTCAATATTTCAAGTCATTAATTAAACTAATTAGGGTTTTCTCCCTAATTATGCCATTTTAAATAATCTAAGTGTTCAAATCAGAAAGTATATGTTCTAACATGCATATGACAGTTTAAGAAACTCACATAAGTTTAGTTGGCCAAATTAGAGGACATTAAGTGCTAGTTAATTATTAACTAAATCCTAAGAGGATTAGCACATAAATAAAAGAATATTAATGTAATTTTCATGCAACTTGGTAATTAAATTATAGTTAATCATGTGATTAATCAATGACTATAAAATGTAAGATCGGTTAATTACAAACCCTAATTTACACTAATCATATAATACATGGATTAGGACATAATTAACAAAATATGAATCAAAAAATTATCCTACTTAGCACATGCAATCTACAAGGCGTAAGTGATCAAATGAAATTATATTCACAAGATGTAGGTAAGTATAGGTGCTAATCTTCCTTAATTAAGCTACTATAGTAATTATTAAAAAATAGAAAATTTATTCACTGAACTTAAATATTTTTGTATATTCTTATTCATTACATTTTTTGGAAAAAAAATGGAATTTAATTTTATTTGATTTGGATTAGTGTTTAAAAGGTTATACAATTAATTTATTCTGAATGTTCTTAATTAAATTTATAGTTTTCTGATTTATTTTCCTTAATGAAAATAAATCCAAAATCCTTTTATTAAATAAACAGACATGGCCCATTTAAAAAGACGCGGGTCGGCTGGGCCCGATGACCCGTCACTATCGCAAAGCGCGGTTCACGGGTCAGCCCGACCCGCACAGTTGTCTTCCTCCTCTTGCCTTTTCCCTGACATTAGCCGATTAGGGTAAACCATAAACGGCAAAATCCTTTACCTTATGACCACATCATTGCCTCCAGATGATCATAACACCTTCACCAGGTTGAGCACATTGATTGAACCATAAAGCCCCAACTGATGTCAGCCCAATCACAGGAACCACAATTGGGCTTAACAGGGCTTTGGAGCTCATTGAGGAGGTGTAATTCTCCCTCCTCAGGTCACCATTATGGCCCATCTCAATCCCCACACCATCCCTAGATAATGGTGAAGCTAAGCCCTCCATTGGCTGGGCTCGGGGGTGGCCCAATCGATGGGTCCTTACTTTGACCTGGCCTCCAGAGGAAGTGTTTGCCCGATCGATCGTATCGATCGGTCGGGGCTAACTTAGACCTCGGAGACACGTGCATTGAGTTAGTTCAACATAATGATGCAATTGCAAGATAAATTGGTTAAGTGCTGAGCTTACTCAACTTAGTACAGTAAAGAATGGTATCTAGTTCGAGTGCTAGAATAGGTTTGAGTGATAGAGCAACTCTAGGGTCTAGCTGAGCTTCAAGAAGCAACTACGGGACTTAAACTCCAAGCCACTCTTTCTGATTATCGCTGGAAAGAGCTAGGGATGATGGGAGAGCTCGGGATTGCAAAGAGTGGAGGAATTTAAGGTAGCTTCAATTGGAGACAATTGACCTGGAAAAGGTTCAGGGAACAATTCCTGAGACTATTTATAGCCTCAGAGGATTGAGTTAAGGTGAGGCCAAAGGTTGGCTTGACCCGATAGCTATGGCCAAGGCTTAGCTCTCAAAAATCCCCTTGGGGATTACTCGGGCTTCAGGGTCCAATCCTTAGCACCTCACAAGGAGTGGAAAAACCTAACATTCTGGTGACATGGCTGAGAGGAGGGGGAGGGGGGAGATAGGCATGGTAGCTAGCGTACGGGGGATCTTCCCTATCAGGAGTGGTGTGCATCCAAGACAAAGATCCTTAGTACAGGCGCACTATGGTCCATCCGATTGATCGATAAAAAATGTAGAATTAATATGATCTTCCAAATCCTAATGGTCGGGTTCAGAATGATCTGGGCCTTGGGATCAATTGGGAGGATTCAACCCCTGATTGACTTCCGTGCGCAATTGGATCTAAGCCGTAGGATGTGATGGAGCGATGGACGGATGCACTTTGTATCCACTGTTGTGGGACCCAGCTCCGCAGTGGATAGCCCGCAATTCGCATAGCGGATCCCAGACGGGTAAAGCCATTAAGATTATAAATGCAAATATAAATTGTTCCAAACCCTTTTATATAATTTTCTTTATTTTAATTAATTTTAATTATAACCTAAATGACCTCCAAAAATTCCCAAACTTGCACCTCTGACCAATTTGAACATGAGAAATTTAAAAATGCAATCAGACTTTAGTTTGGAGATCAAAATATTTTGGCCATTAATTAGTGTTCCTAATTGATGAAATTATCAATTTAACCTAAAGATGTCCTATTGACCCCAAACTTCCAAGTTTAGGTCCTAATAACCAAATGAATGTAATGGGATCAAAATTAAAGTGTGATTAATCTTAAGTTTAAGCTAGTAACAACATAGGGTTGTTACAGACTCTCCCACTAAAAAATGATGTCAGCTTAGACATCATAAAAAGAAGGAAAAAAAACATGAAAATTTAAGAACAAAACTTTGAAATTATGAGTACCTAGGTTATCAAAGAGACTATGATATTTCTACTGCATATCGACCTCTTTATCCCAAGTGGATTCCTCAAGAGAGCAATTATGATAGTGAACTTTCACCATGGGGATAGAGCGATTTCTCAGCTATTTTTGGTCATGAGCTAAGATTTTGAATGGATACCGTTGGAAGTTGGACTAAATGTGATGGCTCACGAAGACTTCTCAATAATGATGAAATAGGAAAGATGTCGTGTACTATAGAGAAATCCATAGGAATCATTAACCTGTAGGCTGCATAACTTATCATTGTTGCCACTTTGAAAGGTCTGTCGTAGTGAGGACTAAGCTTTCCAGCCACACTAAAATGAAAAATACCCATCATTGGCCGACCTTAAGGTATGCAAAATCTCCAACATTTAATTCTAAGGGATGATGATGAGAATCGTGATATTTACTTTGGCGATCTTGCGAGACTCTAACTCTTTGCTGAACTAATTACAATTTTTTGTTCTTTTCATCTTCAAGATCAGATCCATAAAGTTGAACACTACCAATTTTAGACCATGTAAGTGGAGTGATGCACTTTTTGCCATAAAAAGCTTCAAATGGTGCCTTGTTGATACTTGCTTAGAAGTTATTATTATAAGCAAACTTCACAAGAGGTATATGGTCTTCCCAAAAATTGCCAAAATCCAAAATTAATAGTCACAGGATGTCTTCAATAACTTGATTGACACGTTCTATTTGTCCATTTGTTTGAGGATAGAAGGCCGTGCTCATGGCCATGGTAGTCCCTAGGTCTTGATGTACTACTGTAAAGACCCACTTAAGTAGTAATATGTCAAATTTTTTAATATCAAGGCACCTTTTTAGATAACGATGAAACTCCTGATAAGAACTCTAAAGTTAAGCATGCTCATATGGGAGTGCTCCCAGGATGGGTGACCTGCTTGGAAGTTATCTTCTAGGGCAAAATTGTGAGGCTTTTCAAGCGAAAGTGAATAATACCTTGGTGCTTAAGAGTTTAGGCTATTACAAATTGTATCAAAGTAGGCCATAGGGTGTCAGATAGGAGCTAAGTGCCATACAGGGTAAAGTACCACTTCATCTGAGCAGCCTCTTGAACCCATGATGGTTAAGGTACTACATGGTTGTGGGTACCTCTTGCACTTGTAGGGGTCACCTCTAGTCATATCTACCCAATGGATGGTTCCTGAATCTGTGTGTGGATGCTGACGAGGATGTCAATTTGTTAAGTTGGGGAGATTATAAAAACTCACTTAAGTAGTAATATATCAACTTCTTAAACAATGAGGAATATTTTCAGATAACGGTGGAGTTCTTGATAAGAACTCCAAAGTTAAGCATGCTCATATGGGAGCACTCCCAAGATGGGTGACCTACTGGGGGAAAATTTGAGGTTTTTCAAGCCAAAGCAAATAATACCTTGGTGCTTAAGAGTTTGAGTTATTATAAATACTTACCAGAACTTATATGTAAATTTAATATTATGGTTAAAAACTATTAATCTTGGAATACCATGGACTCTGACGATTTCCTTGATATATAGCTTTGCCAACTTTTCCACAGAATCTGTTTGACACATAGGGATAAAATGAGCTGACTTGGTTAGGCAATCAACTATTACATAGATAGAATGTGCTCCAGATCTTGATTTAGGTAAGCCCATGACAAAATATATAGATATATCAAACCACTTCCATTCAGAGATTGCTAGAGAATGAATAAGTCCTCCAAGCCTTTAGTGTTCAGTTTTGATGAGATTACAAGCATAAGATTTTGCCACAAATTTTGCCACGCTTCTTTTCATGCCAGGCTCATAATGATTGCTTCAAATTCTAGTACAGTTTTGTGCTTCCTAGATGGACTTGATATTTTGAATTATGTCCTTCGATGAGAATCTCTTGGTGCATAGATTTGGAAATCTAGCTGCAGATCATGGCGATGGCCACCTTCAATTTCAACTTTGAACTTCAGATAATCTTCATTCTTAGTTTGAGAAATAGAGACATATTTGTGGGATGTTCGTTCTATGGTGCCTTGACTTATCATGATACTTAACATATCACCGCGCATAAGTACAATATCTAGCTTACGGAATGCTTCCTCAATTGGGCTTTCAGCAATAATGGCACTGAGAATAGCATGACGGTTGAGGGGATCTGCTATGATGTTTGCTTTGGCAAGATGATACTAGATGGTCAAATCATAATCATTTATTAGCTTGAATTATCTTTGTTGTTGATAGTTAAGTTCATGTTGAGTGAAAATATATTTCAAGCTTTGATGATCGGTGAATATCAAATCTTATACACCGTAGAGATAGTGGTACCTCTTGCGCTTGTAGGGGTCACCTCTAATCCTATCTACCCAATGGATGGTTCCTGGATCTGTGTGTGCATACTGATGAGGATGCCAATTTCTTAAGTTGGGGAGATTATAAAGACTCACTTAAGTAGTAATATATCAAATTCTTAAACATCAAGGAACATTTTCAGATAACGGTGAAAGAGAGTGCATCTTTTAGCGCTTGGAATGCTTCTTCACACTCAGGGCTCCAAATAAAAGGTACATCCTTTTGAGTTAGCTTCGTTAATGGAGAGAAAATCTTAGAAAAACCTTTAATAAACTTTATGTAGTAGCCAACTAAACTAAAATAGGTTCTAATATTGGTTACTGATTTTGGCTGTGACCAATTTTGAATGGCATACTCTAATGCCTGTGCATCGACGATATGCCCCAGAAAAGTTACTAAGTTAAGCTATAACTCACATTTGAAGTACTTTGCTTATATTTGATGGTTGCACAATTCTTATAGTGCAGCTCTCAAGTGGCTTTCATGTTCCAATTTTTTCTTCAAATAGATCAAGATATCATCGATAAAGACGATGACAAATTTGTTTAAAAATAACTAGATTATGTGCAATATTAAATCCACAAAAATAGATGGCACATTCGTTAGGCCAAAAGATATTACCAGAAACTCATAATATCCATAACAAGTTATGGATGCTATTTTCACAATATCTTCATCCTTGACATGCAGCTGATGGTAACCAGATGGAAAATTAATCTTGGAGAATTACATGGCTCCAGCTAGTTGATCGAAGAGATCATTGAATTATGGTAACTGATAAATCTAAGATTTATAGTAAAATAAGTTAATAAAAACAAACACTTTTATGTTAGAAATATATACTTTGATGCATTTCCACCGCTTTTTCAGGATAAAAGATGAGAATATAAATTTATGGTAGAAAACTGCCGCAACACGCCCCAGTGCACCAAAGCGGGCACAAGACAGAGAGCTCCTCGCTATCATGCGCTGTAGCAGACCAAGGCTGAGATCTCTGCGCTATTATGCGTTGTAGTGGACCAAGATAGAGAGCTCCATGCTATTGTGCGCTGTAGCTCTCTCAAGACAAAGAGCTCCGTGCTACTGTGTGTTGTACCTCTCTCAAGATAGAGAGCTCCGCGCTACTGTGCGCTGCAGTGCTCTCAAGATAGAGAGCTCCATACAATTGTGCACTACAGTGGACCAAAATAGAGAGCTCTGCACTATTATACGCTGCAGTGGATCAAGACAGAGAGCTCCATGCTATCACGCACTGTAGCGGTCTCAAGACAGAGACTCTAGCGCTATCGTACACCGTAGCTGAACAAAACAGAGGCTTGGACGCTACTGCACGCCACAACGGAAGAAATTGTTGCCCAGACTTAGTAAAAATTCGAAAGCATCCCACTGTCGTGCACCATAGCGATCTCAAGATAGAGACTCTGGTGTTACCACGCGCCGCAGCACTATAGGACTTTAAAGAAAACATGAAAAGTAAGAAATTACAAAACTTAGAGCGTGTCGATATATAAAATTAAACATTTTTAAAGCTTCAGACACAATAAATACCTCATATAAATAGTCCTACTTCCATACTATTAACTACCCATTTCCCAAACATTGAGATATATGGACTACTTCAATCCTTCATAAGATTCTAACCACCAATACTCAATAAAAGTGCTAACCCAATAGATGTTGAAGATTGGTTAAAGAATATAAAAAAATGCTGACTAGTATGAAAAGCCCATCTACAAATGTAATTAGATTAAATATCTTAAAATTGGAAGGAGAAGCTGAACTTTGATGGGAAACCAATGCAAGCTTACAATTCGTAGGCAAAGATACTGAGAATATCAAATAGGAAGAATTTGTCAAAGCCTTCAGAGGCAAATACATCCCTCCTTCCATTCATGCCATAATGGAATATTTGTTCATCAAATTATGTTAGGGCAATCATAGTGGCTATCATGTGATGCACCACTACTAGTGAGCACTGAGTTTTCTCAGTGCAACTGATTCTTAAGAAGATTAAAACCTTCTATTAAGAAAATTCTTATGGCTCTTTCAATTTCCAAATTCTCAGGCATACTTGAAAGTGCAAAAATATTAGAATATGGGAAATAAGAGGAAGTATAGGAGCTAAGAAAAAGACCCCCGTTTGCACATATATAACAAATTTAATACAAGAGGCCGAGATCACGTCAAGTAAAGGTTTATCAAATAGCTCAACAAACACTTACTAAAAATATAACCAACCACATTCTTGCAGTAATTATTATCATAGGAACAGAATATGCTACACTTGTGGATGACATGGTCACAACTTTTGGCAATGTCAAGCAAGTCGTACAGTGGATAATTAGTAAATCACTCATCCTTCTCAGTTACAACAAAAAGCACCCATTCCATCTAGAAGGCAAGAACTAATACTAGTAGCGAGACCAGCCCATGTACGTACAGCTATTCCAATACAAAGAAGAGGTCCACCCATTACTCCTACAACACTAGTAGCTAATCAAATGGGAAGACTAATTGCTCCCAAGCAACCTGCACATGTGAGGATCTATACCCTCACCTCAGTTCTAGCTCTAGAAGATAATGAAGTGGTATCATGTACCATATTCTTTCTTTTTATAAATATATTTCATAATATATTTAAACAGAGCATGAATTATCATTCATTTTAAACCCTATGCACCTTACATTTCAATGATAAATCTTGTGGCATATTATTTGATACTGGTGCAAATCACTCATTTATTTCAAAAAGATTTACCAAAACTCTTGAACTGCCATATTACAACTTAGCTAAAGCCTTGAACATTGGGTTACCATCTGGTGCCCTCATGAATGCACAAAAATATTATGACTGTAACATACCAATTAATGGCAAGGCATATGATAGTACCACATATAGTAAATTGTGATATTATTCTAGGAAGGAATTAGCTCAACAAGCATAAAGTTATGATTGCTTGTCAAAGAAAGAATGTCATTATCAAGGGTAGGAGCAAGCTTAAAGTATTTATGGGAAGTTAGGCATTTCAGTATCTTTAGTCAACGCTTCGCAAGTAAGTAAATTGATTCAGAAGTGATGTAATGGATAGTTAGTAACAATGATAGGAGAAAAGATGAAAGAAGTTCTTTTAGTAGACACTCAAATTATAAATGAGCTTAAAGATGTATTCTTAGATGAATTTCCTGGATTAGGACCAATAAGAGAAATCAAATTCTCAATTGAGTTAATTTTTGGCACTCAACTAATAGTAAAGTCATCTTATTGCATGGCACCCAAAGAGCTGCAAGAGTTATGTAACAACCCAAGGTTGTTACTTAGCTTAATTTTAGCTCAATTATATCTTAATTATCATTCCATTAAGTTCATCTAGCCATTAGAACCAAACTTTGAAAATTTGGAGTAATTTGGAGCTTAATTATTTATTTTGGAATATTATAATATTTAATTAATTAGGAAATTGAGGTATTTATTTTGACCTCAAAATTGAAATCTGACTTCACCATTGCGATCGTCACCCCCAAATTAGCTAGGGGCGATGTTTTGGACGCGTTTGGAAGTCGTTGAATTTTTGTGAATATTTTAGTATAATTAAATACCCCAAAAATTAGCATAATTAAATAATCATTGGAATCTAAATCCGACTTCACCGTTCAATTCCTCATCCCTTAATTAGCTAGGGGTAAATTTTTGGGATTTTTCGGAGGGCGTTTCAATTATCTGAATTTTAATTAATTAAAGAAATAAATATTTATTTATTTCTAAATTCATTCCTTAATTTAATTTCTTCATTTTTCCTTCCCTTCTCTCTCCTAGCTGGCCAAAAAATTGGCTGACCCCTCCCCCCCCCCCTTTTTCTTTTTTGGCTGACCTCTCCTCCTCCCCTTAATTGTAAGAGTTGATGGCTAGAGGCCATCCCTCTTCCCCATTTCTTCCTCCCTAGCTCATGATGGCCTCCCCCTCCCTTTTTATCCTATAAATGGAGCTCAGCCCCCTTCCTCTCCATTTTTACTGTCAAGTTAAAGCTGCCAAGCTTCCACTATTCCTCCATTGTTCCACCTTGAAGAAGAAGCTCCATTCCAAGTCTTAAAGAAAGAAAATGTTCCTTTTTCTTCCTTTAAGGGTAAGGTACCCATTTTTCCTTCTTCCTTGGTCATTTCATTTCTCTGTTATACTTATTCGCATCCTTAGACATCCATGATTAAGTATGGAAGCCATTATAGTTATTCGAAGTAATATATCTCATGCTCTGTATTTCTCCCATTCTGCATACCCCGATGTTTATCTCCATTGTTTGTATAGTTAAGATGATCCATTTTTGCTAATTTTGGTATTAATGAAAAGGTCTTGGAAATAACTTTCCATCTATATATGGTATCACTCATGAGGTGCCCAAAATAGGGAGTATTTGGGTTTGAAAGTAGGCTCTTTTTGGTTTTTGCCCTCACAAAATCACCATCGGGCGCTGCAGTGCACTGCAGCGCCTGACTTGCAAAAATTGATTCACCATAGTGCGCTGTAGCATGCCACAACATCTTAATAATCTTGTGATGTAATAAAAATAATATGATGAAAATAATTTAAATCCACCGTAGAGCGCTACAGCACGCCATAGTGCGTCGTAGCGACCGCCTTTCGAAAATCAAGTGCCGAAACCCGCCGTAGCGCCTGAAAGTGCTGCAGCGCGCCACCATGCCGAAACTCGCCATAGCGCACCACAGCGCTGAATCCTGCTGTAGCCCCCAAAAGTGCTGTAGCGCGCCACAGCGCGCCGTAGCGCCCATAATTTTCTGAAAGTGTCCAGAAATGGCTGAAATGGCCAAAACTTCGCTATTTTTGCATTTTAAGCTCCCTAACGGGACTTAATTATATCAAATTTGAACTTAATTTAGTGAAATTTGAAAATTGCATAAAATTTTATGTGAAAATTAAATTTGCAAAATTGCCTTTTTTAATATGCACTTAAAATCTCTTATGTTTCATAAATATCTTATGCCAAATGTTAAAGAACATGATCTTTGATTGCTTATACTAACCAAGTATATTTGTAACAACCCTAGGTTGTTACTCTGCTAAATTATAGCTTAAGTAGTCATTATTTTATATTCCATTATTTTTAGAACACCAAATGAATCCTAACATGAAAATTTGAAGTCCATAGGAATTCTCTAAGTCCAAAATAATATTTTGATCACTCAAGATGCCCTAGCCTAGATTCAAAATATTTTGATCTCAAAATTAAATTCTGATTGTATTTTTAAATTCCTCACCCTCAAATTAGCTAAGGGTGAAAGTTTAGTGTAATTTGGAAATCATTTGGGCCATAATTCAATTTAAATTTAAAATGGCCCAATTGCACATAAGGGATTCTAACATTTCATAATTGCATAATTACCCATTAAATTGAATTAACAGCTGGAATCCGCTGTGCGGACCGCAGGCGATCCGCTGTGGAGCCCGGGTCGTGTGACAGCGATATCCCGCAAATCTAACTGTCTCACCTTTTGATCAGTGGTCGAGATGCGATCCCGCGGAACCTCAGATCGGTTATTGTATCTACCCGATAGATCCTATGGCCCGAATCGCTCTCACGATCGGCCGTTAGGATCCGAGCGATCCAAGCCGTTCTGCCATCTGATCGATAGATCAGACGGCATCCAAAGGTCCCGCGACTGTGGACCTTCGTCTTCCTCTCACCCGCACCCGACATAAGGAATCTAGAAGATTCCAGGCAGCCAGGTCTTGTCCCCCACTCCCGCGTCCACCTCAGCATGCCGTTAGGACCCCTCCCATAATGGTTTGGAGCCCCAATCGGGCCTTGTGACCTGGCCGAGCTCGAATTGGAAATTCGAGAGCTCCGCCATGGCCCGACCTCATGGGTCTCCCAAGCCCCAGCAAATGGCTCTGGAAGCTTTCCCATTCAATGCTAAGGCTATAAAAAGCCTCAGTATTTCATCATATGACCCTTTGCTGATCAATTGGAGTCGAGTTACCTTCCGCCATTCCCAAGCTGCCATTGTTATTAGACCGAGCTTCCCAGGCATTCCCGGCGTGCATACCGCTGATAGAAGAGTCTCCTGGTGTTCAGGAGCTCTTAAAGGAATTCCAGGAAGCTCAGCAAGCCCGGCATTGTTCCCTGCGATGTCTGCAACCCCTCGGTAAAACATGGTACCCCCCGTTTGCAGGTTTTGAGCCAATGAGGCTCGGACCTCCTTCCATTTTATTTGTGTGCGTGTATATTGTCGTTTCGAACCAAACGATATCGAAATTAAGTTATAAGTTAACCCTAATCGATCGAATCAATCATTCAGGTTAAGTTCCTTAAGGATCGCCTCGGTCGAGTAAGGACCCGGTGATCTAGACCATCCCCAACCCTCAGACCAGAGGGCTTCAATCCGCCTCACCTGCCTGAGGGTGTAGGGATCGAGCTCGAGGTTTGGCGTGGCCTCTGTGGGGAGAATTGTCTCCCCACAGTAGCTCAATTAGAGGAGCTCTCAGTTGAGTAAGGTCAGGCCGATCCAGACCGTCTCATAGGGGGCTTCGGGTCCCAGTTGACGCGTCTGACAACGGGGATTGAGTAGCGATCTATTTTTGGCCGTGCCGTGGTCGGGATGCCCCGAAATTTGATGATTAGGGTTCCCCTAATCGGCCCTCTTCATCGGGACGAAGGGCAGGGATGAAGACCCCGTGCGGGCTGGGCAACCCGTGACCTGCGCGGTGCGACAGTCCCGAGTCTTCCGGCCTCGGTCGACCCGCACGGTTCGGCTAATGGGCCGAGCCCGTTATAGAATTATTTTCCTTAAGGAAAATAATTTAATTATTACAATAATAGGAAATTGATTAAATAAAAATACAGAATGTATTAATTGAATAACTTTTAATCCACTAGTCCAAATCCAATGATACTTTATATGAAATTGATTAGAAAATTATCAGGGATCTGAATATAAAATAAAATATCACATCTGATGGTTAGATTTTCGATTATTGCCTAATTATAATGAAACTTAATTAGGATGATTTAGCAATTATTTTTAACTAAATTGCATGTTTAGGGTGCCATTAGTTTTCTTATGTTGAGTAGAAGGCATGTGCTAAATGACTTATTTTTCTGATCTCTGTATTTCAAATTATACCCTAATTTTGTTAAACCATGAGTAATGAATATTAGGGTTTGTAATCACTGGATCTTAGCAAACTTAGTTTCTAATTGAGTGCATAGTAGTGTAGAACTTGTATGCCAAGTTATATGGAATTTTGATGGTTGGATTTAAAATCTTGTGCTAATCCCTTTTGGATTGAATTAGGGTTTGATTAACACTAAGTGTTTTTTGTTTTCTTAAAATTTCTTATTAATCTGATGAATAACAATAAAATAGAGGTAGTGAAATCATATATATAATTAATCTACTTAATTAAGGTCCTCTGTTGGGAAAATTGTCTCCCCACAGTAGCTCCATTAGAGGAGCTCTTGGGTGAGTAAGGTCCGGCCGATCCAGACCGTCTCATAGGGGGCTTCGGGTCCCAGTCGACACGTCTAACCACGGGGATCGAGTAGTGATCCATTTCTGGCCGTGCCGTGGTCGGGATGTGCCAGAATTTGATGATCAGGGTTCCCCTAATCGACCCTCTCTATCGGGACGAAGGGCAGGGACGAAGACCCTATGCGGGTCGGGCAGCCCGTGACCTGGGCGGTGTGACAGTCCCGGGATTTCGGGCCCTGGTCGACCCGCGCGGTTCGACTAATGGGCCGAGCCCGTTATAATTAAATTCGAATAATTAGAATTATTTTCCTTAAGGAAAATAATTCAATTATTCAAATCATAAGAAATTGATTAAATAAAAATACAGAATGTATTAATTGAATAACTTTTAATATACTGGTCCAAATCCTATGATATTTTATATGAAAATGATTAGAAAATCATCAGGGATCTAAATATAAAATAAAATATCATATATAATAGTTATATTTTCCATTATTGCCTAAGTATAGCAAAACTTGATTAGGATGATTTAGTAATTATACTTAACTAAATTGTATGTTTAGGGTGCCATTAGTTTGCTTATGTTGAGGCATATGCTAAGTGACTTATTTTTCTGATCTCTGTATTTCAAATTATGCCCTAATTTTATTAAACCATGATTAGTGAATATTAGGGTTTGTAATCACTGGATCTTAGCAAACTTAGTTTCTAATTGAGTGCATGGTAGTGTAGAACTTGTATTCCAAGTTATATGGAATTTTGATGGTTGGATTTAAACTTTTGTGCTAATCCCATTTGGATTGAATTAGGGTTTGATTAGCACTAAGTGTTTTCTGTTTTCTTAAAATTTCTTATTAATCTAATGAATAATAATAAGCTAGAGGCAGTGAAATCATATATATAAGCTTAAGAGGTATGAATTTAACAAATCAAGGAAATGAGAACTTAACCCTCATAATTAACCTTAAGAAATCTTAAGACTTTGATCCAGCTTTTAAGACTTGATCTAGGTTTGAGGTTACCACCAATATCACACTCTTAACTCATTGATTTGACATTGATAATTAATCAAACACATGATATTAATTGAATAAGAATAGGGGTCAAACCCTAATCTACTTAATTAAGGTCCAAACCCTTAAGAACCTTAACTAAAGTGGTTTGATTATAAGACAATTAGCTTGACATTTCTCCAATGACACATCTTATTTTATATTGACCCTAAACATTTGAATTAGACATGACAAGGTTATAAAAGCTATATGATTGCCTAAATCTGAATCAAATCTCTAGATCCTTAATTTTCTCCTAATAAGATCGTTAGCATAAGAAGATTAATAAAATCATATTGATTGAATAAGTGACCTATAACTTAAGCAATATCCTTGATTTAAATCCCATAATCTTAGATAGAGTTGTGATCAGATGACTTAATCATCTGATCTGATCATTCTAAACCTAACTATGAAATAAAATCTAAGAGATTAATACTAGAATTTAGAATGGAAGATCTTAAGCATCTCTCCATGAGATCATCTTGAAACATTTTAAAATACCTAAATTACATATACCTTGAGGTAGGAGAACTTGTATGACTCATTGAGGTAGGAGCTTAGATGATCTCTTAACTTTAGAAATTGATCTAAACCCCATGTGGTAGGAATCATCTAAGACATTAGAATGATATTTCACCTTATGGTATAATCCATGTTGAGTGATCTTTGATCATAATTTTGTGAGACCTTGTATAGGACTTACCTATGTAGTATAGGCCTTTATAGTCTTGATCATTCCTTGATTTATTAAGTAGACTTGTTTGAACCCCGATTATTGGATGGTGTAGTTTAGTATACCCATACCACTGGTTCTCCAGTAGTATTCGGGATTGGTTGATTCACTATAATGGGGACTTATGAGCAGGTTCTATCATGCGGGATTAGATGAATACAATCCTATTAGAATAAATCATTCAACCCTAAGAGTGTATTGAATGACTATTCATTCCTTAATTTGATTGAAATACAAATTGCCAACAGCGCAATGCCTCCTAGCGAAGACCGCTTCAATAGGTGTGGCTCAAACAAACTAAGTAATGAGATTCACCTTCTTTAAGATACTAAGTATGGTGGTGAGTAAGTGATGAGAATCACTTTTCTTGCAAATGTGCTGAATATGTGTATACGATCATCCCATCTAGTGATCTTTAATTAAATCTATAACTTTAATCAATTATCGTTATAGAAGTTAGGAGACAGAATCCTCTCAATAGGATTCTGCATAGTGGAGACTTAGAATTCATTATCTGCATTTCAAATTTAATGACTTTCTGGATTTTTCTCATTAGAATAGATGCATGGGCATAAGCATGAGCATAAACTTGAAGCATCATTTAAGCAGTGACGCATGGGTATCAGTGATAAATTGTGGGTTATAGAATGTTACATACATAGACTAGGGAATTTCAGGGTACATCTGTGTCACCATACTGTCTTCCCAACTGGGTGTATGTATACATTGGACCATACTAGTCATAGCCTTTCAGTGATGATTCTGTAGCATATCTGTGGCATACCATACTGTGGCATACTTGAATGCATCATTCTAGTGACATACAGTTCTGCATTTGACTTTACTTTCACATAGCTTTTTGAGCATTTGATAGTTTCCATTACTTTCAGTATGTAGTTTGATGCAATTTTACTTTGCTTAGTCTTTACAGTTTCAGTTACTTAGCATTTTCCTCAGCCTTTCTTCAGTTCTCTTTACTTTACTGTTTACTGCATTTACTTTAGTATTGCATAGTTAGTTGCGATGTGTTAGACTTCTTGTCTAACATGGGGTACTTTTGGGATCCTGCAATTTGCTAGATCCCGAGCAGCTTGTGGAGATAGGACAGGAGGACTCGCAAGAGATCCAGGAGGAGTACGTGGAGCCCTAAAGAATCTATCTGCTTCCTTTTTACTTCTTGCTTTACTTCAGTAGACTTTACTTTTCATATGTTAAAGCAGTTTGGAATAACTCTGGATGTACTTTTCTTTTCTTTTCTGAGATGAATGTTTACATACTAGTCTATGATGAATGTACTCTGGATGATATTTTTTTTTAGCTTTCGTGCTCTGTTATACTACTATACTTAGTCTTGTGATATGATCAGCATACTGGAAATGCTGATATATATTGATAATGTATATTGGATCCTTACTTGTTCTTTGAATCCAATATATGTATTAGCATAATACTTAAGATGAGTATTCTACTCCCATCTTAAGTATGGGCTCTCGATCCTACTCTTAGGTTCGTGTCAGCATCCTTCAGTATGGCTCAATCTTCTGGCCTATTCGAGAAGATGGGTTTTTCTTGTATACCTGCCCTCCCGAGTAGCGCACCGCTCCACCGCTAAATTTATACACACTACTTGTCTTTTGCACGCGGCGACAAGGCGGGGCGCTACAATATCTTAATAACTAAATGGCATGAAACCTAAGTCATTTAGATTTGTAATCAAGTGCTAACCCTTTTGGTTTGATTTAGGACTTCGTTAGCCTTAATTACCTTCTACTTTATGTCATCTTATATGTATATACTTTCTTAAAATTAGGATGTATGTTAGAGAATGTTAACATTTAAATGGACACCTTGATATGTTTAAATTGACATTAAACTATACTTGAATGTAAGAATCTTAAGATCTTGATTAAGTAGATGATACTTAATCAAATTTAAAAGTTTACATCAATATTACACCAATAATATATTGATTTGTCATTGATATTTAAATCAACCATTGGTCTTAATTTTTGTAAGGCTAGGGGTTACACCCTAACTTGTCTTGATTAAGATGTAAGCCTTAATCACTTAATCAATTAACTTGATTGTAATATAATTCAATTAGCAATATTCCAATAATGCATTTGATTTATTATTAATCTTAAATTATTGAATTAAAAGTGCTAATGTTAATATTAAATCTATGTGATTGAACCATATAAAT
Organism: Gastrodia elata; assembly: GCA_016760335.1. Classification (NCBI taxonomy): domain Eukaryota; kingdom Viridiplantae; phylum Streptophyta; class Magnoliopsida; order Asparagales; family Orchidaceae; genus Gastrodia; species Gastrodia elata. The sequence goes on along the minus strand of CM028670.1, from coordinate 27,819,095 downwards.
CTAAACTTTAGATCTTTGATTTTCTCTTATATAAGACTATTAGCATAAGATGGATAATAAAATTATAAGGATTTATGAAATGTTCTAACTCTAATAATATCTTTGATTTTATCCCATGATTGTAAAGAAGAAAAGAGTTAGATGAACTTTTAATCATCTAACCTGATCACTTTAATCCAAATCTATTAAGTAAACCCTGAATGTTAACATAAGAAATAGAAGAGTGAGTTCTCAAGGATCTTTCTATAGGATCATTCTTGAAATGTTTAAAGACCTTAATTATTGATACATTAAGGTAGGAAGAACTTTTGTAACTTATTGAAAAAGGAAATTAGATGATCTTTCATAACTTTAAAGGTTGAACTTGATAACTTGTGGTAGGAATCACCTAAAGCACTTAGAATGGAACATCTCCCTTGCGATAGAAATCAATATTGAGTGATCATTTGATCACATCCTCAGAGCCTTGTGTAGGACTCACCCAATTAGAGTAAAGATCAATAGCTTTGATAAATCCTTGTTGATTAAATAGAATCTTCTGAACCTGGATTATTAGTTGAGTATAGTAGGGTATACCCATAGTGCTGGATTATTTCAGTAGTATTCAGGAATGGTTGAGTCATGATAGATTGTAAATACACGTCTATGCTCACACGCAAGTGTAGGTGGTCTGAAGTAATAAGTAGAAAGTTTGAGTTTCCGGGATTTATCGAACCACGGAGAATTGGATGTTTTATTACTAAGGTATTTCTATTATCACTAATGTTTAAGCTATGGGTGTTTTGGTTAGGTTGGTTCCTGAACAAGCACAACAATTACTTAGTAGAAAATGAGTCAAATAAAAGGAAGAGGAGAGTTAGGTTTCTCCAATATAGACATGATAGATAACTTATGTATGATGATTCCTCAAGCATTCATATTTCATTTACTTAGATTTTGATCAAGTGCACATTATCCCTCTTTGAGTTTTATATCAAAGATTTATATGTTCAAATCTTGTACATGAAAAGAATACACTGTCGGTTCTATTTCAGCACAAAAATCCTTATAAGATCTTAGGTTTGAAGTTTTTATCTCATCTCTTGATCATGGAGATGAGGGCTGTTAAATTTTAAGATCATATAAGCATTGATTCCACTTAGAGCGTCATGCGCATCACACATATTTGAGATGAGGGATTGAATTTATTGGGCTCAATGACTATGTTACCTCGTTCATGAGCACACAATTATTCCATTCCCTCCCTCAAGTATACTGAGCAATGGAGCTCAATTAGTGGGTCTCAGTATCACACACATCAACTCTTTAGTTGAGCTTAGATTAAGGTGCACTAAGCTCAAAAGCTCTCTCACATAGTTTTAAGCTCTCATGCACTCATAAATCTAGCATCAAACTAAAGGGAGCTATGGAGCATAAAACAAGTTAGTCCTTGAGTTCAATAGTCCTTATCCTTTGGTCCACATTTAAGTTTACAATATTCTTTTACATTTCCTTAGCAAGTCATTAAATTCGCAATTTTTGATAATACTTGAATAAAATTTTATACATTTTATAGCAACTACCAATACATGTGATATTGCCCCAACCCTCCCCAAGGGAAGTTAATCTCTCCATTACAAAAGAGATAAAAAAGAACACATACATGATAAAGACCCTTTCATGATCAACTAAGAAAACAAATTACAAAGCAAGAGTTTAGAAAATACTAGGAAGGTTCCTTTGGAAGTTCTTCGGACTCTTCTTCTCCTTGCTTGAAGTGCTTCTCTTAGGTCCCTAGTGCTGCCTCTCTCCTCCTTCTTCTATGCAACCCTTTCTTTACTTAGGTGGAAGTGAGCCAAGTTGGGAACCCCTCTCTAGTCAAGAGGGGTGGTATTTATAGAGGAGGGCTACTTCTTTATTCTATAATACAAAACCAACAAATACCTTTAACATGCTAGAGCAATGATGGAAAATTCCAATTGGTGGTTGAGGTGACCAATACTTTCCATTGTTTTATCCTTCTCATCAAATCAAAGAGACCATTTTCCATTTAAAAACGGAGCTGCGGCAGGAGGAATGATGGCTGGAGACAAGAGGATAGTTGGGGGTCTTGTCCCAGCTACAATTAATGCTTTTGTCAGACAAAAAGATGGCGGGCCAGCTGCAGGGCACTGCAACTCGCGATAGCCGGAGGTTTTGCAAAAAGGGCCGCTGCAGCGCACGGGGGCAAAGTGGATTGTTAAGTGAAGTGCCGCTGCAGCGCGCTGTCGCCCGCTGGAGCGCGCTGTAGCGTGCCATAGCGCAAGCTGTTTTGAAAAGGCTCCACTGCAGCACGCTGTGGCACTAACATTTTACAAAATGGGTAGCTGCAGCGCGCTGGAGCGCCAGCGTTTGCAAACTGGTCCGCTGTGGCGCCCGATTTCGCAAAATGGCTCACTGCAGCGCGGCACCGGTTTTCTTTTAGAAATTTTGGAGAATTGTCCGTATTGCTCAAAATTTGTTGGATAAGTATTTTTCCTAAATAGATAAGCAAAATTGGATTAAGGAAGCAGTTTTAATATGAGAAATGAATGAAATTTTCCTTTAATTAGGATATAAATAAGGGATTCATTACACCCCCACATTTAAATTCTTGCTCATTCTCGAGTAATCTTAAAATGGTATTTTTCTATTTATTAGGTGTGAAAGTCAACAAAAGATATCAATGAGATTTTGATTTGTAATTTATGGCATGTGCTTAACTGAAATGACCAAAAATAATTGACATTAATTAAAATCTTTTAAGTTTTGGATATAAACTAAGGTTGGGACACTAATCTCCAAGTATAAGTATTTATGCTTGGTGCTAGGTAATGGGAAGATTCTTTGGAATACTAGACTACAGAGGTACTGAGTAATCAAGAGTTTTGTGTAATATGTGCTCCTTCTTATGAATCACAAAGATGATAGATTAAAGGAGAGATATTTTTCATTATCCTTTTTCATTTTTTTTTTTTGAAGAGATAATTTTCATCATCCCTATTTTTATATTTTGCTCTTTTCATTCTTAGGGAGAGATAATTTTCTTCATCCCCAATTCAAATCTTTGTGATCATAAAGTCCTGCGGAAGCCTAGCACACTCTTTTAGATTACACACTATAATCACTAGTCTTTAGTCCAAAGCCTGCCCTCACACTTAGTCATTAGCATTGATTTAAATTTTTGGAGATTAGATTAACCTTAATTCATTCCTTAGTTAAAAGTTTTAATACTGTCTATGTATTTGATCACTTCTTTGTTAAGCACCCTTTATTTCATATCATTTTCTTTATTGATATTTTTGTAATTTCAATTCTTGAAAAATTCAAGAAAAAAATTTGTCATTTACAATTTATAGAAAGAATTTGGGACTATGATAATCCATAATTTATTTCTTCAAAAAGGCAAAATGAATATACTTTACTAGGAGTAGTTAAGGAATAAAATAATCTGATATGAATAATGACAAATTGTCATTACTGCATTCATGCTAAAGAATCCTTCTTCTCCTTTATTGATGCACACATGTACTACTCAGAATCTGAAACAAACAAAAATATAAAATTATTTGTTGGATTGCCTCTCAACCAGCGCTTAGTTTAATGTTCTCAGCCTGACAAAAAATAGTTTATATCCTTTCAAAATCTCTTACCATTTTTTCATTAACTTCTTAGGATGAGTACGAGCTAGTTTAATAATTGGGTCATCATGAACACCATCTCTACTATTTTTTCTTCTTATAAGCCCAATCAGTATCCTCAATCTTGTAAAAAGTGTTTTTTCTGTTTGTCTTTTCATTCCTTTCATTTCTTCCTTTATACTTGTTATCAAACTTTTCATATTTTTCCTTGTTATCATCTTCCATTTCATTTTGTAAGAATGGGTAAGGCTCAGTTCTTTCAGGACTACTCATGATTCTCTAAAAATTCAAATTGCACACAAATACTATCAATATTACTAAGGGGTTTGTTGATAGTAGAGATGTTGGACATAATAATTTTCTTACTATCACTACCCCGAGAATTACTTAGTTTATTGGTCCTCCTATTAATTTCAATCAGTTCATCTTGGTTGTTCTCACATGGTGAGTCTCCTACTGCTGAGCATTCAGTTGAAAACACTTGAGGCGTGTATGGGACATAAATTTTTTATCGCTCTTGGTCAATTTTTTCAGTTTGAAACTCTTGTTGCACTTTCAAATTATCCAATTCAAGTTGATACTCCGCCTCTCTATCATTTCTACTATTTGTTTGAGTTAAGGTGTCTTCACTACAAATCAGCACTTCTTTAGCTTGATCTTTTATCTATTCATTTATGATAACTTCTTGGACAGGGTTAGCTAATTCTTACAATATAAATTCTAACTTAGCCTCAATTAATTTACATATATGCTCTTGGTCTTCTAGATTAAACTCATGCCTAATCATGGTTGGTTCAATTTCGTGCAAATTATTGTTCATATAACCACTAAAATCTTCCACTGATTTTTTTAAGTAAGACTGCTCACTCGACCAATTTGTGTTATTAATGTTCATATCAGAGTGAGTGTACTTGTGTTGCAACTTGTTATCAAACTTAATGTCATTAATCAGTTTTGTTTTGGAAGGTGCAAAAGGGTTGTTTGTATTACAATTAGAACTTAAATGTGTTCCCCCACACCAAATACACAAGTTTTGATTATTATTGTGCACACCCATAAATTTTGAGTACTCCATATAATAAAATCAAATCTATATAAATTAAAAGAAAAGTAAACTAACAAAATAAGAAAATATATATGCAAAGAGATTGTTTAAATCACTAATTATTGATAGATTCTCCTTAATACGAAACAAATTCCAACTCCCCGATAATGGTGCCAAAAACTTGACAGACTATAAATACATGTCTGCGCTTACACACAAGTGTACGTGGTCTGAAGTAATAAGTGGAAAGTTTGAGTTTTTGGGATTTATTGAACCACAGAGAATTGGATGTTTTGTTACTAAGGTATATCTATTATCACTAATGTTTAAGCTATGGGTGTTTTGTTTAGGTTGGTTCCTGAACAAGCACAATAATCACTTAGTAGAAAATGAGAAAAATAAAAGGAAGAGGAGAGATGGGTTTCTCCCATATGGACATGATAGATAACTTATATATGATGATTCCTCAAGCATTCATCTTTCATTTACTTGGATTTTGATCAAATACACATTATCCTTCTTTGAGTTTTATCTCAAAGATTTATAAATTCAAATCTTGTGTACGAAGTGAACACACAGTCGGTTCTATTTCAGCACAAAGATCCTTATAAGATTTTAGGTTTATAGTTTTTATCTCATCTCTAGATTATTAATTTTTAAGATCTTATAAGCATTTATTCCACTAAGAGTGTCACGTGCATCACACATATTTGAGATGAGGGATTGAATTCATTGGGATTAATGACTATGTTACCTCGTTCATGAGCACACAATTATTCCATTCCTTCCGTCAATATACTGAGCAACAGAGCTCAATTAGTGGGTCTCAGCATCACACGCGTCAACTCTTTAGTTGAACTTAGATTAAGGTGCACTAAGCTCAAAAACTCTCGCACATAGTTTTAAGCTCTCATGCACTCATAAATCTAGCATCAAAATTAAGGTGAGCTATGGAGCACAAGACAAGTTAGTCATTGAGTTCAATAGTCCTTGTCCTTTGGTCCACATTCAAGTCTTCAATATTCTTATACATTTCCTTAGCAAGTCATTAAGTTCACAATTTTTGATAAAACTTAAGGAAAACTTCATACATTTTATAGCAACTATCAATACACGTGAGATTGCCCCAACCCTCCCCAAGGGAAGTTTAGCTCTCCATTACAAAAGAGATGAAAAAGAACACATACATGGATAAAGACCCTTTCATGATCAACTAAGAAAAGAAATTACAAAGCAAGAGCCTAGAAAATACTAGGAATATTCCTTTGGAAGTTCTTCGGACTCTTCTTCTCCTTGCTTGAAGTGCTTCTCTTAGGTCCCTAGTGCTGCCTCTCTCCTCCTTCTCCTTAGCAAGATGAGCTTTTCCACCCTCAAGGAGTTCTTCTTCTCTTCTATGCAACCCTTTCTTTACTTAGGTGGAAGTGAGCTAATTTGAGAACCCCTCTCTAGTCAAGAGGGGTGGTATTTATAGAGGAGGAGTGCTTCTCCATTCTATAATACAAAACCAGCAAATACCTTTAACATGCTGGAGTAATGATGGAAAATTATAATTGGTGGATGAGGTGACCAATACTTTCCATTATTTTATCCTTCTCATCACATCAAGGAGACCATTTTCCATTTAAAAATGGAGCTGCAGCAGGATGAATGATGGCTGGAGATAAGAGGCTGGTTGTGGGTCTTGTCCCAGCTGCAATTAATGCTTCTGTCAGACAAACATATGGCGGGCCCCTGCAGTGCGCTGGAGCGCGCGATAGCGGGAGGTTTTGGAAAAAGGGCCGCTGCAACGTGCGGGGGCGAAGTGGATTGTTAAGTGAAATGCCACTGCAGTGCGCTGTGTGCCATAGCACAAGCAGTTTTTAAAAGGCTCCGATGCAATGCACTGTGGCGCTAACATTTCGTAAAATGGATCGCTGCAGCCCACTGTAGCGCCAGCGTTTGCAAACTAGTCCGCTGCAACGCGCTGGAGCGGCTGCAGCACCTGATCGTGCCCGTGCTTGCAAAGTTCTCCGCTGCAGTGCGCTATGGCACCCAATTTCAAAAAATGGCTCGCTGCAGCGCGCGGCAGCGATTTTCCTTTAGAAATTTTGGAGAATTGTTTATATTGCTCAGAATTCGTTGGATATGTATTTTTCCTAAAAATATAAGCAAAATTGGATTAAGGAAGCTATTTTAATATGAGAAATGAATGAAATTTTCCTTTAATTAGGATATAAATTAGGGATTCATCAGTTATAAATGAATAGTTATAGCTATCCTTCTCTTTGTAGCTTAATGCACCTTATAATGCTTGCATATTTAAAGCAATTAAATGTGATATGTTTAAATATTCAGTTTACTTAAATTGCTTAAAATATACTTAGATAATTTATCTAACTGTAACATTTTTCTTTTGTTGGCTAGGACATGGTATTTGTTATACCGACAAATGTCAGATTTGGAGCTGTTCGTTGGTGGTTCTGCAGAAGAGGAGCCAGTGCAAGAGGATCTTCCTACTGCTGCTTAGTTAGATTTTCTTTTCCTTTTCTATAGTGAGCTTGAGAGATCTTTTATTTCTTTTAATTGAGTCTGTAATAATTAAATTCTAGATGTATTTACTTTTTGCACTTAAGCTGAATTACTATTTCTTTTATTCTTTTATACTATGTTGTGATGTGGATGTTATACTATACTGTTTCCTGTTTCTGCTACTTTGATATATTGATGTATGTTTACAGTTCCATGTGACAAGTCCTTGGCTTAAGGCGGGTTATGTGTTACCTTGCTCTACTTGAGTTGGGGATTTTCCATTGTTGGAACACCACGCTCCTCATATTTATGCTAATATCAATATTAGCATGGCCACAAAGGGTACCGGCCCCGACAACATTGGACCATACAACTCATAGTAGTTTAGTGGTATTTTAGTTGCATATTAGTAGTATACAGTATTGTGGCATATTCTGATGCACAGTTTTAGTGGCATACAACATAGTCTTACATGCTAGTACACAGTTTCAGATCCATTACTGTTTTTGGTTTACTTTTTGTGTTCAATTGACAGTTTAGTTTTACCTTACTTTACTTTAGTTTTATATAGTTTTATACAGTTTTTTACTTTTAGTTATCTTTACAATATTACTGCAAATGTACTTATATTATAAAAATGTTAAATTATTAACAAGAACTATTTAGATTAGTTTCAGTGCGTAGACTTATTGTCTAACACATGGTTCATTTAGGGATTCGGCAATTTGCTAGATCCTAAGCAGTATATTAAGTCAGGTCAGGAGGACACCCAGGAGATTCAGGAAGAGCCCGTGTAGCTCTAGTGGTGTAATAACCCTAGTTGTTACCCTAGCTAAATTAAGATTAATTAAGTTAAACTAAGTTCTAATTTTGATTCCATTACTCCATTGGTTATTTAAACCTAACCCTAAGAGTTTGGGATCAATCGAAGCTAAATTGAAAATCTTGGTATGTTTGCCTATTTTTGAGGCCTGAAAAATACCTAAATTAATTTGATCTCAAAGTTAAAATCTGATTTCATTTTTGAATTCCTCACACCTCAATTAGCTAAGAGTGAATTTTTGGGAGTTTTTGGAGCTCATTTAGTCCTAAATTGGAGTTAAAAATATTAAGATTATTATTTAAATAATTTAAATGAATTTTATTAATTAAATTAATAATATTTAAATTTTTAATATTCTGGGAATTATCGTCGGGACCGCGGAAGATCCGATGCGGGGTCCCGACAGTGGAGCACCATTCCCTCCCAATGGATGCTCTAGCGCGCATCTTGGTGTGATTCATCCGATGGTGCGATCTACCCTGCGCGGTGATCAAATCCTAGCCGCTCGTTTGGCATCCTAATACGACGGCATTCCGCGTCCCATCTTAAGTAACTCAGATCAATTGTTGAATCACTTTGATTCAATCTGATGGGCGATCTACCTCCCTGATTGGCCATTATTTGTCGAAGGATCTCGACCGCTCCATTCCAACTGGCGATCCATCGAATGTCTGCATTTTTTCCGTCGCTATTCATCATCGTCCCAGGCATTTAATATCAGGAAGCTCCTGACAGGATCCCAATGTCCTACCCTCATGGCAGTACAGGGATGGGATATTATCCCCCACATTCTCCCTCGCGCCCTAATCGCCATAGCCTAGTTATTCTCCCGGATCTGCCCTCTCCCGTTCGGAGCCCAATTCACAGCCATGGGCCGAAGCTGCTGGCTCAAATATGGCTCTAGAAGCTTACCTCTAAGCTATAAATAGCTTCAAGGTATCCACATCCCAACCTTTTCCTCAGGCTCCATTTTACCTAAGGTCCCCAAGCCTCTTCCATTTTCAAGCTCTCTGGTTCTCTATTGGCAGCCCATCTAGCTACTAGTGGAGCTCGGCTTGATCGTCATCCACTGATATTGGGTCTGGTTTGATGTTCAAATTTCCAGGTATCTGTGAGGAGCTCAAGTGCTCTAGTGCTCTCTATCGTGCTCGATCCATTGTCCCTCTGCCAGTCCAAGTACTTCCTCTATCCCAGTGAGCCAGTTCAGTTTGGTGATCATTCAACTTAGATGATGAGTTAGGAACCTTCCCTAATGGCCTCTGTGATCAATTGGGATGCTGGAAATCCTTGGTAATGGACCAAACCATATAATCCTCATCGAGAAGTCCACTATAAATCCATTGAGCCTCTAGCAGTCCCTGATGTTTGGGGGGTTGTTTGGATGCTCAATCTTACTCTGCTGATGAATCACGATAAGAGTATGGATTGTCAATTGCAACCCGATTGATCGATTCAGCTTGAATCGACCAATCCAAGCTCAGTTTGTGTCTGCATCCCATCGAATAACCTTACGTTGCACCAGGCTGTTGTCGAACCAATTCATTCACTTTGTCCTCTCTCCTCTACCCATTGATGGTGTAGAACCATAGGTAGGACCTCTCCACCCTTTTGGAGATGATCATTCAAACCTCTCAGATTCGTCCTAGGAGCCGTCTAGGCTGAGTAGCACTCCAGCAATCTGGCGCCTCCCAGAGGGGGCTTCTTAGCTTAATCGACGCACCTGATGATGTTGAAAGTGTAGCCATTGAGATTAGAGCATGGGATGATCTGGAGAAGAAGAATTCGATGATGGAAGCTAAACCCTAAGTCACTTCTGTCGGGCCTCTTTCTGTGCAGGAGACGAACAGTGGCAGGCCTGGGTTAGTCCTGGCCTGCATGTTTTGTATCTCGAGTCAAGGTAATTCAGTCGAATTATTGTAATTAATTTCCTTATGGAAATTAATTTTATATTTCAAAACTTATGATTCCAATTTAAATAAAAATATAGATTAAATTAATTCAATAACTTTAGTTATACTTATCCAAATGGTATGATCCAATATACCATTTTAATCAAAAAAATGCAAGGAACAATAATATAAATTAAAATCAAAGATCCAATGGTTAGATTTTATTTAATTGCATAAATCCTTCTCTATTTTCAATTAAATCATAATTAATTCATTAAATGTCCAAAAATAATTTAAGATCTTCAATTTTGCTAATCACCTCTTAATTACCCTAAAATGAGATTAATGAATTAAGCCTTGAATTAGTCTCTGCTTTAGGTGAATCTAGCTCCTAATGCCTTATTAAGTATAGTAGAACCTATAAATGTAATTGGATCACCCTAGAATTCCTTAATTTTCTTAATCACCTTAATTGACCTCTTAATGTGATTAGTGCTAGTTAAGCTAATCTAGATTTCAAAAATCTAAGCTAAGTATTTTATCCACTTCACTAATCAATATGAAGCTCATTAAAATAGGCTTGAATCAATTTAGATGACTAAATCTTAAATTCCCATTTTTAGCCTTAAGAGGGCTATTTTGGTCATTTTGATCATAATAGGTTTAAGCAATCCTTAAGCCTTGAAAGTTCCAGTAGAGTATCTCTAATTAACTTATTAGCACCTTTTTGAAATCTCATGTTAATAAGGGTGAAGTTAAGTAAGAAAATCTTAAAAAGTTCTAATTAAGATCTTAAGATCTTAAGAGTATTCAAAATCACTTCCTTAAGGGAGTAAGCCAAATTAGCTTTAACACTAAATCTTAAGCTTAATGACTTTATTAAGTTGATTCATAAGCTAGAAATCCTAAAAGAGATATCCTTGTATAATCTTATGTCTAATTTTTAGCTTAGAACTACAGTGATCAGATCTTAGATCTTAGACTTTAGATCATCTAATTGAATTGAATCATCTTCTTTAGAATTCCTTAAGTGATTAATTGCTTAATCCTTTTGAAACCTCCTTGTGGGTGTAGGATTTATTCAATCTATAGAATAATGTAATTATTCTAAAAATTAAATATAGATCTTAGATTCTTAGTTCTTAAATGATTATTTTATCTTATAATCTATCATAACATTTCATTAAGATCTTAGCTTCTAAATCCTTCAGCTTATATGATTTTGCACCTCTAAACTATGTTTGAGTATGAACCCTAGATCCTCATTAGGATATTACCTTGGATTCAATAAATTAAACCCCATATGTGGAGTTTGGATCTAGAATCCATAATCTTGATTTACTTAATTAAGATTTGGGTTAAGTGAGCATAATAATAATAATTAGGTCATTGATTTACTTACTTTAAGCCTTTATAGTTGTCAATTGATTTTGAATTAGAACTTGTTAAGTTCTAATGTTAACATTCAGGTCATAAATTTGAGACTATACTTGATAGCTAGATATTGGAGATCCTAAACTTGTATCTTCTTGGAATAGATAGATTTGGATAATTTAGATAACAACAGATATTACATAAGTCTAGTTGAGTCTCTTGCTTACTTTGACTTTGATTGCTCTGCACACTTTGAATATTGAGCCTTGTTCCTTGAGCATAATATGAGAGCTTAGGATATGATACATCCTAAGTTAGTATTTATAAAGCATAACATTCACTCAGTTCATTCAGTGCATTCAGTCCAGTAAGGTATATCCTAGTCTAGTTTGCCTCCTCAGTTCTAGTTTTGTTATAGAATAAACTCGGACCTAGTCTAGTGCTTGGCTAGGATGGATACATGTCTTATTCTAAAGTTCAACTCGAACCTAGCTCTGATGATGCCTAGGATGGACACATGTTGAACTTTTTGTTCAGAGGCCCAGAATGGCCTATTTCTATTATGGCAGCACTAGGACTAGGCACACTCTTACTTCCGCTAAGTTCAGTGCTTTATTTTGCTTTGCCACATTCTTCAGTGGCTTTTCTTTCAATTCTTTTTAGTACTTGGCTTTCTTTGCCACATGTCTCTATGGCCATACTCTTAGCTCATTTCTATACTTAGTTTTCTTTGCCACATGTCTCAGTGGCTTCCTGTTTATTAAATCTGCATACTTGTATATATGTTCATATTGAGTATTTATAAATATTGACATATCTAGGATGCTAGAATTATATGTTTATTTCAGCACTTTTGGTACAGCTCACTTTTATGAACTCAGCATGTCTTCACGTGATTATAAGCATGTTAGGATCAGTTAATTTCAGTATTTGTAGTTACTATTGCTCTTTAGCCTCAGCTTGTTTAGTATATTATTTTTGTATGTTTATTTACATATCGTTGCTTAGTTGCAAATGTATTATTTATAACTATCTGCTTCTTTGTAGCTTGATGCACCTGAATTGCTTGCATGTTTAAACTATTTAAATGTAATATCTTAATTATTCAACTCACTTAAATAGCTTAAAATGTACTTAAATAATTTGTCTAACTGTAACATTTTTCTTTTGTTAGCTGGGGCCTTGACATTTATTACCAACAAATGTCATATTTGGAGTTGTTTGTTGGTAGTTCTGCTGGAGAGGAGCCAGTGCAGGAGGATGATCTTTCTATTGTCATTTAGTTAGATTTTCCTTTCTTATAGTGAGATTGAGTGATCTTTTCTTTCTTTTAATTTAGTCTGTAATAATTAAATTCTAGATGTATTTACTTTTTGCACTTGAGTTGAGCTACTGTTTCCTATACTCTTGTATACTATGCTGTGATATGGATGTTATGTTATACTATTTTATGCTTTTGCTACTTTGATATATTGATGTATGTGTACAGTTCCAGGTGACAAGTCCTTGGCTTAAGATGGGTTGGGTTTTACTTAACTCTACATGAGTTGGAGATTTGCTAAAGTTAGAGCACTGTACTCCCCATATTTATGCTAATATCAGTATTAGCATGGCCGCAGAGGGTACGGGGCCCCACATTTGGTATCAGAGAACACCATAAGGTGTCAGAATAGGATCTGTGATTCCTTTCTACCTAATGGACCACTCTTCTAAAGTACAAACATTAAGATATAACATCCATATCATAGTACTATCGATAACTCTCTCAAAAAATGTAGTATGAAAAATACTTATATCCTAAAAATCCAGTTATCTCTAGTTGACAAAAACCAATACATTCTACTATTAGGATCAAATGGATCATGAAGAGTCTGACTTGGACTATTATCTGCATGCCTTCGAGTTGCCTTGGAGCTATAGTTTCAAATGGAGAGAAGAGAGAAAATGGCAAATCAAAGGAGTTTCAGCAAAAGGAACCTTAGTATTGGACAAACTTTTACATCAAATGGCGTACCGAGGGCTTGACTTTCCTATCTACGCACAGTAGTGGTTGAGCCGAATAGAGTCAGTCCTGAGGCACAAAGAATGTCCAGAGCCCCTTTGGGTTGACATTGTGACAGATCAGATACTGTATTATGCGGGAGTCTAGTAGTACAATACCATCAAGAAACTCGAACAAAAATGCAAGAGAAAGTGTCAGAAAGTGACATTTGAAGATTTTTGTGTTACACTTAGGACTGAATACATTAAGGACATCTGAGTACTAGTTAGAGTAATTGTCATTTCTTAATTTTAGTAGTGCTGTGATTTTTGGTATTTTCTAAATCTTATGTAATTCCTTCATTTCAAAAGTAATGAGAACTTTTGACATCTATTAGAAATTTAATTGCTATCTTCCATAGATTGATTTTGAAATCTAGATTTGTATCACTTAATTAGAATAAATTCTGGATCACCTCCTGCTGCTACCCTATCAAGAATACTATTGCTTCAAGTAGTTCTTCTGATGAAGTAGCTCACCTGCGAGCTATGGTGGCAACCTTGTTGGAGATCAGGCTCAACAAGCACTTACAATACAGAAGATGATGTCCGATCATTCATTACCAACTGTTGTTGCTGCTCCTGCTGTTCCCCTTCTGCAACATCCTTTTCCTTCCCATCACTCTATGGATAGTCTTCTCCATAACTTCTTAAGACTAAGGTCTTCCACCTTTAGTGGAAGCTATCACCAATGGATACATCCGACTGGCTAAAAGCAGTCGAGAAGAATCTAATTAGTTTGAATATCCCAAATTCAGAAGCCATCCATCTCATGACACATCTATTTCATGCTGAAGTAGAATACTGGTGGAATGATATCTGAAATACAAAATTCATTGATTATGAACTAGAAGACATCCCTTGGGATGAATTCGTAGAAGCATTCAAGGCTGAATTCATTCCCACGTCTGCACAAAATATCATAACAGACATGATTCTAAGGTTGACTCAGGGAAGTCGTTCTGTCACCGACTACGAAAGAGAGTTTTGTAGGTTGATTCATTTTGCCCTAGAGATTATCCAATCTGAATCGGCTAAGTGACATCGCTTTCTCAGTGAGCTACGAGATTCACTGAAGGATCTAATTGTTCCACTTCATCTGACTAGTTTCTTTGAGCTAGTGGAGACAGCCAAGGTTCTTGAGCATCATCACTCAGAAAGAGATCTCAAGTGAAAGATGCAATCAACTCCTTACAGACATGAAGCCTTCAAAAGGCATGGACCTCACTCTACAAAGGTATATCAGATCGAAGCTGCACCCACTGCTGAACCAATTCAAGGCTGTAATAGGCCTTATCCATATGGCAAGTGTTACCACTTTGGCCATTAGTGCTACACTTGTGGGTGTCTAGGCCACCTGTTCTATCATTACACCCATATAGAGACAATGGATGGAGTCCAGATTAAGCAGTATCAAAAGAACTAAGTATTTAGAGCAACTCCACTGAATAGGAGAGAACCAGGTTTGGCAATAATGCCAGCCCCAACATCTGAAGTTGCTCCAGAGCAGCCCTTAGCTCCTAAATCCCAAAAAAATCCCAAAAAGTAGGTAAAAAACCATCCTACTGGTCCTGCACAAGTATATGCTTTAACACCTCAGGATGCCGCGGAAGACAACGATGTGGTTTCAGGTACACGTTTCTGAACCTCTCTTGTAAATTGTATTTCTGTACCTTAATTATTGCAATTTGTCAATGTGACATATGAATAATTTAGGCACACTATATTTTAATGACCAGCCCTATAATATGTTATTCGATACTGGTGCTAGTCATTCATTTATTTTTGAACATTTTGCCAACATTCTTAAATTACACTCGAACAACTTAGCAAAATCATTAAGTGTTGGACTTCCATCTAGAGCCCAACTCAGTACTTATAAGTTCTGTAATATCAAAATAACATTAAATGGTCAGGAGTTTAACTCCAAATTAATCATCATGCCATTAGCAAACTTTGATATCATCCTTGGAATGAATTGGCTTAGTGATAATAATGCTAAGATAAACTGCCTTAAGAAGAAAGTCACTCTTCATTCTCAGGGCATGTCTGAAACATTTATAAGAAAAGTCAGTACACAACTATCGTTAATCAATGTTATTAAAGTTGAACAATTGATCAGTAAGGGTTGTGATGCTTTTCTGGTCATAATGAATCGTGAAGCAAAAGGAAGTGTCCATCTCTCTGATTGTAAAGTAGTTATGGAATTCATCAATGCGTTCCCAGAAAATTTGCCTGATGTACCTCCTCCTAGAGAAGTGGAGTTCTCAATTGAATTAATTCCGGGCACCCATCCTATATCAAAAGCTCCGTACAGAATGACACCTAAGGAACATTAGGAACTCAATGAACAGTTGCAAGAGCTCTTGAATAAAGGCTTTATTAGGCCAAGTATGTCTCCTTGGGGAGAACCCATTCTATTTGTAAAGAAGAAGGATGGATCTATGCGAATGTGCATAGATTATTATGAACTAAATAAAGTCACCATAAATAATAAATACCCATTGCATAGAATTGATGATTTGTTCGACCAAATGTCTGGAGCTGTCATATTCTCCAAGATTGACTTGAGGTCTGGATATCATCAATTGCAAGTAAAAAAGATGATGTAGGAAAGATCGCTTTTTGTACTCGCTATAGTCATTTTGAATTCTTAGTGATGTATTTCAGACTCACCAATGCCCCATTAAACTTTATGGATTTGATGTAGCGAGTTCTTAAGCCATATTTAGACAAATTTGTAATCCTCTTTATTAACGATATTCTCATCTATTCTCTAACCTTAAAAGATCATGAAGATCATCTACGGTCAGTATTAGAATCTCTGCGTAAACATAAACTATATGCCAGGTTCTCCAAATGCATATTTTGGCTCAAGTCCATTGCATTCTTGGGACATGTAGTCGATGCCCAGGGTATTCTTGTAGATCAAAACAAAGTAAGCGCTATTTAGGACTGGGTTCAGCTTAAGCAATCATTGATATTAGGAGCTTCTTGAGATTAGCTGGATATTACAGAAAGTTCATTAAAGATTTTTTCCAGATCGCCTCGCCTTTGACTAAGCTAACTCAAAAAGTTGTTCCATTCATTTAGAGTCCTAAATGCGAGGAAGCATTTCAAATCCAGAAGGACGCACTCTCTACCGCTCCAGTACTTGTTCTGCCCAAGGAAGGCTTAAACTATCATGTGTATACAGATGCCTCTGGAATTGGTCTAGGTTGTGTATTAATGTAGTAGAGTAAGGTAATCACTTACGCCTCTCATCAGTTAAAACCCTATGAGAAAAATTATCCAGTTCATGATCTTGAACTTGCCACCGTAATCTTTGCTCTGAAAATTTAGCGTATTCAATTTTCATTGGTCATCATTGCTTGAAGTATATCTTCACTCAAAGAGAACTAAATTGTTGTCAGAGGAGATGGTTTGAACTCATCAGTGATTATGATCTGAGCATTCAGTATCATCCAGGGAAAGCAAATGTAGTGGCCGATGCTTTTAGCCGTCATGCTACTTTATCTTCCATGATTGCCTCTAGTTCAAGAATTTCGTAAGCTAGAGATTTCTCTAGTCAGTGGTGATGTGTTGGGTTCTATTCTAGCAAATATCAATGTGGAACCAACATTCCACAGAGATGTCTCTATCTTGCAGACCAAGGATGATGAATCTCTAAAATTCAAAGCAGATATTGAAGGTGGTCATCGTCATGATTTGGATATGCAAAATGGTGTAATTTATCAAGATAATCATCTGTGGATTCCTAAATCCATGCTTCGTGAAGTTTTGATTGAAGGCCATAATTATGCGTATCACATTCACCCAGGCAGTACTAAGATGTACTAGGATCTAAAATAATAATTTTGGTGGCCTAGTAAGAAGAAGGATGTAGCCGATTTTGTGGCTAAGTGTCATGCCTGCAATTTGATAAAAGCAGAGCACCAAAGACCTAGTGGTCTTCTACATCCATTAGAAATTCCTGAATGGAAATGGTTCAATATATCTAAGGATTTCATCATGGGATTGCCTCGCGCAAAATCTGGTGCGATGCAATCTGGGTTATAGTAGATCATTTAACTAAATCAGGGCACTTTCTTCTTATCTGTCAGACTAATTTGTTAAGAAGCTAGCAAAGCTCTATATCAAGGAAATTATCAGGTTACATGGTATTCTGAAATCAATCATATTTAACAGAGATAGAAGATTTAATTCTAAGTTTTGGCAAGCTGTGCATCAAGATCTGGGTACTACTCTAGCTATGAGTACATCTTTTCATCCTCAAATGGATGGTCAAACTGTAAGAGTGAATCAAGCTCTGGAGGATTTACTTAGGCTTTGCATTTTTTATTTTGCCAGTTCCTGGGAGGATCATATTCTGTTAGTGGAGTTTGTCTACAATAATAGCTATCAGGCCAGCATTAAAATGGCCCCTTAGGTGGCATTGTATGGCACAAAATGCAGTACTCTGCTTGCATGGTCAGAAACAGGAAGCGCTCAGCTTTTTGGTTCAGAGTTAGTTGAAGAAACTAATAAGAAGATTAATTTCATTCAACAGAGAATTCATTCAGCTCAAGATCGTTAGAGCAAGTATCATGAAGCTCATCATCGTCTCCTAGAATTCAATGTTGGAGATTCTGCTTATCTAAAAGTCAGTCCAATGAAGGGTGTCTACAGATTTGGCATAGCAGGGAAGCTCAGTCCCCGTTGTGTTGGATCTTTTGAGGTTTTGGCCAAAGTAGGATCATCTGCCTACAGATTGAACCTTCCTGATGACTTTGCAATCATTCACAATATGTTCCATGTATCATCATTATGAAAATGCATCAGAGACTCTTCTCATCTCATTCAACTTTCGGCAGTAGAAACTCAACATGTTCTTTCTTATGTTGAAGAACCTATCAAAGTCTTAGCTCGTGATCAGAAGTAGCTAAGAAATCGTTCAATTCCTATGGTCAAGGTCTAGTGGAAGAATTGATTTTTGGAAGAATCTACTTGGGAAAAAGAAGTGGATATGTGCAATAAATATCCACATCTCTTTAGAAGTCCAGGTAATGTTATTTTCTTTCTAATCTGTTCCATTTAAATTTTCAGTCCTTATAGTACTTTCTTCACTGAGTGATGTCAGGGACGACATCATTCTTAAGTGGGGGAGTCTGTAACAACCCTATTTGTTGCCCTAGCTAAATTCAGATTAATTAAGCTAAACTAAGTTCTAATTTTGATTTCATTCTACTTAATGGATCATTTAAATATATATAAAAATTAATATATAATATAATTCATTTAATTAATTAAATAATAATCCTAATAAATTTTAAACCAAATTTAGGACTAAATGAGCTCTAAAAATTCCCAAATTTTCACACTTATCTAATTAGAGTATGAGAAATTCAAAAATAAAATCAAATTTTAATTTGGAGGTGTGGAGCCCCCGTACCAACAATAGAGAGTACGGTGCTCCAACTGTGGCAAATCCCCAACTTAAGTGAAGTTAGGTAAAACGCCAACCTGCATTAAGCCAAGGACTTGTCACCTGGATAATACAACTATAAACATACATCAATACGTATCAAAGTAGCGAAAGCAGAAAACATGATTATAACATCCACATCACAGTATAATATGACAATTAAAAGAGGCAGTAACTCAGATCAAGTGCAGAAAGTAAAATACATCCATAATTCATTTATTACAAATTGAATTAAAAGAAATATAAAAGTCTCTCAATCTCGCTAAAATAATAAATAAATAAAAGCAAAGTCTATCTAAACTGCAGCAAAACGATCCTCTTCCTGAATTGGCTCCTACCCTACAACACTGCCTATGAACAAGTCTAAATCTGACATTTGTCGGTATCACAAATGCCAGGGCCCCTGCCAACAAAATAAAAAGGTTACAATTAGATAATTGTCTAAGTATATTTTAGGCTATTTTAAATAAACTGATTAATTAAAAATATCACATTTGATTAATTTAACATGCAAGCATTTATGGGGTGCAACAAGCTATACAAGAAACGGGGTAACTATAAACTATCCATTTAAATCCATCAACAAGTGCGTGAAATAACATGCAAAATAAGGTGAAGCTAAAAGCAAAAGTATTGCAACTACTGTAATAAATCTGATCCAAACATAATTATGATCTCATTAAAATATGCTGAGTATAAAAGAACACAAGTACTGATTATAATAAGAAATGCTAACATTCTAAACATGCCCATATATATATTTATATAGCTAATCCATAAGAGTATACATACAACATGCAGATGGATATAAAAAAAAAGAAAGACCACTGAGACATATGGCAAAAAGCAAAAGAACCAAATGTAATATAAAGCTCTTGAGACATGTGGCAAAGCCAACAAGTACTACAAGAAAGGCCACTGAAGCATGTGGCAAAGCAAAAACAAGACTGAAAGCTGAACTATAATAGTAATAAGCCTAAGACATAGTACTGCCATACCAGACAATAAGCCATACAGGGCCTCCAAAATGAGAGTTCAACAATACCCATCCTAGACATCCAAATCCGCTAGGCCTGGGTCCATTATATGCAATACTAGAACTGAAGAGGAAGACTAAGTTAGGATATATTCTACTAACTGAAAGTACTGCAAGAACTAGATGAATAATATGCTTTACAAATACTACCTTAAGATGTATCATCCATATACTAAGTTCTCCTATTATGCTAAAGAAATAATGCTCAATATCCAAGGTATACCAAGCTATCAAGTCAAAGTAAGTAAGAGACTCAATCTAGACTTATGTGATATCTATTATTGTCTAATTTTTCCAATCTAACTATTCTGAGAAGAGACAAGTTTAGGATCTCCAATATTCAACTATCGAGTAAAATCTCAGATTTACGATCTTAAAATTAACATTAGAACTTAACAAGTTCCAATTCATAATCATGTGACGACTATAATTTTTAAATAAATAAATCAATGACTTAATTATTAATATTTTCTCTCTTACTCGAATCTTGATTAAGTAAATCAAGATTTAAGGATTTTTGGACTTAAACTCCACCTCAGTGATCAAATCCTAAATCCAAGGTGATGTCCTAATAAGGATTTAGGGTTCATACTTAATACCCACATTGAAGATCATGAGTCCTATAAGCTGAAGGATCCAAGAATTAAGAACTTAGTGAAAGGTTGTCCTACTGATAATAAGGTAAAATAATCAATTAAGTGCTTGAGAATCTAAGATCTATGTCCAATCTCTTAGGATAATTTTATTATCCTATAGATTGAATCAATCCTATACCCACATGGAAGGCTTCAAAAGATTCAGACAACAAATCATTTTAGGAATTTCAATTGGAGATAGTTTAATTCAAGTAGAAGATTTAAAGTCTAAGATCTAAGGTCTAAGATTTGATCACTTTAGACTTAAATTAGGTTTTCAACTTAGGATTTTCTAAATGTGTTTCTCTTAGAATTTAAGCTCATTAACTAACTTAGTTGAACTTATTAAATGGAGAATTAACATCTAAAATTATTAGATTTAATTATTAGACAAAGTGATCCCTTTTTTATCACTTAAGATCTAAGGGTCTTAATTAAGGCTAAATGAAGATTTCTTAAATTAACATGAATATTTTTAACCTAAGACTTCAGAGAGATGCTAATAATCTAACTAGGGATAATCTATTGAATTTTCCAAGGTTTAAGGGGCACTTAAAACTATTTTAGTCGAAATAACCAAAATACCCCTCTTAAAGCTAAATATGTGATTCTAGGATTTAATTATTTAAATTACTTCTAATCTATTTTAATGTGTTTCATATTGATTAATAAAATAGGAAATACACTCATTTTAAGTTTTGACAGCCTAATTAAGCTAATTAGTACTAATCACTTATTTAAGCCAATGAGGGTGATTAATGACTTTAAGGCATTCTAGGGCAATCCAATCTTACTCATAGGTTTTAATATACTTGTGATAGCATTAGGGATTAACTTACCCAACATTAGAGACTTAAATAGGGTTTAATTCAGCAATCCTTAATTAGGGTGATTAGGGCATAATTTACAAAATTAGGGCTCCTAAATTACCTTTAGTGGTCTACATTGGTTCCTTAGGATTAATTGAGCAATCGAAGCACTTAATCAATTTATTTGGTTATTAATTGAATTTATTATGATTTAATTAAAAATAGAAAAGGATTAAAGAATTATTTTAAATCTAACCATTGGATATGTGATTTTATTTTGTATTTATATTCCCTGTATTTTTCTGATCCAAATGATATATTGGATCATACCATTTGGATCAGTATAACTAAAGTTATTAAATTAATTTAATTTGTATTTTTATTTAAATAAAAACTATAGTGATTGATTTATTAAATATTAATCATAGGAATTTTAATCCTATAATTCAATTATAAAATGAGGCCCAAAATCAAAAAGGCGTGGGTTGGGGGTCGGCCCGACCCGTAATCCGTCACCTTCTTCCCTCGAATGCTCCGATGCCCGGACCCTAGGGCAGACTTCTAGCACCAAATTCCCAGTCCAGACCATCTCCTGGCTGGATTTCAATGGCTACACCATCAGGGATGATAGGCGCATTGATTCGGCCAATAAACCCCTTCTGGGATGCGCCGTATCGATGGGGTGCTACTCAGCCAAAAGCTGAGGTGGAAGTGGGGAGAGCAAAATCTCCTTATTGCCTTGACATTCCCGAGCTAGGGCTTAAGCCTACATGTTCAGGGATTGACGGGAAAGCGATAGAGGGGGTTGAGAAGTCCCGGGGAGGTCTAGATCGCCATAGTACTACTCGAGGGACTTCACAGACTCGGGCTACCCTGAGTCGATCGATCACCATTGTATCGACTGACTTGATCGAGTCTAAGATGAGCTATGGTTTAGCAATTATTGGCCGAGGGGTTTGGGCGCCAATTGGGGGCTCGCGAGCATGACGATTCGCTGCTGCGATTCACTGGCCCAAGACCAGCTGACAGTGCACTCTCAAATGAAATTCTTCCGTCTGGTCCACTGCCAGCCCCTACCAAGGCAACAACTCCCTACTAGAACATTAAAGGTGGCCCTAGCACATTATCTAAGGCAGGAAAGGTACTAGTCAAGCTGAACCCAGCTCAACAGAGAAAAGGACAGAGGGTTGTACCTGAGGATGATTGCAAGCTCGATCGAGAAGGAACTGGGAGCAGCTAGAGCTTCCAGAGGATCGGCACGAGCTAGTAGGGGGTCTAAACTCTAGACATGCACCCTCTATCAGCGGTTTGTAGCTCCAGAAGTTCTGGATTTTGCCAAGAGGACAGGGACTCCAGTAGGCCTTTAACTAAGCAATTAGAACTTTTTAGTGATCAAAAGGGCTCACTGAGAGGTCCTGGGGGTAGTGCCATAGCTAAGGCTCGAGCATTTGGGCCTGGGCCAAGAGGTACCTTCAGCTTCCTCAAATGGGGGCATCCCATCCTTTGGATTGACATAGGAGGCTCGGCAATGAATGGAAAGGCGCTAATGGTCTAGGTGACCTGGCGAGGGGAGTGGCAGATAAGGCTACGTGGCTTATGCAGATGAAATCCTCTCTGTCGGGCCGGGATCTCTCAGGGACAAAGGTGTGGCGCCCCACACCCTTAATCCCGCTAAAGGATTAGGTTAAGGGTGGAGTGTCACTCTGGTTAACCCCTCACTTAGCATTGGATTAGGATAAACTCCACAATCCACCTGATTAGAGAAAGGTTAACTCAGAATCAATCGAGCAGTCACTATATAAGTAAAAATATAGAGTACGGAAGTGATAAATAAATAACATCCAAGTTTCATAATATATATAAGAAGAGAAATATAACTCAGAAAAGTAGCATAGTGAAATCTGAACACACAGTCATAGGTACCTGTATTATTATATTAATTAAAGTTTAACAAAATAAATGTTCAAAATCCACTCATCCTCACAAGCAGTAAATGACTAGATATCTTCTGGCCCCAACTGCTCCGCCTCCTCTAAGTAAGGCTCCTCCTCAGGTGCAGGCTCCTCAAACTGCTCTAAGCCTGACATTGTCGGTTTCATAATGTAGGGCCCCAGCCAAAAAAAGAGAAAATCTGGTTAGACAATTGTCTAAGTACATTTTAAGCTGATTATTAATAAGGTTATATAATATCACCATTTTACAATTTATTTCTAGGCATGATGTGTAAATATAGGAGCAGTAAGCAACACAAATAAAAAGGCAAGCTATAGACTATGATCTATAGTATAAACAAGGCAAAGAAAAGAGGCTGAAGCATGCCTCGCATAATAAGTAAACAAGGAAAGGCATATGAGTGTAAATATAACTGAATAAATACTGGAAGAAAAATTCTACATCCTAAACATGCTGGTGATCAATAAAAATAATATGCCAATTAAAAATGAATAACTCAGTAGTGATATATATATAGCAGCAAGAGTCTAACATCCTAAATATATATAAAGCAGTACAAAGAAATATCTGACTGAAAAAAGAATACTAAAAGCAAATAACAACAACTACATATAAAACCATAAGTGCACAATCTGCCATACATAAAATAGCTACACTAGCTCGCCAAAAGAAACTGAAGATCTTAGCACGATACGGCTAGGGCTACTCCTAGCTCGATACGACTAAGCCAACAACAGTCACATATATGGCCCTAACATGATACGACTAGGGCTACTCCTAGCTCAATACGGTTAGGTCACCAACTAGCATACCAAAATATCCTAGCACAGTACGACTAGGGCAACTCCTAGCATGATACGGCTAGGGAAACATTCTGTCTGATTAAAAGAAAACCACTGAGAGGCAGCTCAATCACATTACTTTATTATCATTTCACTTATTTACTTTAATATTTACATAAGGAATCTAGGGAGCCTCCATAATTTTTTAACATTTTATTTATGCATCAAATGTCTTATATGATATGCTCAAAGAAAAATATAGGGCACAAAAATATAAGGTATGCGTAGCAACAAATTCAAGTAAGCAAGGGACTCGACTACACATGGTGATATTATTTATTTTCTACTTAACCATTCTAACTATTCTAAATTACACAAGTTCAGGATCACCATTTTCCTACTATCAAGTATAATTTGGAAACTCATCCTTATAAATTAAAAGGATTAGAACTGATCAGGTTCTAATCTAGATCAATCAGATAGACGACTATGAATTAAACAAATAAATCATTCGTCCTAGTTTTGTGAATTTAGACGTTCTAACTAAGATCTGATCAAGATCTTCTAATCCTATAGATTATGGATTAAACACTATGAGATTTTAGGTTTAATCACATAATCTGAATGAATAAGGCCTAAGTTCTAAGTTTAAAACTATAAGTGATCTAGTAGTTAATGCAAATCCTATTAAGTAATCAAAACTTGATAGGATAAATCTCCTATCTTAAATCTAAAGTTAAAAGATAAACTAATCAAAATAGGTTGTAAAACAAAATAATATCTAGAAACTACCAAAACTAAGGTTTCACCCATAGGGTAACCCAATTTACCCAATGAATGAACTCTAATCTAGGATCTAGTCCTAATCTCAGGAAAGGTCCTTAAGGTGGGATGCTTAAGACTTAGGAAAAACTATTAGAATTCAATTTAATGACTTGTTTTATTTACTTATATGGTACTAATATGATTACATTATTAATCATAGTATTCTAAGATTTTAATTAAGGGCTAAAGTTGAGTAATCTCCAATTTTAAGATAAAATGACTATTTTGCCCCTACTTTAAGGGTCAAAAAGTCAACTTTTGATTTAGAAGTCTAAACAAAGTTTTCTCTTCTCCAACTAATTCTTTACTATCTAACTTGAAGATAGACAGTAAGTACATCCAAATTAGACACGAAACGGTCAAGTTATGGCTACAATAAGGCTAGGGGTAATTTGGTCATTTCCATAAATTTTTAGGGTTCAAATCCTAAATATTATTTCTATGAAAATGATGACATTGAAATTCTAAACTAGGTAGCTTCTTGAATTTTTGGATTTGGAGTTAAATTGACTAAGTTATGGCCATTTGAAGTCCAAGGGCATTTTGGTCATTTTTCACCCAAGTCAACTCTAAGTTCTAGAGTTGACTTTTTGTTTAGATATCCAAATGAGAAAACTAATACTACCACGGTGATGGGGCCGCTCTCCTGAGCATTTTAAGACCCATATTGACTATATTCCGATAATCGGGTAAAAAGTTATGGGGTCTTAAAGAGGCCCCAAAACGCTACCTCGTTATACGTACCCCGAAACGAAATTTTACATCCGATCTGCTTTTCGTGAATTTCCACCATGCTAAAGTAATCGCAATTAAGTCAAACTTACTTTACGTGATGTCACAATTCGATTAGAGCTAGCTCGACCTTTTATTCTCGGATTCATTCATTCAGTTTGAAGGGGTGTTTTTAGAAAGCCAACAGAAAAGCAACTCTCATTTAGGAAGGAAAAAAGAAGTTGAGCAGTGAGGGCTTCCCAGGAACCGCTTTTTGTTTTTGCCATTCGGAGATGGGAGATTGTCGGGCATTTTATTACAGAATCCCAGGCTAGGAATAGCGAAGCTAAAGGACAAAGGACACTTCTCAAGACGTGGGAACGGAAAAAGCGGTGTCCTTTAAAGACATCAAAGGATAACCTTTTCTAGCTAAAAAAAGAGAATTACGAATGGGTCGAGCCGAGCCTTCGGTTCGGATCCCGAGTTGTATGCCATTTGATTCTAAATATTTTTCTGAGTATTTTAAGACCCATATTGGCTATGTTTGGATCATCCTACAAAAAGTTATTAAACTTTTAAGTTTTACTATTCAAAAATATAATTTGAATTATTTTACTATTCATTTATTCAAATTGAATTATTTTACTATTCATTCCTAAAGTTTAAATATAATATTTCTAATTTTTAAATTAATTATATTAATTTACTGTAGTAAAGTAATTAGTGCTAATTATTTTTTAATTAGTCCTAATTATTTATTAAATATGAATTAATTATATTTTACTGTTTAAAATTAATTAAGCTAATTACTGTTTAATACTAATTAACTTTAAAATTATATTTAATAAATCAAATTTACTGTTCAAAAGTAAATAATACTAATCCTGGGTTAATTAATACTAAGTGTAGTTAATTAGGGCTAATATTAATTAATTAATACTAACAATAACTTAATTAAATTTCTAATTAACTGACAGTGGGCCCCACTGACATGTGGCACTTCAAGAGGCTGCCACGTAGCACTGTGGGCCCCACAGGTTGCTGACTCAGCTCGGCTGACTGGACAGTGGGCCCACCTAACACGTGGCACTGCCAGAGGCTGCCATGTGGCACTGTGGGTCCCACGGGCTGCTGACTCAGCTCGGGTGACGGGGCTGTGGGCCCCACTTGACACGTGGCAGTGCCAGCGACTGCCACGTGGCACTGTGGGCCCCACTGGGAGGTGAACCGCCGCTGGTAAACTCGGGCAGTGGGCCCCACTGCCACGTGGCGGGCCCATAGGTACCACGTGGCTCAGTGGGCCCCACTGGGGAAGCCGAACCGACGCGGGGCTCGGCCTGTGGGTCCCACGTGAGACGTGGCGTGCCCAGTGGCTGCCACGTGGCCTGGTGGGCCCCACGGCCGAAGCCGAAGAGGCGCGGGACTCGGCATGTGGGCCCCACGTGACACGTGGCGGGCCCGTAGGCTGCCACATGGCCGAGTGGGCCCCACCCGCTCTGACGCGGACCCGACTCGGGCGGGTCGGGCTTGGGTCGACCCAGCCCGACCCGAAGCCGACAGCGTTTCATCTTCCGGGGCTCGGCGGACCGAACCTCACCTTCTTCGGGGGTCTGGTGCGCCCGATCGGGTGGGTTTGAGCCCGATCGGAACGGTGGATGTGTAGATGACATCCTAATCTACGTATCCTACAATTATTGTAACGATCGAACGGTAAACGTGGGAGATCGGGTACCTGAAGTTCGGATCGGCGAAAGATTCGGCGGAAAAAAATATGGCTGACTTCGGGGCTTGATTCCGGCTCGATCCGGGCTCCGATCAGTGCAAACCCAGAGCCTAGGGGTCGGCCGAGGTCTTATAGACCGGACGGCGATCTAGCCGAGGTCTGGATGAGGCTGGATTGGCCAGCAACCGCGACGGGCCGCCACGTGTCACACGGGCGGAGAGGGAGAGGAAGACGCCTCCGGACTGTCGGATCTGTGCGATCGCGGGCGGTCCGGATTGCTCCAGACCGCGTGAAGTGGATCACGGCCGAGGGCCATCGGATCTGCGTGCGATCGGACGGTCCTGATGGATCCGTCCGATCTGACGGCGCCGTTAATTAATTAATTAATTAATTTTTTTTTTTTTTAACATCTTTTAGAAAAAATTTTGAACATATTTTTCCGAGCTAATTTGGGGTCAAGGAATTCAATGGCGCAGTCGGATTTTCGATCCGACGTGTATTTTGATACCTCAATTTCCGTGGTATTTTTATTATTAAAAATATTCGTCGAAACTTGACGACTTCCGATTGATACGAAAACTTCACCCCAAGCTAATTTGGGGTCAAGGAACGTAATGGTGGTGTCCGTTTTTCGATCGGAGGTCAATTTAAATAGGTCAATTTCTAGGGTTTCCAGATTTCCAGAAATCAGAATTTAATCCAAATTGACTCTTGATTAGGGCTAGGTTTAGGAGGTTGACTTCATTGACCTAATTAGCACATTTTAATTATGTTTTAAGACTTAGGATTAATCCTAATTATCTAAAGTAACAACTTGGGTTGTTACAGAAGGTCTATAGCGCCTAATAGGGGCGCGACCGTCTGATGGATCATCGGTTGCAATAGAATGGTCCTGATCATCCGACCAATAACGGCAGAGCGCGGGGATCAGATCAACCATCGGATTGGATCTGATAGATCTAACGAGTGCGTGTTATTTAAGATGGGAAGCTAGACGCCATCTGATCTCATCTCAAAGCTGCAGAACGGTCGAGATGAGACGCACCCTGATCTGAGAACATGGTCGTTAGATCATATCCGTGGAATGGACGGCCCGGATGGTGCTCGCAGTTGGATTCAGCCGACTGTTGGAAGAGGGTAAATTTGCAATTAGGAATTGTTTAAAACCATAAATTGTAATTAAACCAATTTAAATTAAATCCAAAATGTGTCTAAATGACCTCCAAAAATTCCTAAAATTTCACCCTTAGCTAATTTGGGGGTAGGGAATTCAAAAATGAAATCAAAACTTGATTTGGAGATTAAATTAATTTAGGTATTTTCTAGGGCTCAAAAATAGCCAAAAATACCAAAATTCTTGATTTAGCTCCGATTGATTCCAAACTTCTATGGTTAGGTTTAAATGACCCATTGAGTCTAATAGAATCAAAAGTAAAGCTTGGTTAAGCTTAATTAATTCAGACTTCCGCACTTAAGAACAATGTCGTCCCTGACATCGCCTAGGTGAAGAAAGTTCTACCTGAACTTGCAAAGAGCTGTGGATATTTATTGTGTATATCCACCTCTTTCTCCCAAGTAGATTCTTCTAAGGATCGATTTTTCCTCTGAACTTTGACCATAGGAATTGAACAGTTCCTTAGCCGCTTCTGATCTTGAGCTAAGATTCTGATATGTTCTTCTGCATAAGAAAGATCGGGTTGGATCTCTACTGCTGGAAGTTGTATGAGATGAGAAGGATTTCTGAGATATCTTCTTAATGACGATACATGAAATATGTTATGGATAGCTACAAAGCAATCAGGAAGATTTAACCGGTAGGCAGATGATCCTACTTTGGCCAAGACCTTAAAAGGTCCGACATAGCGGGGGCTGAGTTTCCCAGCTACACCAAATTTGAAGACACCTTTCATTGGGATAACCTTTAAATAAGCAGAATCTCCCACAGTGAAATATAGGGGACGATGATGAGAATCATGATATTTGCTCTGACGATCTTGAGCTGAATGAATTCTCTGCTGAATTAATTGAATCTTATTGTTTGTCTCTTCAACTAACTCTGATCTAAAAAGTTGAACGCTTCCTGTTTCTGACCAAGCTAGCGGAGTACTGCATCTCTTACCATACAATGCTTTATAAGAAGCCATTTTTAAACTGGCTTGAAAACTATTATTGTAGGCAAAATCCACTAATGGAATGTGATCTTCCAAGGAACCAGCAAAATCAGGAATACAGAGTCTAAGCAAATCTTCCAAAACTTGATTCACTCTCTCAGTTTGACCATTCGTTTGAGGATGAAAAGCTGTACTCATGGCTAGAGTAGTCCCCAGATCTTGATGCACAACTTGCCAAAACTTGAAAGTAAATTTGTTATCTCTATCAGATACGATTAATTTTGGGATCCCATGCAATCTGACAATTTCCTTGATATAGAGTTTTGCCAACTTCTCTACAGAATCAGTTTGACGGATACGAAGAAAATGCACTGATTTAGTCAAATGGTCTACTATCACCCAGATTGTATCGGCACCAGATTTAGCGTGAGGCAATCCCATGACGAAGTCCATAGATATGTCGAACCACTTCCATTCAGGAATTTCTAACTGATGCAGAAGACCACCAGGTCTTTGGTGCTCGGCCTTTACTAGATTATAGGCATGACATTTAGCCACAAAGTCGGCTACATCTTTCTTCATATCGAGCCACCAAAATGATTGCTTTAGATCCTGGTACATTTTCGAGCTTCCTGGGTGAATATGATACCCAGAATTATGGCCTTCAATTAACACTTCACGATGCATGGACTTAGGAATCCACAATCGATTACCTTGGTAAATTACACCATTTTGCAACTGCAGATCATGATGAAGGCCACCTTCAACATCTGCCTTAAACTTTAGATAATTATTGTCTTTGGTCTGTGAGATAGAGACATCTCTATGGAAAGTGGGTTATGCATTGATATTTACTAAAAGCGAACTTAGCATATCACCACTAACTGGAGAAATTTCAAGCTTACAAAATTCATGTTCTAAAGGACTGGATGCAATCATAGAGGATAGAGTAGCATGGCGACTAAGAGCATAGGCCACCACATTTGCTTTTCCTGAGTGATATTGAATACTATGATCATAATCGCTGATGAGTTCTAACCATCTTCTTTGGTGACAATTTGATTCTCTTTGAGTGAAGATGTACTTCAAGCTTTGATGGTTAGTGAAAATCGAACACTGCACTCCATATAGATAGTGACGCCAAATCTTTAAAGAAAAGATCATGAACTGGATAATTTTTCTCATGGGGTTTTAACTGACAAGAGGCATAAGCGATTACCTTAACCTCTTGCATTAATACACAGCCTAGACCAATTCTAGAGGCATCGGTGCATACCTAATAGTTTAACCCTTCCCTGGGTAGAACGAGAGCTGGAGCGGTGGAAAGTGCATCCTTCAGTGTTTGAAATGCATCATCGCATTCAGTACTCCATATAAGGCTTTCTGGGTTAACTTAGTCAAAGGCAAAGCAATCTGAGAAAAGCCTTTAACAAATTTCATATAATATCCAGCTAATCCCAAGAAACTTATAATATCGGTAACAGACTTAGGTTGAACCCAGTCCTGAATAGCGTTCACTTTACTCTGATTTACACGAATATCTTGGGCATCGACTACATGTCCCAAGAATGCAATGGACTTAAGCCAAAAATCATACTTAGAGAACTTGGCATATAATTGATGTTCACGCAGAGTTTCTAGCACCAATCTTAAGTGTTCTTCATGATCTCCCAAGGTTTTAGAATAAATGAGGATATCGTCAATAAAGATGATCACGAATTTGTCTAAGTATGGTTTTAGAACTCGCTGCATCAAATCCATGAAGATTGATGGCATATTGGTGAGTCCAAAAGACATCACTAAGAATTAAAAAAGACCATAACGAGTACAGAAAGCGGTCTTTCCTACACACATACGCAGGGAATAAGAAGAAGCAACTTATTATATCCAGATCTTAAGTCAATCTTGGAGAATATGACAGCTCTAGATAGCTGGTCAAATAAATCATCAATTCTAGGCAATAGGTATTTATTCTTTGTAGTGACTTTATTCAGTTTGTGATAATCTACACACATACGCATAGATCCATCCTTCTTTTTCACAATTAAAATGGGTTCCCCCCAAGGAGACATACTTGGCCTAATAAAACCTTTATTCAAGAGTTCTTGCAATTGCTCATCGAGCTCTTGAAGTTCCTTAGGTGCCATTCTATATGGAGCTTTAGATATAGGTTGGGTACCAGGGATTAATTCAATAGCAAACTCCACTTCTCTAGAAGGAGGTACGCCAAGCAGATCTTCTAGGAATATGTCGGTGAATTCCTTAACTGCTTTGCAATTAGAGAGAGAGATACTTTCTTTTATTTCACCCACAATCGTGACTAAGTAAGCATCACAACCCTTACTGATCAATTGTTCAGCTTTAATTGCATTTATTAGTGATAACTGCATACTGGAGTTTCTTATAAATGTTTCAGACTTGCCCTGGGAATGGAGAGTGACCTTCCTCTTAAGGCAATTTATCACGACATTATTATCATTGAGCCAATTTATCCCAAGGATGATATCAAAGTTTGCTATTGGTAGGATGATTAATTTGGAATGGAATTCTTGATCATTTATTGGAACCTTGATATTACAAAACTTATGAGCACTTAGTTGGGCCCCAGATAGAAGTCCAACACTCAAAATTTGTGCTAAGTTGTATGTGTGTAGTTCAAGGATATTGGCAAATCGTTCAGAGATAAACGAATGACTAGCACCAGTATTGAATTATACATTACAAGGTTGATCATTGAAATAAAGAGTGCCTAATTCATATGAATACATTAACGATTTGCAAGAATTATAAAGTACATAAATGCAATTATGAAAAGAGGAGTTTAGAGATGTGTACCTGAGACCACATTATTATCCTCTGCGGCTTCGATAGGTGTTAAGGCATAAACTCTCATAGGACCAGCGGGACGATTATTGCTCTACCTCCTGGGTTAGCTATGGTAGTTATGAACTGATGTTGGTGCTAGAGCAACTTCGGATGTAGGTGCTGGCATTATGGCTAGATTTGGTTCTCTTCCACTGAGCGGAGTCACTCTAAGCACCTAATTTTGTTGGTATGGCTTCATCGGAACTCCATCCACTATCTCCATGTGGGTGCAGCGATAGAAATTGTGGCCTGTACACCCATAATTGTAGCACTTCTGGCCAAAGTGATAAAACTTGCCATACGAATGAGGCTTAGTGCAGCCTTGAATCTGTTCAGCAATCGGTGCAGCTTCTAGCTGGTACACCTTTGCAGGATTAGATCCATGTCTCTTGAAGTTTCCCTGCGGGTTCAAAGTCATTTGCGCTTTTCGTTTGAGATCCCTTTTAGAATGGTGATGCTCAATCACTTTAGCCGTTTCCACTAGCCTGAAGAAGCTAGTCAGCCAGAGCGGCACGATCTGATTCTTCAGTGAATCTCGGAGTCCATAGAGAAAGCGGTGGCATTTAGCTGACTCAGAATGAGTAACTTCTGGTGCAAAGCCAATCAACCTATAAAATTTCCTTTTGTATTCAGCAACCGAACGACTCCCTTGAGTCAACCTTATAATCGTGTCTGTAATAATATTTTGTGCAGATGGGGGAATGAATTTAGTTTTGAAGGCTTTAACAAACTCATCCCATGGGATATCCTCCAATTCATAGTCAGCGAACTTGGTGTTTCGGATCTCTTCCCACCAATATTCTGCTTCTGCATGAAACAGACATGTAGCGAGACGGACAGCTTCTGAGTTCGGGATCTTCAGACTAATGAGATCCCTTTACACGGCCTTCAGCCAGTCAGTCGAATCCATTGTTGACAGATTTCCACCAAAGGTTGGAGGTCTTAACCTCAAGAAGTTATGAAGAAGATTATCCATTGAGTGATGGAAAGAAGAAGCAAGTTGTGGGGCAAGAACTGTAAGAACAGCAACAGTGACTGGAGTTGTACAATCATTAAGAAATTTCTGCATAATGATCGCCTGTTAAGCTTGATTTTCCAACAGAGTTGCCACCATGGCTTGCAGATGAGCTACCTCATCATTGGAACTACTGGAGGCTACAGTGTTTTTGATAGGAGTAACAGTAGGTGGTGATTCATTATTCATTCTATTTAAACAATACACATTCAGATTTTAAAAATTGTTTTAAAGAAGACAACAACTAAGTTGCAAAAATTCTCATTATGTTAAAACAGATGATTACATAAGATATCAGAAAATCACAGTACTACTAGAAGTATTTAGATCAAAGTATAACACCTATCTTAAATATCACTCAAACTCCCTCAATGTACTCAGCCCTAAAGGCCACACAAAAGTCCTTAATTGTCACTTATGGATGCTTCCTCTTATGCCTCCTTTCTAGCCTTGTCATAGTTTTGGACCACCAGATTCCCGCCTAGTCTAGCATCTAGCATGTCACGATGTCCACGTAGAGAGACTCGGGACACTCTATGTGTCTCAAGGCTGACTCTACTCTACTCAACCATTCTTCGGCATAGATCAGAAAGTATAGTCCTCGATATGCTGTTTGATGTAACAGTTTGTCCAGAATTAAGATTCCTTTTGTTGAAACTCCTTTTATCTGTCAATTACTCTTCTGTCTCCATTTGAAACTGTGACTCCAAACTAGCTCGTAGATTCGCAGATAGTAGTCGAAATCAGACTCTTCGGGATCCATTTGGCTACAAAGAAGAAAAATTAAGTTCTTATTGGACTCAAGATGACTAGATTATTAGGATATGAGTATTTCTCTTCTACATTTTTCATAGAGTTACTGATACTACTATGTTATGGATGTTATATATATTGATGTTTGCATTTCAGAAAAATAGTCCATTAGGTAGAAAAGAATCATGGATTGCATCCTGACACCTTATGGTGTTCTTTGATACCAACTGTGGAGCCTCCGTACGAATAGTAGAGAGTACGGTGCTCCAACTATGGCAAATCCCCAACTTAAGTGAAGTTAGGTAAAACCCCAACCTCCATTAAGCCAAGGACTTGTCACCTGGATAATACAACTATAAACATACATCAATATGTATTGAAGTAGCGGAAGCAGAAAATATGATTATAACATCCACATCACAGTATAATATGACAATTAAAAGAGGCAGTAACTCAGATCAAGTGCAGAAAGTAAAATACATCCAGAATTCATTTATTACAGACTGAATTAAAAGAAATATAAAAGTCTCTCAATCTCACTGCAATAATAAATTAAAAAAAAAAAAGCAAAGTTTATCTAAACTACAGCAGAATGATCCTCCTCCGGAATTGGCTTCTTCCCTGCAGCATTGCCTACGAACAAGTCTGAATCTGACATTTGTCGGTATCACAAATGCCAGGGCCCCAGCCAACAAAATAAAAAGGTTGCATTTAGACAATTGTCTAAGTACATTTTAGGCTATTTTAAATGAACTGTTTAATTAAAGATAGAACATTTGATTAATTTAATATGCAAGCAGTTATGGGGTGCAACAAGCTATACAAGAAATGGGGTAACTATAAACTATCCATTTATAGCCATCAACAAGTGGATGAAATAACATGCAAAACAAGGTGAAGCTAAAAGCAAAAGTAACTGCAACTACTGTAATAAATCTGATCTTAACATGATTATGATCTCATTAAAATATGCTGAGTATAAAATAACACAAGTACTGATTAAATAAGAAATGCTAAACATCCCCATATATATATATATATATATATATATATATATATATCTAATCCATAAGAGTATACATACAACATGCAGATGGATATAAAAAAAAGGAAAGACCACTAAGACATGTGGCAAAAAGCAAAACAACCAAATGTAATATAAAGCCACTGAGACATGTGGCAAAGCCACCAAGTACTACAAGAAAGGCCACTAAAGCATGTGGCAAAGCAAAAATAAGACTGTAAACTGAACTGGAGTAGCAATAAGCCTAAGATGTAGTACTGCCATACCAGACAATAGGCCATACAGGGCCTTCAAAATGAGAGTTCAATAATCCCATCCTAGACATCTAAGTTGCTAGGCCTGGGTCAATTCTATACAATACTAGAACTGAAGAGGCAGACTAAGCTAGGACATATTCTACTAACTGAAAGCACTATAAGAACTAGATGAATGATATGCTTTACAAATACTAACTTAAGATGTATCATCCATATCCTAAGTTCTCCTATTATGGGCAAGAAATAAGGCTCAATATCCAAGGTATGCCAAGCTATCAAGTCAAAGTAAGCAAGAGACTCAATCAAGACTTATGTGATATCTGTTGTTGTCTAATTTGTCCAATCTAACTATTCTGAGAAGATACAAGTTTAGGATCTCCAATATCTAGCTATCGAGTAAAATCCTAAGTTTACAATCTTAAAGTTAACATTAGAACTTAACAAGTTCCAATTCATAATCATGTGACTACTATAATTTTTATATAAATAAATCAACGACTTAATTATTAATATTTTCTCTCTTACCCAAATCTTGATTAAGTAAAATAAGATTTAAGGATTTTTGGACTTAAACTCCACCTTGGTGTTCAAATCCTAAATCCAAGGTGATGTCCTAATAAGGATTTAGGGTTCATACTTAATACCCACATTGAAGATCATGAGTCCTATAAGCTGAAGGATCCAAGAATTAAGAACTTAGTAAAAGGTTGTCCTACTGATTATAAGGTAAAATAATCAATTAAGAACTTGAGAATCTAAGATCTATGCCCAATCTTTTAGGATAATTTCATTATCCTATAGATTGAATTAATCCTATATCCACATGGAAGGTTTCAAAAGATTCAGACAATAAATCATTTAAGGAATTTCAATTGGAGATAGTTTAATTCAAGTAGAAGATCTAAAGTCTAAGATCTAAGGTCTAAGATTTGATCACTTTAGACTTAAATTAGGTTTTCAACTTAGGATTTTCTAAATGTGTTTCTTTCAAAATTTAAGCTCATGAGCTAACTTAGTTGAACTTATTAAATGGAGAATTAACATCTAAAATTATTAGATTTAATTATTAGACAAAGTGATCCCTTTTTGATCACTTAAGATCTAAGTGTCTTAATTAAGGCTAAATGAAGATTTCTTAACTTAACATGAATATTTTTACCCTAAGAATTCAGAGAGATGCTAATAATCTAACTACGGATAAGCTACTGAATTTTCCAAGGTTTAAGGGGCACTTAAGCATATTTTGGTCGAAATGACCAAAATACCCCTCTTAAAGCTAAATATGGGATTCTAGGATTTAATTATTCAAATTACTTCTAATCTATTTTAATGTATTTCATATTGATTAATAAAGTAGGAAATACACTCATTTTAGGTTTTGACAACCTAATTAAGCTAATTAGCACTAATCACTTATTTAAGCCAATTAGGGTGATTAATGACTTTAAGGCATTCTAGGGCAACCCAACCTTACTCATAGGTTCTAATACACTTGTGATAGCATTAGAGATTAACTTACCCAAAATTAGAGACTTAAATAGGGTTTAATTCACCAATCCTTTATTTGGGTGATTAGGGCATGATTTACAAAATTAGGGTTCCTAAATTACCTTTAATGATCTACATAGGTTCCATATGATTAATTGAGCAATCAGAGCCCTTAATCAACTAATTTGGTTATTAATTGAATTTATTATGATTTAATTAAAAATAGAAAAGGATTAGGGAATTATTTTAAATCCAATCATAGGATCTATGATTTTATTTTATATTTAGATTCCTTTTTTTTTTTATTCAAATGATATATTGGATCATACCATTTGGATCAGTATAACTAAAGTTATTAAATTAATTTAATCTATATTTTTATTTAAATAAAAACTATAGGGATTGATTTATTAAATATTAATTATAAGAATTTTAATCCTATAATTCACTTATTAAATACGACCCAAAATCAAAAAGGCGTGGGTCGGGGGTCGGCCCGACCCGTGATCCATCGTCTTCTTCCCCTGGATGCTCCGATGCCTAAACCCTATGGCAGACTTGAAGCACCAAATTCTCCCACTCCAGACCATCTCCTGGCTAGATTTTAATTGCTACACCATCAGGGATGACAGGCACATCGATTGGGCCAAGAAACCTCTTCTGGGATGCGCCGAATCGATGGGGTGCTACTTGGCCGAAGCGGCTTCTGAGGTGGAAGTGGGGAGAGCAAAAGCTCCTTATTGCCTTGACGTCCCGAGCTACGGCTTAAGCCTACACGTTCAGGGATTGATGGGAAAGCGATAGAGGGGGTTGAGAAGTCCCGGGGAGGTCTAGATCATCATATTACTACTTGAGGGACTTCACAAACTCGGGCTACCCCGAGTCGATCGATCACCATCGTATCGACCGACTTGATTGAGTCTAAGATGCACTATGGTTTAGCAATTATTGGCCGAGGGGTTTGGGCGCCAATTGGGGACTCACGAGCGTGACGAATCATTGCGCCACTGGCCCAAGACCTGCTGCCAGTGCGCTCTCAGACAAAATTCTTCCGGCTAGTCCACTGCCAGCCCCTACCAAGGCCATGACTCCCTACTGGAACATTAAAGGCAGCCCTAGCATAGCATCTAAGGCAGGAAAGGTATGAGTTAAGCTGAACCCAGCTCGATAGAGAAAAGGACAGAGGGCTATACCTGAGGATGATTGCAAGCTCAATCGAGAAGGAATTGGGAACAGCTGGAGCTTCTAGAGGATCGGCACAAGCTAGCAGGGGGTCTGAACTCCAAACATGCACCCTCTATCAGCAGTTCGTAGCTCCAAAAGTTCCAAAATTTGCCGAGAGGATGGGAACTCCAGCAAGCCTTTAGCTAAGCAATTAGGACTTCTCATTGATCAAAGGGCCTCACTGAGAGGTCCTGGGGGTATTTATAGGTAGAGCGAGGCAATGGGGTGGGTGGTGCCTTAGCTAAGGCTCGAGCATTTGGGCTCAGGCCGAGAGGTACTTTCACCTTCCTCAAATGGGGGCATCCCATACTCCAGATCGACATAGGAGGCTCAGTCATGAATGGAAAGGCGATAACAGTCTAGGTGACCTAGCGAGGGTAGTGACAAACAAGGCTATGTGGCGTATGCGGGCGAAATCATCTCTGTCGGGCCAGGATCTCTCGGGGACGAAGGTCTACAATGGCTAATAGGGGCACGACCATCTGATGGATCATCGGTTGCAATGGAACAGTCCTGATCATCTGACCAATAACAGCGGAGTGCGGGGATCAGATCGACCGTCATATAGGATCTGATAGATCTAACGGGTGAGTGTGTTATTTAAGATGGGAAGCCAGACGTCACCTGATCTCATCTCAAAATCATGGAACGGTCGAGATGAGATGCACCCTAATTTGAGAACACGACCATTGGATCATATAAGTGGAATGGACAGCCCGGATGGCGCCCGCGGTTGGATTCAAAATGTGTATAAAACCCTAAATTGCAATTAAACCAATTTAAATTAAATCCAAAATGTGTCTAAATGACCTCCAAAAATTCTCAAAATTTCACCCTTAGCTAATTTGGGGGTGGGGAATTCAAAAATGAAATCAGATTTTGATTTGGAGATCAAATTAATTTAGGTATTTTCTAGGGCTCAAAAATAGCCAAAAATACCAAAATTCTTGATTTAGCTCCGATTGATTCCAAACTTCTAGGGTTAGGTTTAAATGACCCATTGAGTCCGATGGAATTATAATTAAGGCTTGGTTTGGCTTAATTAATTCCAAATTTAGCTAGGATAACAACTAGGGTTGTTACAGGTTTAATTTAGCTAATTTTCAAGACACAAAAATAGGCAAAAATAGCTAAAATGCTCAAATGAGCTCTAATGGATTTCAAACTTCTATGGTTAAGTTTAAATGATCCATTGAGTCTAATGGAATGAAAATTATAGCATGATTTAGCTTAAATTAACTTGGATTAGCTAGGGTTGTTATAAACTCCCTATTTAAGAATGATGTCGTCCCCAATATCACTCAAGTGAAGAAAGTACTACAAAAAGAAAATATTTAATAGCAACTAAAAATAATGGAATATAAAAAGTACCTGATGTTGCAAAGAGTTGTGGATATTTATGGCACATATCCATTTCTTTTTTCCAAGTAGATTATTCTAATGATTGATACTTTTATTAAATTTTAACCATTGGAATTGAACGATTCCTTAGTTGCTTTTGATCCCGAGCTAAGATTTTAATTGGTTCTTTGGCATAAAAAAGATCGGGCTGAATTCCCACAGCAAGAAGTTGAACGAGATGAGAAGGGTCTCTAAGACATCTTCTTAATGATGACACATGGTACACATTGTGAACAGCTGCAAAGTCATCAAGAAGATTCAACATGTAGGCTAATGATCCCACCTTGGCTTGTATCTCAAAAGGTCTAACATAGCAGGGACTGAGTTTCCCTGTTATGCCAAATCTGTAGACACCCTTCATTAGACTTACTTTCATATAAGCATAATCTCTAACACAGAATTCTAAGAGATGGTGACAAGCATCGTGATATTTGTTCTAATGATCTTGGGAAAAATGGATCCTCTGCTGAATTAGATGAATCTCCTTATTTGTTTCTTCAACCATTTCAGATCCATGAAGCTGAACACTTCCTATTTTTAACCATGCCAGAGGAGTACTGTACTTTTTGCCATATAAGTCCTCATAGGGAGCCATTTTAATACTAGCATGAAAACTATCGTTATATGCAAACTCCACTAATGGGATGTGATCTTCCCAAGAACTGGTGAAATCAATAATGCAGAGCCTAAAAAAATCTTTAAGAACTTGATTTACTCTTTCAGTCTGATCATCCATTTGAGGATAAAAAGCTGTACTCATGGCTAGGGTAGTCCCCAGATCTTGGTGCAGTGCTTGCTAGATCTTCGAAGTAAACCTACTATCTCTATCGAATACTTTCAACTTAAGAATACCGTGCAGCCTGACAATATCCTTAACATAAAGCTTTGCGAGCTTCTCGATAGAGTCAGTCTGACAGATGGGAATGAAATGCATTGATTTAGTTAATCTATCGATGATAACCCGGATTGCATCAGCACCAGGTTTTGTGCAAGGCAATCACATAATGAAATCCATTGAGATATCAATCTATTTCCATTTAAGGATTTCCAAAGGATGCAGAATACCACCAGGCCTTTGGTGTTTGGCCTTCACCAGATTGCAAGCATGATACCTAGCAATGAGATCGGCTACAATCTTTTTTATATCGAGCCACCAAAAAGATTACTTTAAATCATGATACATTTTAGTATTGCCTGGATGAATGTTATATCTAGATTTATGGCCTTCTACTAAAATTTTGCGATGTATGGATTTAGGAATCCATAGATGATTGCCCTGATAGATTACATTATTACGCAACTATAGGTCCTGATAATGACCTCCTTCAATGCTAACTTTGAACTTCAGATAGTCTTCATCGTTAGTTTGCGAGATAGAGACATCTCTATGAAAAGTGGGTTCCACATTAATATTAATTAGAAGTGAACTTAGCATATCTCCATGTGGTGGAGAAATTTTGAGTTTACGGAACTCTTTCTCTAATGAACTTGAAGCAGTTATAGCAAATAGGGTAGTATGACGGCTAAGAGCATCAGACACCATATTTGCTTTATCTAGGTGATGCTGAATACTCAAATCATAGTTGCTGATGAGCTCCAACTACCTTCATTGTCGGCAGTTCAATTCTTGCTGAGTGAAGATATACTTCAAGCTTTGATGATCAGTGAAAATAGAACATTGAATTCCATATAAGTAATGAGGCCAAATCTTTAAGAAAAAAATTACTGAAGCAAGTTTAAGGTCATGAATGGGGTAATTCTTTTCGTGAGGTTTTAATTGACGAGAGGCATAAGCAATTACCATACCCTCTTGCGTTAATACACAACCTAAACCAATTCTAGAGGCATTTATGTATACATGATAGTTCAAACCTTCTTTAGGCAAAATAAGCATTGGAGCGGTAGAGAGTGCATCTTTTAGGGTTTGGAATGCTTCCTCGCATTTTGGATTCCAAACGAATGGTACGGCTTTTTGAGTCAATTTAGTTAAGGGTGGACTATCTAAGAGAAACCTTTAATGAATTTTCTGTAATATTCGACCAATTCTAAAAAGCTTCTAATAGATGTAACTGACTTGGGTTGTACCCAATCTTGGATTGCACTTACCTTTATTTGATCTACACAGATACCTTGGGCATCGACTATATGACCCAAGAATGTAATAGATTTTCGCCAAAATTTGCATTTGGAAAACTTGGCATATAACTGATGATTATGCAATGATTCTAATAATATCCTTAAATGATCCTCATGATCCTTTAAAGTTCTAGAATAAATGAGAATGTCATCGATGAAGACGATAATGAATTTGTCCAAATATGGCTTAAGGACTCGCTGCATCAAGTCCATGAATACCGATGGAGCATTAGTGAGTCTAAAAGATATCACAAGAAATTCAAAATGACCATAACGGGTAGGAATGGCTATTTTCTCAACATAGGCATTATTGACTCACAATTGATGATATCCAGATCTTAAATCAATTTTTGAAAATATGACAACTCTAGATAACTGGTCAAATAGATCATCGACTCTGGGCAAAGGATACTTATTCTTGATAGTGACTTTATTCAACTCACGATAATCTATACACATTCACATAGATCCATCTTTCTTCTTTACAAATAAAACTAGCGCTCTCCAAGGAGACATGCTAGGCCTGATGAAGCCTTTGCTCAAGAGCTCTTACAACTGTTCGTTAAGCTCTTGCAGTTCCTTAGATATAGGTTGAGTACCGTGAATTAGTTTGATGGAGAACTCTACTTCCCTAAGAAGAGGTACTCCTGGCAGATCTTCGGAAAATACAATGGCAAAATCTTTCACCACTTTGCAATTGAAGATAGAAATGCTTTCTTTTGCTTCACCCATCATAGTGACAATAAAAGCATCACACCCTTTACTGATTAATTTCTCAGCTTTAATAGTATTTATTAATGACAGTTGAGTACTAATCCTTCCTACAAAAGTTGCAGGCTTGCCCTGGGAATGAAGAGTGACCTTCTTCTTAAGTCAATTTATCACAGCACTATGACTACTAAGCTAATTCATTCTGAGAATGATATCGAAATTGGCTAATGGCAGGATGATTAATTTTGACTCAAACAAGTGATTATTCAATGGAACCTTGACGTCGCAAAAATTATGAGCACTAAGTTGGGCTCCAGATGGAAGTTCAACGTTTAACGACTTAGCTAGTTAATAGGTAGGTAGATTAAGAAGATTGACAAAATGCTCAGAGATGAACGAATGGCTAGCCCCAGTATCAAATAACATATTGCAAGGCCAGTCATTAAAATAAAGCATGCCTAAACATTATTCATCTGAATCACATTAACAAATTGTTATGTTTAATGTCAAAAAATTTAATTTAGAGAGGTTCAAAAATGTGTACCTGAAACCACCTTGTTATCCTCTGCAGCTTTAAGTGGTGTTAAGGCATAGACCCGTACAGGACCAGCAGGACGATTGTTCACCTGCTTTTTGACTAGACAATTATTCTCTGTGATAGAACAACTTCCTTATTTTAGCCTTAAAATCGTATCTTCAATGATATCTTGTGCAGACGGAGGGATAAACTCATATTTGAATGTATCCATGAACTCGCCCCATATAATATCCTCAATGTCATAGTCGGCAAATTGTGTGTTCCAAATGTTATCCCACTAGTACTCGGCTTTCTCATTGAACAAATGTGCATTGAGATGGATCGCTTTTGAGTTTGGGCACTTTAGACTAATCAAGTTCTTTGCAACCATCTTCAGCCAACTGGTTATATCCATAGGGTATATATTTCCACTAAAGGTAGAAGGTCTCATCCTAAGGAAACTATGGAGAAGACCATCAGCATGGTGATGGGAGGAGAGAGATGTATGTTGGGTGGGAATAACTAGTGCAGGATTATTAGTTGTTGGTGAGGGGTGAATGGAAATTAGCTTTTGGATAGCCAAAGCTTATTGGGTTCCATTTTTTAGCATTGCTGCTACCCTTCCTTGAAGACGGGCTACTTCATCAGTAGGGCTGCTGAAAGCTATCGTAGACTTAATAAGTATAGTTAATGGAGGTGATCCGAGATTCATCCTGATTTAACAAGACAAATCTTGATTTCATAACTAGATTAATAAAATAGGATCAAGTTTGATATTCCATTGACAACCACAAAAATTTCATTACTTAAGAATGAAGATTTACATATGATGAAAAACAAAAAGGGAAATTCATATAATTACTGAAATCATAAGATGATAAAGGATCACAATCACACTAACTAAACTAGCACTAGTCTTCTTAAATCTACTCAATACAGAATGCAAGACGGAAGTCCTTGAACGTTACAACATGATGCTTCCTCTTACACTTCTTCCCTAGCTTCCTACTAGTTACATCCCACAAATCTCCCGCAAAGTCTATGAGTTGATACATCATGAGATTAACATGAATGGAATCAGGACATTCAATATGGCTTAGAACAGTCTCTACATGGCTTAACCATCCTCATGCTAAGATTAGAAAGTCAAGTCCTCTAAATACAAGTTGTTGAAGAAGTTTGTCCAGAACTAGGACTCCTTGAGCAGATACTTCGATAATAGATCTCTTACTTTCTCGTCCCATTTGTAAATGAGTTCCAAGACAAGGTCGAATGTGATGATGTAGTCCAACTTTGATCTTTCACACTCCATTTTGTTCAATCAGAAGAGGTTATAAGTTTCTTTAGTTATTTGGAGGGTGACTTACTTATTATAAAGGGATATTTTCAAACTACACTTTCATAGAGTTACTGAGAATATAGTGCGATGGATGTTATATTTTGATGACTAAAATTTTTAGAAGAACGATCCATTAGGTATAAAAGAATGCAAATCCCAATCGAACACCCTATGGTGTTTTTTAATACCAACTATGAGGCCCCGTACCCTCCGTAGTCATGCTAATACTGAGATTAATATGATTACGGATAATACGGTCTCCAACTGTGGCAAATTTCTCAACTATAGTCGAGTCAGGTATAAACCCAATTTGCCTTACTTAGAAGACTTGTCACCTAAAACTGAAAATGATGCATCAAAATATCAAAGTAGCAAAAGAAAAAATTAGTATAACATCAACATCACAGCATAGTAAAGAAAGCAGAAACAATAACTCAGCTCAATATGATAAATGCTGAAACTAAATACATCCAGAATATGAAAATATTACAAATTGAATTTAAAAAAAATATGAATACTCATCCTCACTGCTAAAAATAAGACTAGCTAAACTACAGTGGTAGGAAGGTCCTCTTCCTGGCCAAGCTCCTCTCCAGAAGAATCCTCAACAAACAGCTCCGAATCTGATATTGTCGGTATCACAATGCCAGGGCCCCAACCAAGAAAAGAAAAACTTACAGTTAGACAAATTGTATAAGGACATTTTATGCTAATTTAAATAAAATTGAATATTTAAGATATCACATTTAAAGAATATTTCAGCAATCAAGGGGAGCAATAAGCCATAAGAAATAAGATAGTTTTAAACTAACATTTATAACTAAACAAAGTAAGTATAATGAATAACATA
Source organism: Gastrodia elata (assembly GCA_016760335.1). Lineage (NCBI taxonomy): Eukaryota > Viridiplantae > Streptophyta > Magnoliopsida > Asparagales > Orchidaceae > Gastrodia > Gastrodia elata. Next base: position 27,774,149 of record CM028670.1, on the reverse strand, counting down.
CCTCAACTAGAAGCTTTAACAAGGTTAGGCAATAAATATATATAAATAGCTGAAAAAAATACTAAAAGTAAACTCATTATAATATACTTATGATCCTATGAATACATGCTGATTTATATAAGAGGAATTTGAATCTAAACATAAGAGAACTAAGAAAAAATAAGACTAGTACCCTAAATATGCAAGTATAAACAAAATATTGAATTGAAAGTACTGAACTGAAATGAACTGCAAAATCATTCAAAAAATAATAAAATGCAAGAAAAATATATGACTAAACAAGCCACTAAATTGGAACAGAATTGAACGATAGAAGTATTCCTAGAGCAGTACTGCCATAATAGGAATGGTCAAAAATAGGGCCATTATACAGAAAGTTCAACATGTATCACCCTAAGCATCCTCAGAGCTAGGCTTGAGTTGAACTTATAGAATTAAACATAAGAACCCCTAGCCAAGTACATATCTAGGTTCGAATCTATTCTATATACAAAGAATTGAACTGAAAAGGTAGACTTAGTTAGAATACACTCTACTTTACAAAGAACTGAATGAACTGAATGAAGTTAAATCGTGTTTATGCAAATTTCCAATTTATCATAAGATACTCATCAAGTACCCTATGTCCAAGGAAAAAGGCTCAAGCACATTGTGTGCAAAGCAATTATAGTCAAAGTAAACAGAAGACTCAACTAGACAAATGGGATATCTGATGTTATCTAATTTACATTGTTCTATCTACTCTAAGCTAATACAGGCTTAGGATCTCCAATATCCAACTATTTTGTAAAATCATAGATTTATGGCCATAAAGTTAACTTTAGAACTCAACCATTCTTATTCATAATCAGAAGTGATGACTATAAGGGTTAAACAAATAAACAACCACTTAATTTAATGAACAACTCAAACCCAATCTTGATTATGCCAATCAAGATTAAGGATTCTGAGCTTAAACTCTAATTTGGGGTTTAATCCTGAATCCAAGGTACTAATATTCTAAGGATCTAAGGGTTCACACCCACCCTTATTCTAAAGGTAGAGAATCTTAGAAGCTAAGAGATTAAGAGACTATGATCTTAATGAAAGGCTAAGTCTATAATTATATGACAAAATAATTAAATAAGAACTTAAGAATTTAAGATCTAAGCTCAATCTATAGAATAATCACATTATTCTATAGGTTGAATCAACCTAAACCCACAAGAAGAATTTAAAAGAATTAAATCAAATAAGAAATTCAATTATAAGGTGGTACATTTCAAATAGATTACTATGAATAATCATTAAGGATTGACAGACAGTAAATACACATCTGCGCTCACATGCAAGTATACGTGGTCCTAAGTAATAAGTTGGAATTGTTAGTTCCAAATTTATATCATCCACAGGAAACAATGGTCTTGATACTAAGTTCTATTTTCTTTCAAAAATGTTTAGAATAATCATTCTTTATTATTTTAGTTTAGTTCCTAAATGAACAATACAAAGCACTTAAATTAAGATACTATGTGATTAAGAAGAGAGAGTTGGGGTCTCATTATTTGACTCATAAGGATTTGGTGTTGTAATCATTGTCATTGCAATTTGTAAAGTGATTTTACTATGCCTAATCAATCAAGTGAACTTTGCCTTCCTAGATTGGTCCTCTAATTCAAATAAGTTCAAATTTTGTGCACAAAGAGAACACTTTAGAAGTTCTACCTAGGAACAAATATTCTTATGAGTTCATAATTAATTTAGTTTCAATTTCCTATGTCTAGATTACCAAAAAGTTATTTTAGTTCATTGATCTCACAAGCTTTGATTCCCACCGATCAGCATCATGCATAATACACAGTTTAGCTATGGGAGATGATTCATTGAACCAAATAGACTATCACATCATCCATGGGTGTTCGATGACCTTTTCCTCCGTATACTTTGCTGAGCCACAGAGCATGATTGGAAGGGGCTTGGCTCACAAGCTTTAACTTCTTGGATGACCTCAAGAAGTGGTGCTAATAATCTTGAGAACTTGTCACATAGCTCTCAGTTCTATTTCCCTCATTCCTTGTTCTATTCCAATTAGTGAGCATTAGAGCACAAGTCTTTTAATAAAGATTTATATTTGATAAACATTTCAGGTATTTAAATTGAAATATAAGAATATGTAAACTTTAAACTCAAAATTTATTCATTGCAACTTTAACATACAACATCATACTCCTTACTTAGCACATAATTTCAGCCCAACTATCTAAGGAGGGCTTAGCCTTCCATTATAGATTCAATACAGCAAGAGATATAAAGAACATGAATCTTGACATTGGTTCACAAATATAAAAATCAAGATAGGCATGAGAAATGATACTTGTAACAGCCCTTAATTTTTGAGGTTCTCTTGGTTCTTTTTTTTCCTTCTCTTTCTTTCTTCACGTTCCTCTGCTTCCCTTCCTTTTTGAACTTGCAATGTTGATCTGAAATTTTTCTTGGAGAGTTCTCTCTCTTTCTTAAACAGCACCACTTTTAGGGTCTTAGAATATTAAAAAATGGGAACCCTTGTTTGATTTCAAAATGTTGCTTAAATAGAGAGCCATTCAGCCCTTGAGAATAAATTATGTAGGCCTTTCATCTTCCATGAATTCCTAGCATTACAATTAATGTTATTCCTTTATTCTCTTGGAATAAAGCATGTCTTAATGTTATTCACTTTCCCAATGGTTAAGGAAGGCCAAAGGTTTAATTTTTCTGCCTTCCCTACGCTGTCATTAATGCTTTTATTTGGAAAATCTGCATCGGACGCTGTGGCATGCTGTAGCAATCACATCTAATTTTTGCTGAGTCTGGCTCCAGGCAAACTATTTACTGGGGATTCGCCGCAGTGCACTATAGCAGCTTCATTCAAAACACTGTTCCGCTGCTGTGCGCTGTAGCGGGTCATGTTAATTCTGATTCTCGCCACGGCGTGCTGTGGTGGTTTGAGTTCGAATCCACTGTTCAATTAATTTTTCCATATGATTTATATAGTTTACCTGAAATGACACTACGACCAACTATAGTGCGCCCCAGGTATGCATTTTATTTCAATGGAGCCTAGTGCACTATGGTGCACTAGAGAGCTTAAATGCTCAAAAGTTATTGTTCAATTACTTCCCATATAGTTCCAACTAATATTCTTGAATGTCGTCATGGCCCGCTGTGGCGTGCTACAATGATTTTTCTCCCAGGCTGTGCAGGTCAGGTTATAGGTCTCTTCTTTCACTCATCCGCCATAGTCCGCTGTAGCGCGCTACAACAGCTTTCATCCAAAATTTTCTCTTTAGCTCCAGCTTGCCTTTTTTCCAATTTCCTGAAAATGTAAGAATTCTAATCAAAGTATGCAGGATCATATAGCGTTTTGTATGTTTTTTCTCACTTATTTTAATATAAATCTTGGGGTCATCACACCCCAACACTTAAATACTTGCACGTTCTCGAGTAAGCTCAAAGTGGATTGTCTGATTTTTGGTGATGGATTCAATTTAGGATGTTAATGCAAAGTTCTTATGTCACTGAATGTTGCCTTAAGTTGGGGTGATTTTCAGAATTCTAACCTCTACTTTCTTCATAATTCAGGTTCCAAGCTCTTGTTCCTTTCTAGTTTCCTATCTCAAATGGTTGATGCTTATTCTTCATTAGGGAGTGGGTAATTACCTTAGAATTTCCAACTCTAGCTAGGCATGGGTGAGTGACAAGAGTTTTGTGCCATATACGCTCCTTCTTATAAATCACAAAGAACAATAACATTTATAGGAGAGTTTCTTCATCCTATTTTCTAATGTTTTTCACTTTAGGAGAGATATTTTTTTGCATCACTCATTTTATTTTTAATTTCTCTTTTATGTTTCAGCTCAAGGGAGAGACATTTTTCTTCATCCATGTTTCAATTTTTTTGTGATCATTAAGTCCTATGGAGCCTAACACACTCATACATTCACTCAACTTTTGTCAATTACTGGTTTTGATTCCTTAGGTTTCCCCACTCCCACACTTAGACTCAGCATATGTTCATTTTAAATCCTTGGAAACTAAAATTCACTCAAGCTCTTTACCTTGTTTTGGAAGTGTAGTCCTATCATGTCAATTGATCACCTTAGGTTAAGCACAATTAGTGACTTAAGATTTTATATTTGAAGTTCATTATTGAATCCATTCAGTAATTATTTGAGAAAATTCACTTGTAATGAAATCACAGCAGCAAGAGGGTGCAGCAATCCAAAATTTATTTATTGAAAGGGAAAAAACAATTACTGAAAATGAAAAATAAAAACAAACTGAAAGTAAAAACAACACAGCATATTCATTATTTTGATCTTTTTCTTCTTCTTCCTCGTCAATGTCTTGATAAGTGTAATATGTTGGCCAGTCATTGTCTGGGATGGGGTCATTGATGGGGGGCCGTGGTAGCCCAGATCCATCCAGTCCTCCATGCAAGCTCCATTCTTGGAACATGGTTCCTAAAGCATCATGGAATTTTGTTTGGAATTCACACTGTCGAGCGACTTCTCCTTTGATGAAGCTCATGTCACGTGCCAAGGACATCCCCAAGCCCCATTGGTGTGCATACATACGCATCATCATCTTATCAGCAATGGTCTAGCTAGTGGAAGTTGAAACTTCTCCTTCCTCCCCCCCTCCTCTTCTTGGCCTGCACCCCCTCATGGGTGCGGATGCTCAAATTGTTCAATTCTAGAGGAGCTCATGGAGGGATTGCAACTTCTTAAGAGAGAATCTTGACCCCTTGATCCTCACACAAACCTGAAATAAGTGACCCAAATGCTAATGTAGCACAAGGCCTGGTCAGGGCATTCCAGAGCTGCTCCCTGATAATGCTAGAGATATGAATACCTCCAGGCCGTTGAAGAGCGCAAAGGAGCAGCGCTCTCAATTGGGTTACTTCGCTGAGATGCCCAAATGGCATTACAAAGCTGGAGATGAACATATGCCAAGCATTGCTCAACTCCATGAGGAGTACTTGAGGAATGTTGGCTAAGCTCCCTCTCTAGCCTGCATCAGCTCAGGTGATCTCACTCGCGATAGCAGCTGGGTCAACTTGTGAGCCTATGAGGTTGAGGTAGGTGTAGTCCTCTACCTCTTTTAATAAATAAAAATTTTCAATTTGTTTGCTCCCAAACACCACTATATTTCCTCAGACAGTAATTTTACCCCCCGACGTATTGTTTGTAATGGCGTAAACCTCTTGAACTATGGCAGGTTCAGCTTCAATCGAGGTGAATCTTTTCTTATTGTACCCTCCACCAGCTATGGGGGTAGCTGCTCCTTTACTAGGGATGGACTTCTTTTCAGATGACATTCTCTCTTGATGAATTGAAAGAAGTAGAGAGTGAGAAAATTGAGAGTTGTTTTATGTTGGAGAGATTTAATGTTGAGGTACCGTGATTTCTCAAGAGTTGCAAGCCTCACTCACCTCCTTAAGTCTTTAAATGGTAGTGAAAAAATTATAATTAACCATATTATGGCAAGTTAATTCATGGTCAAAATTGTTCTTTTATCATGCCATAAGGGTGATTCAATTTCAGTCATAAAGATGGGGAAAATACAGCCTTTTTAGTGCTGATTTTTTCAAATTTTGAGTCCCAACGCACGTTGTAGCGACCTTGACTGTCTTGGAAATCCAAGGCAGTTAATTTTTGCTCCAGCTGTGTGCCACACACTGCAATGCGCTGGGGTGCCTTGGGACTTATAAAAATTTTGCATGTGCCTGAAGTCTGCTGCGGCGCACTACAACAGATAAATCCGCTATAGCGCATGTTCACACAGTACTTTCCTGCAATTGATTTGCATCCAAACTTGTTTCACATATTAAAATTTAGGTTTTTTTTTTCTTACTAATGACTACTATGTTCCTAAATCAAACAAAATAAAAATTGGGTTGCCTCCCAAAAAGAGCTTGGTTTAATGTCATCAGCCTGGCACAAATAAGTTCAAACTGGTTCAAAATTTATGTATGGTTTCTCTTTCCAAATTTTAAGCTTATAGGCACGAGCATTAACATACGTTGTGCTCAAAACCATAGCATTTTCAGTTATTTTATTTTCCACAACCAATACATTTCTTGGCTAGGAGATCCCTTTTTTTTTCTTTCTCTTACCTCTCCTAGTCTTTTTTTTTCTAATCACTTCATCCTTAGCCTCCCATCCAGATGAGGGGATACTTCCATTTTCAACTTCTTTTTCTTCCAACAAAAACTTTTTAAGATTTAAAATGTGACATACTTCCTCCTTGCTCATTCTCTTTTTCCATTCATATTCTAACATCTTTTTCTTGAAAACAGTGGGTTTTAAATCAATTAGAGCTGCCTTCCCCCCAACCTTAATGCTCATAGTTCCCTTCACTACATCAATGATGGCATTAGTGCTGGCCAAGAATGGACATCCAAATATAAGAGTGGAATTTTCATTCCATGTGTCTCATTCACAAATAATGAAGTTCGTGGGGACAGCAAATCCTTCTAGACCGACCGGCACATTTCTAACAATTCCAAGGGGGGCTCTAGAATCCAAATTTGCAAATTTAAGGATCATGGACATTGTCTCTATACCTCCTGGCTTGAGATGCATGTAGGCATGCTATTGACCAAAGCTCTTTGATCACACAAGGGATCTATAAAAGCTTCACCCCCTATGATGCAAGGTATATTCAACCTCCCTAAATCCTCACACTTTAAGGCAACTAATCTACCCTTCTCAGCCTTTTTTAACTCCTTATCCATTTTCATTTTAGTTTTATTAATTTTTGTTTGAATGTTAAGGTGGCTGCCATCAATTCAGTTGGAGTGAATAACACTCACCGTCTTACTAGGGTTTACCTTAGTTGAACTAAGTAAAGCTCCTGGCTGACGGGTGGACAACTGTTGGGAGATTTCCCCAGTTGAACCTCAATATTCCTAAGGGATGCTTCTATCCCTTGGATGGAGACATCATGGCAGTTAATTGTTAATTCAATCCTTTTCATGAAATGTTGTATGATTTCTGCCTTAAATACGTTAAGATTGGCTTCAAGGTTAGATTGATTCGATTGGGTGTTGTTATTGTTGTTATAACCTTATTTGCGTGAAGAGTTTCCCCTGTTAAAATTTTCATTATTATTATTGTTACTCCATGCAAAATTGGAATGATTTCTCCATCTCGGATTGTATGTATTTGAGTATGGGTTGTTTATCATGTTGTTTGGCCCAGCATTACTATTTCTTAGGAAGTGAACTTGTTCAGTGTCTGATGGGGCAAAAGGATTATTTAAGTTAAAATTTTTACTAGCATGCCTTCCCCTGCACAGCTCACAATTCATTTCATGAACACTATTAACAGTCATTTTTTCAAGTCTTTGGTTAAATGCATTTATCTAATTTTAGAGGGCTATTATTTAGTTCTTCTCATTTATTTGATTTGTTTTTTTTTTCTATATTCAGCCATTCATTGGGCCATTGATAACTATTATTGGCCATCTCCTCAAATAAGTCATAAGCCTCTTCCTGGGTTTTGCTAATTAGAGAGCCTCCGGTGGCTTCATCAATAAGAGTCCTTGTTGGTGCGTTCAAACTATTGTAGAAGATTTGAACCTACATCCATTGAGGAAACTCGTGATGTGGGCATCACCTTAAGCATTCTTTAAATCATGCTTACCTATCATATAACATCTCACTCTCATATTGGTTGAAGTTGGTGATTTCAATTCTCAGCTGGGCTAATTTCACAGGAGGGAAGTATTTGGCTAGGAATTTCTTTGTCAAATCATCCCACGTGCGAATCAAGTTGCTCGGAAGGGAACTGAGCCAACTTTTTGCTCTATCTTTTAGGGAAAAGGGGAAAGCTGGAGTTTAACGGTGTCTTCAGAAACACCGTTAAATATAAAGGTGTCGCAATCTCAAGAAAAGTTGAGATGTGAGAATTTGGGTACTCCGTGGCTAATCCACCAAATTGATTATTCTGAACCATACTTAGGGTGGATTGTTTGATTTCAAAATTATTTGCTTTTATGTTTGGCCTAACTATAGCATGGGGAATGCCTCTAATAGTAGGCAAGGTGTAATCTCCCAATGCCATTCCTCTTTGTCCTCTTACAACTTCTCTAGGATTAGCTTTTAGATTTTCCATCTCTACTTCTTGTTGATTTAAATTCAATTGGTCTCTCCTAGCTCTTAGGTATGTTCTTTTTATTTCTGGATCAAAGAGATTTTCAAAATTTCTCCTACTCATAAAATTTTAAGTTTAAAGCTAGTTAAAACAAATCATAACAAACAGCTAGCATAATGTGATTAGCAAATAAAATTTTTAGCAAAAAGAATTTTTTCAGTAAATATTCTGATAACTCCATAATTTATATCCCAAATAAAGAAAAATTTCATTCATTTTCATATTGATACTGCTTCCTTGATCAAATTATGTCTATTTTTCAGGAAAAATTCCCACCCAGCAAATTCTGAACAATTCTAGACAATTTCCCAAGATTTCTGGAAAAACATCCGCTGCCGAGCACTGCAGCGGGCCAACTTGCAAGGCGCTGGTGCTATAGCGTGCTGCAGCAGGCCAATTTGCAAGGCACTGACACTATAGCATGATGCAGTGGGCCAACTTGCAAGGCGCTGGCGCTATAGCGCACTACAGTAGACCAACTTGCAAGATGTTGGCGCTATAGCGCGCTGCAGCGGATCATTTTATGAATGCTAGCACTATAGCGCGCTCCAGCGAACCATTTTGCGTACGCTGACGCTATAGCGCGCTGCAGCGGACCAATTTGCGAAAGCACTAGTGCTATAGCGCGCTGCAGCAGATCAACTTGCGAAGTGATGGTGCTATAGCGTAGTGCAGTGGACCAATTTACAAAGTGCTGGCGCTATAGCGCACTGTAGCGGACCAACTTGCGACAGCACTGGTGCCATAGCGCGCTACAGCGCACTACAGTGTGCTACAGCGCGTTGTAGCGGTTCATCATTGTACAAAATAGAACGCCATAGTGCGCCATAGCGGACCATCTCACAAACATTCATCCGCTATAGCGGGCTGCAACGGCGCACCAAAAATTCGGCTAAACAGGGCATTAAATAAGGTTGGGACAAGACCCCCAACCTGCTCCTTATCTCCCAACCATCATTCCTCCTGCAGCAAAATTATTTTTAATGGAAAATTGACATTTTGAGGTGATGTGGAGAATAAAGAATAGAAAAGTAAAGGTCACTCCATAGCTCAAGTTGGATTGGCCATCATGATAGCAGAATTTTTAAAGGAAATGCAGAATTTGAATGAGAAGAAGAAGAATGCAGCCCTCCTATAAATACCACCCTTCTTGACTTAAGGAGGGTTCCCAACTTGGCTCACTAACATCCTAAGTAAGGGAGGGGGGCTGCTTTAGAAGAGAATGATAACTCTCCAAGGGAAGAAAGACTCCTATTACTAAGGAGAAGAAGGAAGAAAGGCATCACTACGGACTTTGGAGAAGCAACCACTAACAAGTAGAGGAGAAGTCTGGAGAACTTCATCAAAGGAACGTTCCTAGTATTCTTTAAACTTTTGTCTTGTTGCTTTTCTTAGTTGATCATGAAAAGGTCTTTATCCATGTATGTGTTCTTCTTCTTCTCTTTTGTAATAGAGAGCTAATCCTCCCTTGGGGAGGGTTGGGGCAATCCTACATAAAATGAAAGATACTATGATGTATGAAAATTACCTCAAGCTGTAATAAAATTTGTGAATTAAATGACTTGTTAAAGAAACACAAAGAACTATTGTGAACTTGAATGTAGAGCAAATGACAAAGGACTAATTAACTTCAAGGACTAAACAAGTCTTGTGCTCCATAGCTCACTCTTAGTTTAGATGCTATAATTATGTGTACATAAGAGCTTAGAACTATGTGAGAAAGTTCTTGAGCCTAATGCACCTTGATCTATGCTCACTAAAGAGTTAAAGCGTGTGAGCTAAGACCCACTAAATATGCTCCACTGCTCAACATACGTGAAGAGATGGAGTAGATTCTTTGAGTGCTCATGAACGAGGTGACATAGTAATTGAGCCCAAATTAAATCACTCCATTATCTAAACCGTGCATGATGCCTGTGGCATTTTTAGTGAAATCAATGCTTGTAAGATATTAACTAAACAACCCTTATTTCTATGATCAAGAAATGAGAAGAAAATTAATAATTTAAGAAATCTTATAAGGGTTTATGTGCTGAAATAGAACCGACTGTGTGTTCATTTCAAGCACTAGATTTAAACTTATAAATCTTGGAGTTAAACTCTAAGGAGGACAATGTGCACTTGATTTAAAACTAAGAAGAAAAGAATGCTTGAGGAATCATCATATATAATACATCTAACATATCATGTGGGAGAGACCCAACTCTTCTCTCCTTTTATCATAGTCTTCTTCTACTAAGAATTATTGCGCTTGCTTAGGAACCAATTCGATAAAATATGCATAGCTTAAACATTTTTGAACGTAAATATACCTTAGTAACAGAATATCCAATTCCCTGAAGACGATAAATCTTGGGACTCATGTTCCAAATTATAACTTCAGACCACGTACACTTGCGTGCAAGTGCAGACGTACTTAAAAGTCTACCATATTCCACAAGTTTAGAATTCAATTTAAGGAAACAATTCAACAAATCAACACAGCAGTTTAACTACAGCAACAATTCAGCAAATAGATTCTCAGCAACTAAGTTCGGCAATTATAATTTCAATAATTCACATATTTCAGCAATAGTGAAACTAAATTAAAAATCTAAGTTACACTACAGCTAGCATAATGTGATATAATTATAGAAAAATGAAAATATATGCAAATAATTAAGAAGTCTAAATCACTATTTACTAAAATATTTTACTTAATACAAGACAAAACTGTTCCCCGGCAACGGCACCAAAAACTTGACAGACTGTAAGTACACGTCTGCTCTCACAAGCAAGTGTACGTGATCTGAAGTAATAAGTTGGAATGGTTAGTTCCAGATTTATATCGTCGCAGGGACCGGTGGTCTTGATACTAAGTTCTATCTTCTTTCAAAAATGTTTAGAATAATCAATCTTTGTTGTTTTAATTTGGTTCCTAAATGAACAATACAAAGCACTTAAATTAAGATACTCTGTGATTAATAAGAGAGAGTTGGGGTCTCATTATGTTACTCATAAAGATTTGGTGTTGTACTTATTGTCATTACAATTTGTAAAGTGATTTTACTATGCCTAATCAATCAAGTGAACTTTACCTTCCTTAGATTGGTCCTCTAATTCTAATAAGTTCAAATTTAGTACACAAGGAGAGCACTCTAAGGGTTCTACCTCGGCACATAGATTCTTATGAGATCATAATTAATTTAATTTCAATTTCCTATGTCTAGGTTACCAAAACATTATTTTAGTTCGTTGATCTCTCAAGCTTTGATTCCCACCAATTAGCATCATGCATTACACATGCAGTTTAGCTAAGGGAGAGGATTCATTGGACCCAATAGACTATGTCACATCATTCATGGGTGTTCGATGATCTCTCCATCCTTCTACTTTGCTAAGCTGCATGTATGATTGGAGTGGGCTTGGCTCACAAGCTTCAACTTCTCAGATAAGCTTAAGCTAATAGGCTTGACAACTTGTCATGTACATCTCAGCTCTATTTCCCTCACTCCTTGCTCTATTCCAATAAGTGAGCATTGGAGCACAAGTCTTTTAATAAAGATTTATATTTGATAAACAATTCAAGCATTTAAATTAAAATATAAGAATAAGTAAACTTTAAACTCAAATTTTATTCATTGCAACTTCAACATACAACACCATACTCCTTTCTCAGCATATAATTTCAGCCCAACCCTCTCTAAGGAGGGTTTAGCCTTCCATTAAAGATTCAATACAGCAAGATATATAAAAGAACATGAACCTTGACATCGGTTCATAAATATAGAAACCAAGATAGGGATGAGAAATTGTAGTAGGAACAGCTCTGAATTTCTGGGGTTCTCTTGGTACTTCTCTTTCCATCTCTTTCTTTCTCCACATTCCTCTGCTTCTCTTCTTTCTTGAACTTGCAAGGTCAGTCTAAAATTTTTCCCTAGAGAGTTCTCTCTCTTTCTGCAATCGCACCTCTTCTAGGGTCTTAGAATATTAAAAAATGGGAACCCTTGTTTGATTTCAAAATGTTACTTAAATAGAGAGCCATTCAGCCCTTGAGAATAAATTATATTGGTCTTTTATCTTCCATGAATTCATAGCAATAAAACTAATGTTATTCCTTTATTCTCTTGGAATAAAGTATATCTTAATATTATTTACTTTCCCAACAGTTAGGGAAGGCCAAAGGCTTAATTTTTCTGACTTCCCTATGCTGTCATTAATGCTTTTACCTGGGACAATTTGTGTCGGGTGCTGTGGCGTGCTGCAGCGATCGCATCTGATTTCTACTGAGTCTGGCTCCAGGCATACTATTAACTGAGGATTTGCTGCAGCGCACTACAGCAGCTTCATTCAAAACACTGTTTCGATGCAGCTCGCTTTAGCGGATCGAGTTAATTCAAATTCTTGTCACGACGTGCTGTGGCAGTTCGAGTTTCGAATCCACTGTTCAATTAATTTTTCCTCTTGATTTATATAGTTTACCTGAAATGACGCTGTAGCCCGTTGTAGCGCACTGGGGTGTGCTACAGCGAATTCCTTCCAGTATGCGCTTTATTTCAATGGAACCTAGTGCGCTGTGGCGCCCTAAAGAGCTTAAAAGTTTGAAAGTTAATGTTTAATTACTTCCCATATAGTTTCAAATAATATTCTGGAATGTTGTTGTGGCCCACTGTGACGCACTGTGGCATGTAACAGGGGTTTTTATCCCAGGCTATGTAGGTCAGGTTCCAGGTCTCTTCTTTTACTCATTCACCATATCCCACTATAGCGCGCAACAGTCGTTTTCATCCATAATTTTCTCTTTTAGCTCTAGCTTGCCTTTTTTCCAATTTTCCCTAAAAATGTAAGAATTCTAATCAAAGTATGCAGGTTCATATAGTGTTTTGTATATTTTTTCTCACTGATTTTAATATAAATTTTGGGTTCGTCAAGGATCTAAGATCTAAGTCTTATGCTTAACCACTTAAGTCTTCATATTGGATTTAAAATTAAGGTTTTCATTAAGACATTTTCTTAAGAATAATTATTATGATTAGTTTTGATAAGGCACTTAGGACTGGTTTCATATGGCTAAATTTTATTATTCAAAATTAAGTGAAGGGTCTAAGATCACTTTAAGATCTTTATAGTTTACTTAAGAGAATTTTAAGAAGAATTAAGCTTTAACCACTTTAGATAATTCAACTAGGTCTAAAAACTAAATGAATGATCTTAATATATTATGTTACTGATTAAAAGCATATTAATGACATTTCTATGGTTTAAGATTCTTAAATAAACTGTTGATCAAAATGACTAAAATACCTTTCTCATGACTAAAATTGAGATTTTGAGATTAAAGCATTCAAATTGACTATAATTAGTTCTAATAGGCTCAGTATTGATTAATAAGAGAAATGAGGAACTTAAATTTAAATTTGAACTTAATATTAGATTAATTAGTACTAATCACTTTTTAAGGCTAAGAAAAATGATTAAGAAAATTTATATTTGCAAAAAAAAATAAAATCTAAACACATATGCAAGTTTTAATATATTTAAGAAGATAATAAGAACTTGATTTATCAAAATTAGAGGATTAATTAATTCATTAATTACTAATCAAGATTTATAGTGATTAAGAGGTGATTAATAAATTTAGAACTAATAAATTATTTATAAAAATATATTTAAGTTCTTCTCTGTCTTATGAATAATCAGAGATCTTAATCATAGATTTTAGACATTTAATGAATTATTTATTCACTTGTTAAGATTAGAAAAAGATTAGACTAAATCAGAAATCTAATCATTGGATCTAAAATTATATTGTAGATTATTTTTCCTTCAAATTTTTTTATTAAAATGGTATATTAAATTATACCATATGGTTAAGTATTGATTAAGTTATTCAATATTTTAGTTTGAATGTTTTCAATTATTTAAGTCATAGGCAATTAAATTAAATTTATTTTTCCTTTAATTTCTTTTAGAAATTTAATTCTTTAATTCAGATTAATAGCCCAGCCCAATTAAGAAAGGCGAGTGTCGGATCGGAGCCCAAATGGGTCGGCACTATTGCACCGCGTGGGCATGGGTTGGCCCGGCCCAAAGCGACAGTGTTGTCGTCCCCGCCTCATTCTTCGACAGGCCGAAGAGCGACGACACTCTCGAGCAAAATGCTCAGTGCCAAGATCATGCCGACACCTAGAATTTATCCCTACATGTTCCTAGAGTCAATACCCATCAATTGGACCTAGAAGCCCTAATTGGGATTCAGTGGATCACTGGATGGCTACTCCACCGAAATAGCCTAAGAGAGAACATTTGGGTTTTACTGTGAGGGATTAGTTCTCCTCACAGAGACCACTTGATGAGGAGCACATGGATTCTAAACACCAAACTTAGCCCTTTAGCAGCAGTTCGCAATAGCAGGGATTGTTGAGAGTGTCGGGAGCTCATGGGGATTCAACTAGGGAAATTAAGGGATCTCAGTGAGCAAAGGGGCTTATTGTGATGTCCCAAGGATATATATAGGTAGTGGATAGGATTTGGACTATTTCCATGGTTGGGTGCCAGGGTATAGGTTTGGCCTGAGGGAAATGGGGTGGATGAAATGATCGAGGGCAATTCAGGAAGGTGGCAGCCAACAAACTATTGAACTCGAGGGCAGAAGTGGAAGATTATAGTGTTCCCGTATTGCCACTAGGCCTGCTGAGGGTCAAGCTATCTGAAGGGGACCAGGCAAGTGAGCGACAATCTGGAGATGATGATCCATAGTGCATGGAGTGTCTCGCGCTGCCTAATTGCAGAGCCATTGGAGATGGAAGACCCTGATGCGATACTTAAACTGGTAACCATGAACAAGGCATCAATCGTTGGATTCACGAGGTGGATTTGTCGGCTTGAATTAGATCTAGGCGCAAGGTAGTGTACGCCATTAGATGGAGTGCGCTAAGATGCGTGCTAGCGCATCCAATGGACAGGGTCGATGCGTTATTATCGGGACCCCGCAGCGGATCTGCCGCAGTCCTGAGAGCACATCCCATATATATATAAAATAATATATATTTAATTTAAATAATATAATTAATTTAATTAATTAAATAATCATCTTAATAAATTTAAATTCAATTTAGGACTAAATGAACTTCAAAAATTTCCAAAAATTCACCCTTACCTAATTAGGGTATAAGGAACTCAAAAATGAAATCAAATTTTTATTTGAAGATAAAATTAATTTAACTAATTATTAGGATACAAAAATAGGCAAACATAGTTAAAATGCTCACATGAGCTCCCATAGATTTCAAACTTCTTAAGGTTAGGTTTAAATGGCTCATTGAGTTTAATTGAATGAAAATTACAGTTTGGTTTAGCTTAAATTAACTTGGATTAGCTATAGTAACAGCTAGGGTTGTTATATTCCCCCATTCCTCCTTCCCTGCTCTCCCCTCTCCATTGCTCTCTTCTTCCTCGGCAACCACTAATTTCCTCCACTGACCTCCAGTAAAGCCTCATCAACACTAAGATAGAGCATAAAATGAAAAAGAGTTGAAATTTTTTTTATTCTTTTCATTTCTTCTTTTTCTTTCATTAATAATAATAATGTGATTTTATTATTATTAATGCTATACTATTATTAATTTTATAAATGTTATTTTTGTAATTTCCATTTTAATCATTTTCTTATATATATATATATATATATATATATATATATATATATATTAATTTTTACAATTTATATTTCAATTATTTTCTTTTTTTCTATTTTTTTATATATATATATATATTTTATTTTTTTTTATTTTTATAACTTTTATTTTAATCATTTATATATATATATATATTAACTTTTTCAAATTTCATTTTAGTTATTATATATATATATATATATTCATATTTATAATAATAAAAATTGTTATTGTTAATATATATAAATAAATGAATAATAAAATATTAATATTGATATTTTTATTAAATTAAAATAAAGAATATCATTATTTTTATTTAATTATTTTATTTCATTATTTGTATCACTATTAAACTTTGATCAATTTTGATAAATTTATATGAGATTTTGTACTCATATTTGAAATAACTAATTAAAAAATAGTATTAGGGTTCATTCAGGTTAATCTTAGGTGTATACAGATAATTTATTAGGCTAGGACATGATATCAAGAGAAATAAAAAGACTACACATAGCCTTTGAGGGAAAATGTGTAGTTAGTCAAAAACACACATCCCAGATAATTTGATAGATATATTTAACTCCTCAATTATTTTGTAACTTTGTCCAACATAATAAATATTGTATGTTATTGTATTTTCTTTCAGGATGAACATATATCTTAAATACATATATTGCATTTATAATCCTAATATATTTGCAAGCACATTTTTCTTAAATATTGCATATTATTTTATTAATATATGCTTCTCCTACATATTCATGCTGCTTAAATATTATATGTAAATTTTAATATCCTACAAATTTTACTTAAAATCCTGTGTCAAATTAAATACTTTCTTTTCTTTTCTTTTTTTAGGTTTGCCCTGTCATATATATATATATATATATATATATATATATATGACAAATTAAGAGAAATCTCTAGAGCAACTTAATGCAAACTTAGATGCTTATTTTTCATAAGTTTTAAATTTTGCTAAGTGTGTAATAGATTTAGTAAAATAATGATTATCTATGTTATGATATATTTATTTTATTATCCTGATATTTTTGAATGTTGCAATAAATATGGAAATATATATTTTATACATCTCTAAGTATACTATAATACTAAACTTTGATATGATCTTGGGAAGTGAGCACCTAATGCTGGACTAACTAAGCTGACCTAGTGGCGGGTAGCCACACATTTAACTTTACATGCTTATACCCAACCCTCCCCACACAGGGTTTAGGCTGCCAATAAATTAGAAATACATGGACATAAGCATGATAAACTAAGCCCTTGCATGGGTGTTATAAAGAAAAATAAAGGGTAAGAAAGGGGTACAATACTAGGGAATAGTTGTCGCAATCTCTCTAATCTTTCATCCTTGACTCTCTCTATCTCCTTGCTCCTTGTTCTTCTCCCTTCCTTGGACTACAGCTCATTCCTTCCTTGGGCAAAGACTCTTCTCTGATACATCACAATATCACTTTAGCTTAGGCACTCTTCCACTATAAATTTGGGACCCTTCTTCCTCTCCAATCCTTGCTTTTATAGCCCTCAAGACAGCATCCTATTATTTACTTGTCCATCCTGAAAGTTGCAGTCTGCATTTACTTTTATTCCTTTATTCCAATGGTAATGGGAATTTTAAATGCCGGCATTTGAATTCTACTGTGGGAATAAGAAGGAATAAAAATTTGGGAATAATATTGCTCTTTTCAATACAGATTGGGAAGAGAGAAGATTACATAAATTAGGCAGACACTACGGTGCACCGTAGCGCCAAGCTCTTTGTCCATTAGGCACTATGACACGTTGTAGCGCCCTAGTCTTTGTTGGATGGGCGTTGCGGCGCACTATAGCTACATACTTTCTGTATGAAGCGCGCTATGGCGCGCTATAGCATCAGGTTTGATCGGCACTGTAGCACGCTGTAGCGCTAGGGCTTCTGCCTAAAGCACTCTATGGCATGTTGCTACTCCAATTTCTTTGTTTAATCGGTATTGTGGTGCTGTAGTGCCAGGGCTTCTGTATGAAGCACGCTACGGCGCACTGTAGTGCTATGTCTCTATTTGATGGGTGACATGGTGCGCTGCAGCGCCTTGCTCTCTAGAATGAATTGCTTTATCATGCTGTGGTGTGTTGCAGCGCCCTTGTTACTTAAATTTTTCTTTTTTTATATCAAGTTCCTTGTCCTAAAATTCCACAAAAATACATGTCAAAGTACCACTAATTCTTTGAAAATAGAAATTCTAACACTAAATGGTCTATATTTATTAAGCTCATCATCACATTTCCAGCTATACTTCTCCTTTAATATAATGTGCTCCTTGCTGCTTAATTCTAATGTGATATCCTTAAACTAAAATAGTTAGAAATCCTAAAATGTGTTTATACTTTATTTGTCCAACTACTTATTATTATTTTATTGGATGTGTCCTATCATATTATAAACCAAACACAATAGATCAGGAGCCTAGAGTGAATCTTGCAGAAGAACTATAAGAGGAGCTAAGTACCAGAAGTAAGCTTGAAGAGTTCATTAGATATATTTTTTCCTTTTTACTTTTATGTAAGGATTAGATAGGTTTCATTTCCAATTTACATTTAATATTGTAGTTTAAATATTGTGGACTGTACTATTTATTAAACTCTGAAATAAATATTTTTCTCTTATTTTTTGGATGAATATAATAAAATGAATGTTGGTTTACTATTACTCTTAGAAATGCATCTATATTTTTTTATCTTATAGATCCTTTGCTTATAGCAGTACTTTATAGTAGATTAAGAGATACTAATCTAGTATTAAGTGCTATAATAAAATTCAGTATTGGACTAGGACATCTAATCTGACACTAGGTTACCATATTTAGAGAAGAATTTATCCCACCTTCTGCTAAAACTATTATAGAGGATGAACTGATTCAACAAACTCAAGGAGATAAGTCAGTGCTGACTTATGAGATAGAGTTTAAAAGGCTATCCTGATTTTCTCCCAACTTGGTTAGAATACAAGCGTCAAGGTGCAGTTGATTCTTAAGAGGATTGAGAGATGCAATTAAGGACCACTTAATCCCTTAGCAACATGAAAATTTTGCAAAATTGTTGGAAGGAAAGCACCACTTGCAATAGAAAGTACAAAGTAACATGTCGTCTCAAGCACAAACTAGAAATGAAGAAAGCAAGAGAAGTAGGCCAACACCACCAAAGGTCTACCAAATGACATGACATCAATAAATAGAGCATACACAAAGATGTCAAAGGCCCCACCCTTATGGCAAGTGCTACCACCAGAGGATTTAATTGGCGCTATTCGATCCAGACCCGAAAAGCGCTAGACAGTTCGGATTATGCTTTCCCACTGCTTGTTGTTCAGCCCACCACAGTGGATTTCTGCGGTTTGAATAATAGCCATTGGATTTAAATTTAATTAATGAATATAAATAATTTAATTACTTTAATTATTAATTAAAAGTTCACATTTAATTACTCAAAAATTAAATAGTTAAACGGATTTAAAAAAATCCCAAAAATTCACCCTTACCTAATTGAAGGTGAGAAATTTAAAAATACAATCAGATTTTTGATCAAAGGTCAATTTAATTATCCTAATTTTTTGAGTAATTAAATATTAATAAAATATTAGGGAAAAATTTGACGACTTCCAAATATTCCCAAAATATCACCCCTAACTAATTTTGTGATGAGAAGTCTAATTGCAAATTTTGATTTTGATTATGTGATCAAAATAAATAGGTATTTTCAAAATTATCAAAATAATCATGAATATTTGTTAATCGCAAACGATCTTCAAATCGTACCAAACTTAAGGTGAATGCTCATAATACTATTATAAGAGTACTCGAAGTGAAATTGAGCTAATTGGACTTTCCAATAATCGGTAACAACACTATGGTTGCTACAATGATGTTATGGGGCGTCGTAGTATGTTGTAGCGTGTTGTGGCACACAGTTGCGTTCTTCTTCACATATTTATCTTCATTTTGTAAATTGATAACTTCATAGCTGAAATTGTGTATAGCACACTGAAACTACAACTAATCATAATAAAAAATATACATTCTAAACATGAAATAGCTATATTTATTGGGTTCATCATTTACTCACATTCTGTTTGCTTAAGTGATAAATTGGTAGATTTATGATTTTACCATTTCTTGTTATTTTTATTTATTGCTCATATTATTGAGTATAATATTAAATGTAATATCATAAAATAATGGACAATACTAAATCAGCTTAAAATATATTTAGACAATTTATTTAATGCAAGATTTTTTAATTTTCTTAGCTAGGGCCTTATCATGTGAAATTCACATGCTAGATTAGGAGTTATTTGAGGAGCTAACTGCATGTGAGAAGCAAAAGCTTGAGGATGATCCTGTTAGTGCTATTTAGATGCCTTATATTCTTTGTTTTTTTGTCTTAGTAAGGGAGAGAGTTATTTTATTTTTAGTACTTTAAATATTTTGATTTGTAATAATTATGGATGTATTTTTTATTTTTAATTTATTACTTTCTACTGCATGTGTGTGATGTATATATGGCTCTCATTTATTGCTTTCGAACTATGTTCTGTTTTATATGGTTACGCGCATAGTATCTGAGATTGTGAATATAATTGGGTTATTTACCTCGTATTCATTGGCAAATTCGTACTTTAGATGCTATTTAGATACCTTAGATTTTTTGTTTTTTGTCTAAGTACGGGAGAGAGTTTTTTATTTTTAGTACTTTAAATATTTTGATTTGTAATAATTATGGATGTATTTTTTATTTTTAATTTATTACTTTCTACTGCATGTGTGTGATGTATATATGGCTCTCAGTTATTGCTTTCGCACTATGTTCTGTTTTATATGGTTACGCGCATAGTATCTGAGATTATGAATATAATTGGGTTATTAACCTCGTATTCATTGGCAAATTCGTGAAAACCCGACGATATGAGTATTAACCCGACAATCACCTAATTGTAATTGGGTTAATATGAGTATTAACCCGACGATGGTTGTGGTGGAGCACCACAGTTGGTATCATGAATGTCTTAATTGACATATGGGGTACCATATATATATATGAGGAGAGTAAATCGATTACGCTCGAATTCTTGGAGTAAAGCAGAGGAGATTCTTGGTAGTCAAGGGTTCTTCGCAACAGAGACAGTTAGAATGAAATCTTTCAAATTTTGTTCATTCAAACAAAAGATTTTGTTCATTCAAACAAAATATTTTGTTCATTCGAACGAAAGATTTCGTTCGTTCGTTTGAAATCGCTTGTGTCAACATGGCGAATTAGATCAAGAAGCCCAGTTGAAATAATCATTGCATTTGTTAGATTCAAATGTGATTTGAACATTGTCGTTCGAAGAAAATCATTAGAATCAAATAATTCCAACGTTAAATTACTTCATTTCAAAAAGAAAAATATAAAGCTTTCTAAAAATTTATCAAACAACATTAATTTTCTGATTACGATGTCATCATATTATTTTATAATAAGATTACTTTCAATTCGAATTTTTTAAATTTTTTCATGTCAAATGACCCCTTGAAAAAATTTATAGGCTTCTTTTACTTGTAATACCTCTTTACAAACTTGGTGCACATGACTATTGGTTGTCTTTTGAACCTTCATTTTTACTATTAATCTCTTGTTTATGTTCAATAGATTTTGTTTTTCAATATTGTAAACTTTGTATACTATTTTATTTAACTTTGAAATGAATATTAAATGGAGTCTTAACCATTTTAAATATTTTCAAATCTTATTTGGGCACTTTCGCCAACGCATTTCTCAAAAAAATTTATTTTTTTAATCCCACTCTTTGCAGAATGCTTGAAATTTATTCTTAATTATCCGTTGTGCTATAGCGCTCATATTTTCATTCAATTTAATTGTATGTGTTCTTTAAATATATTTTTTCTAAATATTATTTTATGTATTCTTCAATTATGAATTATTTGATGAGACATCTACTATTTTTTCAGTGGAGACAAAGATTTGGTAGTTAAGTGAAATGACACATTCATTAGTTTAGAATACCTTTTGGTTTTCAAAATAGAAATAAGCTATAATTATAAAATAATAATTATCATTGGCTTATTATTTTTTTCTTACTTTTTCATGAGCGGACCCACTAAATTGTAGGTTAGTGCAGGTTCATGAAATTATGAAAGAAAATATTTGAATATCTCAATAAATACTTCAATACTTGTCAAAATATAATTAATTTATTTTAATTCAATTATAATCTTAATTTTGTTTATAAATTTTAATTATTATGAATTAAATATTAAGATTATATATTTTAATAATGCTGAGAACATCAATAAGAATATTGTAGGAGCTTCTATAGTGAATTATTATGAAATTCTAATTATGCATATTATATTATCTAATATATGAGAGGTGAAGTTAGAAAAAAAGTTTGGAGGCATAATTAAATTATAATACTATAAATAAATATGATTATAATTAAATTGAAAATACAAAACTTAGATGTTAAAATATTTATAATTTATTTCTCTAAGATTTCAAATTTTAAAAATATTGTATAATTTTCTCTTTATCAATAATATTAAATATCTTATTTTCACTATTTGACAAACAGCAGTTGGAGGCGTGCCGCAGCAGAAGCAGGCGCTGCTCCGCGCCCCTGGGGCAGTCGTCCCGAGAAGCAGACGTTACAGCGCGCAACAGCAGAAGCAGGCGCTGTGCAGGCCCCTGTGGCTGCCGTCCCGAGAAGCAAACGCTACAACGTGCAACAATGGAAGCAGGCGCTGTGCGGACCCCAGCGGCAATCGTCTCGAAAGCGGGCGTTGCTGTGAGCCACAGCGGCAGAAAAGCAGAGGCCAGGGCGCTACAGTGTGCCCTAGTGCCTGGCCATCAGAAGGCCAGGCGCTACTGAGGGCCGTAGCGCATGGTGGAATTTTACTACAGTTCAGGTTTCACCCTAAGTAAATTGAAGGATATTTTGGACAATTTGAAATTTGAAAATGAGCTTGATACTTAAAGAAACAAGTTGGAGGAGTTTCCAAAGTTTGCATTTTGAAACCTATCAGCCTCCATTGGTTTTTTGTAGTGGCTGCTCCATTGCAAAAAAGAAGAAAAAACTGTTATGGATTAAAGTTCTCAGCACTACCAAGCACACTCTCCGCAGCAGAAGCAGTTTGACAAGAGCGCTCCGATTGAGGACCGAAGTTGCATTGACGATTACCAAGCAAATTTGAAATTACTAATCACGAGTAGAAAATCACATAGCATATGCATGTAAAATAAACATAAGCATGCAAAACATCCAAACACTAAAGATTACGTGAAAACCCAAGAACGGGAAAAATTATAGAGCAATACTACATAAAATATCATTATGAAAATTTGAAGATTACAAAGTTACAAAGAACTTATTCATTGATTGGAAATAAACAAGATCTTACTCTAAGATCAAGAGGAGAGGAAGCAGACACCACCAGGAGTCTCTTCTCCAACATGCAAGAGGTTTCTTGCACTGTAGCTTCCTTAGGGCCTTACCTTATAATCTCTTCCTCATGGCAAGCTCTTAGCCTCTAACTGAAATGTCAACCTTGCAAACTCCTCTCAACATGTTTTCTTAAGCACCCAGCTCAATTTTGGACATTGAAAGGTTCAAAATGACATCCAATTTACTTATGACGTAACCTGAACTAGAATAGAAATCAGCTTGGCACTACGGCGCGCACTAGGGTCCGTGTTTTGAATGCCTTGCCGCTGCGGCCCATGGTAGAGCCTGCATCTCAAGATGGAACTCGCCGCATCTTGGGATGAATCCGATGCTTCTCTGTCTGCTGACCACTGAGGTGCGCGCCAGTGCCTCTGTCTCAGGTGAGGGATCACCAGGGCGCGCTGCGGCGCGCCACGATAAGATGTAGAGCCTGTGTTGTTCCTGGACTTCACTCCTTGTTCAGAATAGCCTCGAAATCTCTCAGAAGTTTACCAGAACACAATTTAGCATTTCCAAGATGAACTAAATTGTCTCCATCACACAATAATTTCCCACTTGGAGACCCTTAGTAAATCACCTTCTCTTCTATCCTTAACTCTTCATTTTCTTCTTCTATTCTTGTCAAGAACGTTGTGTGGCTCACCCCTGCTCTCTCTTCACATACCAAGGCCACTGGAGCTCCACTTAGCTTCGGCTTCTCCAATATTACTGACAGACTGTAAATACACGTCTGCGCTTGCACGCAAGTGTACGTGGTCTGAAGTAATAAGTGGAAAGTGTGACTTTTCAGGAATTTATCGAACCACAGAGAATTTATTGATTTGGCACTAAAGTATATCTATTCTCACTAATGTTTAAGCTATAGTATGTATTGGTTAGTTAGTCTAAAATTAGCATGAATATACACTAAGTAAAATAGCAAGATTAAAGAAAGAGGAGAGTTGGGCCCATCCCACATGCAATGATATAATACTTGTGTAGCTTTGTTTCTCAAGCTTTATCATTTAGTTTAATTAAAATCAAATGCACATTGTTGTCCTTTAGTCTAGCTCAAAGGCTTACAAGTTCAAATCTCGTGCACAAAATGAACTCACATTCGGTTCTACTTTAGCATAAAGACTCTTGTAAGACTCTTGAGAATTAAAGTTAATTTATTTTCTCCTTATTTAAGGAGAGTTTAAATTTTCTTAATTCTCAAGATCTCAAAAGCATTGATTTTCCACTACGAGCATCACTTCGTATCTCACATAGTTGAGATGAGAGAATCACATGTTGGGCTCAATGACTATGTCACTTAGTTCATGAGCACTCAATACTTCATTTCTCAATCTCAATTATGTGGAGCTAAGGAGATCAATTAGTGGGTCTTAGCATCACTTGCATCAACTCTTTGGTTGAGCTTAGATTGAGGTGCATTGAGCTCAAGAACCTTCTCACGTGGTTCTAAGCTTTCATGCACTCAAAATCTAGCATCCAATCTAAGGTGAGCTAAGGAGCACAAGATAATTAGATCTTAGATTCTTTAGTTTTTTTCTCATAAACACATCAAGACTAATTAGATAGAAATTTCTTAGTAAGACATTTAAATCACAAATATATTATGCTTGAGGGAAAATATTCATACATCAATATTACTTCATGCAAAATGGGACTTCATCCCAACCCTCCCCAAGGGGAGTTTAGCTACTCATTACACAAGAAAATAAGGAAGACACATAAATAGCTAAAGACCCTTTCATGGTCAATAAAAAGAAAATACAAGATTGAGGTTAGAAAATACTAGGAACGCTCCGTAGAAGTTCTCCGGAATTCTTCTTCTCCTTCTAATTACCTTCTCCTTAGAGTGCTAGTGCTGCCTTCTTCCTCTTCTCCCTTGGCAAAAGCTTGCCTTGCCACCCTTGGGGAGTTCTCTCTTCCTTTGGCTCTCCTCCTTACTTAGGGAATTTTTGCTAAAATTGTGAACCCTCCTCTAGTCAAGAGGAGGGGTATTTATAGGGGAAGGGGGGGGGGGGGGGGGCTGCATGCTCCTCTCTTCCATACGCAACCAGAATTTCCATTAAAAATGCTGAATTTATCAGTGCATTAATTTTTAATTTAGAGTGAGGTGACAATAATCTCATTTCTTTAGCCACAACATCACCTCAAAGCTTACAAAAATGGATGCTGCAGAAATTGATGGTTGGAGACATCATTCAGGATAAAGGTCATGTCTCCAGCCGCATTAAATGCATTGTCTGGGAAAAATTTCAGCGGGCCGCTGCAGCGCGTTGGAGCGCGGTGTCGCGCACTGTAGCGTGCTGCGGCGTGCTTTAGCATACCCTAGTCTTTAGAAATTTTAGATAAGTCCTCCGCTGTAGACCGATGCAGTGCGCGACCGCGCGCTGTAGACCGCTGCAGTGCGCGATCTACAGCGAAAAATACTGTTCAATTAGTTGGGCGGCCCGATTTCATAAGTCAAGTATTTTCGCGGTAAACCACTACAGCGCGCGACCGCGCGCTGTAGCGGTGAATTCCGCAAAAAAATACTATTCAATTAGTTGAGCCCCCATTTAATAATCATAAGTTTTTTGCGGAAAACCGCTGCAGCGCGCGACCGCGCGCTGTAGCGGTGAATTCCGCAAAAATCACTATTCAATTAGTTGAGCCCCCTTTTAATAATCATAAGTATTTTCGCGGTAAACCGCTGCAGCACGCGACCGCGCGCTGTAGCGGTGAATTCCGCAAAAATCACTATTCAATTAGTTAAGCCCTCTTTTAATAATCATAAGTATTTTCGCGGTAAACCGCTGCAGCGTGCGACCGTGCGCTATAGCGGTGAATTTCGCAAAAAATCACTATTCAATTAGTGGGAAGCTAGTTTGATAAGTTTAAATTTTTCCGCTGCAGTGCGCGACCGCGCGCTGCAGCGCGTTGTAGCGGAATTCTTTATTTAAAAGATTGCAGAAATGCCCTAGAGCTCCTTTGGATTCCATTTCCTAAAAAAGATAGAAAAAATTGATTTAGGAGCAACAAAAATATCTTAAATAAATAAAATTTCCCCTTTATTTTAGATATAATTTATGGATTCATCAATTACTGCTTTAGTAAGCTTATCAATTGAATTCTTAGAAGTGAGGATCTTCTCTAATTTGAGCTGTTTATCTTCTAATAGTGTTCAGATGAAATGGTAATGGAGTTGAATGTGCTTTATCCTGGCATGAAATACTGTATTCTTTGCTAGATGAATAACACTCATACTATCACTATAGAGCTTCACATCCTCATGCTCCTTGCTCAATTCTGTCATGAAATTTTTCAACCATATCATCTCCTTACTTGCCTCTATGATGGCAGTGTATTCTGCCTCCATGGTAGATAATGATACAATGTCATGTAACTTGGAGATACATCTCATTGCTGCACTTCCCAATATATATACATAACCTATAATGCTTCTCCTACTATTAACATCTCATGAAAGATTTGAGTCTATATATCCCTATTAAAAAATGTCAGATCTCCCAAAGCATAATGCTTTGCCTATTGTACCTTTCAGATTCCTTAGGATCTATTTGACAGCATCCCAATGGTGCTTCCATGGGTTACCCATGAATCTGCTAACCACTCCCCCTGCATGGGCAACATCCGGTCTCATGCAGATTATCATCAAGCTCCCAACTGCTGAAGCATAAGGAACCTTCATTATATGCTCATTCTCATCTTGAGACTTCAACATCTGTTCCTTTGATAAGCTGAAGTTGACTTGTTAGGGGAGAGCCCACTGGCTTTGTTTCATTCATGTTGAATCTTTTCAGCACCTTTTCAACATATTACTTCTGTGATAGCTTCAGAATTCTTGCACTTCTCTTAATTGATTCTCATTCTAAGAATTTGCTTGACCGTCCCCAAGTCCTTCATGTTAAACTCTTTTGACATAAGCTCTTTCAACATCCTTATCTCCTCCATGTCAGGTTCTGTAATCAACATATTATCCATATATAATAATATTATGATATAAAAGGTCTTACATTGCTTTATGTAACAACAGTGATCCACCTAGCATCTCTGACATAAACCTATCAAGTATTTTGTACCAACACCTTGGCACTTATTTTAAGCTATAGAGGCTCTTCTTGAGTTTACACACTAGCTCAGCCTTTCCTTTCTCTTGAGCTTTGTACCCTTCACATTGTTGCATGTATAACTCCTCCTCTAGCTCTCTATGAAGAAATGCAATTTTGACATCCATTTATTTGACATACAAATCCTCAACTACAAGAATATTCAGCACAACCATGATGGTTGTTATCTTCACAATTAGTGCAAAGATCTCACTGTAGTCGACCCCATGCCTTTGTTGGAAGCCCTTTACTACAAGTCTCAACTTATAGCACTTTCTCCCATTCAATTCTTCCTTCACCATATAAACCTACTTATTTTGAAAGGCCTTCTTCCCAATTGGTAGAGGTGCCAACTCCCAAGTCCTATTTAACATGAGTGATGCTATTTCATCATTCATGGCAACCTTCCACTTGATTGAATCTTCCAAGTTCTCTAGTTCACCACTATCCATTAGTAATCGGTAAAATAACAAAG
This sequence comes from Gastrodia elata, assembly GCA_016760335.1. NCBI lineage: Eukaryota > Viridiplantae > Streptophyta > Magnoliopsida > Asparagales > Orchidaceae > Gastrodia > Gastrodia elata. Next base: position 27,746,247 of record CM028670.1, on the reverse strand, counting down.
GAGAGTACCTCTGTGGTGGTCTTGTGACTCTTGTGAATTTTCTTAATATGGGTGTTTGTGGTTCAACATTGACACCCTCTTAAGCTTCCTCATGTACTCCAACATCTGGCTCAATACTGTCATCATTTTCTATATGCCAGGGCTCAACATCTGAAGCATCCTTGGAATCAGTCTTGACTCCAATACAATCCTTGTACATTTCACTTTCAATGAAAGTGACATCCCTACTTATGAATCTCTGGTTTTGATTGTCCCATAATTTGTAATCAAACTCATCCACATCATATCTAATGAATGTGCACTTGATCGCTTTTGTGTCAAGTTTGTTCCTAGATACTGCATCAATATGCACATTTGATGAGCAACCACATACCATGAGGTGGTTCAGTTTCACCTCCTTCCGCTCTCAGCTTCATCGAAAATCCCTTCATTCAAGGGTACAGAAGGTCCCCGATTGATTATATATACTGCCGTGTTAATAGCTTCAGCCTAGAACTACTTTGGGAGACCCGAATGCTATCTCATGCTACTGGCTATTTATGTGATTGTCCAGTTTATCCATTTTACAACACCATTTTGCTGTGGTATTATTGGGACTGTAAACTCCCTCTTGATGCCTCTCAAGGCACAAAACTCCTTGAACTCCCTATCACAGTACTCGCTACCATTAGCAGACCTTAAGTACTTAAGCTTTAATCCTGCCTCATTCTCCACCAAAGCTAACCACTTTCTAAACACATCAAACACATCAGATTTATGTTTTAGAAAGTAAACTCATACCTTCCTCATATGGTCATTAATGAAGATCATGAAATATGTGGCTCCACCTGTGTAGGATATGGCCCCCATACATCTGTATGCACCAGCTCAAGTTTCCTGCTTTTTAGCTCTCTTTTAACTTTGGAGAACAAAACCTTCTTCTATTTGCCCATCACACAATCTTCACAGAAATCCAAGTCTACTGACTTCAGTCCTTGGAGCTTCCCCTTTGACTGTAGGGATTTCAATCCCCTCCTATTTATATGGCCAAGCCTCTGGTGCCATAGAAATGTATTTATCTCTTCTGAAGCTACACAAGAATCAGGCACTTCATTAATCATGTAAAGTGTACCTTCCATATTACCTCGTACAACAATGAGTGCACCCTTGGTGACCTTCTACGAGTCTCCAGTGAAATAAGTGTTGTAGCCCTCTTTGACAAACTAGCTCACAGAAATCAAATTTCTATTTAGACATGGCTCATGTCTAACATCTTTGAGCTTCGAAACTGCGTTGCTTGGTAGCAGAGCATCCACATCACCTTTGACAATGATGTTTCATGCCATATCATCTCTAAGGTATACTTTTCACTAGTCACCCTTGGTGTAATTCTTGAAGGCACTCCTCGATAGAGTGGCATAAAAGGATGTGCCCGAGTCCACTACCCAGGACTCTATCTTGACAAGTGAGAGGATCAATGCATCCCAATCCTCCTCATCTAAAACACTCACAATGGGCTTCATCATTTTACCTCCACCACTTGGATTCTTTAAGGTAGAGCAGCCCTTCTTAAAGTGACATGCCTTCCTAGAGTTCCTGCAATTCGGCTTTACATTTCTGGGTCTTGATTTTTCTAATCGAGACATTGACCTATTTCTGTTATGTCTTCTTTCAGTGTGTCTTCTCCTACTTTCGGCATTCAACACTAAGGTGGATGCCTCCCCATGGGATTTCTTTCGCGCCTCCTCATTCAGCACAAGCCCGACAATGTCATCGAATCTCAATGACTCATTTCTTGATGAATTGATGTTGCATGTATCTAGCCCATCCCTACTGTTCGGCAATGAATAGAGGAACAACAAAGCTCGAACCTCATCATCAAAACTGATGCCCACCAAACTTAACTAGTTCATCACCTTGTTTAGCCCATTGAGGTGTTTAATCACTAAATAGCCTTCCATCATCTTCATGTTAAACAATCTCATCATCAAAAAAACTTTATTAAAAGTTGGAGTCATCTCATACAATATTGTCAGGTCATCCAAGAGATCTACAGTAGTTTTCTCATTAACAATATTAAAAGCAACAGAAGAAGATAATGATAAACAAATCAAACATAGTGCAGTTCTATTGAGAACTTCCTACTCTATGTCAGTCATAGCTACTGGTTTTCTGCCAGCTCCTTTCAATAAAAGATATAACTTCTTCTGATAAATAGATTCTCCATCTGCATTTTCCAGAACATAAATTTTATTATGCTGAATTTCTCTAGCTTGTGTTTCACTTTATCGGCCATTGCTCTCACTCAAATAATAAACCCTAGTGATAAATCTAATATTTATAGCAAATTAAAGGATTAAAAACATTCAAAATAGCACATGAACAAGTATACTTTGATTAGAATCTTATCATTTTTAGGTAAAAATAGGAGAAGAGGCAATTCTGGAGAAGAAAAAAAATTTCTGGAAGAAAACCACTGTGGCGCGCAATAGCAGGCCATGGCGGTATGTTTAATAGAGCTCACATAGAGCATACCTGCAAGCCTGGATGGAGAACCGCTGCAGTGCGCTACGGTGCGCCAGAGCGGGCCACTGCATCATTTCCCGGTGAATATTTTTGACCATATGAGAATTAATTGAACAATGATTTTTCATGTTTTCGTAACTTTAACCGCTGCAGCGTGCTTCCTGCGCATCTGGGTACAAAGAACTAAAATACAGACCTATAAGGATTATGTTATAGCGCGCCCTAGCGTGCTGCAGCGAGCTGCAGCATAATTTCATCAAAACTTTATAAAATGAGAAAAAAGATTAATTGAACAGTGAATTCGCAACTCAAACTGCCTCAGCAAGCTGCGGTAAGAATTTAAATTAACTCAACTCGTCACAGCGCGCTACAGCGGAACAGTGCTTCGAACGAGGCTGCCACAGCGTGCTATGGTGGATCCCCAGTAAATAGCATGTCTGGAGCCATGCACAGCAGAATGAGATGTAATCGCTGTAGCGCGCCACAGCGCCCGACACAGTTTTTCTCAAGTCAAGGCATTAATGACAGCATATGTAAGGTAGAAATATTAAGCCTTTGGCCTTCCCCAGTTGTTTGGAACTTGCAAAAGCATAAATCCTATTGTATCCAAGAGGAATAAAGGAATAATATCAAATGGCTTGAATGAATTCAAGAAAGAGAAAATGTTAGATATAATTTATGCAGAAGGCTGAAGGAATCCCTATATAAACAACATATTGAAGCTAAAAGAGGGTTTTCATTTTTCACATTCAGAAATCCTAAAGAAGGCTGCTAATAGAGAGAGAAGGAGAACTCTCCAAGGAGTAGGATTAGATGACCCTTGCAAGATCAAGAGATAGGATAAGTGCAAGGAGCTTGGAGGAAGGAAGAGGGAGGAAAAGAAGATATCCAGAGAACCCTAAGAAATTTTTGGGACGTTTCTAGTGATGAATCCATAAATTATATCTTAAATAAAGGAAAATTTCATTTATTTTTGATCTTTAAACTACTAATAAATCAAATTATATCTATCTTTTTGAGAAAATGGCTTATCCAAAGGAGTTCTGAGACATTTATGCAAAGTTCCATTTTTTTCAAAGGAAACAGCTGCCGCACGCTACGACGTGCAGCAGCGGGTCATTTTGCGAAATCACGCGATAGCGTGCTGCAGCAGGTCCATTTGCGAACCGCGGGCACGGTAGCGCGCTGCAGCGGGTCCATTTGCGAACTGTGGGCGCGGTAGCGCGCTGCAGCGGGTCCATTTGCGAACCACAGGCCGGTAGCGCGTTGCAGCGGGTGACTTTGCGAAATGCGAACACGGTAGCACGCTGCAACAGTTCAGCTTGCAAACCACAGGCACGGTAGCGCGCTACAGCGGGGCAATTTGTAAATTAAACTGCTACCACATGCTGTAGCGGAGCATTTTGCGAAATTCTCCAGCTACAGCTTGCTGCAACGGTACGATTTGCAAAATGCTAGCGCGGCAGCGCGCTGCAACGGGTCATTTTGCGAAATGTGGACGCGGTAACGCACGACAGCGGGAGACTTAGCGGAATTTTGCTCGCACCATTGCAAGTCGCAGCGCGCCGTAGCGTGCTGCGGCGCTCTGCAGCGGCCCGCCTCATTTTTGCCAGACGGGAGCATTTATTGCAGCTGGGACAAGACCCCCAACCAGCATCTTGTCATAGCCATCATTCCCTCTGTAGCAGGCTATGTTTTTATATGGAAAAGAAGATCTTGAGGTGATGTATTGGCTAAATAAATGAAGATATTGGTCACCTCACCATCAATGGAAATTTTTGCCATCATTGCTCATAATTTTCTATTGGAATGGCTGGTTTGGATCTTAAGTGGAAGAATGCGGCCCCTCTCCTATAAATATCACTCCTCTTGATAAGAGGAGGGTTCCCAATTTTGATCAAAACCACTAAGTAAAGAAGAAGGGTGCATAGTGGAAGAGAGGAACTCCCTAAGGGTGGAAGAGCCATTTTTGCTAAGGAGAAGAAGAAGGAAGGCAGTACTAGAGACCTAAGAAGAGGAACTCTAAGAAGGAGAAGAAGAATCCAGAGAACTTCTAAGGAATGTTCCTAGTATCTTCTAAACTATACTTTTGTAATTTCTTTTCTTAGTTGATCATGAAAGGGTCTATATCCATGTATGTGTCCTTTTTCATTTCTTTTGTAATGAGTAGCTAAATCTTCCTTAGGGAGGGTTGAGGTAATCCCATGTGTTAGATAGTCACATTTTTATTGTATGAAGTTTTCCTCAAGCATCAATAAAATGTATGAACTCAATGCCTTTCTCAAGAAATGCTTTTTATCGATTTAGTCTTGATTGTGAATTAAAGGAAAATGAATTTATAAACTCAAGAGCTAAAGTGTCTTGTGCTCCATAGCTCACATTTGGTTAGATGCTAGATTCATGAGTGCATAAATACTTGGAACTATGTGAGAAAGTTCTTGAGCTTAGTGCACCTTAATCTAAGCTCAACTATAGTGTTGATGCATGTGACGCTAAGACCCACTGAGTGAGCTCCTTAGCTGAACATAATTGAGGGTTGGAAAGAATTAGTTGCGTGCTCATGAATGAGGTGACATAGTCATAGAGCCCAACATATTATTCCATCATCTCAATTTTGTGTGATGTGAGTGACGCTCCTAGTGGAATCAATGCTTATAAGATCTTAAAAATTTAATAATCTACATCTCCTTGATCAAGAGATAAGATAAAAACTAAAAACCTAAAACTTATAAGAATCTTTGTGCCGAAATAGAACCGATTGTGTGTTCATTTTGTGCACAAGATTTGAACTTGTGAAACCTTGAGATAAAACTCAAGGGAGAACAAAGTGCACTTGATTTAATTTTAAGTAAATAAAAGACAAAGCTTGAGGAATCATCATGCATTATTGACTTATCATGACATGTGGGATGAACCCAACTCTCCTCTTCCTTTATCTGACTTATTTTTCATCTAGTGATTATTGTGCTTAATCTAGGACCAATTCAATCAATTACATCATAGCTTAAATATTAGTGATAATAGATAAATCTTAGTAACAAAATAACCAATTCTCTATGTTTCCATAAATCTGGGAAACTAACACTTTCCACTTATTACTTCAGATCACGTACACTTGCGTGCAAATGCAGACATGTATTTACAGTCTGTCAAATTTTTGGCACCGTTGCTGGGAAATTGGAAATTGTTTTGTATTAAGGATAATCTATAAGAAACTAGTGATTTAAGTATTTTCTTGCATATACTTTTAGTTTTTGATTTTTGTAATTATAACATTTACTTTTTTGTTTCTGTCTTTTTTCTGAACATTATTGAATTTATTCTTGATAGCCTAAGTATTATAGTGTATGAGTAGAAGGGTCTGCACAAATTATCTTTTTGACCCCGAAATTGAAAGAAAATACTTACAGGCTAGGAGAGAACAAAACCTTTCAAACCAACAAGCCGTTATAGATAATGCTAATGAAAATCCTGTAGAGCCATTAGGAGAGCCAGTATGAGTGCCAATAGGAGTGGCTAGGGGGAGAGCACTAAGAGATTATTTACTTCCAACTATTAGGGCACTAGGTTTGATCTATTAACCAACTGGGGAATCCCCCATGCAATTATTAGGCCTAATATTGAAGCCAATAACTTTGAGATCAAACCCTCCACACTAAGTATGGTGCAAAATAATCAGTTTGGAGGATTAGCCACTGAAGATCCGAACTCACATATTTCAACTTTTCTTGAAATATGTGACACCTTCAGGTTTAACAGCTTCTCTGAAGATGCGGTTAAATTATGGCTTTTCCCATTCTCTTGACGAGACAGAGCCAAGAGTTGGCTCAGCTCTCTGCCAAGCGATTCCATCCGGATGTGGGACGATTTGGCTAAGAAATTCTTAGCCAAATATTTCCGTCCGGTGAAACTGCTCGGTTGAGAATTGAGATAACCAACTTTACTCAGTTGGAAGGGGAGACACTCTATGATGGTTGGGACAGATTTAAGGAATGCTTAAGGCATTGCCCACGTCATGGGTTTCCTTTATGGATGCAAGTGCAAACCTTTTATAATGGCTTGAATGCTCCTACAAGAACACTCATTGATGCAGCTACTGGAGGCTCTATTAGTGGCAAAACCCAAGAGGAAGCTTATGACCTCTTGGAAGAAAAGGCTAACAATGCGTATCAATGGCCTTCTTAAAGGCTTAAAAAGGAAACTTTAAAGGTAAGCGAGTCTAAACAAAATTAGGCATTACAACAAGAGAAACTTGCCTTGAATGAAAAAATTGAAAGAATGAATGTTAATGTTTTTTTGGAGATACATTGTGAATTATACGGGGGTACGCATAACAGTGAAAGCTGCAACTTAAATAACCCCTTTGTACAAACCAACACTGAACAAATAAATTATCTAAGAAATAATAACTCTACGAATAACCCTTACTCCAACACCTACAATCCAGGGTGGAAAAACCACCTTAATTTCTCTTGGAGTAATAATAATAATCGAAATTAATACGGGGGAAGTTCATCAAATCAACAAGGCATAAATAATAGAAATAATAATATCAATCATCACCCGAACCTCGAGGAGCTTTCAACTCCTTAAAAGTTGAAACGTTCCAATTTATGCACCGCACCAAAGTGACTATCACATGCCATGATGCCTCTATCCAAGGGATAGAGGCTTCCCTTAGGAATATAGAAACTTAACTGGGGCAAATCTCTAAGAAGCTGACCACTCGGTAGCAAGGGGCTCTACCCAGTTCTACTGAAATAAACCCTAGGGAGTTGGTTAGTGTTATTCATTCGGGGGAGGTGTTCGGGGGAACTAAGACTGAAACAACGAGTGCAACAGATTATGAGCCAGAGGTATCGGAAGAAGATAGGGGAGATAAAAGTGAGAAGCTTATCGCCCTGAAATGCGAAGACCCTAGGAGGTTAAGCATTCCTTGCATAATTAGGAATGAAGTATTTTTAGATCCTTTATGTGATCTTGGTGCTTCGATCAACATTATTCCCTACCATATTTATGAACAACTAAAGGCAGGAGGAATGGAATATACCTCCATGATTTTAGAGTTTGCTAACCTTGAATCCCTTACCCCTCTTGGTATGGTAAGAAATGTTGTAGTAGAATTGAGAAGTTTTATTGATCCCACCAATTTTGTGATTTGTGAGTGGGATCATTAGAATAAGAATTCCACGATCATTTTTGGGAGACCCTTCCTAATGAGTGTGAAAGCGGTCATTGATATAAGCCATGGGGTTATGAGTGTGAACGTCAAAGGAAAAACTGAATTAATTGACCTCAAACCCACCATCTTTAAACGTAGAGAATTAGAAAAAAAAGTTAGGAAGAAATTAAGGAAAGAAAGATTATGGGTCGATGATGTGCTTAAAGATTTGATATTGGAAGAAAGAAATTCTGATCATAGCTCAACTCCTTCCACTGAAAAGGGGAGCAAGGAAGGAGTAAGAAAAAGGAAACCTAGAAGAGGAAAAAGGAAGAAGAAGACTCCCCCAAAACTTGAATTAGAAGAGATTGATCCGCTAAGGGAAGTTAGAGATGGCGAGGGTTCGAGCCACCCTGAGGGTTGTGCTCACTCAAACATCTTTAGCTTATGGAAGAAGAAGCCTCCGGATCTAATTAGTTGATCATTCGCGTGTCTAGATAAAGACGTAAATTAAAAGCTTATTGGGAGGCAAACCAATTCGAAAAAAAAAAAAAAAAAATTAGCGCTACAGCGCGCTGCAGCGGGTATACCGTGCCTCTGCGGGAATCCGCAATGGCGCACTGTAGCGAATTTTCCTCTCTGATGCTACAGCGGAAATTATGCGATAGCGCGATGTAGCAGAAATTTTGCTACAGCGTGATGCAGCGATTGCTCCAGCTAATTTTTTTTTTCTTTTGTTTATCTGTATGAACCATGCAGTCAAAAAGTCATGCCATTTGGGTTTCCCATGCAGCCAAAAGGTGGGACTAAAAAGCTGCTCCTCCTTCACATGGATCATCATATTTATAATATGGGGAAGACCCATTGACCATACTCTCTTGCCTTGGATTTCTTTGGCTATATAAGGGAGGCAATGGGGGGGGGGGGCGGTTATCCTTGCACCACTCTTAACTCTTTTCATCCTCGTACTCTTGATCTCTATAGCTCTCATTTCTCATCATGTCTTCTAAGAGGAAGGCTATTCCAAGAAGGGAGGCCGAAGCCTCTTCTTTCGAGGGAACCTTTAATAAGAAAAGGTTCTCTTCTGCTGAGGCCGAGTAGCGATTCTATTCAATCACTTCTCAGCGGAAATTCATTCCAGAAAAGAGCTTCAGCCCCGCCTTGCCCATTCTGATCGAACAAGTCAACCCTTGAGGCTTGAGGGAGATGATTACTAAGAGATCTCCTACGTACACTTCTATTGTCTAGGAGATTTTTGCAAATGCCATTGATGCGGCGGGACAGCGGGTCTTCTGCCAAGGTAAGAGTGTCACCATTGGGATTGCTCAAATTGAGCAATTCTATGGGCTCGAGGAGGTACATTCTTGCTCTTACTTGGAACTCTTAGAGTCTCGCCAAGACCCCCTTGATCTCGTGACAGAACTCGTCCACGATGACACCAAATGGGAAGGAGGATTAGCCAATATTCCTCGTTCCGAATTAACGGATACGAGTAGTGCTTGGCTAATCTTCATTTCAAGCTTTGTCATGCCTACGAGTCACTTGACTGAAGTGACCCATGCCTGCGCACTCCTCTTGTACTCATTCGTTAGGCCAGACAAGATTCGCATCTTGAGTATTATTTTTGAGCAGATTTGGAAGGCTCTCAAGGGTCCCTACGCTGCATTGGCCTTCGGGTCTTTGATATCAGGGCTTTGCAAGGCCCAAGGGGTCAAAATCCTTTCCTCTGACACCATCGTTCCCCCCGGTTGCGCCCTTAATCCCTCAAATCTGAATGCCCGGGCAAGTGAACGAAAGCTACCCAAGAAAAGAAGGGGTGTGCAGGGGGAAACATATGCGCCATCCGGCCAACACCTCACTAATAAGCTTTTGATGCGTCTCCACAATCAACATGTAGATCTTAGCAAGGCCATGGCCACCGACATGGGGTTCTTTAAATAAGAACTCATCCAGCAGCGCCAGTATTAGTCGACTTTCATGAAGCCCTCGGGATGATGTTTAAGGATTGGAGCTTGCAGGGTGGGCCGGATCCCTCTGTCTTGCCTAGGCCACCTGTTGGTTCCCCCATTCCGGAAATGCACTATCCTTGTGAAACCGCGTACGTGGAGGAGGTGGAGGAAGAGGAGGAAAGCGAAAATTAAATAAGTTGTATTTTTCTTTTTGTATTTTTCTGTGTTTTCCTTTGTATTTTATTCAGTGTGTTTTATTTTGAGATCGTAATTTATGAATTATCATATTCCTTTATTTTTTTGGTATTCTTAAATGATATCTTTTTTCTGAATTTTTCAAGAAATGAAAGTCACAAAATATCAATAAAGAATTTGATATAAAGTAAAGGAGTGCTTAACAAAAAGATGATCAAATGCATTATGAGCATTAAAACATTTTAACTAAGGAATGAATGAAGGATAATCTTTCTCCAAAAATTTAAAGTAATACCATGAACTAAGTATGGGGGAAGACATTGGACTAAAGACTAAAGATTATAGTGAGTACTCTAAAAAGAGTGTGCTAGGCTCCCGTAGAATTTCATGATCACAAAGATGGGTATTAGGGATGAAGAAAAGTATCTCTCCCTAAGAATGAAAGGAAAAAAAAGAATATTAAAAATGAATGATGAAAAATATCTCTCCTAAATGATCAAAATGATAAAGGATGAAGAAAAATATCTCTCATTTAATCTTTTCATCTTTGTGATTCAAAAGAAGGAGCACATAGGCACAAAACTCTTGAGTCAACCACTACCTCTCTAGTCCAAGTGTCCCATAAAACTTTACCCATCACCAAGTGCCAAGCATAAAAATTAAATACTTGGAGATTAATTGAATAATCTTATTTCATATCCAAGGATAAAAGCATCTTAGTGCCAAATGATTTGAATCATTTTTGTTACGTACATGCTTGACTATCGCTTATTCTAAATTGATATCTTTGTTGACTATCATACTTACAAAATAGAAAAAAATATCATCTTGAGCTTACTCGAGGACGAGCAAGAATTTAAGTGTGGGGGTGTGATGAATCCATAAATTATATCTTAAATAAAAGAAAATTTCATTCATTCTGATCTTTAAACTGCTCATAAATTAAATTTTGTCTATCTTTTCAGTAAAATAGCTTATCCAAAGGAATTCTGAGACATTTATGCAAAATTCTATTTTTTTCAAAGGAAACCGCTGCCGCGCTCTACAGCGTGCTATGGGTCATTTTGCAAAATCATGTGATAGCGTGCTGTAGCGGGTCCATTTGCGAACCTCGAGCGTGGTAGTGCGCTGCAGTGGGTCTATTTACGAACCGCGAGCGTGATAGCGTGCTGCAGCAGGTCCATTTGCAAACCGCGGGTGCGGTAGCATGCTGTAGCGGGTGACTTTGCGAAATGTGTACGCTGCAGCGCGCTGCAGCGGGTGACTTTGCGAACTGTGTATGCGGCAGTGCGATGCAGTAGTTCAGATTGCAAACCACGGGTGCAGGAGCGCGCTGCAGCGGGGTAATTTGCAAATTGAACCGCTACCGTGCGCTGTAGCGGAGCATTTCACAAAATTCTCCCGCTACAGCGCGTTGCAATGGTACGATTTGCAAGATGTTAGTGTGGCAGCGCACTGTAGCTGGTCATTTTGCAAAAAGTGGACGCAGCAGAGGGAGACTTAGCAGATTTTTACTCGCACCATTGCACGTCGTACTGTGCCGTAGCGCACTGCAGCGCGCTGCAGCGGCCCGTCGCACTTTTGCTAGACAGGAGCATTCATTGCAGCTGGAACAAGACCCCCAACCAGCATCTTGTCCCAGCCATCATTCCTTCTGCAACAGGCTGCATTTTTATACGGAAAAGAAGATCTTGATGTGATGTATTGGCTAAATAAATGAAGATATTGGTCACCTCGCCATCAATAGAAATTTTGCCAGCATTGCTCAGAATTTTCTATTGGAATGGCTGGTTTGGATCTTAAGTGGAAGAATGCAGCCCCTCTCCTATAAATATCACTCCTCTTGACAAGAGGAGGGTTCCCAATTTTGGTCAAAACCACTAAGTAAAGAAGAAGGGTGCATAGTGTAAGAGAGGAACTCCCCAAGGGTAGAAGAGCCATTTTTGCTAAGGAGAAGAAGAAGGAAGGCAGCACTAGCGACCTAAGAAGAGGAACTTCAAGAAGGAGAAGAAGAATCTGGAGAACTTCCAAGAAACGTACCTAGTATCTTATAAACTCTACTTTTGTATTTTCTTTCTTAGTTGATCATGAAAGGGTCTTTATCCATATATGTGTCCTTTTTCTTTTCTTTTGTATTGAGTAGCTAAATCTTCCTTGGGGAGGGTTGGGATAATCCCATGTGTTAGATAGTCACATTTTTATTGTATGAAGTTTTCCTCAAGCATCAATAAAATGTATGAACTCAATGCCTTGCTCAAGAAATGCTTTTTATCGATTTAGTCTTGATTATGAATTAAAGGAAAATGAATTTATGAACTCAAGAACTAAAGTGTCTTGTGCTCCATAGCTCACATTTGGTTAGATGCTAGATTCATGAGTGCATAAATGCTTGGAACTATAGGAGAAAGTTCTTGAGCTTAGTGCACCTTAATCTAAGCTCAACTATAGTGTTGATGCGTGTGACGCTAAGACCCACTAAGTGAGCTCCTTAGCTCAACATAATTGAGGGTTAGAAAGAATTAGTTGCGTGCTCATGAACGAGGTGACATAGTCAAAGAGTCCAACATATTATTCCATCATCTCAATTTTGTGTGATGCGAGTGACGCTCCTAGTGGAATCAATGCTTATAAGATCTTAAAAATTTAATAATCTACATCTCCTTAATCAAGAGATAAGATAAAAACTCAAAACCTAAAATCTTATAAGAGTCTTTGTGCCGAATTAGAACCGATTGCGTGTTCATTTTGTGCACAAGATTTGAACTTGTGAAACCTTGAGATAAAACTCAAGGGAGAACAAAGTGCACTTGATTTAATTTTAAGTAAATAAAGGACAAAGCTTGAGGAATCATCATACATTATAGACTTATCATGACATGTGGGATGAACCCAACTCTCCTCTTCCTTTATGTGACTTATTTTCCACTTAGTGATTATTGTGCTTAATCTAGGACCAATTCAACCAATTACATCATAGCTTAGATATTAGTGATAATAGATAAACCTTAGTAACAAAACAACCAATTCACTGTGGTTCGATAAATCTCGGAAACTAACACTTTCCACTTATTACATCAGACCACGTACACTTGCGTGCAAATGCAGATGTGTATTTACAGTCCATCACCTAGTATTTTCTCTTGATCTTCTCTCGTTTCTTTTATAGTTGAACCGATGTCAAGGTTCTTGTCTTTGTATGTATCTATCTGTTTTGAATCTGTAATGGAAGGCTAAACCCTCCTTGGAGAGGGTTGGGCTATAGTTATGTGCTAAGGATAAGGGTGTTGTATGTTGAAAGTACATTAAGTAAGGAATATTAAAATGAATGTTTCCTTTATCTACATGTTGATGTGAATTCCTGGAATGATTATCAATTCTTAAATCATTGCTAAATCAATTATAAAATGAAAATTTTAATATAAGAAAGACTTGGGCTCAAATGCTCACTAATTGGATTAGAGCAAGGAGTTAGTGCAATAGAGCTGAGGGCTATGTGACAAGTTTTCAAGCCCCATTAACACCACTTCTTAAGCTCATCCGAGAAGTTGATGCTTGTGAGCAAAGTCCCCTCAAATCATGCTCTATAGTTCAGCAAAGTAGATGGAGGGAGAGATTATCGGACACCATGAATGATGTGACCATACTCTAGTTGGGCACGATGAATTCTCTCTCTTAGCTATGCCACGTGTGTAGCGCATGAGGCTGCTTGGTGGGAATCAAATCTTGTGAAGTAAAAATAATTAAAAGGAAGATTTGGTAACCTAGACGTAGGCAGCAAAATTTAATTAAATTATGATCTCATGAGAATCTATGTGCCGATGAAGAACCCTAGTGTGTCCTCCTTGTGCACTATATTTGAACTTGTTGAAATTAGAGGACCAATCTAAGGAAGGTGATAGATGAAAAATACACATCTGCGTTTGCACGCAACTATACATGGTCTGAAGTAAAAAGTGAAAGTTTTAATTTTTAGGATTTATCATCCTCAGGGAATGGTGGTTCTGATACCAAGTTATATTTTCTTTCGATAATGTTTAGATGTCAAATTTTGGTTGATTTTTGGTTCCTAGTTTAGCGATACAAAGTGACCTTAAGTTAAGATACAATTTGATTGAAAAGGAGAGATTTGAGATTTCATTGTAAGTTGTAAGGGTTGGTGATATGACTTCATTGTTGAATGTATACTTTCAGCTTACTTGCTTTATTAAATCAAGTAAACACTATTGGAATCACAGTACCCTCCAATTATATTAGGTTCAAGTTTAGTGCATAAAGAAAATGCCTTTTGAGTTCATCCTTAGCACATAAACTCTCATGAGATCATAATCCATTAATTAGATTTTGATCCCCTACGTCTTGGTTACCAAAGGATATCTTTTATTTTTAATGATCTCACAAACAAGACATGTATTACTATGCATCATGCGCGTCACACGCAGTTTAGCTAGATGGGAGGATGCGTTGGGTTAATGGATTATGTCACATCATCCATTGAATTTTCCCAACATCCTCTCATCCCTTCTACTTTGTTGAGCAGCAGAGCAAGGTTAATGGCAAAATTTGTTCACAAGCATCAATCTCTTGGTAGAGCCATTAAGAAAAGGTGCGAATGAGCTTGAGAATTTTGTCACATAATTCTTAGCTCTACTTGCACTACCTTCCTTGCTCTTACCTAATTGATGAGCTTGGAACACAAGTTCTTTTAAATAAAATAATTTAAATTTTAGTTCATCCAACATTCCTTTCAACATAAAATATAAAAGATAAAAACATTTTTTATTATACATTCAAACAAATTCATCATACACCATCATACCCTTACATATTCTTACAACTACATCTCAACTCTCTCCAAAGGGGTTTTAGCCTTCCATTACTAAATAAACATAAGCATACATACAAGGAAAAGTGAAGCTCACCATCAGTTCACAACAGAATTAAATCAAGGGAGTTTAGGAAGAAATACTAAGAATCACACAGAGGCTTTCTTGGGTTCTCTTGGTCTCTTCCTGCCCTTCCTATTGAAGCTCCAGCTTTTTTTCCTTGTTGTCTTCTTCATCATCTTGTTCTTGGTTGGCCTTCTTCCCTTTGAAGAGTACTCCATTCTCCTCTTGCTACAGCTTTTCCTTTTAGGGGACTTGAATATCAAAAGTTAGAACACTCTTAAGGTCTGAGATTGGCCCTTAAATAAGGATGCACTCAGCCTTAGAGTATTAATGATGTGATTTTTCCTCTTCCTTGGCTTTAATCTAATCCCTTTTAAGATTTCATTCATTTATTCTATTAGGATTCAGCAGTAATAATGCTCTTCAAGTTTTCAAGATGCAGGGGAAGGCCAAAGGTTGCATTTTGTGGCCTTCCCTATGCTGCAATTATTATTGTTCTGGAAATTTCTGGATCGTCCGCTGCAACGCACTATGGCAGCAGTGTTCCAAACACTGTTTCGCTGCGGTGCGCTGCGGTAGCAGAGCTCTAAACATTGTTCCTACATAAATATTAGTATCTTTTCTTCAATCACCGCAGCGTCCACCGTGGCATGCTGTGGCGCGCTATAGCGGATAAACCTTCGAAATCACTATTCAAATAGTTCACCTATAGTTTTTATGATAAATAAATATCTCGCGGTAGCGCGCTGCAGCGCGCTGTGACGTAATTCAGCGGTTGAAAGTTTGAAAATGCAGAAGATTCACTGTTCAATTAGTTCATAAATAGTTTTGTGTGAATAATCAAAAATTCCACGGCGGCGCGCTGTGGCGCGCGCGGCGGTTGAAAGTTTGAAAATGCAGAAGATTCACTGTTCTATTAGTTCATCTATAGTAAAAATGATTAATAAAATATTCCGTTGTGGCGCGTTTTGGCGTGCTGCAGTGGAAAAATCTTTGAAAATGTGGATTATTAGTTAACATATAGTTTTATAAAATTATAATTTACCCGCTGCGGCGCGCTACAACAAAAATATTTTTGAAAGCACTGTTCAATTTCCCTTTTATATAATTTAAATATTTCCTCGAGAAATGAAGCTGCGGCGCGCTGCAGCGCGCGACAGCGGACAGACTTTCGAAAACACTGCAATTACTCTTCTATATGATTTTAATTTAACTTCAATGAAATGATGCTGTGGCGCGGTGCAGCGGTCTTTCTTCCAGGTCTGCAGTTTGCTTCCAGGTGGAGAATATTTTATGAGCCGCCATAGCGCGCTGTTGCGGTTTTGACCCGGAATTTGGTTATTCAGTTCATGCATTCCATTTTCTTCATTTTCCTGCAAAATTACCAGTTTTCACTCAAAGTATATGAATATATATGATGATTTAAATGTTTAATCACTACATTTTTGTTATAAATTTTGGATATATCAGAAGGCAATGTTCACTTGATTGATTAGGCATAGAAAATAACTTAACAAATTGTAATGACATAATTATAACACCAAGTCCTTACGAGTCACATAATGAACCCCCAACTCTCTCTTCTCAATCACATAACATCTACATTTAAGTGCTTTGTGTGGTAAATTTAGAAACCAAACTAAAAACACTAAAAGATGATTTTTCTAAACATTATTGAAAGAAGATAAAACTTAGTATCAAAACCACCGTTCCCTGAGGACGATAAATATCAGAACTAAACTTCCACTTATTATTTCAGACCATGATCATTTGCGTGTAAGCGCAAACACAAATTTTATGTTTGTCTAAACCCTAGGACCAACAGGGTAACCTCACTCTCTGATACCAATTATTAGGGATTAAAGTTATCAGCACTACCGAGCACACTCTCCGCAGTGGAAGTGTTTTGATAAGAGCACTCTGATTGAAGACTGAGGTTGCGTTGATGGTTACCAAGCAAATCCAAAATCACATAGCACCTGTGGTAAATCTATAATTTATAGTAAAAAAAGTGAATAAAAACAAATACTTTTCAGTTAGAAATGTATACTTTGATGTGTTTTCGTTGCTTTTTCAAGATAAAAGATGAGTAAAGTAAAATCTAGCCAAAATATAAAATTTTGGAAGAAAACTGCCCCAGCGCACCCCGGTGAGCCACAACGCACCGTCGTGGGTACAAGACTAAGATATCAGTGCTATCGCGCGCCAAAGTGGATCAAGACAGAGAGCACGGCGCTACAGCTTGCCACAACGGACACAAGATTGAGAGCTGGGCGCTACAATGCGCCTCCGCGAGCATAAGACAGAGAGCTTCATGCTATCACATGCCAGAGCAAACCCAAGATCGAATGCTTGACGCTACAGCAGTTCCTAGTATGAAATTTCTGCCATAAAAGAGCATTTAAAGCAGTGTAAGAAAAGCTAAAAATCTCAAATACCTTATCTTCCCACAACAATTATTAAACTTAAATGCTTTTGATTCTCCTCCTTCTCAAGAGAACAAAAGAATATGAAATTATAGTCATTAAATTCATGAGGATATGAAAGAGTTGCTGCAATAATGTTAACAGAAGTATTTAGGATCTATAAAAGCTAGGTGAAAAGATAAAAAAGAGTTCCTCATTTTGACATTCAAGTTTTGAATATTTGAAAGTGCAAAAATTGAGGGAAGGAGTGGAGCTTTGCCCATGGAAGGAATAGACTATCACCAAAATAAAAAGTAATCGAGCTCAGGAAACAGAAAAGAGAAAGAGATCGATGATTGAGAGAAGATACGGTGAATGCGATAGCAGTTCCTAGTATTGTATCTCTATCTCTTTTTTTAATTTTTTTTCTACAAAGAATCATGTAAAGATTCAATGTCCTGAATTTCTTTTCCTGTGCTTCTTTTGTAAGGGAAGCCTAAACCCACGTTGGAGAATGTTGGGCATAAACATGAAATGATTTAATGAAATTAAAGGTGTTTGTAGTCAATTTAGTCAATGAATAAATTTTCTTAGTCATTGCGTGATTATTGATATTAAAAATTTCATGCATGAATGAAGTGTCATGAATCTATCTATTTAAGTTAATTATTTTAAACTAGGAAGCTATCAAGCTAGTTTATCCTATTAGAACTAGGGACATGTACATAGAGCATCTTTGTAACGAATATTTGTGACAATATTCAATGAGCGAGGATGATCACTGCAAATCATTAGGGTTTGAAATTATGAACAGAGTGATAGGAAGTTAAATGATCTTAGAGCTCCACCGCTCACCATTAGCTTAAGATAGGAACATGTGCATAACTACTGAGAGCCTAGTGACAAGCTTTTTAATATTGTAGCATTGTTCCTCTAGCTAAGTTGAGAAATTGATGCGTATGAGTCGAGAGCTGCCAAATGTGATCCATAGCTTGTTCTAGTTAATGGAGGAAGATGAAGTGTTTAGTGCTTATGGGTGATGTGACATAACCCCCTTAGCCCGATAACTCTCTCTCTTAGCTAAACTAAAGTTGATGCATGTGATGGTATTTGGTGGAATCAAGTTTGCATGATCACACAATTAAAACTATATATTTGAAAATTTAGACGTAAATATCAGATTTTACTAATATTGATCACGTGACGGTCTATGTGCCGGGATTGAACCTTCTTGAGTTCATCTTTGAGCACTAGGCATAACTTAGTCCAAATTTGGGGGTACTCTAAAGAAGACAATTGTTGCTTGATTATAGTTAAAACATCAAAGTAATTTGACATTAAAATTTGACAAAGAAGAGTACTTACATGAAACCCTTCAATGAATTGCATGTTAAACCCAACTTTCCCTACTATCTCAACTTATAATTTCTAATCAACAAAACTTTGATTGCTAAATTGGAAGCAACAACACAAAATTAAGCCATTGTTCAAACATCAGAAAAACAAATATACTTTAGTAATGAGACACTCCGTTCTCAGTGGATGATATTTCTCAGGACTTCAAATCCCTTATTACTTTAGACCACATGCACTTGCGTGTGAGCGCAGAGAATTTCTTAGTATTAAAGATAATTTGTTAGTAATTGGTGATTTGAAATTTTTATTGCTGCACATATTTTTGCAACTTTTATAATTACACTTGTTATTATTATTATTTTTCTTTGCTTAGTTCTTGTTAAACTAGCTTCTCTTCATCTTTATTTGATTGCTGTGAACTGTGCTCTTACTAGTAGAAAATTTAAATTACATGAGTAGAAGAAATGACTCAAATATTCTCTTTGATTATGAAATAGAAAGAACATATTTAAGAGCTAGGAGAGAATAGTTGATTATAAATCGTGCTCAATTAGAAATGGACAATTTATATGGAAATTCAGTAGGAGAATAATGGGGTAGAGCTCCTAGAGATTATGCATTACCAACAGTAAGGGGAATCCTATATGCCATAGTAAGATCAAATATATAGGACAATAACTTCAAAATTAAGTCATCAACCATTAGTATGGTTCAAAACAGTAAGTTTGGAGGGTTATCCACCGAGGATCCGAACTCACACATCTCCAACTTTTTGAAGACTTGTGACACATTTAAGTATAATGGTGTTACTGGTGATGCCATTAGACTTAGGCTATTTCCCTTCTCACTGAGAGACAAAGAAAGAAATTGGCTCAATTCTTTGCCAAACAATTCTATTCGCACGTGGGACGATTTGGCTAGGAAATTCTTAGTCAAATATTTCCCATCGATGAAAAATGATAGGTTGAGAATATAAATAACTAATTTTTTCCAGCATGAGGGGGAGACAATGTATAATAGTTGGGAACATTTGAAAGTGTCCCTTAGGCGTTGTCCTCCTCACGAGCTTCCATAATGGATGCAAGTTCAAGTGTTCTATAATGGACTGAACGCACCCACAAGGACCCTAATTAATGCAACTGCTGGAGGGTGACTTAGTAGCAAAATCCATTAGGAGGCCTATAACATATTAGAGGAAATTATAAATAATTCTTACCAATGACCTACTAAAAGGCTTAATTCCAACAAGAAAGAGCTAAATAATGTGGATGAGGCTAATCAAATTCTAGCTCTCCAAAATAAAATTAATACACTTAATCAAAAAATTGGTAGTATGAATATTAACAATGCCCATGAAATTTACTGAGATTTCTGCAGGGGAAGACATTGTAGTGACAATTGTAATATTAGCAACTCAATCAAGTAAATTTCTTAAGAAACAATAACTCAAACCAAAATCATGGGCAAAACTTTATTCAAACATGTATAATCCTGGATGGAGGAACCATCCAAACTTCTCTTGGAGCAATAACAATACAACTAGAAACTTTAACAATAACACAACACCACCTAGGCAATGGCACAACTCTAATCATAACCAGCAATCCCAAGAACTAGGTCTTGAGGGAGCTTTCAATGCCTCAAAGTTGAAACAACCCAATTTATGAAAAGAACAGAAATGACTATAAGCCGACATGATGCCTCAATCCAAGGGATTGAGATATCCCTTAGGAACATTGAAGTTTAATTGAGTCAAATTTCCCAACAGCTATCCAGGCGTCAGTAGGGAACCTTACCTAGTTCCATATAAATGAACCTAAGGGAGACAGTGAGTGTCATAAATTTTGATGGGATAGAAAATGATTGATTAGGAAAAAACTTAGATGGAAGAATTGAGGAAAGAAAAGTAGGAATAATTAGCTCACAGGTTGTAGAAGGAAGCATGATTGCTAGGAAGTGAGGACCCAGGGAGAATGAACATTCCTTGGACAAAGTTCTTTTAGATCCCTTATGTGATCTAGGAGCTTCCATCAAGGTGATGCCCTTTTATATCCATGAGGAGCTAAAAATAAGGGGAATGGAGAGCAACCCAACAATTCTAAAATTTGTAAATTTAGATTCAATGACTCCCTTGGGTGTAGTTAAGAATGTTGTAGTGGGTCTGGGAATCTTCATAGTTCCCACTGATTTTATAAAATATGAATGGGATAGATGGAATGTAAATTCCGCTATCATCTTTGGAAGACTATTTTTAGCAACTACCAAGGCAATCATAGATGTGTCAAGGGGGAAAATGACTATAAAAATAAATGGGAAGACCAAAAATATTGATCTTAAGCCCATAGCCTACAAGCAAAGGAATATGGAATTACATTGGAGAAAAAAACTAAGGGGAGAATCACCTTCAAGGGATATGGAACTAGAGAATCTTAGACTTAATGATCAAAATTCTATGAGTAACAAAAGCACCTCATATGGAGAAATTGCTACAGTGCACCTTGGAACCTGTATTCTAGTAAAAAATGCTGAAATGATGTCTCTTTCCACTATCAAAGGCTGAATCAATCACACTTATGGCGTGACTTAATGACCATCTTTGACCAGTCATAAATGTGATTTGAATGAAAATTTAAGAGAAAATGTTCACAATCTAGACTTATAAATAGAGAGGATAGGAGAGGGTTTCTCACACACTCTTTGTGCTAGAAATGTTTTGCTTGAATTCACATAACTTTCAACCTCTCCTACACTAATGGAATCCCAAGAGAAATTCATTGTGAACAAGGAAGATGCAGTCAGTCTCTACTTCTGGAGGCTCGTTCAACAAAAAAAGGTACTCCTCGATGGAGATTGAACAACGCTTTGTCCAAATAACTTCTAGAAGAAAACTCATCCCAGAGAGGGGGCTTAAGCTTCCCTTACATATTTTTCACAACGATATATCATACCAAGGATGGAAAAACTTGGTCTGCCTGCAGACCGATTCTTACCCATCTCTCGTACAAGAAGTTTACGCCAACGTAGTCAATGTGAATGGGCATAAAAGCTTTGTGCGAAGAAAGGCCCTAAATCTTAGGCTCGAGCAGATCGAGGATTTTTACGGACTTAAGGCAGTAGAGGAGTGTGCCCACCAAGCCTTACTAAATTTTGTGTATGATCCGACAGCTATAGCAAGCGCTCTCAACTCTCACGATGCTGGCTGAAAAGGGTACCTTGCCAACACTCCACGAGCCCTCCTTAAGAACTCGTATAATGCGTGGCATGTTCTTATCTCAAGCATAATAATGCCAATTGGGCATTTAAATAAGGTGACTAGGTCAAGAGCAATTTTATCCTGTGCGATTTAACGATCTAGAGATATTCATATCTCTTGGGTTATTTTTGAACAACTTTGGAATGCCTTGACCGGGTCGTACACCCGCTTTAGCTTTTGGATCAATGATTTTTGGGATATGCCTTGTCCAAGGGGTCAAGGTGCCATCTAGTGATGTGGCAAATCCTCCTCGTATCGCTCAAACACCCATTTTCAAGAGGGTAAGAGGAGAAAAAATAAAAAAGGGGAGGAAGGAGAGGCTTCATCTTCGCCCGGAGTAATGTTTTCTCTTAAGCAATTACAAAAAGGAATGAATAGAATGAGGGACTACTAAGTACAAATGGGGACGTGTATGATAGCTGACATGTGGTACTGCAAAGCTGAAGTGTCCAAACAGCACCAATTTCAACACGTTTTCCACTTGGCTCTCGGAATAATGTTTTCAAACTAGAGCTTGCATTGTGGACCGGGCGATGCTGTCCTTCCACAACCCCCAGCTCATGAACTCCCTCCAAATACCAAATGGCAGGAAGAAGATGAAGATGTAGAGGAATAAAAAGAAGAAGAATATGAAGATGAATGATCAGGTTGTTAGTGTTCTTATTGTTTTATCTTTTCTTTTTATTAATTTTCTTTTGTTTCAATCTGTACTTTTGTTTTTGTTTTTCATTAATAAATCTTAGTGCATTACATTCCCTCCAATTTTGTGTAAATTGAATATTATGATCCATACATTTTCCTGAAATTTTAATGGGCCAAATTCAATAAATGATGGAACATGTGAATGATTTCAATATATTTATTTACTTAATGAAATGTGAGCAATCAAAATGAAATAGCTCTAAAATTTTTCATGTTAAATTGATTTACTCTCAAATCATTATAGTCTTTACAAATCAAAAATATATGATGCTTCAAATATAAGTGTGGGGGTGGGATTAAAGAACTTGATTTGGAGAGTGAGAAATGGTGTAATAAAGAATGTGCTAGGTTTCTGTAGGATTTATTGAATACAATGAATATAAGATGGGGATGAAGAAAAATATCTTTCCCTTGAATTGGACGCAAAAGTAAAATTTGTGGATAAAGAAAAATATCTCTCCCAAAAGGAAAACAATTGCGAAAAACAGGAGGAAGAAAAATATCTATCCTAAAAAAGTTCATTGATATTAATAAGAAGTAGCACAAATGGCATAAGAAAATTCTAACATATAGAATCTGGCTTATCTTAGTTAAGCAATCCTAATAACTGCCCCTCCCCCCAGAAATTAAGAGTTAAGCATCATACATTTTGAAGGAGGAAACTAAAATAGTAAAAAGAGAGGGAAACATTGGCATGGTATTTTTTCAGAATTTGAGTTTTTCTGGTCATATTATTAAGTAAAATATTAAATGATGAAAAACACTTCACATATATCCTTGAATTATGCAATATAAAAAATTAGAAAAGTGATTTCGAGCTTACTTGAGGACGAGCAAGAATTTAAGTGTGGGAGTGTGATAAATCTAAGATTTTTAGTAAAATAAGTGATTAAAAACAAACACGTTTCAGTTAGAAATATATATTTTGATGTGTTTCCACTGCATTTTCAAAATAAAAGATGAGCAAAGTAAAATCAGGCCTACATAAAAATTTTGACAAAAAATTGCCCCAGCCGCTCCAGCGCACCGTAGTGCGCCGCAACGAGTACAAGACCGATAGCTTGGCGCTATCGCGTGCCAATGCGGATCAAGACAGAGAGCTCGGCATTGTTGGACGCCAAAGCGGATCAAGATAGAGAGCTCGGCGCTATCGTGCGCCAAAGCTGACCAAGACAGAGAGAGAGCTTAGCGCTACAGCGTGCCGCAATAGACACAAAACTGAGAGCTCAGTGCTACAGCGCCACAGCAGGCACAAGACAAAGATCTCCACACTATCGTGTGCCAGAGTGGACACAAGACCGAGAGCTCGACGCTATAGCGCACTGCAGTGAGCACAAGATAGAGAGCTCCACGCTATCGCGAGTCATAGCGAAAATTCACTTAGCAAAAAATCAAAAGCAGAACCGCTGTAGCGTGCTGCAGTGCCCGTCGGAATTTCTACCAGAAAAGAGTATTAAAAGCTGTATTGGGAAGGCCAAAAATATCAAAATATTTATCTTCTAATAGTAACCATTAAACCAAAACACTTTTAATTCTCCTATTTCTCAAGAGAACAAAAGAATATAAAATTAAAGTCATTAAATTCATGAGAAGATGAAAGGGTGGCTGCAGTAATGCTAAATGAAATATTCAGGATCAATAAAAATTGGGAGAAAAGACTAAGAAAGAGTTTCCCATTTTAACATTCAAGCTTATAATATTTGAAAGTGCAAAAGCTAAAAGAAGGAGAGAAGCCCTGCCCAAGAAAATAATAGACTATCTGTATCCCTTTACTTAATTTATTTTCTGCAAAAAGCAATGCAAAGATTCAATATCCTAAATTTTTTTCTTGTACTTCTTTTGTAATCAAAGCCTAAACCATCATTGGGGAGGGTTGGGCATAAACATATGACGATTTAATGGAATTAAAGTTGTTTGTACTCAATTTGTCAATGAATAAATTTAAAGTCATTGCGTGATTATTGATATAAAAATTTTCATGGATTAATGAAGTGTCATGAATCTATCTATATAAGTTAATGCTCTTAAACTAGGAAACTATCAAGCTAGTTTATCCTATTAGAACTAAGGACATGCACATAGAGCGTCCTCGCAACGGATATCTGTGACAATATTTGCTGAGCAAGGATGATCAATGCAAATCATTAGGGTTTGAAATGATAAACAGAGTGATAGGAAATTAAATGATCTTAGAGCTCCACCGAACACCATTAGCTTAAGCTAGGAACATGTGCATAACTGCCAAGAGCATAGTGACAAGCTTTTGAGCATTATAGCATTATTCCTCTAGCTAAGTTGAGAAGTTGATGTGTGTGAGCCGAAAGACACCAAATGTGATCCATAGCTCATTCTAGTTAATGGAGGAAGATAAAGTATTGAGTGCTTAAGTGTGATGTGATATAACCTTCTTAGCCCAATAACTCTCTCCCTTAGCTAAATTAAAGCCAATGCATGTGATGCTAGTTGGTAGAATCAAGTTTGTGTGATCATACAATTAAAACTATATATTTGAAAACTTAGACATAAGTATTAGACTTAACTAATATTGATCACGTGAGGGTCTATGTGCCATGATTAAACCTTCTTGAGTTCATCATTGAGCACTAGACATAGCTTAGTCCAAATTAGGGGACACTCTAAGGAAAATTATTGCTACTTGATTATAACTAAAACATTATGTAATTTGATATTTAAAGATGACAAAGAAAGTACTTACACTAGACCATCCAATGAATTGCATGTTAAACCCAACTCTCCCTACTTTCTTAACTTGTAATTTCTAATAAATGAAACTCTGATTGTTAAATTATAACCAATAACACAAACTAAACCATTGTTCAAACATCAGTGAAAATAAATATACTTTTGTAACAAAACACTCCATTCTCGGTGGATGATAATTCTCAGGACTTCAATCCCTTATTATGTTAGACTATGTGCACTTGCGTGTGAGCGCAGACGTGTATTTTCAATCTATTAACATGCATGCAGATAAACATAATTATTCAAAACATCCAAACACCAAAGATTATGTGGAAAACCCAAGAACTGGAAAAACTATGAATCTGCACCACAAAATATATCACTATGCAAACTTGAAGATCATTAAGTTACAAAGAGCCTATCCATAGACTAGAAATAAATAAGCTCTTACTCTAAGATTAAGAGGAGAGGAAGCAGTCACCACCAGGTGTCTCTTCTCCAACATGCAAGAGGTTTCTTGTACTGCAGCTTCCTTAGGGCTTCATCTTGGAATCTTCTGCTCATAAAAAGGTCTAAGCCTCTAATTGAGATGTCAACCTTGTAAAGTCCTCCCAACATGATTGCTTAAGTACCGAGCTCAATTTTGAACCCTAAGAGGTTCAAAATGCCCTCCAATTTACTTTGGACATAACTTGAACTAGAGCAAAACTCTGTTAGGCGCTACGGCGCACAGTAGCGCCCGTGTTTTGAATGGCTTGCCTCTGCAATGTGCGATAGAGTCTGCATCTCGATATGGAACCCACTGCGGTGTGCGGTAGCTCCTGCATCTCGGGATGGAACCCACTGCAGCCCGTGGTAGCACCCGCCAAACTCTCAAGCTCCCAACTTCCTGTAGAAATCAGAGTCCTCTTCCTTCATTTGTTTCAAAGTCAAGGTACCTCTTTCGTACTTCTTCTCTTTATCGAAAGGTTATTACATTTACCTTACATGTCTATTTCATACTAATAAGAACTTGTGTTTGAGATGTAGAGACCATTAGAGCTCATTAAGATAGTAAGTTTTAGAGAAGAAAATATATTCTGCAAATATGATTTTTGTAAACCCAAACCATTAGCCTCATCATCTGCATTGTTAAAATGATCATTTCATGCCGATTTTGGTATAAGTGGAAAGGTCTCGGAAATACTTTTCCATCGGTATATGGCACTACATGTAAAGTGGTCTAAATTGAGAGTATTTGAGTGCGAAAGATGGCCCGTTATGGTTTTCACACATGCGAAATCACCGTTGGCCGCTACAGCGCACCGTAGAGCCCGAGTTTCAACTTGAAATTCGCCATGGTGCTCCGTAGTGCCCCACCGCGCGCCGCAGCAGTATATAAATTTGATGAAATTAAATTAAATGCACAGCAGCACTAAAATCTGCGGTAGCGCGCCACAGCGCCAAAATTCACTGCAGTGCGCCACCGCGCCAAAAGTCGCTATTGCGCGCCGTAGTGCCTGGCTGTTGGCTAGAAGGCGCCACCGCGTGCCGTAGCACCCTGAACTGTCCTAAATTGCCCAGATTTATGATTTCTTGCATTCTAATAACCCTAGGACCCTAAAGGGGCCAAAATATTGCAAAATTGAATCTGGTTTTAGTAAAATTAGGCATTGTATAAAATTGTATGTGATTTTGAATATGGAAAAAATTAGGTTTTGACCCTTTTCATAAAAATAGAACCTTAATATTGAAATGACCATAACTTTATAATTAAACATCAGAATTCAGTGTTCTTAGACTCTATAGAATCCATGGATAGTAGACAATAATAAACTAACTGAATTTTTAGATTTCATTAAGTTGAATTACCAAAATACCCTTATAAGTTAAAATCCTTAGATCGGACCTATAAAACTTAATACTTGTCTAAATTTGTGCACCTACTGTCTATCTTCATATTAGACAGCAAGAAATCATTTGGAATCAATTAAATCCAATTCGGAGCCCTTAATTAAAAAAATAGCATTTTAGACCCTTGAGTAGGGGCAAAATAGTCATTTTGCCCAAAATTTAGGTTAACTACCCTTAACCTCTAAAATATCATTAAAATTATTAAAACTAGTAATATAATTGATTTAAAATCAAATAAGACTCTTAAACTCATAAATTAAGTGAAATGTTGAAAATTCAATTTAAGGCTTATAAAATTCCTAAGTAAAATCTATTATCGCTCAACTTAGTTAAAACTCATCCTTAACTCCTTCAAATGAACAAAATCAGCAAATGCAGGTAAATTATGATAAATTCCATCAAATCCCAAAATTTATTAAGTCATTTTATTAGGAGCTCATCTAGATCTACACTTCACTTTAGGATCATTTCCTTAAGATTAGGAATAGATACTAGGTTAGATTTCATTCATTGAATAAAGTGGGTTATTCAATGAATAGAACCTTGGTTTTATTTATTTCTAGATTTTAATGCTTTAATTCTAATTATTTTATCTTTTAACTTTAAATTAAGAATAAGAGATTTATTCTATTAAGCTTTAATTTTGCTTGATAAGGTTTTTCTTAATCATTAGTTCACATTTAGACTTGAACTTTAGTCCTTAAGCTTTTCCTTAGGATTATGTGATTAACTTCAATTCATGGTGTTTAATTCATAATCCCTAGCTTAGTAGATCTTAATCAGATCTTAGTTTAGAACGTCTAAATTTATCAATTAGGACATGATGATTTCTTATTTAACTTATATTTATTATTGATTGAATTAAATTAGAACATGATCAGTTCTAATTGCTTTTAACATATAAAGTCACGCTTCTAAGTTACACTTGATAGTAGGAATTGGTGATCCTGAAAGGCTTTATAGATTCTAAATGTGAAGAGGTATCTAAATCGACGAGTATATAAATAATTTTATTGAATTTTTTGTAGATCTTCTTAATTTAGATGAAGACATGGAGTATGAAGACAGGTTGCTTCTTCTATTTAACTTGCTCCTAGACAAGTATGAAAATTTTATCATTATACTCATTCATGGAGAGGAGGCCTTGATTTATGATAAAGCAATAACTGGGTTGTTGGGGGACTCAAACTATTTTCCTTCGCCCTCCATGATGTTTTAGATGGTTAAACTATGTGTTTAAATGCAATATAAGCATATTATAACCATAAAGTAATAAATTCTTGGAATTTATGTTGAACTTAAGCTTAAGGCTTAGGTTTTAGGGTTTAGAATAACAATTGATGTCACCTTATATAACAACCCTAGTTCTTACCCTAGCTAAATCCAGATTAATTAAGCTAAACCAAGTTCTAGTTTTGATTCTATTGAACTCATTGAGTCATTTAAACATAACCCTGGAAGTTTGGGATCAACTGGAGCTTAATTGAGAATTTTGATATTTTTGCTTATTTTTGAGCCCTGAAAAATACTTAATTAAATTAATCTCTAAATTAAAATCTGATTTCATTTTTGAATTCCTCACACCTTAATTAGCTAAGGGTAAAATTTTGGAAATTTTTAGAGCTCATTTAATCCTAAATTGGATTTATAAAATTAATTATAATTTAAGTTAATTATTAAATGATTTAATATTTATTAAATTAAATATATATACTTATATATATATATATATATATATATATATATATATATATATATATATATATATGGGATTCATTGTCGGGATCGCGACAGATCCGCTACAGGGTCCCGACAGCGGTACGTGGAGTTCAACCAATGGATGCGTTAGCACGCATCCTGGCGTAATCCATGCAACGACGGGATCTTCTCCGTGGTAAAATCTAATCCTAGATGTCAGATCAAGCAAGTGTATCTGATGGTTGTCCGCTAATCCGTAGTCAATCGTTTAAGTGGCATATCAGAGCTGTCCGAGGCCAACGGCTCTGCGATCAGACGGTTCCCAGCTCCCCGCGACTGTGGATCATTCTCTTCCTCTGGCCCATCGCGTGTCTGGTCCCACCCCTCTGACAACCGAATCCCTTCCAGCCCTCGTGGCAGTACGGGGATGGTGTCGTTCTTCCCCTTCTACCCTTGACACGACCACGGGCCGGTAGTAGCATCCCAGAAATACCCCTAGCCGTTGGGCTGAGCCTTACCTTCGGTCCGAGCCGATGCCATGGAGCCCGAGCTCTGGCTTCCACCCCCAATTCTCCTAATGCCTATAAATACCTTCAAAATATCACAGTGAGTCCCTTTGCTCACTGTGATTCCTCAATTGCTAGGTTGAAGCCGCAAGAGCTCCCCGTCTCTCTAGGCATTCTCGGTGATCCCAGTAGCTGTGTACGGCTGATAAAGGGTCTGTTTGGTGTTCAGACTCCCTGTGAACTTGAGTCTGCTGTGTGGTGAGTGCAGTAGCCCTCAAATCCCCTCTACCGGGCCTGCAAACTCAGTTCCAGGTATAGCCTCTCCCCGACTGAGCTGTGTGAGCCCAGTCCTTTAATTCAAGCTCTAGGATAGCTCTGTAATGTTCTAAATGTTCTTCCCTAGACCTTAGGAAACTTAAGAATCAATGGTGTTGGGCCTAGCTCCATGTTGACAGTGGGAATTCACTATTGGGATTGAGCTTTGTTCAGACGGAGTGCCGACACTCCTCTGAAGTCTTGAACCCCCAATTCCTCTCAAAGTGATCTCTAATCGATATGGCAAGCTAATCAGACCCAATGCAAGTATTCCTAGAGTCTAGGCTAGCTTATCGCGATCGTTCAATTATCTAGTTTTTGCCGCAAGTTTATAGTTAAGCTTGAGTAAGGACCCGATGATCTAGGGCACCCAAAAGCTTATGGCCAAAGGGATTCAATCCGCCTCAACATCAAGATGGCGTAGGGATTGAGCTCTGGCCAAGTGGTTGTCTATGTGAGGAGAATTTACTCCTCACAGTAAACCATAGATGCTGTAATTAGGGCCGAGCCTATCGAATAACCATCCGGCGAACCAATGCGTCCCAATGAGGGCTTAATGGTGGGATTGATGTGTCTTGATTCCAGGAACTAAGGATTAATTTGAGCCGCCGGCAGCGCCTGAGAATCGAGAATTGTGGGGCTGAAATTTTCCCTGGTTGGCCCATTGTGGAAGATGTGCGAGGACGATGACACTGTCGCCTAGGGCTGGGCCAGCCAAGGCCCGCGGTGCGAAAGTGCCGGTCCAACTGGGCCCCGCTCCGACCAGTGTCATTCTGATTTCGAGTCGGGTTAATTAAATCGAAATTATGGAATTATTTTTCTTCTGTAAATTAATTAATAAATAAATTTAATCAAATGCCCTATGATTTTAATTTAAATATACATTCAGATTAAATTGTTTGAATAACTTTAGTTATACTTATCCAGATGATATGATCCAATATACGATTTTAATCAGAAAAATATAAGGATCATTAATATAGAATAAAATGGCAGATCCAATGGTTAGATTTTAAGTTATTACTTAATCTTTCTCTATTTGTATTTAAATTATAATAAATTCATTTAATGTCCAAAAATATTAATTAAGCTCTCTGATTGCTCATAAGACCATAAAGAACCTATGTAAACCCTTAAAGATGGTTTAAGAACTCTAAAATTATTAATTACCTCTTAATTACCCTAAAATGTGACTAGTGAAGTAAGTTTTAGATTAACCTCTGATTTTGGTAAATCTAATTTCTAATATCTTATTAAGTATAATAGGGCCTATCAATGTAATTAGATCACCCTAGAATGTTTTAATTTCCTTAATCACCTTATTTGACCTCTTAATATGATTAATGATAATTTAGCTAATTTGAATATAAAAATCCTAAATTAAATGTTTTATCCACTTCACTAATCAAAATAAAGCTCATTAAAGCAGACTTGAATTAATTTAGATGATTAAATCTTAAATTCCAATTTTTAGTCTTAAGAGGGGTATTTTGGTCATTTTCACCAAAATAGGTTTAAGCACCCCTTAAGTTTTGAAATTCCAGTAAAATGTCTCTAGTTAATACATTTAAATACCTTTCTGAAATATTATGTTAGTAATATAGAGTTAATTGAAGAAATCTTAAATTGTTCTTATTAAGATCTTAAGATCATAAGAGTACTCAAAACCACTTTCCTAAGAGGGCAAACCTAAATAGCATTAATACTAAATCTCTAGTTTAATTACTTTATTAAAATGATCCATAAGCTAGAAATCCTAAAAGAAATATTCTAGGAAAATCCTAAGTCTAGCTTAGATTTAAAGTGACTAAACCTTAAATCTTTGGTCTTAGACTTTAGACTTTAGATCAACTGACTGAATTGAATTACCTTCTTTGGAATTCCTTTATCAATTTACTATTTAATCCTTTTGAAATATCCTTGTGGGTGTAGGATTGATTCAATCTATATAATAATGTGATTATCCTAAAGATTGAATACAAATCATAGATTCTTAGTTCTTAAATGATTATTTTATCTTATAATACTAGAATAACCTTTCATTAAGATTTTAGCTTCTAAATCCTTCAGTTTATATGATTTTGCACCTTTAGACTATATTTGAGTGTGAACTATAGATCCTTATTAAAATATTATCTTGGATTCAGGAAATTGAACCCCATATATGGAGTTTGGATCTAGAATCCTTAATCTTAATTTACTTGATCAAGATTTGAGTTAAGTGAGGAAAAATATAATGACTAAGTCATTGAATTATTTACTTTAAACCTTTATAGTCATCATTTAGTTTTGTATTAGAACTTGTTAAGTTCTAATATTAACATTATGGTCATAATCTGAGATTCATACTCGATAGCTGGATATTGGAGATCCCAAACTTGTATCTTCTTAGAGTAGATAGATTTTGACAAATTAGCTAACAATAGATATCACATAAGGTTAGTTGAGTCTCTTGCTTACATTGACTTTGATTGCTTTGCACACCTTGAATATTGAGCCTTGTTCCTTGAGCATAATAGGTGAGCTTAGGATATGGAAGATATATCCTAAAGTTAGTATTTGAAAAGCATGACATCCATTCAGTTCTTTTAGTACATTCAGTCCAGTAGGGTATGTCCTAGCTTAAGCTGCCTCCTCAGTTCTAGTATTGTTATAGAATAGACTTAGACCTAGCCCAGTGCTTGGCTAGGATGGATACATGTCTTATTCTATAAGTTCAACTCGAACCTAGCTTTGATGATGCTTAGGATTGACATATATTGAACTTTCTGTGCAGAGGCCCTGTATGGCTTATTTCTATTATGGCAATACTATGTCTTAGGCTTACTCTTACTTCAATTCACTTTCAATGCCTTGTCTTGCTTTGCCACATGCTTCAGTGGCCTTACTTCAGTACTTGATTTACCTTGCCACATGTCTCAGTGGTTTAACTCTTTAGCTCATTTATGCTCTTATCTTGCTTTTGCCACATGCTTCAGTGGCCTTATATATATATATATATATATATTAAATCTGCGTGCTTGTATATATGTTCTTATTAAGTAGTTAATAAATATTGGCATTTTTAGGATGCTAGTTTTGTATATTCATTTCAGTACCTTTCAATATCGTTTACTTTTTTAAAATCAGCATGTCTTCATGTGATAATAAGCATGTTAGTATCAGTTTATTTCAGTACTTGCAATTATTTTTTCTCTTTAGCCTCACCTTATTTAGTTTTATGTTTGTACATACTTGATGATTAATTATAAATAAATAGTTTATATCCATCCTTTTCTTTATAGCTTGCTGCACCTTATATTGCTTGCATGTTTAAAGTAGTTAATGTGATATCTTTAAATATTCAGTTCACTTAGATAGCCTAAAATATTCTTAGACAATTGTGTAACTGTAACTTTTTTCTTTTATTGCATTGGGCCCTGGCATTTGTGATACTGACAAATATCAGATTTGGAGCTGTTCGTTGGTGGTTCTGCAGGAGGAGGATCTTCCTACTGCCACTTAGTTAGATTTTCCTTTTTCTTGCAGTGAGATTAAGAGACCTTTTCTTTCTTTTAATTAAGTTTGTAATAATTAAATTTTGGATGTATTCACTTTTTGCACTTGAGCTAAGTTACTGTTTCTTTTACTCTTCTATACTATGCTGTGATGTGGATGTTATGTTACACTATTTTCTACTTCTGCTACTTTGATATATTGATGTATATTTATAGTTCTAGGTGACAAGTCCTTAGTTTAAGGTGGGTCAGGTCTTACCTGACCCTACTTGAGTTGGGGATTTTCCATCATTGGAGTATTGTACTCCTCGTGTTTATGCTAGTATCCGTATTAGCATGGCTGTGGAGGGTATGGGGCCCCACACCTTGTGTAGTAGAGTCCCTTTATCACTATTATTTTACATGTGCTTTTGTACTCCATGTACTTTGTGCCTTTACCTTGAACAAGTCATATAAGAACATTGATGTATGAAATGAAAACTTAAAATAATTAGGACAACATTTTCATAGGGTTCAGTTACTTATTGATCTTGCACATTTTACCCTACTGGACAGGGTAAGGAGAAATAAGGATTACTTAACATTACTCATTGAATTGTGTTCTATTAAGTTGGAACCCAAACAGTCTAACAGACACGTTTGACTCTTCAGCTACCTCTGGATATGTCCACAAAATTAAAGCAAATAATTAAAACATTACTGCATTTGTGGTTATTGCCTCTTCAATGTAGTTTCGGTTCTGTTATTCCAGCCTAGCCTCAGATGACACTATGACTATATACATATACTTATTGTAGTAGACTAGATTAGCCCTATTTTGATATGGTAGTCACTATATACCGATTTACTGTTTACTATTTACTAGTCATTGTTTACTATTTGCTGTTTACAGTTTACTATTTACAGTTTACCGTTTATAGTTTACCGTTTACCGTTGTACTTTACTTTAGTGAGCTTTACTTTATGTGCCTACTTACTTATATGATGCTAGTTTCTATTACTGCTTAGTATACATATCTCAATCAAATTATGTATTTTTAACCTGTATATGTCATATGATCATCATCATAATTAAGACTAGTCTTTTCCTTCAGTATTCTTCTTACTTTACTTATACTTATATGTCTAACCTTGTTACAACTTTAATATTGAGGTATGTTCTCTTACCTCACATATTACTTAGTTATAAATGCCTTTATTTATAGCTTATTCCTTCTTTTCTATGCTTACTACACCCATATGCCTTGCTTATTTTATGGTCAAGTAAAATGGTGATATCATAAAATTCTTGAACTTAAACAGCCAAAAATGCACTTAAACAATATGTCTAACTAGAATTTTCTTTTCTTTGATTGGGGCCCAATCATTGTCAAACCGACAATGATAGATTCTGAGTTATTCGAGGTAGTCGAGCTTTCTGAAGATCAGATTCAAGAGGAGGAGTGCACTGCCGCTGGAGATCCTTAGCTTAGCTTCTTTTTTATTTCTGTGAGGATGAGAGCTTTATCATTTTCATTAAGACTTATTTAATATTTATAATAATTCAGATATTTATGTATATTCTTTTATAGTACCATTTTATTCTGAGCTGCATGTTTACATCTTACTTGTATTGTGGTGAATTGGATGTAGCATATCTTATTGTCTTTGCTTCTGCACTCTAATGAATGTAAATACTTAGTGAATGATTTTGCAGCATTATTCATGGCACATCCTTACCTTATTAGTAGATTGAGGAGTTACACCTTAATCTAATGATAAGTGAGGTATTTGCCTAAGTGGCATACCTCTCCTTAGCCTTGATTGTTGGCAGTTAAGGGGCGGGGCGCCACATTTGGTATCAGAGAACTACCTAGAGTGTCAGATTGGAAATTGTATTCCTCTCTACCTAATGGATGATTCTTCTGACTAATCAGACACTAATTAAAACATTAGAGTTACATCCAAGTTACTACAATATCATGCTCAAAATAAAAAGGCATAAGAATGAAAAATACTTATATAAGTAGGATGAAATGCTCAAATATAAAAAACATATATTAAGGAAACTGAACTAATAAACTTTAATTTAATCTGTGGAATCGTTAGACACTCAAAGATGTCATTCTAGTGGTACTATAGGCGATTTGAGGCTATATGGGAGTATGTCTTCTAGTTTGGCCAAAGGTGTGAGAGATACAATGAAGGAGTGTCATAGAAAGGAGTTTGAGTACTATATCGAATGCTCCAACACGGCATATTTAGAGGCTTCAACCTTCCTGCTTTAGCCAAGGAGCGGCTGAAGCGTGTGAGGTTCGCTATGGAAGCGATAGAATGTTCCGATGACATTTGAGTTTCCATAGTATCCCTCCTCCTTTTGGACCACGCCGAAGAGTGGTGGGTTATCACATATTGGGCACTCACCCATAGGCACGAAAGAAAAGCAGCGTGAGGCTACCTTCGAAGATTTATTTCGTGCTTTCACCGCAGAGTATATTAGATAATTATTTTAGTGTTTCCCTTCCATGTTCTAGATTGTATCTTCCTATTTTATGTATTCCAAATTAAAATGATTAATGCAAGAACTAGTATGTTTTATTTCCTCAAAATTCTAAGAAGTTATTATTTTTTAAATTCAAATTTAAAGACTAAAGCCTGGACAAAGCTCCGCCGTAACTGCATCTGACAGCTCATCCTTTGAACTAAATGCACTACTTAAAGTAGTTAAAATGATGGTAGATTCCCACAACAAGAAAGCAAAGAGAATAGTAGAATCCCAAGCAAAATAAGCTAAGAGAATGGAATGGCTACTGACGGCCCACATGAATCAAGGTTGCCCTAATCCTGAAATAGCCCCTATACCTTATTACTCATTTTAGCACCATGTGTAGTCTGCGGATGGAATGTTACATAGTTTATTTCGTTTGAGACCCCCTACCTTCAATGGGAGCCTATTCGCAATTGACACCGCCAGTTGGATAAAAATAGTGGAAAAGAACCTAACCAGTATCAAATGCTCGGATACTGAAGTAATCCGTCTTACCACCCACCTCCTCCAAGATGAAGCTGAGTATTGGTGGGATACCACCTGCAACACTTAGTTTGTTGATGTCAAGCTTAAAGATATTATATGGGATGAGTTCATTGAAGCATTCTAGGCTCGATACATTCCATTTTCTGCCAAACACAACTTGGGGGGCATGTTCTTGAAGTTGCAGCGGGGAAACCGCTCTGTATCCGCATATGAAGCTGAGTTCCAACACATTGTGAGGTTCTCCACTAACCTAGATCTCACCGAATTGGATCGCTGCCAGAAATTCCAAAGCGTTCAATGGGCTTCCATCAGAAGCCAAGTCGTTCCTCTCTGTTTATCGAACTTCGCCAATCTCCTGGAGTCTGCCAAAGTGGTGGAGTAGGACCAAGCAATGGAAGGACCCAAAAAGAGTCTTGGGTCAACTTCCTTCTAACATGATCACCCTAAGTGAGCTAAGGTGTATCAGCTCAAGGCAGAAGCTCCTCCTACTGACCCCTTCAATTTTTGTTGATGCTACCACAAGGGCTATGCTTGTTACACCTGTAAAAGGTCGGGCCATGACTATCTACAATGTGTTTCCAAAGAAACCATCGATAGTGACCAAATTGATCACTCCAAATGTTAACAAGTCTTTGACCTATTCATAAAGACCCCCCAGCCTACAGCAGCACTACCTCCTTTTACAGATCCCAAATGGTCCTAGGCCGCCTCCATGGCAGACCTACAACAACAGGCCTATCAGCCCTGCTTGTTTTTATACCCTCACTCCAATTGAGGTTGCTGAGGATAACCATGTGGTGTTAGGTACATGCTTTTGAACCCCTCTATTCTTAGATTTACTACTTGCTTAATGTAGTTAATAATTATTGCATATGTAATAGGTTCAATTTGTGTAAATGACAAACCTTGCAATATACTATTTGACATTGGAGATAGTCACTCCTGTGTTTCTAAAAATTTGGCAAAGTCACTCAACCTACCTCTATATCACCTAGCCAATCCATTAAGCATTGGGTTACCTTCTGGAGCCCAAATGCCAGCTCGACAATTCTATAAAATACAAATTCCCATTGAGGATAAAGAATTCAAAGCCAAGCTAGTAGTACATCCTATAGCTAACTTTGATGTGATTTTAGGCATGAACTGGTTGAGTCAATATAATGCCACTATCAACTGCATGAAGAAGAAAATCACCTTAGGCAGTGGTAGTCAGGCCAAATCCTTTGTCGGTAACCTTAGTACCTGAGCTTCATTAATTAATGCTATAGAAGCAAAAAGGCTAGTCAAGAAAGGTTGTGATGCATACCCAGTGATAATCTTAGGTGAAAAGAATGATAACATTCCCATAACCAAAAACCTATGATTTGTGAATTTCTCGTTATCTTCTCCGAAGATATACCCGGTCTTCCACCCACTCTAGAAGTGGAATTCACAATAGACACAATTCTTGTAACCCAACCCATATCCAAAGCACCTTATCGTATGGCACCTAAGGAATTGTAGGAGCTAAATAAGAAGTTGCAGGAACTGCTTGAGAAGGGTATCAATAGACTGAGCTCACTTCCTTAGGGAGCATCAGTACTATTTGTAAGGAAAAAAATGGTTTGATGCATATGTGTATCAATTATCGGGAGCTGAATAAGGTCACAATCAAGAATAAGTATCTATTGCCTCGAATAAATGACTTATTCGATCAGCTGTCAGGAGCCAAGGTATTCTCAAAGATTGATCTGCAATCCGGCTATCATCAACTACAAGTTAAGGACTCTGATATCGAGAAGACAGCATTCCGTACCCAATATGGACACTTTGAATTCTTAGTAATCTCATTTGGGTTAAAGAATGCACCCTCAATAACTATGGATATAATGCAGTGCATTCTCAAACCCTACCTTGATAAATTCATTATCATGTTCATCGATGACATTCTGATCTATTCCAAGAATCAATAGGAACATGAAGATCATTTTAAGAATAGTGTTAGAAGAATTATGTGATCACGAGCTCTATGCCAAGTACTCAAAATGTGAATTTTGGCTCGATTCAGTAGCATTTTTGGGTCATGTTGTAGATGCCCAGGGTATTAGAGTCAATCAAAACAAGGTCAGTACTATCCAGGAATGGATTCAACCCAACTCAGTGACCAACATCAGAAGTTTCTTGGGCTTAGATGGTTACTATAAAAAGTTTGTAAAGGGTTTTTCCTAGATAGCCTCTCCACTAACAAAGTTAATCTAGAAGGTCGTACCATTCAAATTATCTCCAGCATGTGAAGAAGCATTTAAAGCAATGAAGGATAAACTATCCACTGCTCTAGTTTTAGTTCTTCCTAAAGAAGGTGTGAACTACCAAGTTTATACTGATGCTTCTAGTATAGGCTTGGGTGCTATGCTAATACAAGATGGAAAGGTCATTGCCTATGCTTCCTGCCAGTTGAAGTCACATGTAATAACTATCCCATCCATGACCTCAAGCTTGCAACAGTAGTGTTCGCCTTAAATATTTGGCATCACTACTTATATGGGCATCACTATTATATGGACTCCAATGTTCGATCTTCACTGACCACCAGAGTTTGAAATATATATTCACTTAGCATGAGCTCAATTATTGTCAGAGAAGATGGTTGGACCTTATCAGCAATTATGATTTAGATATCCAATACCACACAGGTAAAGCAAATGTAGTGGCTGATGCTCTTAGCCGTTTCGCTACCTTATCCACTATAATTGCTTCAAGTGCATTAGAAGAAGAATTCCACAAATTCAAAATCACCTTCATGTGTGGAGATATGCTGGGCTCAATGCTAGCTAACATTAACTTGGAACCCACATTTCACCGAGAAGTATCCATTGCACAAACTAAGGATGAGGATTGTCTGAAGATCAAGATTGATATTGAAGGAGGTCAACATTAATAATTGTAGATGCATTGGACAGTTATTTATCAGGGTAATCGTATATGGATCCCAAAGTCTATGAAACAAGAAGTCCTTACAGAAGGTCACAACTTTGGGTATCAGGTACATCCCGAAAGCTCAAAGATGTATCAAGATTTGAAGCAGTCCTTCTGCTGGCCTGGAATGAAGAAAAGTATTGCTAATTTTGTGGCCAAGTGCCAAATGTGCTGTTTGGATAAGAATCAGAAGCCAGGTGCTCTGCTGCATCCTTTAAAGGTCACAGAGTGGAAATGGTCAGATATATCTATGGATTTTGTCATGGGATTTCCTTGCACAAGATCTAGTGCTGACACAATATGGGTTATAGTCGACCATCTAACAAAATCATCACAATTTATTCCTATCCGTCCGACTGACTCTATAGAGAAACTTGTCAAGTTATATATTAAAGAGATAGTCAGGCTGTACGGTATTCCTAAAATAATCATATCTGATAGAGACAACCAGTTTACTTCCAAGTTCTGGCAGGCAGTGCATCAAGATCTAGGAACTACCCTAGCTATGAGTACGGCCTTTCATCCTCAAACGGATGGTCAGACTAAAATAGTAAACCAATTTCTTGAAGATTTGCTTAGGCTCAGTATTCTTAATTTTATCAATTCTTGGGAAGATCATATTCCTTTAGTAGAATTTGCATACAATAATAACTTCCAAGAAAGTATTAAGATGGCTCCATATGAAGCTATTTATGGAAGTGTTCTACTCCATTATCTTGGTTAGAAATAGGGGATGTGTAGTTATATGGTTCTGAATTGGTGGAAGAAACCAAAAAGAAGGTCAAGCTCATCCAACAGAGAATTAAAATAGCGCAGGACCAATAGAGTAAGTATCATGACTCTCATCATCATCCTCTCAAATTCTAAGATGGTGTTATAGCATATCTGAAGGTCAGCCCTATAAAAGGAGTCTATCGCCTTGGAGTGGCTGGTAAGCTTAATCCAAGATATGTTAGACCTTTCAAGATCCTGGCAAGGATTGGTTCCTCAGCATACAAGTTAGAATTACCTAAAGACTTCTCTGTAGTACACAATGTATTTCACATATCATCACTCAGAAGGTGCTTAAGAGAACCCCATCATCTAATCTTAATTCCTCCAGTGAAGATCCAGCCAGACCTTTCTTATATGGAAGAGCCTATCAGGGTCTTAGCTTGTAATCAAAAGCAGCTGAGGAATTATTCTATCCCTATGAAGAATCTACTTGTGAAAATGAGGTCGATATGCAACAAAAATACCCAAGTCTCTTTGAAAATCCAGGTATCCCTTAAAATTCTAAATTTCAGTTCTTAATTTTTCGTATTTTCTTTTCCCTTCTTAGTAATAATGTCGAGGACGACATAATACTTAAGTGGGGAGTTTGTAACAATCCTAAGTTGTTATTTAGCTTAATTGCATCAAAATTATCATTCCATTGAGTTCATCTAGTCATTAGAATCAATTCCCAAAGATTTGGAGTGATTCGGAGCTCAATTTAATATTTGGATTATATTAATAATATTTAATTAATTAGAAAATTGAGATATTTAATTTGACCTTAAATTCAAAATCCTACTTTGCCATTGCGCTCGTCACCCCCAAATTAGCTAGGGGTGATATTTTGGTAGCAATTGGAAGTCATCGAAAATTCATTGAATATTTTAATATTTAAAATACTCAGAAATTAGGAAAATTAAATACTCATCGAAAACAAAATCTAACTTCGTAATTGAATTCCACACCCTCGAATTAGCTAGGGGTTAAGTGAATTTTTGGGATTTTTTAGAGCACATTTATAAAATATGATTTTAAAATATTAATTAATTGAATAAATAAAGTTAAACTTTAGTAAATCTCTATTATTCCTTTTCCAATTTTTTCTCTCTGCCTTTTCCCTCATTCCCAGCACCTTCCTACCCATGCCCTACATTCAAGAGATTTTTGCCCCTCTCTTTCCCATCCATGTTGATGGGAAGGCTCATTAATGGATCCATGGCTCATCCTCTCCTTTAAGATGAACCTTCAGCCCTCCGCCATTGAGTTGCTGAAAATCCCTCCTCACTCTCCATTTACCCAGCTGAAGTTCATTCCCTTCTAGGCTCACTCCTAAGCTACAGAAGAACCTTCAGCCTCTTCCTCCTTTTGCTAGTAGTAGAAGAAGAAGAAGAAGCTTCTTCCATCAAGCCCTCAAGCTCCCAAGTTACTGCAGAAATCAAAGTCCTCTTCCTCCATTCAATTTAAGGCCAAGGTACCTCTTTGATACCTCTTCTCTTTATCAAATAGTTATTACATTTACCTTACATGTCTATTTCATGCTTATAAGAACCTGTATTTGAGATGTAGAGACCATTAGAGCTCTTTAAGATAATATGTTCTAAAAAAGAAAATATATTCTGCAAATATGATTATTATATTCCCGAACCTTTAACCTTATTGTCTGCATCATTAAAATAGTCCTTTCATACCTTTCCATCGATGTATGACACTACATGTAAAGTGCTCTAGATTGAGAGTATTTGAGTGCGATAGGTGGCCCATTATGATTTATGCACATGCGAAATCACTGTCAGCCACTATAGCACACCGTATCGCCCGAGTTTAGAGTTGAAATCCGTCATGGCGCACCGTAGCGTGCTGCAGCAGCATATAAATTTAATGAAATTAAATTAAATGCATCGCAGCACGGAAATTCGCTGTAGCGTGCCACAATGCCAAAATTCGCTGCAGCATGCCACAATGCCGAAATCTGCTGCAACGCGCCACAGCGTTGAAATCCGCTACAACGCCACACAGCATCAAAATCTGCCACCGCGCACCGTAGGGTCTGGCTTTTGGCCAGAAGGTGCCATAGCGCATGACAAACTGTAAATACATGTCTGCGCTCACACGCAAGTGTACGTGGTCTGAAGTAATAAGTGGAAAGTGTTAATTTTTGGGAATTTATCGATCCTCAGAGAATTGGTTAATTTGACACTAAGGTGTATCTATTCTCACTAATGTTTAAGCTACGATGTATTTGGATGAGTTAGTCTAAAAATTAGCACAATAATAACTAAGCAAAAAGAGCAAGATGAGAGAAAGAGGAGAGTTGGGACCATCCTACATGCCATGATATAACAATTATGTATATTAATTTCTCAAGCTTGATCATTCATTTTAATTAAAATCAAGTGCACATTATTTTCCTTGTGTTTAACTCAAGGTCTTACAAGTTCAAATCTCGTGCACAAAATGAACTCACATTAGGTTCTACTTTGGCACAAAGATTCTTATAAGATTCTTTGGATTTAAATTTTAATCTTATACTCTGGATCAAGGAGAGCTTGATTATTAAATCTTAGGATCTTACAAGCATTGATTTCCACTACAAGCATCACTCGCATCTCACATAGTTGAGATGAGGGATTCATATGTTGGGCTCAATGACTATGTCACTTAGTTCATGAGCACTCAACACTTCCTTCCTCTACCTCAATTATGTTGAGCTAAGGAGCTCATTTAGTGAGCCTTAGCATCACTTGCATCAACACTTTGGTTGAGCTTAGATTGAGGTGCATTGAGCTCAAGAACTTTGTCACATAGTTCCAAGCTTTCATGCACTCAAAAGCTAGCATCCAACCTAAGGTGAGCTAAGGAACACAAGACGATTAGTTCTTGAACCTTTTTTATTTATTACTCTTATTCCACATTCAAGACTAAATTAGATAAACTATTTCTTAGCAAGACATTAAGATCACAAAATAAATTATTCTTGAAAAAAAATATTTATACATGAATATTACATCATGCGCATGGGACTTCACCCCAACCCTCCCTAAGGGAGTTTAACTACTCATTACAAAAGAAAATAAGAAAAATACATACATGGATAAAAACCCTTTCATAATCAACTAAAAAGAAAATACAAGAATAGAGTTTAGAAGATACTAGGAACGCTCCTTTGGAAGTTCTCCGGAATCCTTCTTCTCCTTCTCAATGTTCCCTTCTTAGGTCGCCAGTGCTGCCTTCTTCCTTCTCTTCCAATGCAAGAGCTTGCTTTGCCACCCTTGGGGAGTTCTTCTCTTCCTAGGCACTCCTCCTTAGTAGATTTTTGGCTAAAATTGTGAACCCTCCTCAAGTCAAGAGGAGGAGTATTTATAGGAGAGGGGCTGCCTTCTTCTTTTTCATTTCAAAACTAGCATTTCCATTAAAAATTTTGAACTCATGGTGGCAAAATCTTCTATTAATGGTGAGGTGACAAATATTTTTATTTGTTTACCCATAACATCATCTCAAGACCTTCTTTTTCAAATAAAACATAGCAGCTGCAGGGAATGATGGCTGGGGACAAAGTGCAGGATAGAGGTCATATCCCCAGAAGCATTAAATGTTGTCTGGAAAAAAAATTGCGGCGGGCCGTTGCAGCGTGCAATGGTCCTT
Source organism: Gastrodia elata (assembly GCA_016760335.1). Taxonomy (NCBI): domain Eukaryota; kingdom Viridiplantae; phylum Streptophyta; class Magnoliopsida; order Asparagales; family Orchidaceae; genus Gastrodia; species Gastrodia elata. The sequence goes on along the minus strand of CM028670.1, from coordinate 27,702,857 downwards.
AGCAAATTCACCAAGTCCCCCGCTACCGCGCGCTACTGCGTTTTAGCTTCGGAAGATATCTCGGTGCAGCGCGCTGCAGCGGGTCATTTTGCAAATCTACTATTCAATTTACTTCACTTTTCATTTTTTAAAGTAAAAATATTTCCGCTGCAACGCGCGACCGAGCTCTATAGCGACTCATTTTGCAAAAAAAAAAACATTGTTCAATTAATCAATTTCCCCATTTTATAAAGTTGGAAATATTTCCACTGCAGACCGCGCGCTATAACGGCTAATTTTGCAAAAAATACTATTCAATTTGTTGAGCCCTCCTGTTTATATAGTTTAAATAATTCCGCTTCAGCCCGCTGTGGCGCACTGTAGCAGATTTCCATTAATAAATTTCAAATGTTTCCAGAAATGCCTCAGAACTCCTTTGGATGCCATTTCCCAAAAAAAGATAAAAAATATTAATTTAGGAGCAATTTAAAAGATCTTAAGTGAATGAAATATCCCTTTATTTTAAATATAATTTATGGATTAATCACACCCCACACTTAAATTTTTGCTCGTCCTTAAGTAAGCTCAAAATTTTTTTTTTATTTTGTATGGATGAGAATCACAACAATGTAATTAGAATATGTATAAGTCAAGATGTGGGCATGGCAAAAAATGAAATGAACATTTTAGCAATATTAATGTTTTTAATTGTGGCACTAAGGTGGTTTAATCAATGAATCTCCAAATATTTGAATTTTTAATGCTTGATATTAGGTGATGGGTATAATTCATTGTGAACTCTAGACTATAGAAGTGGTCAAAGATTTCAAGAGTTGTGCCATATGTGCTCCTTCTTATGAGTCACAAAGATAAAAAGTTTAAATGAGAGATAGTTTTCTTCATCCTTTCAAATTTTGTTTATTTGGGAGAAATATTTTTAATCATCCCTTTTTTCATAAATATTTTGTTCTTTTCATCTTTAGGGAGAGACATTTTTCTTCATCTCTAATATATATCTTTGTGATCATGAAGTCTTACGGGAGCCTAGCACACTCTTTTTAGAATATGTACCATATATTTTAGTTTAAGTCCTATGCCTTCCCCCACACTTAGCTCAAGCATTTATTTAAATTTTTGGAGATTAGATTATCCTCCATTCATTCCTCAATTAAGGGGATAATATTGCTTATGATGCATTTATTTATTTTTATTAAGCATTCTCTTACTTATATCAAATTCAATTTTTACATTTTAATGATTTTCATTTCTTTTGAGAAATTTAGAAAAGATATGTCAATTAAGAATACCTTAAAAATGAGGGGATAAGAAAAATTCATGAATTAAGATCTCAAAATAGAAACATACTAAAACATACAAAAGAAATAGAAATACAAAAAATGAAAAAAAGAATAAATACAACCTATTTTATTATTGGGTTGCCTCCCAATAAGCGCTTATTTTAGTGTCTCAGTCTGACACAAGAAAGATCTTATGTGATTCCTTCATCAGGAAGGTCCTGAAGGGTCCATCCGCCCTTCTCTTGAAAGACTCCTTCCTCCAAGTACAACTTCAGACGATTTCCATTCACCTTAAAAGTGCTATTATTGGAGGCAACTTCGATAGCTCCATGAGGAAAAATTTTTGTGATGGTAAATGGTCCTGTCCAACGTGATTTTAGTTTTTCAGGAAAAAGTCTTAATCTCGAGTTAAGAAGAAATACCTTCATTCCTGGTTGGAGGTGCTTAAGTTTAATTAGCTTATCATGCAATTTGTTTTTTCTTTATACAACTTGGCACTCTCATAGGTGTTTAACCTAAATTCATCCAATTCATTTAGTTGCGGCAGTCTTTGCACCCCTACCTTTTGGTTGTCAAAATTTAATTTCTTTATTGCCCAAAAGGCACAGTGCTCAAGTTCCACTGGAAGGTGGCATGCTTTTCCATAAACGAGCTTATACGAGGGCATTCCTAGAGGGGTCTCGAAGGCAGTTCTATAAGCCCAAAGGGCATCTTGAAGTTTTGAAGTCCAGCCCTTTTTATTTTGGTTCACAGTTTTTTCTAAAATTTGTTTAAGTTCTCTATTGGAGACTTCAACTTGCCCACTGGTTTGAGGGTGGCAGGGAGTGCCCACCTTGTGTCTTGCCCCATAGCTTTTTAATATATTCTCTAATTGCCTATTGTAGAAGTGTTTTCCCCCATCACTGATCAAGAATCTGGGTGTCTCAAATCTAGCAATTTAACTGCGTCTTTGAAGACTGTAAAATCTGAAGGTATCACATATTTCAAGGAAAATTGAAATATGTGAGTTATGATCTTCAGTGGCTAATCCTCCAAATTGATTATTTTGCACCATACTCAGTGTGGATGGTTTGATTTCAAAGTTGTGGGTTTTAATATTTGGCCATACAATTGCATGGGGGATTCCCCTAACAGTAGGTAGTGCATAGTCTCTAAGTACTCTTCCCCTAAGCTCTTCTAAATTTTCTATACAATTATCCATAACAGCTTGTTGGTTTGATAGGTTTCGTTCTCTCCTAGCTTGTAAGTATGTTCTATCTATTTCGGGATCAAACAGATATTCAGTACAAACTCTTTTACTCATACAACTAATAATATGGTTTATCGAGAATGACTTAGCAATATAGATCAAACAGTTTTGCAGAAATAAAATAACTAAAAGGTAAAATGTTAGCTTTGATAATTATAAAAAATATAAAACTACTAATATCTACAATTAAATGCTTAAATCGCTAGCTACTTATAGATTATCCTTAATTCAAATTAAGTACCAATTCCCTGGCAACGGTGCCAAAAACTTGATAGACTATAAATGCACGTCTGCGCTCACACGCAAGTGTACGTGGTCTGAAGTAATAAGTGAAAAGTGTTAATTTCCGGAAATTTATCGATCCTCAGAGAATTGGTTCATTTGACACTAAGGTGTATCTATTCTCACTAATGTTTAAGCTACAATGTATTTGGATGAGTTGGTCTAAAAATTAGCACAATAATCACTAAGCAAAAAGAGCAAGATGAGAGAAAGAGGAGAGTTGGGACCATCCCACATGCCATGATATAATAATTATGTATATTAATTTCTCACGCTTGATCATTCATTTTAATTAAAATCAAGTGCACATTATTTTCCTTGAGTTTAACTCAAGGTCTTACAAGTTCAAATCTCGTGCACAAAATGAACTCACATTAAGTTCTACTTCGGCACTAAAGATTCTTATAAGATTCTTTGGATTTAAATTTTAATCTTATTCTCTTGATCAAGGAGAGCTTGATTATTAAATCTTAGGATCTTACAAGCATTGATTTCCATTACTTGCATCACTCGCATCTCACATAGTTGAGATGAGGGATTCATATGTTGGGCTCAACGACTGTCACTTAGTTCATGAGCACTCAACACTTCCTTCCTCTACCTCAATTATGTTGAGCTAAGGAGCTCATTTAGTGGGTCTTAGCATCACTTGCATCAACACTTTGGTTGAGCTTAGATTGAGGTGCATTGAGCTCAAGAACTTTGTCACATAGTTCCAAGCTTTCATGCACTCAAAAGCTAGCATCCAACCTAAGGTGAGCTAAGAAACACAAGACAATTAGTTCTTGAACCTTTTTTATTCATTACTCTTATTCCACATTCAAGACTAAATTAGATAAAATATTTCTTAGCAAGACATTAAGATCATAAAATAAATTATGCTTGAAAAAAAACATTTATACATGAATATTACATCATGTACATGGGACTTCACCCCAACCCTCCCCAAAGGAGTTTAGCTACTCATTACAAAAGAAAAGAAGAAAAACACATACATGGATGAAGACCCTTTCATGATCAACTAAAAAGAAAATATAAGAATAGAGTTTAGAAGATACTAGGAAAAAAATGCTCCTTTGGAAGTACTCCAGAATCCTTTTTCTCCTTCTCAATGTTCCCTACTTAGGTCGCTAGTGCTGCCTTCTTCCTTCTATTCCAATGCAAGAGCTTGCTTTGCCACCCTTGGGGAGTTCTTCTCTTCCTCGGCACTCCTCCTTACTTAGTGGATTTTTGGCTAAAATTGTGAACCCTCCTCAAGTGAAGAGGAGGGGTATTTATAAGAGAGGGGCTGCCTTCTTCTTCTTCATTTCAAAACTAGCATTTCTATTAAAAATTCTGAACTCATGATGGCAAAATCCTCCATTGATGGTGAAGTGACAAATATCTTCATTTGTTTACCCAAAACATCACCTCAAGACCTTCTTTACAAATAAAACGTAGTAGCTGTATGGAATGATGGCTGGGGACAAAGTGCAGGATAGAGGTCATATCCCTAGACGCATTAAATGCTGTCCGGAAAAAAAATTGCGGTGGGCAGCTGTAGCGTGCAATGGTCCTTAACAAATTTGCCAAGTCCCCCGCTGTCGCACGCTGCCGCGTTTGAGTTTTGGAAGATACTGTTCATTTTGCAAATCTACTATTCAATTTACTTCACTTTTCATTTTTAAAGTAAAAATATTTTTGCTGCAGACAGCTGCAGCGCACGACCGCGCGCTGTAGCGGCTCATTTTGCAAAAAGCACTGTTCAATTAGTTGAGCCCTCTTGTTTATATTGTTTAAATTATTCCGCTGCAGCCCGCTGCGGTGCGCTGTAGCGGATTTCCTTTAATAAATTTCAAATGTTTCCAGAAATGCCTCAGAACTCCTTTGGATGCCATTTCCCTGAAAAAGATAAAAAATATTGATTTAGGAGCAGCTTAAAAGATCTTAAGTGAATGAAATATCCCTTTATTTTAGATATAATTTATGGATTCATCAGCGCACCGTAACGCCCTGAATAGTCTTATATATGTGCTTGACTCCTAAACTACTTCTCGATATGTCCACAGAAGTAAAGTAAATAACTAAAACATTACGGCATTTGTGATTATTGCCTCTTCAGTTCAGTTTTTGTTTTGTTATTCTATCCTAGCCTCAAATGAAACTAGGAATATATACATATACTTGTTGCAACATGCTAGATTAGCCCTCTTCTAATATTGTAATCATTATATACCCATTTACTGTTTACTATTTATTATTCACTATTTACTGTTTACCATTTACCATTTACTATTGTACTTTATTTTAGTCAGCTTTACTTTACCTGCTTACTTAATTATATGATCCTAGTTTCTATTACTGCTTACTATACATATCATAGTCAAATTATATAATTTTAACCTGCATATGTTATATGATCATTAGCATGTTTAGGATGCATCTTTTCCTATAGTATTTTCTTTACCTTACTTATACTTATATGCCTAATCTTGTTACAGCTTAGGTGTTGAGGTATGTTCTTTAACCTCATATGTTGCTTAGTTATTGACAGACTGTAAATACACGTCTGCACTTGCACGCAAGTGTACGTGGTCTGAAGTAATAAGTGGAAAGTGTGAGTTTCTGGGATTTATCAAACCATAGAGAATTGGATATTTTTTACTAAGGTGTATCTATTCTGACTAATGTTTAAGCTACAAGTATTTGTTTTAGTTGGTTCTAGATTAAACACATCAATCACTAAGTAGAAAATAAGTCAGATAAAAGGAAGAGGAGAGTTGGGTTCATCCCACATGTCATGATAGGTCACTTATGTATGATGATTCCTCAAGCATTTATCTTTTATTTACTAAAATTTAAATTAAGTGCACATTGTTCTTCCTTGAGTTCTATCTCAAGGATTCACAAGTTCAAATCTTATGCACGAAATGAACACACAGTCAGTTCTATTTCGGCACAAAGATTATTATAAGATTTTACATTTGTAATTTTCATCTTATCTCTGGATCAAGGAGATGAGGATTATTAAATTTTTAAGATCTTATAAGCATTGATTCCACTAAGAGCGTTACTCGCATCGCACATTGTTGAAATGAGGGATTTAATATATTAGGCTCAATGACTATGTCACCTTGTTCATGAGCACACAACTATTTCTTTCCCTCCCTCAATTATGTTGAGCTAAGGGGCTTAATTAGTCTTAGCATCACTTGCATCAATACTTTAGTTGAGCTTAAATTAAGGTGCACTAAGCTCAAGAACTTTCTCACATAGTTCTATGCTCTCATGCACTCATAGATCTAGCATCTAACCCAAGGTGAGCTATGAAGCACAAGACACTTTAGTTCTTAAGTTCATTAGTCCATTTTCCTTTAATTCACAATCAAAACTATAGTAATATTAAACATTTCTTGAGTAAGGCATTAAGTACATAACTTTTATTAATGCTTGAAGAAAACTTCATACAAATGAAAGTAACTATCAAACATATGGGATTACCCCAACCCTCCCCAAGGGACATTTAGCTCTCCATTACAAAAGAGATGAAAAAGAACACATATATGGATAAAGACCCTTTCATGATCAACTAAGAAAAGAAATTATAAAGTAAGGGTTTAGAAGATACTAGGAATGTTCCATGGAAGTTCTCTAGACTCTTCTTCTCCTTGCTTAAAGTTCCTCTCTTAGGTTTCTAGTGCTGCCTTTCTTCTCCTTCTCCTTAGAAAAATGAGCTCTTCCACCCTTGGGGAGTTCCTCTCTTCCACTATGCAGCCCCTCTTCCTTACTTAGTTGAATTGAGAAAAAATTGGAACCCTCCTCTAATCAAGAGAAGAGGTATTTATAGATGAGGGCTACCTCTTCATTCTTCAAATCCAAAACTAGCACATTCCTTTAAAAATCTGAGCAATGATGGCAAAAACCACATGAATGGATGAGGTGACCAATTCTTTCATTTGTTTTAGCCATTACATCACCTCATAAGCCTCTTTTCCATTTAAAAAAACATTGTAGCTGCAGAGGGAATGATGGCTGGAGACAAGATGCTGGTTGGGGGTCTTGTCCCAGCCGCATTAAATGCTTCTGCCAGAGAAAATTGCGGCAGGCCGCTGCAGCGCGCTGTAACGTGTTGTGGCATGCTGCGGCGCGCTATGACGGGCACAGTTTTGCAAAGAGGCCCGCTGCACCACGCGATCACATCCATTTTTTTGCAAAGAGGCCCGCTGCAGTGCGCTGTGCTACTAGTATTTGCAAACTGAACCACTGCAGCGCATGACAGCGCCAAAATTTGCAAAATGACCCGCTGCAGCGCGCGGCAGTGATTTTTTTGAAAAGATCTGGAAAGTTGCACCAATGAGTCAGAATTCCTTGGATATGCCTTTTTCCTGAAAAGATACACAGAATTCGATTAAGGAAGCAGCTTTAAAATCAGAAATAAATGAAATTTTCCTTTATTTTAGATATAATTTATGGATTCACCAGGTACAAATGCCTTTATTTATAGCTTATTCCTTCCTTTGTATGCTTGTTGCACCCATATGCCTTGCTTATTTTATAGTCTAAGTAAAATGGTGATATCATAAAATTAATGAACTTAAATAGCCTAAACTGCACTTAGACAATATGTCTAACCAAAATTTTGTTTTCTTTGGCTGGGGCCATATCATTGTGAAACCGACAATAGTAGATTCCGAGTTATTCAAGGTTGTCGAGCCTTTTGAAGATCAGATTAAGGAGGAGTGCGCTGCTGCTAGAGATCCTTGTCTTAGGTTCTCTTTTTTTTCTGTGAGGATGAGAGCTTTATCATTTTCATTAAGACTTATTTAATGTTGTAATAATTCAAATATTTATGTATATTCTTTTACTGTACTATTTTATTCTGAGTTGCACGCTTTCTTCTTACTTATATTGTGGTTGATTGGATGTAGCATATCTTACTGTCTTTGCTTTAGCACTCTAATAAATGTATATGCTTAGTAAATGATTCCACTGTGTTATTCTAGGCACTTCCTTCACTTATTAGTGGATTGAGGAATTACACCTTAATCTAATGATAAGTGAGAGATTTTCCAAAGTCGCACACCTATCCTTAGCCTTGATTATTGGCGATGAAGGGGCGGGGCACCAATGATTAATCTGAGCCGCCATGTGGTTTTGAAGTGTAATCTAATGTTGAATTGCAACCCAACTGGCAGCGCTCATCTAACTGTCCGATCGCATGATTGGACCGACGGTTCAGATTTATTCCCTCTACACCATCACCCTCACGAGTTTTCGTGCACCATCAAAGATCAGAAGGGTGTACAAATAGATTCCTAGCTATGTTTATCCTCTCTTGCTACTCTATCTCTCCCCATTTTCCTAATTTTATTTTCTAGCCTGAGTCTCAGAAGTTGAGGAAAAGCGAACCTTGCGGTGGAGTTTTGAATCCTACTGTGCTATTTTTCCATCGGTTGGAGTGTTGAGGTACGTCCATCATCATCCCTTTTCAATTTTTGTTGTCTTTAAATTGCATTTACCTATTATAATTTCTACCATTTCATTTGGAGAAATTTGATTGAGCTATATAAATATATATATATATATATATATATATATATATATATATATATATATATATATATATAAGCTCAATTGTTTGACTGTGCATAGTTTGTAAGCCGTCCGCCCAATATACCTAGGGTTTGACCTAATCGACCATAGAGGTTGATTTAGGTGATGATTCTTGTGTCATTAGATAGGTCTTTGCATTACCTTTTGAATGACATGTGGGTGAGTCTAAGTGGTGGCCGATTCAAACCCCAATGTCAAACCCTAATTTTTCTCTCACATGTTCATTGGGGAAACAATGGTCTGAATCATGCATTTCTTAGTTTAGGCTCTTTAGGAAAATCGATGCGGATTGACCTTGGTTCAGTCTCACTAGCCCTGAGGGACCCACCTTGACACGCGGCCCTCAAGATGGTCGTGGCGTGTCTGGCAGCGCAACTTTCCGCGCTGTTGCAAATCCTATTTTCCACGCCGAGGAACACGTCAGCTTGAGCCATTTTATGCTCTATAAATTCATGTGCCAACTAGATTTCAGCGCCGATGGCTTAATTTAATAATGGAAATACAATAATTTAAATAAATTGATTTAAATGCAAATTTTATATCATTAATAACCTTAAAAATACTAATCCAAATAATGCAATATTATATGCTATTTTGATCACAAAAATGCATAGATTAATAATATAACATTTAATTTTTGTTTGGATGATTATTTTAATTAACCATTAATTTAGATTTATTAATTAATTTAAAATTAATTCTAACATTGCAGGTGACATAACTTGATTATTTGGTGTCCAAATTTAGTAATTAAATAGTTCATTTCAATCACAAAAATATGTAGAACAATAATATGAAATCAAATTTAAGATTTGAACCCTAATTTTCTTAATCACTTTTTAGCCCTAATTAGGAGTCCCAAAAACCTTTATTTTCAATATTGTTTGATTTTGACCTTCTTAGTGTCATTCTTCTTCTTATACTATAAAGATTTCATATTTATGTATATTATTTCTATTAAACAACAGTTGTTGATTTTAGGTTTTTTGCTCCTTAATTAGTGTAATTTTGATGATTTTCTAATTTCATAATTTCATGTTTTAAATGTTTGGACCTTAGGAGAGTAAACATGTCACATTATTTACTTCCCATGTCAATTTCAATTGCATGAATTGAGCTTAGTTCTCCTAATTTTAGAATCTTGAATACTTAGCAATTGTATACAATTAACCTTTCAACCATAGAAGAGAAGCTTTGGGATTAATTTGTAACTTAAATTGTAAGTGATCTTTATTACTAGTTATTACACCCATTAAGTGAAATGAACCTTAATGTTTTTGTAATCCTAAGAAGTAAATCAATTAAGACTATCCTAAGCAATTAGATTAAATCTTAGTTCACTTAACCCTTAGTCCTTAATCCCTTAATTAAGTCCTTTAAGGAGTTGAATTAGGAGCCCATAATCTATTAGTATAGTTTAGTAATCATATTGATTTCATTAACTTTTAATTTATAGTAATTATAGAACTCATAAGCTCCCAATTAATTTCTCTCCTCTACATTTAGATCCTCCCTATCACTCAAACATAACTAAATTAATATTTAATTTGAATTGATCTTTCCTATACAGCCTAGTTAGATGAGTTGAGCTTATAAAACCTTAACTTTCATCTTCCACAATTATGGTAATCACATAGCCATACGCTTTCCTAACTAGTTTCCTAAGCCTTGATTTAGTTAATCTATTTCAATCTTGTAATTTAGGATAAGGATAAGACTAGTTTTATTTAGTTATGTTATACCTATGAATTATTTTATCATCTTATAGAATGGAATGAAACTATTATTTTCTAAAGCCCCAATTATTCATTTTTCTTATAATTGATGTCAAATGGGGAGTTCAATTAACTCTAATCATTAATTAGATCATTAAAATTAGATAACTTTGGATATCACATAGTTTGCAATTATTGAATTTTCCTTGAATGCTTGCTTAGCTTTGAGCCTTTTTCATTTAACGTATTCATATAAGATATTGTGCTTAAATATAACTTTTGCATTTTAAAACAAAAGGGGTTTGCAATGTTGGTTAAGCCAAGGACAGACTAATTAGTAATAATAAGGAGATATCACATTCTCAGATGGTGAATATGAGTGTTATTTGTTTTGAACCCCGCTTTCCTTTACCTGCTAGGCAGACATGCTTAACTCATCGCTTCATTCTGTATTTGCCGTAGAATGAGCATTTTCATAAAATAACTTCAATCTAATAAAATATGAGTTCCTTACAATCTTGTTGATTATAGAATCTCATCATTGCTTTTAAGTTATGTTGTTCATTATAGTTCTAGACTATGTTCATCTTTGATTGATAATCTAAGATTTTTCCACGTTTCCTTTGCTTTGCACTTCCCATATTTTAATATTGTACTTTACTTGTTTAGAGTTCATTTAGATTGCAATGAATGTTTCTATAATTTCATTTAAATGTTTCATTATTTTTTTTTCTTTATTTAGCATAAGTTTATTGAACATATACATGCTTTGTTTTATTTACTTTCATATGCATTTTAATTCTCTTCTAGCCTATTTAGGATGCTTTTACCCTTACTTTATTTGCAGGCTTGAATGTTTAAGCTTGTGAGTATTCTTACTAACTTTGCTTTTCAATTATCTTTCTTACTACTTTCTTTATTTTCTTTTCTCTATTTAAGTGCTTTCATTTACTCCACTACTTACTTTTATATTGTAAACTAGCTAGTGATATCCAAATTAAACTTATAAAATGCCTAACCAATCTTAAATTGTACATAGACTATTTAGTCTAACCATCTTTTTTTTATTAGGCTTTGCCCTATCATATTTAAATGCCAAAGTATGATAGACTAGGTGCATTTGGATGTCAGTGGTGCTATGCCAGGTGCTTAAAGTCATAATTGCTTTCGCTTAAATTTTATTTGCTTGCCTTTTCTTGTAAGTGAGAGAGAGTCTTACTTAATTATTCTTTAATTAATGGCATGTAATAACTTAATTAAATTGCTTGTCCTTAATTATTTTATATTAGAACTAGATCTATTATTGCTTAAATTGCTTAGTTTGGATAAATGGATAATTGAATGGATAGTATAAATATTTCATGTTTATAAAACTAATGTTTGCATGTAATTAATTGCATCTATCCTTATTTTAGCATATTCGTACATGCATCTCATGAATTGTAAGCCTATATTGCTAAAATGTGAATGTCTACTTTTACTACTACTTGAAATTGTTACTTGTATACGTGTAATTGCAATCATGATGAATTCTAATTATTGATTTTAATTTGCAATTACTAATCCTACATATAACTTGTAAGTGCTTTCATTCTCATATTTTATTTCTTTTACTCATAATTATAATAATTTCCATCCAAGCACTCTTATTATTAGCAATCTATTATCGATTCATGTCACTCTTTCCTTCCTACATATTTTGATTTCAATTACTTTTATTGACATATAATTATTTACCTTTGCACATGTATTCAATTATCACCCTCTTATATACATTTGAAACCATATTTATCATGTGAATTTCCCTTCTTCTATTTCTTTTTCATCTTAACTTAAGACACTCTTCATGATCCTTGGCCAAACACAGCATCTAGTAATTGGGTTAGCTTCCCTCTAATTCAGCATTAGATGATGTGTGATGGTCCGATGTTGGGTTAATCTCCTACCCGATATTGGGGTCGTTACAGTTGGTATCAGAGCCAAGTTGAGAACTTTAAGTTAAAATAAAGACATCCATTTATCCAAAAAGCAAACAACACAGAATAGTAAAGACATTTAAAATGACATCCCAGGATAGTAAACACATTACTAACCAAATTATTGATTTAAATTTCTAACTTAAACTTTAACTAAATTTTCAGATGACAAACTATGAAAGTGAACTAAGTTTCTTTACTTGGACGTTCTTCCTTTATTGGGAGTATGATCATTAGTTTGGCTCAACTTATGGTCGTGAGTTCTTTGGTGTATCTCAAGTCATAGGTGAAGTTTTGGACAAAATTTTGAAGTATTGCGTGTTTTGAGGCGACTGCATTTTGCAGCCAGCTAGAGAATGGCTTTCACGAGTCTCTATGACTTTTGAAGCCATAGCTTTCCCCGATCACATACACTTCCAAATTTGGATGAACTCTTCAACGGCTATGCCATGGATTGGTGGTGTCGCACACATGAACTGCTAATTCAAGGAAGTAGATGTCTTCATCGTGCTCCTACCTATGGAGACTTTGAGCTTATGTTTTATCAAAAATTTTATAACTAGTAGTTCTAGTTTATTTATGCACTAGTTTTTTTTTCATTAGTAGCTTCTTGTAAATAACTTCCATCTTACTTATGTTTTCTCTTCTTTCTTCAAAAATTGTATCTCTTAAATCTTTTAAGTTTAATGAGAATCCTTTTCCCTATTTTTTTTAGCTTCTGAATTGTGTTCTTCTTTTCTTTCTTTAAAATGAATCCCCATTCAAACAACTCTGCTCAACCTATAGTGGAAGAACCCACTTCCACCGCAACTTCTCACACCGATTAAATACAAAATCTTTTGTAGATGGTTCGGGTTATGATTGAAGCTCAAACCCGAACTGTAGAAAGGATGGCTTCATCATGTACCCCTTCTCAACTTTTTCCTAATTCTTCTCAACCTTCTCCTACCCCATCTTAGCAGTTTCCAATTCCTCCCTAAGCCTCTTTTCCAATTCCTCCTGAAGCTCCAGTGGCTCCACAGCCAATTGTTGGCCCTGTAGTGGATGACTTTCTCCTCACTTTTCTTTGTCTGAATCCCCAGAAAATCAATGGCTTCATTTCTCACTTCAAAGCTATTGATTGGTTCAAGGCAATAGAGAAAACCTTGGCCAGTATTAAATGTCCTAAAAGTGAATGCATTTTTCTTGCCACTTATCTATTTCATGGCGAGGCTGAATATTTGTGGGATAGTGAATTGAAGACCCATTTCTCAAGAGTTTAGTTAAGAGATATTCCATGGGTTGAGTTTGAACAAGTTTTCCGAAAAGAATTCATTCCTTCGTCTGCCTAAGTCATAATCGAGAATTACCTCATGCAGCGTACTCAAGGAAGCCATTCTGTGCACGATTATGAGATGGCATTCCGTAAGCTTTCTCGTTTCACTCCCAATCTAGTCCACATTGATGTGGCGAGGTGTACTAGACTCTTATCCAGTCTGAAGGATTCCATCAAAAGTCATCTAATGTCTCAACATCACGATGATTTTCTTAAGCTTCTAGAAGGTGCCCGTATGATCGAGTACCACCAAGCTCAGATGGAGTTGAAAAGGTGTTCTCACCCCCAGCCTTCTAGATTTGAACCATTTAATAGAAATCATCCTCATGGTCCAAGGATCTTCTAGCTTACTCCAAGTTAGAATCAGAATCAGAATCAGAAGCAGATTCAGCAAGGAAGACCTGGTATTAGATATAATAGGTCGCTTCCTTATGGAAAGTGTTATCACACGGGTGGTTGATGCTATATTTGCTGCAGAATCAATCATCATCATTGGGAATGTTGAGCAAATTGTACAGTGGATAACATACGGATCAATCGCCCATCTTCAGTGCAGAACTATACTTCTATTAATTCCCAAGTGCCAACACTTGCCTTAATGCCTCCTTCTGCTAGTGGAAGTGCGCATCATCCAAAAGGTGTACCTCAGTTTCCTCCAAAGCAAGGTCAAGCTAATAGGAATGTCAAAGGAAAGTCTGTTTCTCAATTTCCTGTGGTACCATGAGTCTATGCTCTATCTCCTTTGGTAGCTCAAAGATAATAGCATTGTTACCACTACATTCTACTTTTATTTTTCAATTTTTTGTCTTTCATTTCTTATGCATTTTATTATTAGTACTTCCTATTGTAATTTTCATTAGTTGTAATTTAAATTTAATTTTCCATGCTATAGGAACTCTAATTATTAAGAACCATCTCTGTGACACACTCTTCAACACAGGTGCTAGCCACTCCTTTATGTCTTAGGTTGTACTTCTTCCCTCAACCTCCAACATTTCAGCCTAGGCAATGCCTTGAGGGTGCAGATGCCATATGGTGCTGAAATGTGTGCTAATGAGTTTTGTTTGATTGACATTCCAATAAGTAACTAATTTTTTGAATCCAAACTTATTGTTATGTCAATTACAAACTTTGACATAATTTTAGGTAAGGATTGGTTAAGTAAGTTTAATACTATCATAGACTGCTTTAAAAAAAGACTATCATTGATCGGCAAGGAAAAGCAAGTTAGATGTCCTGAGGAGACTATCATTGTTAGAGAGTTCCTGTATGTGTTCCCTGAAAACTTACCTAGACTACCTCCTTTACGAGAGGTATGGTTTTCTATTGAGTAATTCTTGAGACTTAACCTAAATCTAAAGCTCTGTATAGAATGGCACCAAGAGAATTCCAAGAGCTTAGAGTAGTTGCAAGAGTTGTTAGAGAAAGAATTTGTTCACCCTAGTATGTCACCTTGGGGAGCACCCATTCTATACATCAAAAATAAGGATGGAACGATGTAGATGTGCATAGACTAGCGCGCGCTAAATAAAGTGACTGTGAAGAATAATTATCTTCTTCCTAGGATCGATGATTTTTTTGATCAGCTTGCCGGAGCAAAAGTATTCTCCAAGATTAACTTGAGGTCAGGTTATTACCAGATTCGAGTCAACGATGAAGATATTCCTAAAATTGCATTCAAGACCGGTTATAGGCATTTTGAGTTTCTGGTCATGTTTGTTGTGTTGTGGAGACTTTATTTTCCAAGAATAGCACAGGCGCTGCAGTGCACCACAGTGCGCGACAGCGCACCATAGCAGATCCAAGCCCGAAGTTGAGGCACCATGACGCGCCTCAGTGGTCAGTAATCAAGAAGTAGGCGCTGCAGTGCGCTACAATAGAATCAAACACGGGTGCTACTGTGCACTACAACGAGCTGTAGTGCGCTCCAGTGGATGCAAGTTTGAAACACGGGTGCTACAATGCGCTGTAGTGCGCTATAGCAGATGCAATTCTGAAAGTCAAGCGCTACAGTGCGCTGTAGTGGCCGATGGAGTTCTGCTTTGTTTCAAGTCTCAATTTGAAGAAATTTGAGGGGTATTTTGGACTTTTTTAGTTTGAAATGGAGCTAGCTACTTAATCCTAAGTAGTGGAGGAAAACCTAAGGCTTACGCAATTAGTTTTGGAGGCTTGGAGGCTGTGGAGGAGAAGAACCCTAAGCTAAACCCTAGGGAGCTGTTGAGCAAGAGAAGACTTGCTGTTTGAAGAAGAAACTTCAGGAGATAGCAGCTTCTTCCCTTCTACATTCTAAGAGTAGAGTTATAGTTGTGTATGCTGATGTGATATAACTCTTGTAACTCTGTAAACCTTGAAGCTTTTTCATAGTGGATTTTATTATTGGTATGGCTTCGTAGTTTTTCCCAATCTATAGGTTTTCCATATACATACTTGTGTTTGGATGATTTATAGGTGCTATGAATTTCTTACTATGGTTTTGTGATTTCTAAACTATCTCGGTAACCGTCAACGTACCCCAATCCTTTAAGTCTTTGGACTTTGGTTTGTTATTTTCATTACAAGTGTCATTCCACATTAAGTATCTTGTGATGCACTATATCTTTTAACAACAAGTGGTATCAGAGAGTTAGGTTCTTTCCTCATTGTTAAGGAGGGTCTGCCTGTTTGAGTGGGAGCTATGGCTGAAGAAATGAGACATAAGACTGAGAAGTTCAATGGGATGAACATTGCATTCTAGAAAATGCAAATAGAGGATTTTCTCTACTAGAAGAAGTTGTATCTTCAATTGAAAGGAGCCGACAAGAAACCTAGAACTATGACTGATGAAGAATAGGATATTCTTGATAAAACTTCACTGGGCTTGATACGCTTATCACTGTCTTCTTCTGTTGCTTTTAATATTGTTAATGAGAAAGCTATTGTAGATCTCATGAATGCTCTGATGAGAATGTATGAGAACCTGTCTGCTTTGAATATGGTTTTCATAATAAAGAGATCCGTTTAATATGAAGATGATGGATGGGTATTCAGTGACTGAACACCTCAATGGGTTCAACACTATGACGAGCCAGCTGAGCTTGATTGGCATCAATTTTGATGATGAGGTTCAAGCCATGTTGATCCTCTCTTCATTGCCGGACAGTTGGGATGGACTGGTTATAGCCATCAGCAATTCATCTGGAAATGCGTCATCAAAGTTCGATGACATCGTTGGGCTAGTGATGAATGATGAGGTGAAAAAGATATCTCATGGAGAAGCATCTACTACAGCACTGAATGCTGAGAGCAAGGGAAGAAATGATGAGAGGAGACATACCAAGAATAGGTCTATGTCTCAGCAAGGTAAATCAAGATTCGAAAAAGAAAAACTTAATTGCTGGAATTGTGGAAAGGTAGGTCACTTCAAGGAGGACTGCCCTACTCTAAAGGAGCCAAGTGGTGGTGGTAAGATGTTGAACCCCACTATAAATGTTTCAGCTGAGGAGGATCAGGATGCTTTAATCCTTTCACTTGTTAACATGGAGTCCTAGGTTGTGTACGCGGGCACCTCTTTTCATGCAACTCCATTGAGGAGTGCCTTCAAGAACTACACCAAGGGTGACTTGGGGAAAGTATATCTTGGAGATGATAAGGCGCGTGATATCAGCGGTAGAGGTGATGTGGATGTGAAGCTACTGAGCGGCATTGTTTGGAAGCTTAAGGAAATTTGGCATGTGCCATGTCTAAGAAGAAACTTGATCTCAGTAAGCCAGTTAGCCAGAGACGGCAACAACACTTATTTCACAGGATACTCATGGAAGGTCACCAAGGGTACACTAATTATTGTACGGGGTAGTATGGAAGGTACACTTTACTTGATCAATAAAGTGTCAGATACTATTGCAGCTCCAAAGGAGATAGATGCAGATCTATGGCACCAGAGACTTGGCCGTATGAGTGAGAGGGGGCTGAAATCTCAATAATCAAAAGGGAAGCTCCAAGGGCTGAAGTCAGTTGACTTGGATTTCTGTGAAGACCATATGTTAGGCAAGCTGAAGAAATTTTTTTTCTCAAAAGTTGGAAGGGAGCTCAAAAGTAAGAAATTAGTGTTGATACATACAGATATATGGGGGCCAGCTCTTATATCTTCCATAGGTGGAGCAACATACTTTGTCACCTTCATTGATGATCATAAGAGAAAGGTATGGGTTCACTTTCTCCAACATAATTTTGATGTGCTTGATGTGTTTGGAAAGTGGCTAGCTTTGGTGGAGAATGAGATCAGGTTGAAGCTAAAATGCTTAAGGTCTGATAATGGCAGCGAGTAATGTGATAAGGAGTTCAAGGAGTTCTGTGCCTTGAGAGGAATCAAGAGAGAGTTTGGACCAATAGGGGACCTTCCGTACCATTGAATGAAGGGATTCCCGAAGAAGCGTGGAGCAAAAAGGTGGTGAAGTTGAACCACCTCAAGGTATTTGGCTGCTCATCCTATATGCACATTGATGCAGGATCCAGGAACAAACTTGATGCAAAGGCAATCAAGTACACATTTGTTAGATATGGCACGAGAGAGTTTGGATATTGATTCTGGGACAATCAAAACCAGAAAGTCATCAGAAGCAGAGATGTTACTTTAATTGAAAGTGAGATGTAAAAATATTGTGTGGTAGTCAAGACTGACTCCAAGGATGCTTCAGATGAAGAACCCCGACACATAGAGATTGATGACAGTGCTGAGCTAGATGTTGGAGAAGCTCAAGTGGGCGTCAATGTTGAACCACAAATACCCATGTTAAGAAGATCCACAAGAGTGTCTAAATCGCCACAAAGGTACTCTCCCTCTTTCTTTTATCTGTTACTAACTAATAGTGGTGAACCATAAAGCTTAGAAGAAGCACTTCAAGTTGAATATTCAAGCAAGTGGGAGGCTGCCATGAATGATGAAATGGCATCACTCATGTCAAATAGGACATGGGAGTTGGCACCCTTACCATTTGGGAAGAAAGCTCTTCAAAACAAGTGGTTTACTAGAAGAAATAAGAGATGAACGGAAGCAAGAGCTAAAAGGCGAGACTTGTAGTAAGAGGTTTCCAGCAAAGGTATGGGGTCAACTACAGTGAGATCTTCGCCCCAGTTGTGAAGATGATAACCATAAAGGTTGTATTGAATTTAGTTGCAGTTGAAGATTTGCATCTGGGGCTAATGGATGTTAAAACTGCATTTACAGGAAACTAGAAGAAGAGCTTTACATGCAATAGCCTGAAGGGTACAAGGCTCAATTAAAAGAGAAGTCTAAGCTAGTGTAGAAGCTCAAGAAAAGCCTCTATAGATTAAAGCAGGCTCCAAGGTAGTGGTACAAAAGATTTGATATGTTCATGTCAGAATTAGGGTACAAAAGATGCCAGGTAGATCACGGCTGTTACATAAAGTAGTGTGAGTCCTCTTAAATCATTTTATTACTGTATGTAGATGATATGTTGATCGCAAGATCAGACATGGAGAAGGCAAAAATACTGAAAGAGCAGATGTCAAGGGAATTTGACATGAAGGACTTGGGGCTAGCAAGCAGATTCTTGGAATGAGAATCCATAGGAAAAGAAGTGCATAAATTATGAAGTGTCGCAGAAGGTTTATGTTGAAAATGTGCTGAAGTGATTCAACATGAATGAAGCAAAGCCAGTGGGCACTCCCCTAGCAAGTCACTTCAATTTATCGAAGGAATAGATGCCAAAATCTGATGAGGAGAAGGAACATATGATGAAGGTTCCTTATGCTTCAGTAGTTGGGAGCTTGATGTATGCAATGATCTGCATGAGACAAGACATTGCCCATGTAGTGGGAGTGATCAGCAGATTCATGGTAAACCTAGGAAAGCACCATTGGGATGCGGTCAAGTGGATTCTAAGGTATCTTAAAGGTACAATAGACAAAGTTCTATGCTTTGGAAGATCTGATATCATTTTGCAGGGATATATAGACTCAGATCTTACAGGAGATATTGATAGTAGGAGAAGTACTATAGGCTATGTCTATACAATGGGTAGTGCAGCTGTGAGCAAGATCTCCAGGCTATAGAACATTGTATCACTATCTACAATGGAAGCAAAGTACATTGCCATTATGGAGCCAAGTAAGGAGATAATTTGGTTGAAGGGATTCATGGCTGAATTAGGCAAGGTGCAGAGGGATGTGAAGCTCTACAGTGACAGCATGAGCGCCATTCACTTAGCCAAGAATGCCACTTTTCATGCTAGGACAAGCATATTCAACTTAGTTTCCATTTCATCTGGACACTGTTAGAAGAAGGGCAGCTTGGATTGGAGAAAGTTCATACTTTTAAGAATCCAACTGACATGCTTACCAAAGAAGTAACATTAGAAAACTGAACCTATGTACAGCTTCAGTTTGCCTTGGTACATGAAGGGAGAGCGATGGTGAGCCACACCACAATTCTTGACAGATACAGAAGGAGACAGTGAAGGTTCAATGGAGGAAGTTGGGGAAGGTTGCCTGGAAGTCTCCAAGTGGGAGATTGTTGTGTTGTGGAGACTTTATTATCCTAAAATAGCACAGGCACTGCAGCGCGCCACCATGTGCCCCATTGCCTCGCAGCGCGCCCCAGCGCATCCAAGCCCTAAGCTGAGGCACCACGACGTGCCTCAGCTATCAACAATCGAGAAACAGGCGCTGCAATGTGCTCCAGCAAAGTCAAACGTGGGTGCTACCCTACGCTGCAGCGCACCGTAGAGCGCTCCAGCAAATGCAAGTTTGAAACATGGGCACTATAGTGTGCTGCATCACGCTATAGTGGATGCATTTCTGAAAGTTAATTGCTATAGCGTGCTGTAGCGGCTGATGGAAATCTGCTTCGTTTCAGGTCTTGATTTGAAGAAATCTGAGGGGTATTCTGGACTTTTTGGGTTTGAAATGGAGCTAGCTACTTAAGCCTAGTACTACCTCAAGAGGTAGAGATTTTCAGGTTTATATTGATGTCTCTAAGGTAGGGCTTGGTTGTATTTTGATGCAAGATTGCCATATAATAGCCTATGCCTTTAGACAACTTAAACCTAATGAGAAGAATTATCCTGTGCATGATTTTGAACTTGCAGGGGTTGTTTTTGCTCTTAAGATCTAAAAACACTACCTGTATGAGATATTTACTGATCAGCAAAGTCTGAAGTACATCGTCACTCAAAAGGAACTTAATTTGTGATTATGACTTGGAAATTTAGTACCATCCGGGTAAAGCTAATGTACTAGCTAATGTGCCCTGAGCCGTAAAGCGACTATATCTTCCCTTTGTTGCAACAAGTCTTTGATCAAAGATTTTGTCAGAATGAATCTGTAACTGATCAAATCAGTTGGTTTGGGCACTATCATGTTTGCTATTTAGTCAAATGATTCTCTAAGGTCTAAGATTATCAAAGCTCATAAGAAAGATGTGAATTATTCTGTTATAGTTTCTAATATTGTTAGTGGAAAGAAGTTCGAATTATGTCTTGATGTTGAACGTGTGATTTTTCAGGAGACTATGTTATTGATTCCTAAAAGCCTACAATTACAAATACTGTCAAAAACCCATAACTCTAGTTATACTATTCATCCCGAAAACAGTAAGATGTATCAGGATGTAAAAAAATTATTCTTATGGTCTGGCATGAAGAGAGATATTGTCTTTTTCATTTCTAAGTGCCATTTATGTTCTTTAGTTAAATCTGAATATCAAAATCCTGGTGGACTTCTCAAACACTTAGACATTCATGAATAGAAATGGTTCAACATTTCCATGGACTTCATAGTAAGGATTGCCTAAGCGTAGATTCGGTTCTGACTCGATTTGGGTGATTGTTGACAGACTCACCAAACCAGCTCACTTCTTGTAACAACCCAAATGGTTACTTTAGTCAATTAGGACTAATCTCAATCTTAATCTTGATCTTAAGTGCTAATCAAGTCATTAGGAGTCATCCTCCAACGTCTACTTCAAATCAGGAGTCAAATAGATTAAAACCTAATTTTTTAAAAATTCAAAAACCCTAGAATTTAACCTATTTAAATTGACCTCAAATTGAAAAATGGACTTCACCATTATGCTCATTGCCTCCAAATTAGCTAAGGGTGATGTTTGCGTGCCAATCGGAAGCCGTCGAAATTTTGGCGAATATTTTAATAATACTTAAATACCTCAAAAATTGGGAAATTAAAATACTCGTCGAATCAAAATTTTGACATTGTCGTTGTGTTCCTCACCCCTCAATTAGTTTGGGTGAATATTTGGAAATTCTTGGGAGTCGGTTAATTACAAAAAAAAAAAAAAAATTAAGGAAAAATATTGTATTGATTAAATTATTTTTAATTTGAATTAATATTCCCATCGGTGGATCCCGCCCCCTTTTTCTCTTATCCGATCAGATCCCCGCTCTCTATTGGGTCCGACCTGGTTCTGACCGCGGAGCCGTTCGTTACGTTTTATCGAACCATTCGATCGAACGGTCCGATCCATCTCTTCTCCCTCGCTCCCGTCGCCCACGCCACGTGCCTTCCCCCACGAGCTGCGCCCAATCGACAGCTTCCCAGCCTCGCAAGCTCCGCCGATGGAACCTTAAGGCCAGGGCTTCAGCTAGAAGGCGATCTTTTGCACAGATAGAAGCCTCTATGGGGACTTTAGGAGCCGAGCCGAGAACCCTATTCACATCAACCGTTCGTTGCAGGTACCTCGTCTATCCATACTTCCTGAATTTTGTTTGCAATCAATATTGGAATATCTATGTCACACTCCCGATCGACAATCGTGCGGCTCCGATCGAACTAAAACGAGTTCGATCAAGCCAATTTGTGAAAGTGTCCACAGTAGAAGCTAGGGTTCGCCGCATTCCGTAGAGGGTAGGCTAGGGTTTGTTATTGCCGACGGTGCAGTCCTCCTCGATCGAAGTTCCACCACAAATGTGTAGCCCCCGTCTCGGGCTACCCAAAGCCGTGCAGGTTTGGCCTGTCCGTTGGTCTGCCGGAGACCATGAGGCCATGAGGCTGAGTGCGTAGAGCCTTCGGGTAGGGCTGGGTCGACCCAGGCCCGACCCACATTCACGCGGATCGCAGCGTGGCGTGTTGGGCCCACAGGAGCCGCGGAGATCAAAGCCGTGGGCCCCGCAGACGCGGTCGACTGACCGCGTGGGTTCCGCGCGCATCCCGCGTTCGCTCGGGTAATGCCGCGTGTCCTCATGTGCGTCCCACAGGCAGCTCCGCAGCCAGTCCGGCTGTGCCGCGTGTCCTCATGTGGGTCCCACACTCACATTTTTTAACGTAACTGTCTAAATATAGGTAATATGAGTCTTAAAATACTCAGGAGAACATTCTCAACACTATAGAAGTATTAGATTTCCTATTTGGAGCATAGTTTGGAAAGTGACATTTAGGCCACCCAAAAAATGATCAAAATGCCCCTAGTGTTCAATTAACCATTACTTGGTTAATTCAACTCCAAATTCAGAAATTTAAAGTGCTAACTAGCTTAGAATTTTGATGTTATCAATAAACTGAAATAATATTTATGATCGGACACCTAGAAAATAAAAAATAAATAAAATACCCTTAACCCTAGTTAGGCCATAACTTAACCATTTCGAGTCCAAATTAGGTTTATTCCTTGTCCACACACTCTATATATTATGGAGAAGCTATAAAAACTTAGTTTGTTGAAATAAGACCTAAAACAGAAAAGTTTGGTTTTTGGCTCCCTTGATCGACGAAATTACCGAATTGCCCTTAGAAGTTGAAATAGTCATAACTCAGCCATATGACCTCAGAATGCAGTGTTCTTGGACTCTATAAAATCCTTGAACAATAACCAACAACAAACTGCATAAAAATTTAGATTTTATTAGGAGTAAATTACTAAAATGCCCTTAGGTCAAAAACCTTAATTTGGATGTATAGGACCCGTTTCTAATCCAAATTGGGTATACTTACTGTCTATCTTCAGGTTAAACAGTAAAGAATTATTTGGCAGTAAGAAATTACAATTTTGAGCCCTAATTCAAAATGTAGCTTTTCGGACCTTTAAGTAGGGTCAAAATGGTCATTTTGCAACAATTTAGGTTAAGCATCTTTAGACCTTAAATTATCTCTAAGTCACTAAAACTAATATTAGAACTATAATAGAATTAGTCTAAGTGTTAAAATCATTTATTAGGTCAAGATAGTTAAATTTCCTATATTTTCTAAGTCTTTTCTTAGGACCGTACACCTCACATTAGGACTATTCCTAAGATTAGGATTAGCTCATAGGTTATATTTCATTCATTAGATAAGTGGGTTATTCAATAAATTAATCTTTGGTTTTACTAGTTGTTAGATTTTACAGCGTGCTGCAGCGGCCCACCGAATTTTTTCTCAGACATTGCATTTAATGCGGCTGAAGAAATGACCTATATCCTGAATTTTGTCTCCAGCCACCATTTCCTGCAGCAGCCATTTTTTTTTGTTAAAAAAGGAAACTTTGAGGTGATATTTTGGGTAAATAAATGAGATTATTGCCACCTCACCATTAATGGAAAAATATTGCAATGATGAATTCAGAATTCTTTATGGAAAATTTGGTTGCAAATAAAGAGAAGAATTCAGCCTCCCCCCTCCTATAAATACCCCTCCTCTTGACTAGAGGAGGGTTCACAATTTTAGCAAAAAGCCACTAAGTAAGGAGAAGAGCCAAAGGAAGAGAGAACTCCCCAAGGGTGGCAAGGCAAGCTTTTGCAAAGGGAGAAGAGGAAGAAGGCAGCACTAGCGACCTAAGGAGAGGATAATTAGAAGGAGAAGAAGAATTCCGGAGAACTTCTACGGAACGTTCCTAGTATCTTCTAAACTCAATCTTGTATTTTCTCTTTAGTTGACCATGAAAGGGTCTTTATCCATATATGTGTCTTCCTTATTTTCTTGTATAATGAGTAGCTAAACCCCCTTGGGGAGGGTTGGGATGAAGTTCCATTTTGCATGATATAATATTGATGTATGAATATTTTCCCTCAAGCATAATGTATTTGTGATTTTAATGCCTTACTAAGAAATTTTCATCTAATTAATCTTGATATGTTTATGAGAAAAGAACTAAAAAATCTAAGATCTAATTGTCATGTGCTCCTTAGCTCACCTTAGGTTAGATGCTAGATTTTGAGTGCATGAAAGCTTAGAACCATGTGAGAAGGTTCTTGAGCTCAATGCACCTCAATCTAAGCTCAACCAAAGAGTTGACGCAAATGATGCTAAGACCCACTAAATGAGCTCCTTAGCTCAACATAATTAAAATTGAGTAATGAAAGGTTGAGTGCTCATGAACAAAGTGACATAGTCATTGAGCCCAACATGTAATTCCCTCATCTAAACTATGTGAGATGCGAGAGATGCTCATAGTGGAAATCAATGCTTGTGAGATCCTAAGATTTAAAAAAATTTAATTTCTCCTTGAATAAAGAGAAATGAATTACCTTTAAATCTCAAGAATCTTTGTCCTAAAGTAGAGCCGAATGTGAGTTTATTTTGTGCACGAGATTTGAATTTGTAAGCCTTTGAGCTAGACTAAAGGACAACAATGTACACTTGATTTCAATTAAATTAAATGATAAAGCTCGAGAAACAAATCTACATGAGTATTATATCATTGCATGTGGGATGGTCCCAACTCTCATCTTTCTTTAGTCTTGCTGTTTTACTTAGTGAATATTTGTGCTAATTTTAGACCAACCAATCAATACATACTATAGCTTAAACATTAGTGAGAATAGATATACTTTAGTGCCAAATCAACCAATTCTTTATGGTTCAATAAATCGTCGGAAAGTCACACTTTTCACTTATTACTTCAGACCACGTACACTTGCGTGCAAGCGTAGACGTGTATTTACAGTCTGTCAAGTTTTTGGCACCGTTACTGGGGAATTGTTTTTTTTTATATTTGAACTAAGGAGAATCTATAAGTAGCTAGCGATTTAAGCATTTGATTTTTTTTATATATTAGTAGTTTTACATTTTCTTTTGTAATTATTAAGCTAACATTTTATATTTCTTTTTGTTTATTTTCATTTATGAAAAAAATCTGTTTGATATTTATTGCTAAATCGTTCTTGATAAGCCTTATTGAACTTGTATGAGTAAAAGAGTCTGTACTGAATATCTGTTTGATCTTAAAATAGAACGAACATACTTACAAGCTAGGCGAGAATGAAATTTATCAAACCAACAAGCTGTGATGGATATTTTCACTGAAAACTTAGAAGAGCCTAGGGGTAAAGCACTTAGAGATTATGCACTGCACACTGTTAGGGGCATTCCCCATGCAATTGTAAGGCCGAATATAAAATCCCATAATTTTGAAATCAAACCTTCTACGCTGAGTTTGGTATAAAATAATCAGTTTGGAGGATTAGCCACTGAAGATCCAAATTCACATATTTCAACCTTCCTTGAAATATGTGATACCTTCAAGTTTAACGGTGTCTCCGAAGACGCTGTTAAATTGAGGCTATTTCCGTTCTCACTCAGAGATAGAGCCAAGAGTTGGCTCAGCTCTTTACCAAGCGATTCTATCCATACTTGGGATGATTTGGCTAAGAAATTCTTAGCCAAATACTTCCCTTCGGCTAAAATTGCACAGTTGAGAATTGAGATCACCAACTTTACTCAGATGGAGGTGAGACTCTCTATGATGGGTGGGAATGCTTTAAAAAGTACCTCAGATGTTGCCCGCATCATGGTTTCCCTCTCTGGATGCAAGTGCAAACCTTTTACAATGGTTTGAATGCTCCAACAAGAACACTCATGGATGCGGCCGCTGGGGGATCCATTAGTGGAAAAACCCAAGAGGAAGCCTATGCTCTCTTGGAAGAAATGGCAAACAACGCTTACCAATGGCCTTCTGAAAGGCTTAAAAAAGAATCTATTAAAGTGAATGAGTCCAATCAAATAACAACTTTGCAACAAGAAATTCATGCCTTGAACGAAAAGATAGAAAGGATGAATGTACACGTGGTTTTTGAGATACAATGTGAATTGTGCGGAGGGAGACATAATAGTGAGAGTTGTAACTTGAACAACCATTTTGTATAAAACAATACTGCACAAGTCAACTACTTAAGAAACAACAACCAAACAAATAACCCCTACTCCAACACATACAATCCAGGGTGGAAGAACCACCCAAATTTCTCATGGAGTAATAACAACAACAATGCAAATCAATATGGGGGGAATTCATCCAACCAACAAGGCATGAATTATAGTAACAATAGCCACAACTACTAGCATAATCTAGAAGGGGCAATCAACGCATTTAAGGCTGAAGCAACCCAATTCATGCGCCGCACTGAGGCAACTATCACACGTCACGAGACTTTTATCCAGGGAATAGAAGCCTCCCTGAGAAATATTGAAACTCAATTGGGGCAAATCTCCAAGCAGCTGACCTCTCGGCAGTATGGGGCTTTACCTAGTTCTACTAAAATAAATCCAAGAGAATTAGTGAGTGTGATCTATTCTGAAGTTGCATCAGGAGAAATGAATGGTGAAAAAGAGAGAGCAATAAATTTTGGATTAGAGGTAGAGAAAAGAATAAAAGGGAATGATAATGAAAAGCTAAGCGCACCCAAATGTGACGATCCAGGGAGGTTATGCATTCCATGTGTAATAAGAAATGAAGTATTTGTAGATCCCTTATGTGATCTAGGCACCTCAATTAATGTTATTCCCTACCACATATATGAGCAATTAAAGGTAGGAGGGATGGAATATACCTCAATAATTCTAGAGTTTGCTAATCTTGAGTCCCTTACTCCTCTGGGAATGATAAAAAATGTTGGTGTGGAACTAGAAAATTTTATTGTACCAATTGATTTTGTGGTGTGCGAATGGGACAGATGGAATAAAAATTCAACAATTATTTTTGGAAGACCCTTTCTGATGAGTGTTAAGGCTGTTATAGATGTAAGTCACGGTATAATGAGCCTCAGTGTTAAGGGAAAAACAGAATTGATTGAGTTAAAATCCACTCTTTTTAAAAAGAAAATAATGGAGGAAGAAATCAAGAAAAGAATTAGAGAAGAAAGATTATGGGTAGATAATATTCTAGGAGACCTAACGATAGAAGAAAAAAATTATGATGGCTATTCTACTCCTTCCTCTGAAAAGGGGAGCAAGGAAGGAGTGAAGAGGAGAAAAATGCGACGGGGAAAAAGAAAGAAAAAGACTCCCACAAATCATGAAATTGAAAAGAAGGATCCTTTAGTTGAGGTTGAAGATGAACAGGGTTCGAGCCACCAAGAGGGGTGTGCTCACTCGGACATCCTTAGCCTATGGAAAATGAAACCGTCGGATCCAACTTATAAATCTTAAGAGACTCTAGCTTAGGATGTTAAATGGAGCGCTTATTGGGCGGCAACCCAAAAACAAAAAAAAAAAATATTGCGCTATAGCGCGCTGGAGCGCAAAATTCCACGACAGCGCGCTGCAGCGAAAATTCCGCGACAGCGTGCTGCAGCGGAAATTCGGCGACAGCGCACTGCAGCAAAAATTCTGCGACAGTGCGCTGCAGCAGGAAATCCGCGCATAAATGGCATCACGATAGTGCGCGGCACCATTTTCCGCCCTGGCGCACCCAAACCCACGATCGCACGCTACAGCGCGCTGCAGCGGTTTGCCGTGGTTCGCCTAGATGTTCTGCCTTAGGAAAATACAGTCAACAAGTCATGACCCTTGGGTTCCTAAGGCAGTCAAAAGTTGCTGAAAAAACTGCCCCCCCCCTTCACATGGATCACCACATTAATGGCATGAGGAAGACCATTTGACCATCTTCTCTTGCCTTGAATGTTTGGGCTACAAATAAGGAGGGAATGGGGGGGTTATCCTTGCACCTTCTCTTTATCTTCTTAGAGTTCTTGATCATCCTAAAACTCTGATCCAAAGCAATGTATTCCGGGAAGAAAGCAATTGCTAGGAAGGATGTTGAAGCTTCCTCATCCGGAAGAACTTTCAACACGAAGAGGTTCTCCTTGGCCGAGGCCGAGCACCATTTCACCTCCATCACTTCCCAATGGAAGTTGATCCCGGAGAGAAGCTTCAGCGTTGCTTACCCCGTCCCTCATGAACAGGTCACCCCTAGAGGATGGAAAGAGTTTGTGACCAAGAGAGCTCCCACATACACGACGATCGTCCAGGAAGTGTATGCCAATACAATTGACGCATCCGGGCAGCAAATCTTTTGTTGGGGAAAGGGTGTCACCCTAGGAATTACTCAAATAGAACAATTCTATGGGTTGGAGGAGGTAAGCTCTTGTTCGTACTCTGGTCTCTTGGACTCTCATTTTGACCCCCGCGCTCTTGTTGCAGAAATCGTCAATGATGACACCGAGTGGGAAGGGGACTCGCCAACATTCCTCGCTCCGAATTAATGGAGATGAGTAGTGCATGGCTAGTCTTCATTTCTAGCTATGCCATGCCCATGAGTCACTTAACTGAAGTGACCCGTGCCCGAGCACTCCTTTTGTGCTCGTTGGTTAGGGCGGGCGAAATCCGCATTTCAAGCATAATCTTTGAGCAGCTTTAGAGAGCTCTCAAAGGTTCATGCGCAGCATTAGCCTTCGGGACTTTAATTTCTGGGTTATGCGAAGCCCAAGGGGTAAAAATCCTCTCCTCCGATGCCATTGTTCCCCCCAGCATCGCCCTGCACCCCTCGAACCTTAACGTCCGGGCAAGTGAACGTAAAATGCCCAAGAAAAGAAGGGGCCTAAAGGGGGATGCATCTGCACCTTCTGACTCGCATCTCACAAACCAACTCTTGATGCGCCTCCACAATTAAAACCCGGAGCTTAGTAAGGCTCTAGCTACCGATATGGGGTTTTTCAAACAATAATACGTCTAATAGTGCCAATTCCAATCTGAATTTCATGAAGCCCTCGGGATGTTATTCGATGATTGGAATTTGCACGGCGAACCGGACGCCTCCATGTTGCCACGGCCTCCCATCAGTGCACCCATACCGGAGACGCGCTACCCCACTGAGACGGCGTATGTGTCGGAGGAAGATGATGATGGGGACGGGGATAATTAATTAGGTTGTATTTATTCTTTTTCAATTTTTCTTTTTATCCTTATGTTATTTGTTTTTATTTTAAGATTTTAATTTATGAATTTTCATATTCTCACATTTATGAGTTGTTCTTATATGATATAATTTTTCTGAATTTTTCAAAAGTAATGAAAATCACAAAAATATAAAAATTCAAAGTTAATATAAGTAAAAGAATGCTTAGTAAAAATGATTAAATGAATTATAAGCAGAAAAATATTGATTGTGAGGAATGAATGGAGGAAAATCTAAATCTCCGAAAATTTTAAATAAGTGCTTGAGCTAAGTGTGGGGAAAGATTTAGGACTTAAAACTAAAAAAATTATGGTATGGATTCTAAATAGAGTGTGCTAGGCTCCAGTAGAACTTTATGATCACAAAGATGTTCGGGATAAAAAAAAAATCTCTCCCTAAAAAAGGTTGAAAAGAATAAAATATTAATAAAAAAAAAAGAGGGATGATGAAAAGTATCTCTCCCAAATGAGCAAAATAAGAAAGGATAAAGAAAAATATCCCTCCTTTAATCTTTTCATTTTTGTGATTTATAAGAAGGAGCACATATGACACAATTCTAAGAGTCTCTAAACCATGTCTTTAGTCTAAATGTCCAAATGTATTGAACCCATCACGTATTATCAAGCATTAAAAATTCAAACATTTAGAGATTTAGTGACTCAACCATCTTAGTGACTAAATTGAAAACATTATTATTGCTACAATGTTCATTTCATTTCTGCCATTGCACACATTTTTTTTACTTATATCTATTTTATATTACATTATTGTGACTTTCATCCCTCTAAAAATAGAAAAAGTTTATCATTTTGAGCTTACTCGAGGACGAGCAAAAGTTTAAGTGTGGAGGTGTGATGAATCCATAAATTATATCTAAATAAAGGGGAAAATTCATCTATTTAAGATCTTTATGCTATTTCTAAAATCAATTTTTTCTATCTTTTTAAGGGAAATAGAATCCAAAAGAGTTCTAAGGCATTTCTGCAGGTTTTTAAAATTTTACTAAAGGAAAAATCACTGCAGCGCACTGCAACGCGCGACCGCGCACCATAGCGGGTTGCAGCGAAAACATCTAAACTTTATGAAAATTAATTGAACAGTATTCTTTGCGGAATTCACCGCTACAGCGCGCGGTCGCACGCTGCAGTGGTTTATAACGGAAATGCTTGGCTTTATAAATCGGGCCACCCAACTAATTGAACAGTATTTTTTGCAGAATTCACCGCTACCGCGCGCGGTCGCGCGCTTGCAGCGGTTTATAACGGAAATACTTGACTATAAATCGGGCCGCCCAACTAATTGAACAGTGTTATTTGCGGAATTCACCGCTACAGCGCGCGGTCGACCGCTGCAGCGGTCTGCCGCAGAAATGCTTGACTTTATAAATCGGGCCACCCAACTAATTGAACAATGTTCTTCACGGAATTCACTGCTACAGCACGCGGTCGCGCACTGCAGCGGTCTGCTGCGGAAATACTTGACTTTATAAAATGGGCAGCCAAATTTATTGAACAGTGTTTTTCGCGGAATTCACCGCTCCAACGCGCGGTAGCGCGTTGCAGCGGTCTGCCACGAAAATATTTCTAAACTCTATAAAAGCAGAAAAAAGAACTAATTGAATAGTGTTTGCGGAAGCGACCGCTACAGCGCGCGGTCGCGCGTTGCAACGGTCTACAGCGGGGGGACTTAGCTAATATGCTAGGGACCAGGGTATGCTAAAGCACACTGCAGTGGGCTGCAGCGGCCCACCGAATTTTTCCTCAGACACTGTATTTAATGCGGCTGGAGACATGACCTCTATACTGAATTTTGTCTCCATCCACCATTTCCTGCAGCAGCTTTTTTTTTGTTAAAAAAAGAAGCTTTGAGGTGATGTTTTGGGTAAAGAAATGAGATTATTATCACCTCACCATTAATGGAAAAATATTGCAATAATAAATTCAGAATTCTTTATGGAAAATTTGGTTACAAATGAAGAGAAGAAGTTAACCTCCCCCCTCCTATAAATACCCCTCCTCTTAACTAGAGGAGGGTTCACAATTTTAGTAAAAAGCCACTAAGTAAGGAGGAGAGCTAAAGGAATAGATAAGTCCCAAAGGGTGGCAATGCAAGCTTTTGCAAAGGGAGAAGAGGAAGAAGGCAGCACTAGCGACCTAAGGAGAGGATAATTAGAAGGAGAAGAAGAATTCCAGAGAACTTCTACGGAGCGTTCCTAGTATCTTCTAACTCAATATTGTATTTTCTCTTTAGTTGACCATTAAAGGGTCTTAATCCATGTATGTGTCTTCCTTATTTTCTTATGTAATGAGTAGCTAAACTCCCCTTGGGGAGAGTTGGGATGAAGTCCCATTTTGCATGATGTAATATTGATGTATGAATATTTTCTCTCAAGCATAATGTATTTGTGATTTTAATGCCTTATTAGGAAATTTTCATCTAATTAGTCTTGATGTGTTTATGAGAAAAGAACTAAAAAATCTAAGATCTAATTGTCTTATGCTCCTTAGCTCACCTTAGGTTGGATGCTAGATTTTGAGTGCATGAAAGCTTAGAACCATGTGAGAAGGTTCTTGAGCTCAATGCACCTCAATCTAAGCTCAACCAAAGAGTTGATTCAAGTGATGCTAAGACCCACTAAATAAGCTCCTTAGCTCAACATAATTGAGATTGAGTAATGAAGTGTTGAGTGCTCATGAACAAAGTGACATAGTCATTGAGCCCAACATGTAATTCCCTCATCTCAACTATGTGAGATGCGAGCGATGCTCGTAGTGGAAATCAATGCTTGTGAGATCCTAAGATTTAAGAAAATTTAATCTCTCCTTGAATAAAGAGAAAATGAATTAACTTTAAATCTTACAAGAATCTTTGTGCTAAAATAGAACCGAATGTGAGTTCATTTTGTGCACGAGATTTGAACTTGTAAGCCTTTGAGCTAGACTAAAAGAGAACAATGTGCACTTGATTTCAATTAAATTAAATGATAAAGCTTGAGAAACAAATCTACGTGAGTATTATATCATTGCATGTGGGATGGTCCCAACTCTCCTCTTTCTTTAATCTTGCTATTTTACTTAGTGAATATTTGTGCTAATTTTAGACCAACCAACCAATACATACTATAGCTTAAATATTAGTGAGAATAGATATACTTTAGTGCCAAATCAACCAATTCTCCATGGTTCGATAAATTCCCGGAAAGTCACTCTTTCCACTTATTACTTCAGACCACGTACACTTGCGTGCAAGCGCAGACGTGTATTTACAGTCTGTCAAGCATCAGCAAGGAGAGAGAGGCGCTGCTTAGCTTTCTTCCAGTCCTTTGTGAGGATGAGAGTCTTTTTAGATTTATTTTTGGTCTTTTAAACTATTTATTAAATGCTGTAATAATACAGGTATTGTGACTTTGTTACTTTTTTGCACTTTATTATTTACTGGGCTATAGTACTATTTCTTACTTGATGTATGGTGAATGGATGTAATATTTCTTTCTTTTTGCCTCCGCACTCTGTATGTATGTCAAATTTAGTTTGGCGGTCGCCCCATAATCATCCGAGGTTAAGAGGTGGTTGTCAATGGGCCAACCCTAACTTAGCATTTAGAGTGGCGAAAGCTCCTACACTCATTTGGCTTACGCCGCGTGCACGCTACGAACAGTGCTCATAGACGAGCGCTGGGACGATAAGTCCCAGCCATTGGATCGGACAATCCAATGGATGATGGAAGCACCGTCCGATAATTAAATGGCACGGGAAATAATGCAAATGGCGTCATTTCATAAAATAATTAAAAATTTATTTAATTAAATAATTTAAATTGATTTTATGAATTAAATTTAATTGATTTAACGTATGTAAAAATTTTTTTCAATAAATCGCCCCTAGCAAATTGAGGTGTGTGGTAGGCAACGGCGCGATCATATTTTTGATTTGACGAGTATTTAATTATTTGAATTTTAGGGGAATTTAAATAATATTAACATATTTGATGAAAACCCAATGACTTCCAAATGCTTTCAAAACATCACCCATAGCTATTTTGGGGTGGTGAGCGCAATGACGAAGTCAGATTTTTGATTTGAGGTCAAATTAAATAGGTCAATTTCTAGTATTTTTGGAAATTCCCAAAAATCAGAATTTGATCCATTTGATTCCTGATTTGGATTGAATTTTAGAGGTGAGTTCCAAATGACTTAATTAAGATATTAGAATCATAATTAGGATTTGGATTAATCTTAATTGACCTAAATAACAACTTGGGTTGTCACAAGTGGATCCTTCTCACAAACGGTTTTTCTATTGAACCTTAACCATTGGAATAGATCGATTTCTTAGCTGCCTCTGATCACGAGCTAAGATTCTAATTAGTTCTTCAACACAAGATAAATCTAGTTGGATAGATTCAGCTGGAAGTAGAACTAAATGTGAAGGATGTCGAAGACATTTTCATAATTATGAGATATGGAAAATGTTGTGAACAGTAGAAAAGTTTTCAAAAATCTTTAATTTATAGGCAGCATAGCCTATCCTTTCTAACTCTTCAAATGGAACAACGTAGCGAGGGTTAAGTTTCCAGCTACTCCAAATCGAAATACTCCCTTCATAGGACTAACTTTAAGATAAGCAAATTCTCCATCATTGAAATTTAAAGGACGATGATGAGCACTGTGATATTTGCTTTGATGGTCTTGTGCAACTTTAATTCTCTGCTGAATTAATTGCACCTTTTTATTTGTTTCTGCAACTAAGTCAGATCCAAGAAGCTGTACACTACCAGTCTCATACCAAGCAAGAAGAGTGCTATATTTTCTTCCATATAATGCTTCATAGGGTGCCATAGGATGAATCTCCTAGTTTTAATCTAAAATTCAAAAAAAATATAATCATAATTAAAGTATGAAAATCTAGAAACTAATAAAACCAATGTTTCATTCATTGAATAACCCATTTATTCAATCAGTAAAATCTAACCTAGTATCTATTCGTAACCTTAAGGGAAAGGTCCTAAGGTGAAGTGTAGATCCTAAAAGCTCCTAATAAATGACTTAGGAAATTTTAGGAGTTGATGATAATTATTATAATTTATCTTCATTTTATGATCTCATTCATATAAGGGAATTAAGGATGTGAAATTGAAACTAACTTAGAAACTCATAGATTTTACTTCGAAAATTTTAAAGTCTTTAAAGAGAATTTTTATCAAATTACTTAATTACAGGGTTAAAAGTTCTAAATTGATTCCAAATCAATTTTATTACTAATTTTATTAATTTAAATGATATTCTGGAGGTTAAGGGCGCTTAACCTAAATTTTGGGCAAAATGGCCATTTTGCCCCTACTTAAGGGTCTAAGATGCTACTTTTTGATTAAGGGCTCCAAATTGGATTTTCTTGAGCCAAATGATTCTTTGCTGTCTAATATGAAGATAAACAGTAGGTACATCAAATTTGGACAAATATTAATTCCTATGGGTCCAATTTAAATATTTTAATCTATACGAGCATTTTGGTAATTTCAGTTAGTGAAATTTAAGTATTCAGTTAGTTTATTTTTATTTACTATCCAAGGATTCCATAGAGTTCAAGAATACTAAACTTTGATGTCTAATGATTAAGTTATGATCGTTTCAATATTAGGGTTCTATCATGTAAATTTAGGGTTTATAAATGAGTCAAATATCTAACTTTTTCATATTCAAAAATCACCTCTAATTTCATGCAATGCTTAATTTTACTAAATTGAGAGTTATTTTCTTTGATAAATTTTGGCCCCATTAGGGTCCTAGTGTCATCAATGCAAAAAATATGAAGTTTAGGACATTCCAAATAATTATGGGCAATTTCGGACAGCTCTAGGCGCTACGGCACACTATGACGGATTTAAACGTTGTGGCGCATTGCAGCGGACTTCCACGCTATGGCACGCTATAGCAAATTTTTGTGCTAGGGTACGCTGCCGTGGATTTCGACACTGCGGTGCGTGGCAACGAATTTTATTCAAGGAATTGATCATTACAGTGCACTATAGCGGATTTTACTCGAGATGCGAGCACTACGGCGTGAGGTAGTGCTTTCTGGCTGAGAGCTAGGTGCTACGGAACGCTGTGGCATGCTATGGCACTCTACGATGGATTTCACTTGAAACACAGGCGTTACGTTGCGCTGTAGCGCCCAATGGTGATTTTGCCCGTCCAAAAATTGAAATGTGTCTCCTTTTGCACTCAAATACTCTCCATTTAAAGCACTTCATGTGCGGTGCCATATACTGATGGAAAGCCCTTTTCAAGACCTTTCCATTGATACAAAAATTGGCATTAAAGGATCATTCTAACTTTATAGACAATGAGGTTAAAGGTCCAGGTATACATAAAGAAGAAAAAACAGAGCTGTTCATTTACACTGAAATTTACTACCTTAATGAGCTATAATGGATTTCAGAACTCAACCACAGGTTCTTAAGTATCCAAAGTAAGCATTGAAACAAAATGAAGTAGCCATTGGGTGAACCAATTGAGGAAAGGGAAGGTTCCTTAGATTGCAAAGAGAGATTTTCTTAAGTATCCTTCGGAACTTGAGAGCTTGAGAGGCTTGAGAGATCCTTTAGCAACTTGAGCAAAAGTGGAGAATGGGGGCTAAAGGGGTTCTTTTGAAGAGAAGGGAAGCACGGCTCTTGGTCGGGATGAGCTTGAGTCATCCCATCACAAGCATGAGGAGTGGTTTGGCAGCAATGGAGAAGAGAGGGAGGTAGGGGCTCCTTTATGTGTGCCAAAATGGAGAAGAAGGGGTGTACGCATGTAGGGAAGAGGGAGTGGGGTATAGCGTAGGGAAAAGAAAGAGAATAAATGAATTATTTAAAGATTTTAATTTGATTTATTTAATTAATTAATGCTTTAAAAATAAGATTAATAGGTTAGCACCAAAATATCCCAAAAATTTGCCCCAAGCTAATTAGGGAGGTAAGAAATTCAACGGTGAAGTCACATTTTGATTTTGACGAGCATTTAATTTTGCTATTTTTCAGGGTATTTAATTACATTAAAATAGTTGCAAAAATCCGATGACTTCCAAACATGTCCAAAACTTCACCTCTATCTAATTTGGGGGTGACGATTATAATGATGAAGTCGGATTTTAATTTTGAGGTCAAATTAATATCTCAATTTTCTAATTAATTAAATATTATTATATATTCTAAATATTTGATTGAGCTCTGAATTGCTCTAAAATTTCAGGGTTTAGTTCTAATGACCAAATAAGCTTAATGGAATGATGTGGGACCCCGTACTTTCCCGTGGCTATGCTAATACTGATATTAGCATAATCGAAGAGAGTACGGTGCTCTACTCCGTGGTGGCAAATCCCTAACTCAAGTGGAGTCAAGTAGGACCCAACTCGCCTTAAGCCAAGGACTTGTTACCCTATAGGAGAACTATGAACATACATCAATACAAATCAGAGTGGCAGAAGCAAGAAATAGAATAATATAACATCCACAGGCATAACATAGTATAAAAGAGTAAAAGAAATAATAACTAAGATCAAATGCAAAAAAGTAAATGCATCCAAAATTTAATTATTACATACTAAATTTAATAGAAATAAAGATCTCTCAATCTCACTACAAAAAGGGAAAATCTAACTAAACAGCAGTAGGAAGATCCTCCTGCACCGGCTCCGATCTCGCAGCACTGCCGACGAACAGCTCTGAATTTAATATTTGTCGGTATCACAAATACCTGGGCTCCAGCCAACAAAAAAAAAAGGTTACAGTTAGATAATTGTCTAAGTACATTTTAGGCTATTTAAGTGAACTGAGTATTTAAGATATCACATTTAAAGGTTCTTAAACATACGAGCATTATAAAGGTGCAACAAGCTACAAGAACGGGGTAGCTATAAGCTAATCATTTATAGCTAATCAACATGTATCCATCCTAGACATCTATCAAGCTAGGTTTGAGTCTATTCTATAGCAAAACTAGAACTGAAGAGGCAGACTATGCTAGGACATACTCTACTAACTAAAAGCACTGAAAGAACTGAATGAATGATATACTTTTTAAATACTAACTTAGGATGTATCATCCATATCCTAGGCTTACCTACTATGCTCAAGGAACAAGGCTCAATATTCAAGGTGTGCAGAGCAATCAAGTCAAAGTAAGCAAGAGACTCAATATAAAGTTATGTGATATTTGTTGTTGTCTTTTTTACCCAACTAACTATTCTGAGAAGATACAAGTTTAGGATCTCCAATATCCAGCTATTGAGTAAGATCTCAGATTTACGACCTTAATGTTAATATTAGAACTTAACAAGTTCCAATTCATAATCATATGATGACTATAAAGATTTAAAGTAATTGAATAAATGACTAAATTATTATTATTTTCCTCTCTTAACCCAAATCTTGATTAAGTGAATCAAGATTAAAGATTCTGGATCCAAACCCCACTTGGTGTTCAAATCTTGAATCCAAGGTAGTATCCTTAGTAAGGATCTAGGATTCACTCTTTAAAACCTAAATTAAAGATAAGAATCTTATAAGCTGAAGAATTTAGAAACTATGATCTTAATGAAAGGTTACTATACTGTTTATGAGATAAAATAATCAATAAGAACTAAGAATCTAAGATCTATATTCAATCTCTTATGATAATTACATTATCCTATAGATTGAATCAATCCTACACCCACATGGAAGGCTGCAAGGGAATTAAATAATAAATCACTTAAGGAATTCCAAATGGAGGTAATCTAATTCAATTAGAAGATCTAAAGTCTAAGATCTAAGATCTGATGTTTGATCGCTTTAGACTTAAACTAAGATTTAGACTTAGGATTCTTACAAGAGTGTTTCCTTTAGGACTCAAGCTAAAAGATCAACTTAATTAAGCTATTAGCTAAGGATCTAGTACTTTGATATAGTCTAAACTTAGCTCCTGAGACAAGGTGATTTTAGGAACACTTAAAGTCTCAAGATCTAAGTAAGCTAATTTAAGATTTCTTCACTTAATATTAATATCATTAACATAAACCTTCAGTTAAGTGCTAATAATCTAACTAGAGATATCTTATTGAATTTTTAAGGTTTAAGGGGGTGATTAAACATAATTTGGTCAAAATAACCAAAATACCCCTCTTAAGGCTAAGAATGGGATTTTAGGATTTAATTATCCAAATTTATTTAAATCTATTTTAGTGAGTTCCATGATGGATAATGAAGTAGGAAATACACTTATCTTAGGTTTTGGCAACCTAATTAGTTTAATTAACACTAATCACATATTTAAGCCAATTAAGGTTATTAAGGAAACTAGGGCATTTTAGCGTGATCCAACCTCATTTATGAACTTATTTTACCAAAATTAGAGGCCTAATCATAATTAAATTTACTAATCCCTAATTAAGGTAATTAATAGGTGATTCATAAAGTTAGCATTCCTAAATCACTTTAACTATAAAGGTCCTTTAGGGTCTTATGAGCAATCAGAGCCCTTAATCAACATATTTGGGTATTTATTAAATTTAATATGATTTAAATAAGAACAGAAAAGGATTAGTCAATTATTTAAAATCTAATAATTAGATCTGTGATTTTATCTTATATTCAAGTTCCTTGTATTTTTTTGATTAAAATTGTATATTGGATTATACCATTTAGATGAGTATAGCCAAAGTTATTTAAATAATTTAATCTATATTTTTATTTAAATTAAAACCATAGGATTGATTTTTTGAATTCATTTCCTTAAGGAAAATTAATTCAAAAATTCATTTTATTAATAGCCGGCCCAATTGCAAAAGGCACGGGTCACAGGTCGGCCCGACCCGCGACTTTGTCTTCTTCCCACGGATGACACCCGACGCCCGAACCCTAGGCAACCTTCCCTCGCCGAATTCTCCATGCTCCGGCCATGCCACGCCTAGCTCTCGATGGCTACACCTTCAGGGCCTGAAGATGCGTTGATTGGACCAAGAAGCCCTGTCTGGGAGGCGCCGAATCGCTGGAGTGCTACTCGGTCGAGGATGCCTCCCAGGCGAACCTTTGAGGGGTGAATTCTCCTCATCGAGCTAATGCCAGATGCTAGACGTTAAGCCTATACATTCAAGGACCTAAGGGGGACCGATTGGGTGAGTCGTGAGGTCCTGGGATGGTTTGGATCACTAGGAGGTTACTCATGGTGCAACACAGACGATGCTCTTCTCGGGTCAATAGATTCCTAGTCAAAATGATCGACTCGATGAAACCTAACCTTCGATACAGGTCTAGGATGTATTGATGAGAGCTCCTAGCGCTAATTGACTGGCTAGGCGCGCGAATAGAAGGCAGGATTTGGTGAGCCAGAGACCGACTGGCAGTGCACACTCAGCTGGCAAATCCGCCGTCTGGTCCACTGCCATGCCTCACTGGAAGGCTTACATGACTACTAGGGAGCTATGGTGAGGTCCTAATGCAGCATATGGGGCTTAATTGGTAGCAAGTCCTTGAGCTGGGGAAAATGACTATGACTAATACGTAGGGAGGAGCTTGGAGTTCTCCAGGCAGATGAAGGGAGTGCGCAAGGGGGTCTGAACACCAGACCGCACCCTCAGTGGTTCGCAGCTACTGGATGCCGGGCTTTGTCAAGGGCTTCAAAGCTTCAGCTGGGAGTTTCAGTGGATCTCAGTGAGCAAAGGGGGGTTGCTGAGATGCACTGAGGGTATTTATAGGTGAGGGGGAGGTCTATGGGTTGACACCATGGCTAGACACCATGGTTCAGGCTCGGGGAGGGACGGAGCCACGAGCCTCCATAATTGGGGCTAGCAGGGCCTCGTGATCTGATGAGCTTCATCCTACCAGAACTGAGTAGATCTTAACGGCCAGGAGGACGTGGCTGAGGGAGTGGCACACCAAGCCGACGTGTCCAAATCGCTCTGATATTCTCCGTCGGACGTGAGCTGGGGAAGGCGAAGGCCTACAATGATGGATAGGGGTGCGACCATCTGATGGATCATCAGTTACAATAGGATTTTCCTGATCATCCGACCAACAACGGCTGAGCGCGATGATCAGATCGATCGTCAGATTGGGTCTGACAGATTCAATGGGTGATCGGGTTACGTAAGTTGGGAAGCCAGATGCCATCTGATCTCATCTCAAAATTGTGGAACGGTCGAGATGAGACGGGACCGATCGAGAGCACGGGCCATTGGATCCTTTTCGTGAAATTGACGGTCCCGGTAGAAATGCAATTTAAGATTGTTTCAAATCCTTATGTGCAATTGAACCAATTTAAATTAAATCCAAAATTGGCCTAAATGACCTCCAAAATTTTCTAAAATTTTACCCTTAGTTAATTTGGGGTGGGGAATTCAAAGATGAACTCAGATTTTAATTTGAAGATCATATTAATTTAGGTATTTTCTAGGGCTTAAAAGTAGACAAAAATACAAAATTTCTCAATTTAGCTTCGATTGATTTCAAACTTCTAGGGTCAGGTTTAAATGACACATAGAGTCTAATAGAATCAAAATCAAAGCTTGGTTTAGCTTAATTAATCTGGATTTAGCTAGGGTAACAATTAGGATTGTTACAAATGATAATAAGGATGCAATTAAGCTAGGATTAGGCTAAGTAAGAACCTAAGATTATTATGGTTCAAAACACTAAAAAACTTTAAACACTCATATCTTTGTACCCACTAATCCTAGCATAGGCAATATGGGTCTTATTTTAATCAAGAGAATGTCAAGAGTGTAATGATAATATTAATTTAGCTATTGGACTTGTAATTTGACTAATGCCTTTTAGGTACCCTCACTAATATCTCTATTTGACCTAAAATTTTATTTAGCCATAACTTTATCAAGTTAGCTTAAAATTAGGCCATCCAATATATTATTTGGATTAAAAGAACATAATTAACAATAACCTACAAGAAAATTTAGACTTTGATAATTTGATTTTCTAATTTGCCCTAATCACCCTAGAACTTGATTAGCTCATAATTTAATCAAATGAAATCCAAATTGTGCTTACTCCCAATCATTGCACTCAATATATTATAAGGAAGCTATAGCCTTTGGGTTTGCTGAATTTGGATATTATTTGAGAAAGTTAGATTTTTGGATCTTTACTAAAACCCTTAAATTACATTTTTAAACCCTAAACTTGTTTTGGTTATAACTTGACCAATAGACCTCTGAATTCAGTGTTCTTGGACTCTATGGAATCCTTAGAAAGTAAATAATAATAAACTGACTAAATTTTCAGACTTCAATTGGTCAATTTACCAATTTGTTCTTAAGAGCTAAAATCCTTAAATTGAGCTTACAAGGCTTAATCCTTGTCCAAATTGCATGTACTTACTATCTATCTTTATATTTTAGATAGTAAGTAATTATTTGGCATCAATAAAAACCAATTTGGAACCCTATATCCAAAAGTAGCATTTAGACCTTTAAGTAGGGGCAAAATGATCCTTTTTCCCAAATTTTGGTTTAAGTGTCCTTAAACCTCAGAATCTTAGTCTAATCACTAAAATTAGTAATATAATTGAATTAGGATTAATTTAGAAGGCTTAGACTCATTAACTTGATATGTTAAGAAAAGCCTTAAAATCCCCTTAAATTTTCTTAAGTGTTAAAATAAGCTCCATAAGGTAAATTTAGCTTATCTTATACCTTCCATAAATCAATAACATCAGAAAACTATATATATCATTAAGATTAACTATCACAAATGATTAAGTATTCATTATTATCCTAACTTAATTCCTAAGAAAATTCCTCAACCTTGAGATCTTTTCCTTAGGAATTAGGGATAGAAATTAAGTTTGAATTCATTCATTAAGTAAATGGGTTACTTAATGGATAAAACCTTGGTTCTTAATAGTTTCTAGATTTTATCTTTTATTTATGATTATTTTTGTATTTTAACTTTAGTCTAACTAACTCTAGAGATCCATCTTATTAAACTTGACTTTGCTTAATAAGATAACCTAACTTATAATATTGGGAAGGTTTGGGATTTAAACTTTAGCCTTTAGGCTCACCTTTGGATTAAGGGATTAAACCACAATATTGGAGTTTAATTCATAATCCCTCAAACTTGGTTTACCTTAATCAATATTGGGTTTGGATCATCTAAATTCATTAATTAGGATGTGTTGATTAAATATTTGACATATAAGTGTCATTCATTGAATTCTATTAAGACCTAATTAATTCTAATTATTTTAAAGTAATAAGGCCATGGATTTGAGTTCTTACTTGATAGTATGGTGTTGGAGATCCTGAACTTGTATAAACTTAGAATAGTTAGAATGGATAATTAGATAATAATAAATATCACCTTATTTAGTAGAGTCTCTTGCTTACTATTGAACTTTATGCTTTGCATTCTTTGTATTTTGAGCCCTTTTAACATTAAACATATCATATAAGATAATATTAATGCATAAAATAAAAATATAGAAAATTAGGATACCACTTGCATTGGGTTCATGTCTGGATGGGAGACTGTGTATACACATTACTGCCAATGGATAGATGATAAGGAGAAATAAGGATACCTGACACATACTTATTGGGGAGAGTTGCGTTTGGTTCGAGAAACCACCTCAGTCTTGCAGATGTGCTTGACTCCTCAACTACTTCTGGACATGTCCATAGGAGTAAAGTAAAATAACTAAGAAATATTGCATATGTATTTTCTACATCTTCAGTTCAGTATAATATAGTTTTCTGCCTTAGTTTTGAGAAGCTAAGTGATATGATATGATACAGTTCAATTAAATTATAGTTCACTCACTTATTTTGCTAATTTTTTTGATATGGCAGTTTGTACATGACTCTTTTCTATTTCTTGTTACTTTTACTT
This sequence comes from Gastrodia elata, assembly GCA_016760335.1. NCBI lineage: Eukaryota > Viridiplantae > Streptophyta > Magnoliopsida > Asparagales > Orchidaceae > Gastrodia > Gastrodia elata. The sequence continues at coordinate 27,659,489 of CM028670.1, read as the reverse complement.
CAGTTCTAATTTAGCTTAGTGCTTCCTTGCGTATATATATGCTATGATGCTAAATATTGATTCAGTTTACTTACATGTACCACGCTTCAGATTACTTCATATTAATTTGCATAATTCTATATGATCATCAGCATGTTATGATGAGTCTTTTTCTTAAGTACTTATAATTTACTTTATATATATTTCCTAACCTTGATACAGCTTTGGGTTGAGGTATCTCTTATTACCTCACTATTTGTTAAGTTATAAATGCATTATTTATAGCTTTTACTTGTTCTTTCTTAGCTTGCTGCACCCATTTATTTGCTTTAGTGGTTATTAAGTAAATGGTAATATCGGTTAATACATAAAACTATTCAACCTAAAATATACTTAAGCAATACGTCTAATCATATTTTCTTTTCTTTTCGCTGAAGCCCTGTCATTGTGAAACGAACAATGGTAGATTCCAAGCTATTTGAGGTGATTGAGCTAAGAGTGGAGCTAGATTAGGAGGAATAGCACCCTCCTGCTGAAGACCTTCAATTTTTTATTTTGATTGTAAGGTTGAGAGTAATTTTCATTTTAGGTTAAAACTTTTAAAAGTGTTGTAATATTACAGGTACCCTATGTATTTTCTTTTCCTACATTACTTTATTTTGAGCTGCTTGTTTCTTATTTTCTGCCTTATGGTATAATGGATGTGAACTCATTTATTTACTACTTCCGCACTCTGAATGATATGTATGTATTCAGTGAATAATTCTGCTGTTCTTTGCTTAAGGGTTTATCCCTCCCTTGTTAGTGGATTAGGGGTCATACTCTAATTTAGTAATAAGTGAGGGGTTTGCCTAGTGACGACTGCCTATTAATCATGCTTGGTTAAGGGGCGGGGAGCCATATCTTTTGAGTAGCTCTTGCATGGCATTAAGATTTATCACTGAGCCTCAATCGGACTTGAATGAGTCTGATCGAAGCTCATTCTATCCATTAAGAAAGCAGTTCTTCAAGTAGAATTTAAGTATACTTTGACCTAGGGCTTTATTGTTTGCATTGTAAGTACGGTCCATTTATGTAAATTTTGGTTTCAATGGAAATATCTTGGAAAGACCTTTCCATCAGTATATGGCACCCATTTAAAGTGTCTTAAATTGAGAGTATATTTGTTCAATAGAGAAGATATCCTATTTTTTGCCCAGGTAAAATCACCATCGAGTGCTACAGCGTGCCGTAGCGCCTACCTCTTGGCTGGGTAAGTGCTACAATGCGCCACAATGCCCACACCTCGAGAAATCTGGCACAGTATAGCCTGTAAGCACTTCCTCACACTGCTGCACCTACATCTCAAGAAATCTGGCGCCATAGTGCCTAAAAGCGCTGCAGCACGCCATAACGCTTGCGCCTCATGATATCTGAAGCCATAGCGCTTGGCTCTAGTGCCTGGAAGCGCTGTAGTGCCTGAAAGAGCTGTCGCACAGCATAGTGATATGCCATAGCGCCTGGCTCTAGTGCCTGAAAGCGCTGTAGGCTCAAGAGGGCGCTACCGCATGCCGCAGTGCAGAAATCCATCATATCATGTCGTAGTGCCTGAAAGCGCTGTCGCACGTCGAAGCATAATGATATGCAATAGCGCACCGTAGCGCCTAGCTCTCTTCCAGGCATGTGCTACCATGCATCGTAGCGCGCAAAACTGCCCAATTTTGCTCAAATTTCATATTTTTTGTATTTTGATGACTCCATAACCCTATTTATGCAAAATATACCTAGTGGTGATTCTTAAATATGAACTTGTGCATTGAATATGAACTCCATGGTATAATAAAATTATGCATTGAATAAATATAGAGGTGATTTTTAAATATGAACTCCATGCTTAGGATGCTTAGACCTTTTGAGTATATGATTGTATGGTAAACTTGCACTTTTAGGCCTTTTCTTTTGATTGAATCAATGTATCATTATTTCTTAAAGACAAAGATAACAATGTTCAATATATTCATTTTGTTGCTAAAATGTGGGATGTTAGGTTCGAAATATTGTGATCAATTATTAAGATGCTTAGAACTTAGTTTGTTCAATTATATTTAAATTTTGAATTTTTTTTAAACAACTAAATAAGTACTAATTTCTTTAGATCATAATTAGTAATTTATTTTCTAATTAATATTGCTAATTTACCATGTGATCAAGATTTATTAAGTATCATAAATGATAATGTGATTTTCTTATCTTAATTTTAAGCTTAACTTCCTTTGATTTTTCCCTTAAAGAAGAGACTAGAATGAAATTACTCTTATTAACTTGATAAATTACATTAGATTGTCAAATTATCAATTCTTAATAAATTATAAGTCTTACCCCATAATCAAAAGTTTTGGGTTGAATTTAAATATGAAAGATTTGCATACTTGACTTTGGCATCTGAATCTTATGATTGAACTTTTAAACCTACATAGGATCTGATTATCTTGAATTTTTAGAATTTAGCTTATGATATTATTGCATTAATTAGCAGCTTTAGATCCTTAAAGTATAAAGATAGTTCTAAGCTTAAGTAAATGTTATACATTTAATAGAGTTACTTTGAGATAGAAAATGCCTTGATTATCTTATTTTGAGGCAAGACCCTAGATGAACCTTAATGACCATAGATGATTGTTCTTATGCCATGTGGTAGGAAGACCTAAAAGACTTAGATTGAGATTACCTCTTGTGTTGTTATGTAACGACCCAAGTCATTATTAGAATAACTAGAATGAAACTCAATTCAAAAATTAGGATCCCAAGTGACTTTAAAATTAGAGCAAAGTAAAATACTATTAGATATAGAATATTTTTGTTATCATAATGCTCAAGTTTGGGAGCAATCTGGATAACAAATACTCATGAACTAATTTTTGAATTATTTAAATTTAGAAAATTGAGAAAATTAAATATAAGTCAAAATTCAGCGATTTTAGTGTTGTTGGATTAAGAATATTATAAAAAGGCAACAAAAAAGTTTTGTCAAATTTAGAGCTTCGAATAAATTATAATTAATTTTTGAAGTTTTTATTTTCAAAAATTAATAAAAAAATATTGTTGTAAATTGAAAAAAATTTATATGAGTGTGTTTTTCTCATAAAGATACACCTTTATGTCAAATTTCATTATTTTTTAGAAAAGAAATGGAAGAGAGAGAAATAGGATAGAGAATGAAGAGATAAGAGGAAGGAAGAGATAGCCAAATTGAATACTTAAAGCATTTATGAAGAAGATGATAAATGTGTTCACATCCAAATAATAGAGGAGAGAGAATTTTTTTAATAAAATAATTAAATTAAAAAAATTTTATAAATATACCCCAACCCCCACCTCATCTCATCTTCCCCCACCGACCTCCAGTAAAGCCTCATCAACGGCAATATAAGATAAGTAATGAGAAGGAGATAATTTTTTTTATTTTGTCATTTCTTCTTCTTCTTTTAATGATAATAATAATGTTATTATTATTATTATTAATGTTATTACTATTAATATTATTATTATATCTCCATTACTATTATTTTCTTTTTTTTATATATGTATATATTTTCTAATTTTTATAATTTTCATGTCTGTCATTTTCTTTTTTTTTCTATTTATGTATATATTTCATAATTTATGCAACTTTTATTTCTGTTATTTCTTATTTTCTATGTGTATATATATATTTTTTTAATTTCTACAACTTTCATTTATGTTATTTTTTTTCTATATATGTATATATTTTCTAATTCTTACAACTTTTATTTCTGATATTTTCTAATTATATATATATATATATATATATTTCTAATTTCTGCAACTTTCATTTCTCATTTTTTTCTATATATATATATATTTTCTAATTTCTACAACATTTATTTCTGTCATTTTCATATATATATATATATATATATATATTCTAATTTTTGTAAATTTTATTTTTGTTATATTTTTTTTATATGTATATATTTTCTAATTTCTGTATATAAGTAGAACATCAAAGGTAAGATTGACTGTTATATCTATTAGATATCCTAGAGTAAAAATGGTCAGATATTTCTATGAACTTTATGATGGTATTGCCTAGAAGTCATACTAGAGTAAATGCAATTTGGGTAATCATAGATCGTCTAACAAAATCAACGCACTTCTTTTCGATTAATCAAACAGATCAGTGGAAAAGCTGGCGAAATTAATCAACCTTTACAGAATCCCTAAAACTATTATCTCAGATCATGATGGTGGATTTACCTCCTATTTTTGGAAGGTAGTACATCAAGATTTGGGGACAATATTGGTTATGAGTACAGTATTTCACTCTCAAATAGATGGTCAAATTAAGAGAGTAAACTAAGTACTTGAAAATTTTCTTCGATTAAGCATATTATAATTCTGCGATGGTTGGGAATATTACCTTCTATTAGTGGAGTTTGTTTACAACAACAATTATCAACCATGAATTGGAATGGCCCCATATGAAGCTCTATATGGTAGAAAATGTAGCACGATATTGGCCTGGACTGAAGTAGGAGATGCTAAGTTATACAGATCTGATCTAGTTGAGGAGACTAATATAAAAATTCATCTAATAAATAGCAAGATTGCTACGACTCAAGATTGACAAAAGAAATATCATGATGATAAATAATGAATGCTAGAATTTCAAGTAGGATATCATGCCTATCTAGAGGTAAGCCCAATAAGAAGAGTTCATAGGTTTGGCATAGTAGGGAAGTTAAGTTCAAATTAATAAAAAATAAAGTATTACCCCAAAGCAAATTTGTTTTGCCCGAGTGCATTTTTCTCATCAAGATACACCTCCGTGTCAAGTTTCGTTACTTTTTAGAAAAGAAATATAAGAGAGAGAAAGTAGAGAGAGGAAGAAGATATAAGAAGAATGAAGAGATAGCCAATTTGAACACTCAAAGCAATTATGAAGAAGATGATAAATTTATTCACATCCAAATAATAAAGGAGAGAGATACTTTAATTAATAGATTAATTAATTAAGAAAAAAGTTAATAAATACATTCCCACCCCCCACCTCCTCTAATCTTCCCCCACCTCTCTTCTTCCCCTATCTCCCCCTTCTCTTCCTCATCCATTACTAGTTTCCCCTACCAGCCTCCAATAAAGCCTCATTAATACCAATTTAAGGTAAGTAATGAGAAAGAGAAGAAAATTTTTCAATTTTTTTCATTTTTTCTTTTCTTTTAATAATAATAATAATAATTTTATTATTATTATTATTAATGTTATTATTATCACTATTTTTATTATATTCCATTTCTGTTATTTTCTTTTTTTATATATGTAAATATTTCTAATTTAGGCAACTTTTATCTCTATCATTTTTTCTTTTTTTTATATATGTATATATTTTCTAATTTCTACAACTTTTATTTTTTACATTTTCTTTTTTATATATATGTATATATTTCTAATTTTAGCAACTTTTATTTCTGTCATTTTCTTTTTTTGGTATATATGTATATATTTTCTAATTTTTGTAACTTTCATGTCTCTCATTTTCTTTTTTTCTATATATATATAATTTTTACAACTTTCATTTCTATTATTTTCTATTTTTCTATATATGTATATATTTTTTAATTCTTACAACTTTCACTTTTATCATTTTCCTTTTTTTATCTATATATATATATATATATATATATATATATATATATTTCCTAATTTCTGCAACTTTTATTTATATAATTTTTTTTTCTATAAAGGTGTGCATTTCCTAATTTTTGTAATTTTTATTTCTATCATTAACAGTAAACTGGAGCATAATTAACAGTAAACTACAAAGAAAAATTAGATTTTAATAATCAGATCCCCTAATCTGCCCTTATTATTTTAGAACTTAATTAGCTCATAACTTAATCAAATGAAGTCCAAAGTGGGTCTACTCTCAGTCATTATATTCAGTATGTTATATGGAAGCTATAGCCAATGAGTTTGCTAAATTTGGACATCATTTGAGAAAGTTAGGTTTTGGACATTTCCTAAAACCCTAAATTACATATTTGAATCTCAAAATTGTTTTGGCTATAACTTGACAAATATATCTCAGAATTTAGTGTTCTTAGACTCTATGCAAGTCTTAGATAGTAAATAATAATAAATCATCTGAATTTTCAGACTTTACTAGGTAAAATTAATAAATTGCCCTTATGAGCTAAAACTTTAAATTAACCTCACAAGGCTTAATCATTGTCCAAATTTGATGTACTTACTGTTTATCTTCACATTAGACAGTAAGTAATTATTTTAAAAGCACTAATTTTTAATTTCAAACCCTAAATCAAAAAGTAGCATTTTAGACCCTTAAGTAGGGGCAAAATAATCATTTTGCCCAAATTTAGGTTTAAGTGTCCTTAAACATTAGAATTATAGTCTAATCACTAAAATCATTAAATAAAGTAATTTTGATTTAATTTTATCTCATTTAAGCTTATTAATTAAAGTTCAAAGTGAAACCCTAAGTTCCATCCTAAAAAGTTTCTAAGCAAGTAATAAGTTTCATAATATGAGATTCATCTCATATTATATTAATTCTAAATTCCCTAAATCAGTAATAAGATAACTTAAGATTAATTAAAATAAGTGCTTAAATCCTCACCTTTTATCATAACTTAATCCCTTAAAAAATAGCTTAACCTTTAGGATATCTTCCTTATGAATTAGAGATAGAAATTAGGTTATATTTCATTCATTCGGTAAATGGGTTACTCAATGGATGAAACCTTAGTTTTTAATAGTTTTCAGATTTCATCCTTTACTTATGCTTATTTTGTATTCAAACTTTTGTCTAAGTTTAGAAATCCATCATATTAAGCTTGACTTTACTTAATAAGATAGCCTAACTTATAATATTGGGAAGGATTGGGATTCAAACTTTAGCCTTTAGGTTCACCTTTAGATTAAGGGATTAAGCCCAAATATTAGAGTTTAATTCTTAATCCCTCAATCTTGGTTTACCTTAATTAAGATTGGTTTGGATCATCTAAATTCATTAATTAGGATGTGTTGATTAATTATTTAACTTATAAGCATCATTGATTGAATTCTATCAGGACCTGATTTGTTCTAATTATTTTAACCCTATAAGGTAGTGAATCTAAGTTTATACTTGATAGTAGGGTGTTAGAGATCCTGAGCTTGTATAAACTTAGAATAGTTAGAATGGATAAATTAGACAACAACAGATATCAATTGTATTTAGTAGAGTCTTATGCTTACAATTGAACTTTGTGCTTTGCATTCATGATATTCTTAGCCTTTTTTCATTGAGCATGTTATATAAGATAATTTGATACTTGAAATGAAAACATAAGAAATTAGGATAACACTTGCATTGGGTTCATGTTCTGGATGGGAGATTGTGTATGCACAATAATCAATTCTTTCAATCCAAACTTATCATTATGTTAATTACAAACTTTGACATAATCTTAGGTATAGATTGTTTGAGCAAGTTTAATGACATCATAAACTGCTTTGGAAAAAGAGTATCGCTAAAGGTTGGAAAGAAACCTGAAGTTTTCGTAGGAAAGCTTGGCTTGACTACATTTCTAATTAATGTAATTGAAGCCAAGTGCCTCATTAGTAAAGGTTGTTGTGCAATAATAGTAGCCTTGATCGGTGAGGAAAAGCAAGTTAGAAATTTTGGAGATACCATCATCGTTAGAGAGTTCTTGGATGTATTCCCCAAAGAATTACCAGGACTACCTCCTTTGCATGAGGTTGGGTTTTCTATTGAACTTATTCCTGGGACTCAACCTAAATCTAAGGCTCTGTATAGAATGGCAATGAAGGAATTGTAAGAGCTTAGAGAGCAAGTACAAGAGTTATTAGAGAAAGGACTTTTTTGCTACAGTATGTCACCTTAGGGAGCTTCTGTCCTATTCATCAAGAAGAATGATGAATTGATGCTGATGTGCATAGGCTACTGTGAGCTTAACAAAGTGACTATGAAGAATAAGTATCGTCTCCCTAGGATCGATGATTTGTTCGATCATCTCGCTGGAGCAAAAGTCTTCTCCAATATTGAGTTGAGATCAGGTTATTACCAGATTCAAGTCAAGATGAAGATATTCCTAAGACTGCATTAAGGATCTGTTATGGGCATTTTGAGTTTCTACTCATGTCTTTTGGGCTAACAAATGCTCCTTCCATTTTTATGGACCTGATGCAGTGTATCCTTAAACTGTATCTCGACGAGTTTGTCATTATTTTCATCGACAACATCCAAATCTATTCTAAGTCAGCTACTGAGCTTGAAAAGCATATGTACGCCGTTCTTGAGTTGTTAAGAGAGTATAAGTTGTTCGCTAAATTTTCAAAGAGTGAATTTTGGCTCAAATACATGGCATTTCTGGGTTACGATGTTGATGCTGAAGGCATTAGAGTCGACCAAAAGAAAATCCAAGCTGTTCAATAGTGGGTCCAACCTAAATCTGCAACAGAGATTTATAGTGTCCTAGGACTCGCTGGTTATTATAAAAGGTTTGTTCCTATATTTTCTCAAATTGCTTCATCATTAACTCAATTAACGAGAAAGGAAGTTTCGTTCATCTGGAGCACAGCCTGTGAAGAATATTTTTAGAAGTTGAAACAATTATTAACTTCTGTTCCTATTCTAGTACTACCTCGAGAGAGAAAGGATTTTTAGATTTATACTTATGCCTCTAAGGTACGACTTGTTTGTGTTCTGATGCAAGATCATCGTGTAATAACCTATGCCTCTAGACAGCTTAAACCTAATGAGAAGAATTATCCTATGAATGATCATGAACTTGTAGGGGTAGTTTTTGCTCTCAAGTTTTAGAGACACTACCTCTATGGAGTTAAGTGTGAGATATTTACTGATCATCAAAGTTTGAGGTACATATTCACTCAAAAAAAGCTTAACTATCATCAGCGTAGGTGGCTTATGTTACTTTGTGACTATGACTTGGAAATCTAGTACCATCCGGGTAAGGCTAATATAGTAACTGATGCCTTGAGTCATAAAGCAACTTTATCTTCCCTTTGTTGCTAGGAATCTTTGATCAAAGATTTTTTTAGAATGAATCTTGAGACAATCAGGTCTGCTGATTTGGGAACTTCATTATTTGCTATTCAGTCAGATGATTCTCTGAGGTCTAAGATTATGGAAGCTCAAATGGAAGATGCAAATTATTTTGTTCTGATTTCCAATATCATTAGTGGGAAGAGATCTAAATTATGTCTTGATGCTGAAGGTGTGATATTTTAGAAGACTAGATTATGGATTCCTAAAAGCCCAATGTTGCAAATACTGTTAGAAGACCATAACTCTGGTTACACTATTCATTCTGGAAGCAGTAAGATATATCAAGATGTAAAGATATCATTTTGGTGGTCTGGCATGAAGAGAGATATTGCCATTTTCATTTCTAAGTGCTATTCTTGTTCAACAGTTAAAGTAGAACATCAGAAGCCTGGTGGAAATCTCAAACCCTTGGACATTCCTGAATGGAAATGATCTGATATTTCCATGGAATTCATTGCGGGTCTGCCTAAGAGTAGATCTGGCTCTTACTTGATTTGGGTGATTATCGACAGACTCACCAAGTCATCTCACTTCCTTTCAATTCATCAGAAAGATCATGTAGATAAGTTAGCTAAGCTTTATATTAATGAAATTATTCATTTTCACAGTATGCTAAATTGTATAGATTCAGATAGAGACAGTAGATTTACTTTTAGATTTTGGTTTGCTGTTTAACAAGACTTTGGGACAAATTTAGCATTGAGTACTACTTTTCATCCCCAGATTGATGGTTAAACTGAGAGGATTAATCAAATTTCAGAATATCTTCTTCATCTTTGTGTTATTGATTTTGACGGATTGTGGAAAGATCATCTCGCCTTAGTTGAGTTCGCCTACAACATCAATTTCTAAATCAATATAGCTATGGCTCCTTACAAAGCTCTTCATGGAAGGAGGTGTACAACTCCTGTTACTTGGACTGAAGTAGGAGACTCTCAGTTTTATGGCTTTGATTTGATCGAGGAGACTATTAGAAAAGTTCTTCTGATTAAGCGCAATATGATGACAGCTCAGGATCGACAGAAAAGTATCATGATGCTTGTCATCATTTGTTAATTTTTCAAGTTCGTGATCGTGCATACTTGAAAGTAAGTCTGATGCGAAGTGTGCAGAGATTCAGTATTCCTAAAAAGCTAAGTCCAAGGTATCTAGGACCCTTTAAAGTGATTGAAAAAGTTGGAAACTCTGCATATAGGTTGGAGTTACGTGATGACTTCTCAGTTGTGCACAATGTGTTTTACATCTCGTCATTACGAAGGTGTTTGCTAGATCTTAGTCAGCAAGTTCAAATTCCAGCAATGGAGCTGCAACCCAATCTGACTTCTGTTGTTAAACTATCGCAATTCTAGGAATAGATCTTAAGCAGTTAAGAAATCACAGCATTCCTATGATCAAAGTCCACTGGCAAAACTATTCAGCCGGAGAAGCCACATGGGAGAAAGAAAATGATATGCAAAAGAAATTCCCATAATTCTTTTCTTAATCAGATAATTTTAATTCTTTCATTTTCATTATTGTTTCCTAAGACTTCCTTCGTGCATTTTCAATTTCTTATTTTTATTTGTTGTGTGTCGTGGGCGACACTCTTTTAAGGAGGGAAGTATGTAATAGCCCTAGTGTTGTTACCTATTAATTAGTGAACTAATTGACTCTAATCTTCTTTCATTATTTTTATATAAGTATTAAGAGCCTCCACCTCAAGTTTTGTGCAATTTGGAGACTATTTGGCAATTTCCAGCATTTTCTAATTTTCTAATAATTCTGAAAATGCCTAATTTATTAGACCTCAAAATCAAAATTGAGTACGCCATTGGACTCACCACACCCAAATTAGCTAGGGGCGGTATTTTGGATGTGTTTGAGAGTCGTCAAAAACATCGTGAATATTTTAATATTATTTAAATACTCAAAAAATTAGGATAATAAAATTGACCTCCGATCAAAAAACAAATTGCATTTTTAAGTTTCTCACCCCTCAATTAGGTAAGGATGAATTTTTGCGATTTTTTTCAGAGTCCATTTGACTTTTTAATTTTGAGTATTAATTTGTGTATTATTAATTCATTAAATAAAGTTAATAAAATAAATAAATATATTTATTTATTTATTTATTATTCTGATGTCTTTTTTTCTTAAGTTGTAGAGATCCATTGTTTTGATAAGAACACAGAATAGTGGGGTGTTCCAATCCAAACCACTCCTTCCTAATTATTCCAATAGAACGGCAATTAACCATTGTGTAGTGAAGACCGTGTGATCGTTGATTTGATCCAACAGCCGTGAGTGCAAATCCTATTCTTCTCTACAAAAAAGGCCGGTCGTGCCTGTAATCGCACGAGTCTCATACCAATGATCCCCTTCCCAGCTGGTTGTCGCACCCTTATTCCATCAAAAAACTCCCTAATCAATGCTTCTCCCTCTGCTGCTTTTCTTTGTGGAACCTTAGAGGTTGTGGAAGAGTTTTTAAAACTTGAGGGTGTGCTATGAAGAAGAAAAAATTCCAAATACAAGTACCTTTACACGTCTCCTTCCTCTGACTATAAGCAAAACATTAAACGTCAGGTGGACTATTACATATATTAGATATCCTAGAGTGAAAATAGTCAGATATATTTATGGACTTTATGATGGGATTACCCAGAAGCCATACTAGAGTAGATGTAATTTGAGTAATCATAGATTATCTAACAAAATTAACACTCTTCCTTTTGATTAAGCAAACAGATTCAGTAGAAAAGCTGGCCAAATTATATATTAAAGAAATTATCAAACTTCACGGATTCCCTAAAACTATTGTCTTGGATCGTGACGACAGATTTACTTCCCATTTTTGGACGACAATACATCAAGATTTGGGGACAATATTGGCTATGAGTATAGTATTTTACTCTCAAATAGATTGTTTGATCGAGAGAGTAAACCAAGTACTTGAAGATCTTCTTCGATTAAGCATATTATACTTCGACGGTAGTTTGGAAGATCACCTTCCATTAGTGGAGTTTACATACAACAACAACTATCAGCCATGTATTAGAATGGCTCCATATGAACCTCTATATAGTAGAAAATGTAGCATGATATTGGTCTGGACTGAAGTAGGAGATGCTAAGTTATACGGATCTGATCTAGTTGAGGAGATTAATATAAAAATTCATCTGATAACTAGCAGGATTGCTTTAGCTCAAGATAACCAAGAGAAATATCATGATGATAAACATCAAATTCTAGAATTTTAAGTAGGATATAATGCCTATCTAAAGGTAAGCCCAATAAGAGGAGTTGATAGGTTTGGCATAGTAAGGAAGTTAAGTCCAAATTAATAAAAAATAAAATATTGCTCCAAATTGAATTTTTTTTTGCATGAGTGTGTTTTACTCATCAAGATATATCTCCATGTCAAGCTTCATTATTCTCTGAAAAAAAATGGTAGAGAGAGAAAGTAGAGAGAGAAAGAGAAGAGAAAAAGAGGGGAGAGAAAGAAGAGATAAGAAAAAGGAAGAGAAAGCCAATTTGAACACTCAAAGCAATTATAAAGAAGATGATAAATTTGCTTGCATCTAAAGAATAGAGGAGAGAAAAAATTTAATTAAGAAATTAATTAATTAATAAAAAAGGTCTATAAATACACCCCACCCCTCACCTCTCTTCTCCCCCCATCTCCCCCTCTTCTTCCTCAACCATTTATAGTTTCTCCCACTAATCTCTAGTAAAGCCTCATCAATGCCAATATAAGGTAAGTAATGAGAATGAGAAGAAAATTTTTCTAATTTTTTCATTTCTTTTTTTTTTTATTTTAATAATATTAATAATGTTATTTTTATTATTATTAATGTTATTATTATTACTATTATTATTATGTTTCCATTTCTGTTATTTTCTTTATATATATATATGTATATATTTTTAATTTATGTAACTTTAATTTCTGTCATTTTATCTTTTTTCTATATATGTAGATATTTCCTAATTTCTGTAACTATCATTTATGTCATTTTCTTTTTTTTTATATATGTATATATTTACTAATTTTTGCAACTTCCAATTATAATTGTAATAATTTTGCAAGCATATTATACTTAAATATCACATTCTATTTGTATATACTTCTCATGCAAAATCATGCCGCTTAATATTATATACAAATTTTGATATCCTACAAACCTTACTTAGGTCTTTGTGTTTAATTAAATATTTTCTTTTCTTTTCTTTTCTTTTCTTTATTTTTTCTTGTTTCACTCTGTCATATATATATATATGGCATGGTGGTGGAGTGGTGTATGGTACATGCATGTTTGTTAGTGGCACCCACCCTAGTTTTAGAGCCATGGATGCTCCCAGGTTCCCTTCCTGCTGGGCCACTTTCAGAGGCTGCTTAGCAACCAAGTGGCATCGCAGTAAGTCCCCGCTGAAATCTCTTCACGGGCTCCCCTGTTCTCTTTTCCCGTTGGTCACGATCAGTCTTTGGTGATGTAGCTCTGCTCTCCTCAGTTCCTGTGTACCCTGAAGTATCATGATGCCTCTCTCGATTTGCCATGATTGATTGGCACCATGTCTTATTTCTAGAAGGGCAAATCTTCTCTTTTCTTCCGCTTCATCTTCTGCCCCTTTGCTATTTATTATCCTCCATGGCAGCTTCCTACCCGATTTGCCCATTCAATCGTGATGGCGAGCTGGCTTCATTTTAAGTTGCAAGTTTGGATGGTCCTTTCACCGAACTCTGGTAGGCTGCTTTTCCATCTTTTCTTAAGAAAAATTTTCGGTGGTGTCCTTCTGGTTTGCCTCTGGGGAAAACTTGTCCAGTTCTGTGTTGCGGTGGTTGCTGCCCACCTAGACCCTCTACTATTCGATCTGTCGTTCTCTTTTTGGCTTAGCACTGTCATGCTAGTTTTGCTGGTCCTGCTGCTTGATGCCCTCCCTGATGGATGCCTGCCCACTCTTTCGGTTATAGGCTCTCTCTGGTTCGTCACATGGATTCTCTCGGTAATGGTCTTCGCTAAATGTTGATTCGTAGGATTGGAGCGATTTCTTTTTAGTTCGTTCTGATTTTCATTGTCTATTTTGGAGTCGTTGGTTCTCGGATCTTGCTAGAGTCCGGTGCTGCTATGGTTTTTTGATTTTTTGTCATCGGGCGTAGTCTGGTGTGTGCGTGGCTGGCTCCCTGAAAAGCTTCGCTTGTAACCAGGTTCCAGCGAAATTGTAAAACTTTCTGTTGATGAAATGAAATCCTAAGCCGAGATGGCATTCCCAAAAAAAAAAAAAAAGTATATATATATATATATATGGCAGATTATGAACAATCTCTATATCAAGTATTTGAGGCGGAGCTGATGCTTAATGTAGCAACTTAGATGCTAATTTTCTTAAAGTTTTAAATTTTTGCTTAGTATGTAAGAGATTTTGTAAAATAATTATTATCTATGTAATGAATATATTTTCTTTATTATTCTAGTATTTCTGAATATTACAATGAATGTGGAAGTGTATATTTTATACACCTCTAAATACACTATTATACTAAACCCCGATATGATCTAGGAGAGCGAGCACCTAATGCTGGATTAGCTATGCTGACCCAACGGTGTTATCCCAAATTGAATGACTATTATATCACTTCCTCAGAGCCATTTGCGTAGGATTTACCACAATTGAGAAATGAATCATTAGCTTGTTACTCCTTAATCATTAAATAGATTATTACAATGAAAATCTGTAGTATTATTATATGGAGATGATAATGCATATCCATAGAACTGATCTAGTCAGTAAAAGATGGAATTTGTTAATATATCCTGGCTAGAACTGTAGAGTCTTGGTCTTATCATACATAATTAGATAAGTATAGTTTAATTCAGAATAAAGTCAAAAGTATGTTATATATTGGGAGTTTAACAGCTTAGTTTGAGAGAATAAACTATAAAAGAATTAGGTTCCTTATTCTTGTGTGCATTATTAAGTGCAATAAAATAAACTAAGTTTTTAAGTCACAATTCCTAGGATATTCTAATCATTCATTTGTACTCTTCCCATGTGATAATTTAGACTACTATTATGGAATGAATATTGAATTCAGTAGAATTCGTATAAAATCATGTAATCCATTTAGTTAAGGTTTGAATCATGGAGACAAAAGGATTTATTTGCTTAGTTTTGATCATTTTTTGGTTTTAATATTTAAAAGTATACAATTATTAAAGCCTTGGCATATCATAAATTGCATAAGTCATATTATTGCATTAATGGAGCATTGTGCTCACTTAGGATATATTAACAGAGTATTCTGCTCACTTAGGAATCTGTAGCGAAACGTTGTGCTCACCTAAGATCTATTTGCAGAGTGTCTGCTCACTTAGGATTCTATAGGATGTCATGTGACATCGAGTCATGCATATTTATGGTATACAGTTCTGTTGCATATTCATATATATATATATATATATATATATATATATATTTAATGATATATAACATAGAACATAGTTTTATTTCAATATTTATTCAGTTTCTGCTTCTCTACCATTTTATGATTTTAGTACATAATCTTTCAGCTACTGTTTTACCTTACTTTCAGTTTTGTACCATTTTATACTTTTTAGCTATTTTAGTACTTTTCTTTAGTATTATTTTGCTTAAACATTTAACTTTTGATAGCTATAAATGTATATAGTAGCCTTAGATGTATTAGACTTATTATCTAACATGTGATAATTTTGGAATCCATCAATTTGCTAGATCCAGAATAGTTTGGGGAGTAGGCTCAGAAGGCTTCCCAAAAGATATAGGAGGAGTATGTGGAAAATTAGCCAATTCAATATTTAGCTTTTATTTTCTGCATTATTTTACTTTCTGTTATGAGTGAAGGACATTTTTACTATTTTTTTCATTAAAGTAAACAGTATAATATTTTAACTATGGATACTTTTTTTTTCTTTTTTGAGATGAATGCTTTTTACTTAGCTTATATGATGAATGATCTGGATGAATACTTTAGCTTCCACACTCTATAATTGTTACTACTTATACTTAGTATTGTGATATGATCAGCATATAAGTAATGCTAACTCATATATATTGGATTCCTATTAAAATCACTCTCATAAACGGTAGGGCCCCATACCCTCATTGGTCATGCAAATACTGAGATTAACATGATTATGACAAATATGGTCTCCAACTGTGGAAAACCTTCCAACTATAGTCGAGTCAGGTATAAACCCAACTCGCCTTAATCTGAACACTTGTCACCTGAAACTGAAGATCATACATCAAAATATCAAAGAAGCAGAAGCAAAAAAGAATATAACATCTATATCACAACACAGTAAAGAAAGTAAAACAATAACTTAGCTTAATATAATAATGTTGAAAGTAAATACATCCAGAATATGAATATATTATAGGCTGAAATTAAAAGAAAAAGGACACTCATCCTCACAATTAAAAATAAAGCTAACTAGCTATGCTAAACAGTAGGAAGGTCCTCTTCCTGGCCAAGCTCCTCTTCGTCAGGAACAACTCCAAATTTGACATTACTGGTATTACAATGCCAGTGTTCCAGCCAAGAAAAAAAAACTTACAGTTAGACAAATTGTTTAAGCACATTTTAGGCTAATTTAAATGAAATAAAACATTTTAAGATATTACATCTTACACTAAGCATATATGTAAGGTGCAACAAGCTTCAAGAACAGGATAATCACAAATTAACATTTATAACTACTCAAAGCCAAGTATATAAATTAACATACCTCAATTAGAAGCTGTAACAAGGTTAAGCAGTAAATATATAATAACTAAAAGTATAAAAATTAAACTCATTCTAATATGCTTATGATCATATGAATATGTGCTGATTTACATAAAAAATTTTGAACTAATGCATAAGAAAATTGAAATAAGGCTAGTATCCAAAATATACAAGTACTGAATAAAATACTGAACTGAAATAAATTGCGAAAGCATATAAAAAATAGTAAAAATTCAAGTAAAACATATGGCTAATTAAGCCACTGAACTAGAAATGAACTGAAAGCAAAAGTATGCCTAAAGTAGTACTGACATAATAAAAATAGGCCAAATAGGGCAACTGTATAGAAAGTTCAACATGTATCCCCTTAGCCAAGCACAGAGCTAGATCTGAGTTAAACTTATAGACTTAGGCATGTATCCTTCTAGTCAAGCACAGAGCTAGGTCCGAGTCTAATCTATAACTAAAGAACTGAACTAAAGAGGTAGACTAAGTTAGAACAGAATCTACTATACTAAATGTACTGAATGAACTGAATAAACTGAATAAACTAAATAAATTGAATGAACTAAATGAAATGAATGAAGTTAACTCATGTTTATGTAAATTCGAATGTAACATAGGGTACTCATCAAATATTCTATGTCCAACTAATATGTCTAAGGAAAAAGGCTCAAACACAAGGTGTGTGAAGCAATAATAACCAAACAAGTGAGAGACTCAACTAAATATATGTGATATCTATTGTTATCTAAATTTAATTTGTTCTATCTATTTTGAGCTAGTACATGCTTAGGATCTCCAAGATCCATCTATCTAGTACAGCTCAGATTTATGACCTTAAAGTTAACATTAGAACTTAATAGTTTAGATTCATAATTAGAAGTGACAACTATAAAGGTTAAGTAAGTGAATTAATGACTTAATTGAAGTATTTAAATAACTCAAACACAATCTTGATTTATAACAACCAAGAATCGGATTCTGAACTTAAACTCCAATTTGAGGTTCAATCCTGAATCCAAGGTACTAATCCTCTAATGATCTAAAGGTTCACACCCACTCTTATTCCAAAGATAGAGAATCTTAGAAGCTGATAGATTAAGAAGCTATGAGCTTATAGAAAGGTTATGTCTATGATTATAAGACAAAATAATCAAGTAAGAACTTAAGAATCTAGGATCTAAGTTCAATCTATAAAATGATAACATTATTCTATAGGTTGAACTAACATAAACCCATAAGAAAGATTCAAAAGAGTTCAACAAGATATGAAATTCAAGAATAAGATGGTATAGTTCAAATAGATGATTTAGTATCTGAGATCTAAGTCTTAGGTTTAATCACTTAAGACTTCAAATGGGATTTAGACTTAAGGATTTCATTAAGGCATTTCTTAACAATAATTTTTATGATTAATTATTGATAAAGCTCTTAGGACGGGTTTCATAAGATTAAATTCAATTATTCAAGATTTAAGGAAGGGTTTAAGATCACATTTAAGATCTTAAGATTTACTTAAGAGAATTTTAATGAGAATTAAGCTTAATCCATCAATTAAGTATAAAAGCTAAAACAAAGAACTTAATACATTGCAATACTGATTAGAAGCGCATTAATGACATTTTTATGGTTTAAGGGTTCTTAATCAATATTTTGGTCAAAATGACCAAAATACCCTTCTTAAGGCTAAAATTGGGCTTTTAAGATTTAAGCATCCAAATTGATTATAATTAGTTCTAATAGGCTTAGAATTGACTAATAAGAGAAATGAGGCACTTACATTTAAATTTAAACTTAAGATAAGATTAATTAGCACTAATCACTTTTTAAGGCTAAGAAAAGTGATTAAGGAAAAAAGGGGTTCAAAATGGAAATCTAAACACATAGGCAAGTTCTAATGCACTTAAAAAGACAATAGGAACTTGATTCACAAAAATTAAAAGGTATATTAGGCCATTAATCATTAATTAAGATTTAGGGTGATTAAGAGGTGATTAGTAAATTTAAAGCTCTTAAATTAATTTTAAGGGCATAAATAAGTTCTCCTCTATTCTATGAACAATTAAAGACCCTAATCATGGATTTTGAACATTCAATAAATTAATTATTCACTAATTAAGATTAGAGAAAGATTAGGCTAAATTAGAATATCAAACTATTGGATCTAAAATTTATTACATATATTGTTCCATATGATTTTATGGTTAAAATGGTATATTGGATCATACCATTTGGATAAGAATGGATTAAGTTATTTTATTAATTTAATATGAATATTTTACTTAAAATAAACCATAGGTTAATCAATATCTTCTATTTATCCTTTATTAAACAGAAGGAAAATAATTCCAAAATAAATGAAATAGCCCGGCCCAATAACCAAATTGCGCGGGTCAAATTGGGGCCCAACTGGGTCGGCACTGTTGCACGCGCAAGCATGGGCTAGCATGGCTCGAAGTGACAGTTTTGTCATCCCGGATACCCCTTTCGCAGACAGCTGCTAAATTCACCGCCAATACTCCACACTACATCCAGCATTCAATTACCACACCTTCAAGGAGTCAAGGCGCATCGATTGAACCTAGAATCCCTAATAGAGATGGAGTAGAACACCAGATGGCTACTCCACCAAAATGGCCAAAGAGAGGACGTTTAGGGTTTATTGTGAGGGGCTAATTCTTCTCACAAATATCCACTAAATGGATGAGGTTTGATCCCAACACCATCTGTGAGGTGAGCAACTTGATCCTCCAAGGTTACTTGACTTGGGGGTGCAGCCAATAGCTGGGTCCTTACTCAGACTCAGCTCCTAGTTTGGTTGCTAGCTAGATTGATTGATATGATCTATTAGAGCTAGCTCAGACCCTGGCAACAATCACAATGAGTTTGACTGCCTAAGAGAAGAAGGTTTGTACTAGATTTGAGCTGAATTGAAGGCTAGTTTTTAGTGGGGTAGTCCCAACCTCATTGAACATCAATGACATCTAGATAATGAGTAATTACTATCTTGACCAAGCTCAATCGATTCAAATCATGTGCACAGATAACCTAGGGTTCTAGGGATAGATAGGAAACATCTAGAGGCTATCCTACATTGCTTAATTAAGCATCGAGTCCACATGACTCAATGGGTTTAGGCAAGTATCTAGCAATGGCAATGAAAAAGGCAACTTAGAAGGAATTGAATCAAGCAGAAGCTTCCAAGTGACTTGAGGAGAAGCACAGGGGGTCTGAACACTAGACCTAGCCCTTTATTAGATGTTCGCAGTAGCAGGAATTACCAAGAGCGTTAGGAGCTCCAGAGAATTCCAATGGGAAAATTGAGGGATCACAGTGAGCAAAGGGCTCACTGTGCTATCCCAAGGGTATTTTAGGCAGTAGGAAGGCTCAGGGATGGTTTCCATGGCTGGGAGCCATGGTTCAGACTCAACCCAAAGGAAATGGGGTGGGCAAAATGGCGAGGGAAATTCAAGAAAAAATGCAACCGGTAAACTATTGGGCTCAGGGGCAGAAGAGGAACACCATGTTATCCTCGTACTGCCACGATGTCTACTGTAGCTCGGGCTGTGGAGAGGACCAGGTGAGCGAGAGGTGAGCTGGGGACAATGATCCACACTGCTGTGCTTGCATTGGGCCGTCTAATCATGGAGCTGTTGGGAATGGACGGTCCAGATGCGCACACAATACTTACTTAAGCGAATTAAAGCTCAGTCGTTGGATACACGAGGTGGATTTGTCGGCTAAGATTAGATCTAGGCAAGGTATAGCGGATGCCGTCGGCTGGATCGCGCTAAGATGCACACTAACGCATCCAATGGAGAGGGTCGATGCGCCACTATCGGGACCCCGCAACGGATCTGTCGTGGTCCCAATTGAAAATCCCATATATAAAAAAATAATATATATATATTCAATTTAAATAATTTAAGTCAAATAATTAATTAAATTATAATCCTAATAAATTTAAAAATTTAATTTAGGACTTAATAAGCTCCAAAAATTCCCAAAACTTCACCTGTAGCTAATTAAGGTATGAGAAATTTAAAAATAAAATCAGATTTTAATTTGGAGATCAACATGATTTAGCTAATTTACAGGATCCAAAAATAGGACAAAAATAGCTAAAATGCTCAAATGAGCACTGATTGATTTTAAACTTTTATGGTTATGTTTAAATGACCCATTAAGTCTAATAGAATGAAAATCAAAGCTTGGTTTAGCTTAAATTAACTTGGTTTAGTTATAGTAACAATTAGGGTTGTTACATAATTTAATCTATATAAGTACTATACCTAATACTTATGATTAATACTATACTCTTATCTTAAGGATTAGTCATCAGCTCTCCATTAGGGTTGAGTCTCAGCAATTCAATTAGCAGTATTCAAGGAGGTTCAACGGTCCTTCCCGAGTAACGCACTATTCTACTACAAATTGTTTATTAAATTACCTCAGTTGCACGAGGCAACGGGATGGGGTGCTACAGTTAGTATCAAAGAATTATCATAAAGTGTTAGGTTAGGACAGTGTTCTTATATACTTTATAATCAGTTCAAGATCTGGTCATAATCACTAAGTGTAAGAAAAGCAACATCCTTAGTTCATCAAGTTGAATCACAAAAATAAAAACTACGAATATCTGGATAAAGGACATCTTAAGATCTGAACAAACTTTAAAGAAGTAAAATGCACTTAAAGAAAAATAAAAGTAAAAAATCAGAACTAATATTCAAATGAAGTTTTAGAGATGGAGTCTCAGCGATATGGGGTCATCCATTACCTTAGGCTCTTGATGACTACTGGACCGATGATTACCAGGACTACAAGATGTACTAAAGAACCATTAGTGGAGTATCCCCTAAGGGAGTAGAGGTGCTCAATCAAATCTTAGTTCACTCAGACTTCCGAGGGACTAGTCTCCCAGTTCTTTCTAGAGAGTAGCTAACTTGGATGACTAGTACTTTTAGTGAGACTGTATAATAATCCAATGTTATTACCCTATCCAATTAGGACTAAACCAAGATTAATTTTAATTTTAACACTCTTAAATAGTCATTAGGACTTCACCCTAAAGTCTTGGTCCAAATTAGGGGTCAAATGGATCAAACTCTGATTTGGGGAATTTCAGAAACCTTAGATTTATGAGACTTTGTCATTACGCTCATCAACCCCAAATTAGCTAGGAGTGAATTTTTTGATGCATTTGGAAGTCGTTGGATTTTTGTCAAATATTTTAATATATTTAAATACCCCGAAATATAAGAAAATTAAATACTCGTCGAAATCTAAATCCAACTTCGTCGTTGTGTTCCTCACCCCTCAATTATCTATGAATGATTTATTGGAATTTTTTGGAATAATCTAATAGGCCTATTTTAATTAAGAAGTTAGGAATTTCATTTTATATTAATTAATTTTTCTAAATTCCTAATGGCCGTCATTATCTTGATCTGCACCATTAACTTTACCATCCAATCAAACGGCTTTGAGCCGTCGACCCCGTCTCCCTCGTAGAGCTTGCACGTATCGCAAGCCAGATGCGCGGTCCTCTCTGCCGGTGCCAGTTGTCGCCCTCCACCCTCGAAGCCTCCGTCAAGCTTCCATCTTCTATACCAATGGCTCACCTAGTACATCATTTTGCAGGCTGTGAGTCATTCAAGCTCTTGGAATTATCTTCCTGCCGCCTGCAGCTCGGTGAAATTTGCAAAGGTACTCCACCTTCCTATCACCTATGCAATCAGTTTTATTATGCATTACATTTAGATTCCTTCGTTCGAATATTATTCTATACAATTAATTTCCAATTGTTCTGTCAAGCTCAATGGAGCTCGAGTTGCGTTCTATGTTTACAACTTTAAAATTTTTAGTGCATCCAATTTTAGGTTGATCTAGTCATCCTATGCTAAAATCCGTGGGCTCAGCGGCTAGGTCTCGCCAGGCTCGTCTTTATGGCATGCGATTTGTCCTCTAGGTTTCTCCGATAGTCAAGTTCGGCGAATCCTTAGGTTCGCTATCCTCGTCACCCACTGAGTGAAGAAGAAGGTATGTTTAAGTCGGGTCGTATCGAGTCGGGCCCTACCCTCCGTCCTCATTAGCCCTAAGCCGGAGGAGGTAGGACCCACCCCACAGCTCAGCTACGCCAGTCGTGGGCCCCTCCTGTCTGCTGTCTTCCGTGGGAGCCATCCCTGCCGCTGGCACAATGGTGAGACCCGCCGCCGTTTAAATCAAAAACTTAGGAATTGAGTTAATTCGAAATGATTACATTAATTTAACTTAATTCAAGTAATATGTAGAAACTTTAAAACTTAATATCTCCTAATCCATAAGTCCAAATATATTAAACATATATCTCATTTTACTCGGGAAAATGAGAGGAATAATATCGTAGTATCAGATTTCCAAAATTACACATATTTAACATAGTGACATTTTAGGACCCCTCAATGAACCATAAGCTTAGAAAACCTCAAACCTTCATAACTTTCTTCCCACTGATCCAAACATAGTTAATATGAATCTCGTTTCAATCAGGAAAATATCAGGAGTGTAGTGATAGTATTAGTTTTGCTGTTGGACTTAAGATTTGACTAATGACTTTTGGACCCCTCACTAATTACCCTGTCTGATCTAAAAATTTAATTTGCTCTAATTTTGTCAATTTAGCTCCAAATTAGGTCATTCGATATATCATTTGGATTAGGAGAACCTAATAAATAGTAAACTGCAAGAAAATTTATGTTTTGATAATTAGATCCCCTAATTTTCCCTTATTACCCTATAGCTTAATTAGCTCATTACTTAATCAAATGAAATCCAAATTGGTTTTACTCTCAATCATTGCACTCAGTATGTTATATTGAAGCTATAGCCACTAAATTTGCTAAATTTGGACAACATTTGAGAAAGTTAGGTTCTTGGACCTTTCCTAAAACCCTTAAATTATATTTTTGAACCCTAAACTCATTTTGGCTATAACTTGACCAATAGATCTCAAAACTTAGTGTTCTTAGTCTCTATGGAATCCTTAGATAGTAATCAATAATAAACCATCTAAAGTTTTAGACTTCACTGGGAAGAATTTCCATATTGCCCTTATGAGCTAAGAACCTTAAATTGAGCTCAAAAAGCTTAATCCTTTTCCAAATTTGATGTGCTTATTGTCTATCTTCACATTAGATAGTAAGTAACCATTTGGCAATAATAAATTTCAAATTAGAACTCTAAATCAAAAAGTAGCATTTTAGACACTTAAGTACGAGTAAAACAGCCATTTTGCCCAAATTTAGATTTAAGTGTCCTTAAACCTTAAAATCATAGTCTAATCGCTAAAATCAGTAAATAAAGTGACTTAGATCCAATTTTATATCATTTATGCTTATTAATTAAATTTCTAAGTGAAACCCTAAGTTCCATCCTAAAATGTTTCTAAGCAAGTACTAAGTTTCATAATATGAGATTCATCTCACATTATGTTAATTATAAGTTCCCTAAATCAGAAATAAGATAAGTTAAGATTAATTAAAATAAGTGCTTAAATCCTCGCATTTTATCATAACTTAATCCTTTAGGAAATTTCTTAACCTTTATGATCACTTCCTTTAGAATTTGAGACAGAAATCATGTTATAATTCATTCATTAGGTAAATAGGTTGTTCAATGGATGAAACCTTAGTTTTTAATAGTTTTTAGATTTTATCCTTATGATTATTTTATATTTAAACTTTAATCAAAGTTTAGAGATTTATCTTATTAAGCTTGACTTTGCTTAATAAGATATCCTAACTTGTAGTATTGGGAAGATTTGGGATTTAGACCTTAGCCTTTAAGATCACCTTTAGATTAAGGGATTAAACCCCAACATTGGAGTTTAATTCTTAATCCCTCAGTCTTTATTTTCCTTAGTTAAGATTAGTTTGGATAGTCTAAATTCATTAATTAGGATGTTTTGATTAATTATTTGATTATACGCATCATTAATTGAATTATATCAGGGCCTAATAAGTTCTAATTATTTTAAACTTATTAGGCTATGAATCTGAGTTTATACTTGATAGTAGGGTGTTGGAGATCTTGAGCTTGTATAAACTTAGAATATATACAATGGGTAAATTAGAAAATAATAGGTAATCACCAGTGTTTAGTAGAGTCTTATGCTTACTGTGCTTGCATTTCTTGTATTTTGAGACTTTTTACAATGAACATGTCATATAAGATATTTTGATACATGAAATGAGAACATAAGAAATTAGGATAACACTTGCATTGGGTTCATGTTCTGGATGGGAGACTGGGTATACACATTACTGCCAATATACAAGAGGTAAAAAGAACTAAGGATACTGTTGAATCCATTATTTACTTCTTATATAAAAGAATTTTGATAAACAAACTATGTTTGCATCAGCCTACTTTGATAAATTTTGTGTAATTTCAGGGAAAATACAAGCTCAGCAATTTCTAGACAATTCTGGAATGTTTCTGCAAATTCTTGAAGAAAACTACTGCAGCGCGCCACAGCTGGTGAACTTACGGGACTCAACCGCGACAGCGCACTGCAGCGGGTGGACTTGTGGGACTCAAGCGCTCCAGCGCGCTCCAGCGAAGGACTTGCAGGACTCAAGTGCTACAGCGCGCCACAACGGAGGACTTGCGGGACACGATCGCTGTAGCCCGCTCCAGCGGGTGCCGAATTTCTGTCTTTTTAGAAGATCAAATGCAGCTGAGATTTGACCCAAAATCTGGATCTTGTCTTCCAGCCATTTTTCCAGACCTACTGCTTGATATTTAATTGGAAAGAGATGATTTGAAACAAAATAAAAGAATACAAAGGGAAAAGAAGGTGTCACTTCAAGCTCCACTTAGTTTGGCAATGATGGCAGAAATTTTAAATCAGTTTTCCAAATTTCAAAAGGCCTGAAAATAGATGTGCACCCCTCCTATAAATATAGCTCTTCAATTCAATAGAAGGGTTCCCATTTTTGGCTTACAAAACCTTTAAGTGTGGAGAGGGCTGCATAAAAGAGAAGTAGAACTCTCCGAGGGTGGAAGGAATTCAATTGCTAAGGAGAAGAAGGGAGAAAGGCAGCACTATGGACCTAAGAGAAATAACCAAGAATAGGAAGAGGAAAAATTTGTAGAACTCCATCAAATGAATGTTCTTAGTACTCCCTAACTCTTGTCTTTGTATTTTTATTAGTTGACCATGAAAGGGTCTTTATCCATGTATGTGTTCTTCTTTATCTCTAGTGTAATGGAGAGCTAAACCCCCCCCCCCCTTGAGGAGGGTTGGGCCAATCCTATATGTCATATAAGGGACTATTATGTATGAAAATTTCCTCAAGCTTCTAATGAAAATGTGTGAAATGAATGACTTGTTAAAGAAATCAAAAAGGGACTATTTGTGGACTTAAATGTGGACCATATGATGAAGGACCTAAATGACATCAAGACTTAAAAGTCTTGTGCTCCATAACTAACACTTAGCTTTGAGCAGGAATCATGAGTGCAAAGGAGCTTTGAACTATGTGAAGAAGTTCTTGAGCCTAGTGCGCCTTGATCTATGCCAAACTAAGGTGTTGATGCGTGTGAGCTAAGACCCACTAAATGAGCTCCGCAGCTCAGCATAAGTGATGAGAGGAAGATAACTTGTTAAGAGCTCATGTGTGATGTGGCATAGCACATTGAGCCACACTAATCATCTCATATTCCAAACTACGCATGATGCGTGTGAGGCTCTTAGTGGAATCAATGCTTGTAAGATCTTAAATAAGGAAACAACTCTCATTTCTATAATCCAATAATGAGAGGAAAACCAATGTTCTAAAATCTTACGAGGCTTTTTGAGCTGAAATAAAACTGACTGTGTGTTCATTTCAAGCATGAGATTTGAACTTGTAAATCTTGGAGTTAAACTCTAAGGAGGATAATGTGCACTTGAATAAATTACATAAAATTAAGTAAAAAATTAAAAAGGGCAATGCTTGAGGAATTATCCTACATGAGTCTCTAACATTTCATATGGGAGTGACCCAACTCTCATCTCCTTTTATCATAGTTACTTTCTACCAAGACTTGTTGTGCTTATTAAGGAACCTAATCAGCAAAATACACATAGTTTAAACATTATTGAACGTAGATATACCTTAGTAATAAAGTACTCGATTCCTTGAGGACGATAAATTTCAGAACTCACATTCCAAATTATTACTTTAGACCACGTACACTTGCGTGCAAGCGCAGGCGTGTATTAGACGTATGTCAAGTTTTTGGTGTCATTGCCGAGAATCAGTAATTGTTTTGTATTAAGGAAAATCTATCATTAAATAGTGATTTAAGCAAATCTCTTGCATATGATTTTGATTTTTGTTTTTGTAATTATTCATGCTAATCATTTAATTTTCTTTAATTTATTTTTTTTTACTAAATCATTGAACGCTATTGCTATATTTGTTCTTGATAGCTTAATTTCTATCTTGTATGAGTAGAAGATTTTGTACTGAATATCTTTTTGATCCAAAAATTGAGATAACCTATTTACAAGCTAGAAGAGAACAAAACATTTTAATAAAAATCTTGGAGAACCATTAGGAGAGCCTAGGGGAAGAGCACTTAGAGACTTCGCACTGCCCACTGTTAGGGGAGTCCCCCATGCTATTGTTAGTTAGGCCTAACATCGAAGCCAACAATTTTAGACTCAAACCTTCCACATTAAGTATGGTTTAAAATAACCAGTTCGGTGGATTAGCCACAGAAGATCCTAACTCACATATTTTAACCTTCCTTGAAATTTGTGACACCTTCAGGTTTAACGGTCTCTCTGAAGATGCAGTTAAACTGAGGCTTTTTCCATTTTTCTTAAGAGATAGAGCCAAGGGTTGGCTCAGCTCTCTTTCGAGCGATTCAATTTGTACTTGAGATGATCTTGCTAGGAAATTTATAGCCAAATATTTCCCTCCGGTAAAAACTGCTAGCTTGAGAATTGAGATAACTAACTTTAACCAGTTTGAAGGGAGACATTGTATAATGGTTGGGATCATTTCAAGGAGTGCTTAAGGCGATGCCCACTCCCTTATGGATGCAAGTTCAAACCTCTTATAATGGTTTGAACGCTCCAACAAAGACTCTCACTGATGCGGCCGTCAGAGGCTCAATAAGTAGCAAAACACAAGAAGAGGCTTATGACCACTTAGATGAAATGGCAAATAATGCCAATCAATGGCCTCTCCAGAGGAATGACCACATGGCTAAAAATGAATGTAACTCGCTTGAAAATTCCTAACAAATTATTGAGCTCCAGAATCAAATCTCTCAACTAAATAAAAAGTTAGAATGTGGGCACTTAAAATTTTATCAGGAGGGAGATTGTGAGTTAAGTAATGTCAATGTAATCATGAATCATGGTAGAAATAAAGAAAGATTGGAGAACTCATTCACTGAATTTAGAACATCCAAAACTGAATTCATGAATAAAAGTGATGCCACATTGAACAGGCACGAACATACTCTTTTAAGGCAAGAGAAGTCAGTAAGAAGAATTGAACAAAAACTAAAAAAATCATGAGGCAATTAGAGAAACTAGCTTTAGTAGGAGTCATTGGCGAGTATGAAAATGATTCGGGGAACTCTATAACCCTCAGAAGTGGGAAAATGAAAAGGCTGGTTGTGAGTGAGGAGAATAATAAAAACATAATAACAACTAGCGAGGGATAGGGGGAGGAAGAAGTAATAATCATAAATGAGAGGAATGAGGTAAGGGATTTGGAGAAGGTTCGACCTAATGAACAACTCAAAATAACCCCTAACATCCCATACCAACAGCAAATGGCTAAGGAGAAACTTGATGTCCAATTCCATAAATTCTTAGACACTTTTAAAACTCTTCACATAAACATCCCCTTCGCGGAAGCTTTAAAGCAAATGCCGAGTTATGCAAAGTTTAAGAAAGATATCTTATCCAAGAAAAGAAGGATTGATGAAAAGGAGACAGTGGCATTAACAGAAGAATGTAGTGCAATCCTTCAGAGGAAGATTCCCATTAAGAAGAAGGATCCTGGTAGCTTTGCTATCCCTTGCACTATTGGAAGCCAATCATTCCAAAAAGCCATTTATGATCTAGGTGCATCCATAAATCTGATGCCATTTTACATATTCAAAAAGTTAGAAATTGATTATTTGAAACCCACTTCAGTTCTCCTCCAATTCACTGATAGATCTGTAAAAATCCCTTTAGGAATAGTGGAAAATGTGCTTGTAAAGGTCGATAAATTCATCTTTCCAGCTGATTTCATAATCTTGGATATGGAAGATGAAAACCAAGAAATCCCCATCATCTTAGGTAGACCATTCTTGGCTATCGGGAGAACATTTATTGATGTCGATAAAGGGGAATTGAGATTGCGATATGGCGATGAGGAGGTGAAATTTCATGTAAATGATTCTATGAGGCACCCATCTAAGCCCAATGAGAAGTGTTGGAGGAACAATTTAATCAAAGAAGCTTTGTTAATGGGAGATGTGGAAGAAGAGGGATGTTTGTAAATGAGGAGAATGAGGATCTCACTGGAGAGGGAGTAATCGAGGAATTGATTAAGGAGAGAAAAATAATTCAGCCTTCTATAGTTTGCCTTCCAGAATTAAAACCTCTTCTATCGCACTTAAAGTACACTTATCTAAGGGAGGAGGCATCTCTTCCCATAATAATTTCTACCTTGTTAACTCAGCATCAAGAGAGTCTTTTATGTAAGGTTTTGAAAGAGCACAAGAGAGAAATTAGACAGAGTATAGCTGATCTGAAAGGAGTTAGCCCAACTCTTTGTATGCATCATATCCTTTTGGAGGATAACTCTAGTCCATCAATTGAACCTCAATGGCGCTTAAACCCTAACATAAAAGAAGTAGTTCACAAAGAAATTATTACACTCTTAGATACTAAAATCATTTTCCCCATCTCTGATAGTCCTTGGGCGAGTCCTATTCATGCGGTTCCAAAGAAAAGTGGGATGATAGCTGTGCTTAATGACAACAATGAATTGATCCCCACTAGAATGGTGACAGGATGGAGAGTGTGCATTGATTATAAGAGACTTAATAAAGCTACTCGCAAGGACCACTACCCACTCCCATTCATTGACCAAATGCTTGATATATTGGCAGGGAATCCTTATTTCTTTTTTTTTATGGGTATTCAAGATATAATCAAATCTTGATTTCACCTAAAGACTAAGAGAAAACAATCTTCACTTACCTCTTTGGGACATTTGCCTTTAGAAGAATGCCATTTGGATTGTGCAATGCCCTGGCTACTTTCCAATGTTGTATGATGGCTATTTTTTCTAATATGATAGGAGAATTTTTAGAAATCTTTATGGATGATTTTTCTATTGTTAGAAGCTCTTTCGAGCATTGTTTAATCAATCCGGGAAAGGTTTTAAAAAGGTGCGAAGAATCAAATTTAATTTTAAATTGGGAAATATGTTATTTTATGGTGGAAGAAAGTATTATCCATGGTCATTTGATCTCTAGGAGAGGATTTGAAGTTGATAAGGCTAAGGTAGAGGTAATTAAAAAACTCCCCCCTCCTATCAATGTGAAACTAATTAGAAGTTTCCTTGGGCATACAGGATTTTATAGAAGATTTATCAAAGATTTCTCCAACATAAGGTTACCACTCTGTAGATTACTAGGGAAGGGTGTTGAATTCAAATTTGATGAAAATTACATAAGAGGTTTCAACGCCATTAAAACTGCCCTGATCTCTGCTTTGATAATGTAACAACCTTAGTTGTTACCCTAGCTAAATACAAATTATTTAAGCTAAACCAAGTTCTGATTTTGATTCCATTAGACTCAATGGGTCATTTAAACATAACCCTAGAAGTTTGAGATCAACCGGAGTTTAATTGAGAAATTTGGTATTTTTGCCTATTTTTGAGCTTTGGAAAATACCTAAATTAATTTGATCTCCAAATTAAAATATGATGTCATTTTTCAATTCCTCATGCTTCAATTAGCTAAGGGTGAAATTTTGGGAATTTTTGGAGCTCATTTAAGCCTAAAGTGGATTTAAGAATTTTAGGATTTTTAATTTAATTATTTAAATGAATAATATTAATTAAAATTCATTTTATTAAAATTTATTTATACGAGATTTGCTATCAGGACCGCGGTAGATGCACTGCGGGGTCCCGGCAGTGGAGCCCTTTCTCCTTCCATTGAATACGCTAGCACGCATCTTAGCAACATCTATCCAATGGCTCGTATCACCCGTGTCGTGATTAAATCCTAAGTGTTAGATTGATCGAGCACATCCGATGGCTGATATCTGATTTGTGGTTAATCGGTTAAGTAGTGCATCGTAGCCTTCCAATCCCAATGGCTCAGTGATCAGATGGCACCTAGCACCCCATGCACTATAGATCTTCGTCTACCTCTCGCCCATCACACACTAGTCCCCCCCGACAGCTCAATCCCTCCCAGCCCTCGTGGCAGTACGGGAAAGAACCCATTCTTCCTCTTCTACCCTTGGCATGATCTTTTGCTGGTAGTAGTCTCCCAGGATTACCCCTAGCCGTTGAGCCGAGCCTTACCTTCGGTCCGAGCCAATGTCATGAAACCCAAACTCTGGAACCCACCCCCAGTTCTCCTTATCACTTATAAATACCCTGAGAGCATCACAGTGAGTCCCTTTGCTCACTATGACCTCTTAATCCTCCCAATTGAATCCCTTGGAGCTCCCGTCTCTCTCGGTAAATGCCACCATCCCCACAGTTGCGTACTGTTGATAGAGGGTCTATCTAGTGTTTAGACTCCCTGCGAACCTACGCCTACTGCTGGGTGAGCTCGAAAGCCTTTAAATTCCTCTCGGCCATGCCTGCAACCCCATCTTTAGGTACAACCTCTTCCACTAAATTCCGTAAGTTCAGTTTTCCATTTAATCTATTGGATGAGCCTCTAGATGTCGCCTAACTTACCTTAGCCACCTAGAGAACCTGTTCTAATTATCATCAGGATTGAGCTAGCTCTGATCAATTGAGCTAGCAGCTGAGCCATGACTGGGTCTGAGTAAGGACCCAGCGATTGGCTGCACCCCAGGCTACGAAATCTTGAGGGTTCGACTTGCCTCACCTCACTGATGGTGTAGGAATCAATCTCCATCCGTTCAATGGCCTCTATGAGGAGAATAATCCTTCCACAGTGAACCCTAATCGTTTGAAATTGGAAGCTTCGATAAAGTATCCATCCAGCATTCCAGTCCATCCCAGTTAGGGCTTCCATGTTCAATCGATGCACCTTGATCTCCTGAAGGTGTGGCGATCGAATGCTGATCGTGGCGTGGCCTAGCGGCGATGAATTTGGCGGTCCAAGGTCCCCTCTTCGCGGCTGTCTACGAAGGAGAGGTATCGGGGACGATGCACTAGCGCATCGGGTCAGGCCTCTCTTGACCCACGCAATTTCAATTTTGGGCCGCAATTATTTAAGGAATATTGGAATTAATTTCCTTATGATAAATAATTGATAAATGCATTCCCTATAGTTTTAATTTAAATAAAAATACAAATTAAATTATTTAAATAACTATAGTTATGCTTATCCAAATAGTATGATCCAATATACCATTTTAATCAGAAAAATGTAAAGAACAGTAATATAAAATAAAATTAAGGATCCAATGGTTAAATTTTAAATAATTGCCTAACCTTTCCCTATTTTCATTTAATTCATAATTAATTCATTAATTGCCCAAAAATAGTGATTAAGGTCTCTGATTGCTCATAAGACCATAGAGAACTTATGTAAGCCATTAAAGATATATTAAGAACCTTAAATTTGCTAATCACCTCGTAATTACCCTAAAATGAGATTAGTGAATTAAACCTTGGATGAGTCTTTGATTTTGGTGAATCTAGTTTCTAATGCCTTATTAAGTATAATATAACTTATAAATGTATTTGGATCATCTTAGTATGCCCAAATTCCCCTAATCACCTAAATTAACCTCTTAATGTGATTAGTGTTAATTAAGCTAATTTAAATATCAAAAACATGAGTTAAGTATTTTACCCACTTCAATAATCAAAATAAAGCTCATTAAAATAAACTTGAATCAATTGAATTGATCAAACCCTAATTTTTCAATTATTAGCTTTAAGAGGGGCATTTTGATCATTTTGACTAGAGAATGGTTTAAGCACTCTTAAGCCCTAGAAACCTCAAGTGAAGAGAGTGTAATTAGTAATGAATAATATTAATATCAAATGCTAAGTTTCATCACCTCATGAATGAATCCTAGTGCTTAAGTTCCAAAATCATAAAGTAAATCCTTAAGATCTTAAGTGATCTTAAGACCCTTCATAAAGAATTTGCTAGATCAATATTAAAGCTAACCTTTCTAATCCTAGTTATTTATCAAATATTATCCATAAACTATAGTCCTAATGAACTAACCTCTTAAAATCCTAAGTCTGGTCTTTAGCTTAGATCTAAAGTGATCAAACCTTAGATCTTAGACCTTCGACTTTAGATTATCTAATTAAATTGAATTACCTTCTTTGGAATTCCTTAATTGATTTACTATTTAATCCTTTTGAAACCTCCTTGTGGATGTAGGATTTACTCAATCTATAGAATAATATAATTATCCTAAAGATTGAATATAGATCTTAGATTCTTACTTCTTGGTTGATTATTTTATCTTATAATACTAGACATGACCTTTCATTAAGATCTTAGTTGCTAAATCCTTCAACTTATAAGATTTTGCACATTTAGATTAAGCTTAAGTGTGAACCCTAAATCCTTATTAGGTTATCACTTTGGATTCAGGATTTGAACCCCAATATAGAGTTTAAGTTCAGAATCCTTAGTCTTGATTTAATTAATCAAGATTTGGATTAAGTGAGAAATATAATAATAATTAAGCCGTTGATTTATTTACTTTAAACCTTAATAGTCGTCACTTGATTTGGAATTAGAACTAATTAAGTTCTAAGGTTAAACATTAAGGTTGTGAATCTGAGATTATACTCGATAGCTAGATATTGGAGATCCTAAACTTGTATCTTCTTAGAATAGTTAGATTTGGATAAATTAGACAATAACAGATATCACATAAGTCTAATTGAGTCCCTTGGTTACTTTGACTTGATTGCTCTACACACCTTGAATTTTGAGCCTTGTTCCTTGAGCATAATAAGTGAACTTAGGATATAGAAGATACATCATAAGTTAGTATTTGAAAAGCATAACATTCAGTTCTTTTAGTGTATTCAGTTCAGTAGAGTATATCCTAGCTTAGTCTGCCTCCTCAATTCTTGTTTTGTTATAGAATAGACTCAAACTTAGCCCAGTGCTTGGCTAGGATGGATACATGTCTTATTCTATAAGTTCAACTTGGACCTAGCTCTGATAATGCCTAGGATGGACACATGTTGAACTTTCTATTCAAGGACCCTGTATGGCCTATTTCTGTTATGGAAGTACTATATTTTAGACATACTCTTACTTCAATTTTTTACTTTGTTTTGCTTTACCACATACTTCAGTGGCCTTACTTTTCAGTATGTTCAGTTGCTTGGCCACATGTCTCAGTGGCCTTACTCTTTAGCTCATTTATGCTCTTAGCTCGCTTTTACCACATGCTTCAATGGCCTTTTATATATATTAAATTTGCATGCTTGTATATATGTTCTTATTGAGTAGTTAATAAATATTGGCATATTTAGGATGCTAGTTTTGTATGTTCATTTCAGTACATTTCAGTATAGTTTACTTTTATAAAATTAGCATGTCTTCATGTGATCATAAGCATGTTAGGATCAATTTATTTTAGCACATAAATTATTTTTGCTTTTTAGTCTCACCTTATTTAGTTTCATGTTTGCACATACTTGATGATCAGTTATAAATGAATAGTTTATAGCCATCCTGTTCTTTGTAGCTTGATGCACCCTATATTGCTTGCACATTTAAAGTAGTTAGTATGATATCCTTAAACATTCAGTTCACTTAAATAACCTAAAATGTACTTAGATAATTTGTCTAACTATAACCTTTTTCTTTTATTGGCTAGGGCCCTGGCATTTGTGATACCAGCAAATGTGAAATTTGGAGCTGTTTATTGGTGGTTCTGCAGGAGAGGAGCTAGTGCAGGAGGAGGATCTTCCTACTGTCATTTAGTTAGACTTCTTCCTTTTCTTGCAGTGAGATTGAGAGATATTTTCTTTCTTTTAATTCAGTCTATAATAATTAAACATTTCTAGATGTATTTACTTTCTGCTCTTTAAGCTGAGTTACTATTCCTTTTACTCTTGTATACGATGCTATGATGTGGATATTATGTTATACTATTTTCTACTTCCACTACTTTGATATATTGATGTATGCTTATAGTTCCAAGTGACAAGTCCTTGGCTTAAGGCGGGTTGGGTCTTACTTGACTCTACTTGAGTTGGGGATTTGCCACAGTTGGAGCACCACACTCCTCGTGATTATGCTAATATCAGTATTAGCATGGCCGCGGTGGATACGAGGCCCCACAGATAATTTCTACTCCAAATTGGGACTCCCCATTTGAGATTATCTGTGATGCAAGTGACCTTGTAATTGGTGCTTTCCTTGATCAGCAAAAGGAATGGACCTTCTATTTAATTTACTATGCTAGTAAACTCCTTAATGATACCCAAAGAAACTATGCTACTATAGAGAAAGAACTCCTAGCTATCATCTTTGCTTTCACTAAATTCAGGTCATATCTCATTGTATCTAAAACTATTATTTACACTAATCATGCAACTATTAAGTATCTCTTTAAAAAGAAAGAAGCAAAATCTCGCTTGATACGTTGGGTGCTGCTCTTGCAAAAATTTGATCTAGAAATTCGGGATAAGAAGGGGAGTGAGAATGTGCTAGCAGACCATCTATTTAGATTGACCCACCTTAATAGTGATAATTTGATCAAAATTAGTGAATCATTCCCCGATGATAAGCTATATGTTATTGCTTCAACTCACTCTCCTTGGTTCATAGACTTTGCAAATTATCTTACAGGAGGAGTCATACCAAAAGACATAAACTACCAACAAAGAAAAAAAATTCTTTACTGATATTAAAAATTATTTTGGTATGATCCCTTTTTGTATAAATGTTGCAATGATCAACTCCTAAGGTGATGTGTTCTCGGCTCCAAAATAAGAGATATTTTATATCACTGCCACACATCCCCTTATGGAGGACACCATGGGATTGATCAAACAGCGGTTAAGGTGCTTCAATCCTAGTTCTTTTGGCCTCATCTATTCAAAAATGCTGCTGATTATGTCAAAAGTTGTGATAAGTGCTAAAGAGCCAGAAACTTAACCAAAAGGGATGAGCTTCCGTTGAATGGAATTTTTGAGGTGGAGTTATTCGAAGTGTGGGGAATTGACTTCATGGGACATTTTCCCTTATCCCAAACCAATATGTATATTCTTATTGCGGTGGAGTATGTGTCCAAATGGCTTGAGGCGCTAGCATGTGTGAATAATGATGCTAAAACTATTATCAAATTTCTCAAGGAGAATGTGCTAGCTAGATTTGGGACACTCAGATTCATGATCAGTGATGGGGGAAGCACTTCTGCAATAGGTAGCTCGAGAGTGTTCTAAGAAGCTATGGGGTAAGATATAAGGTGGGAACTGTAAATCAAAATAGAAAGGATTTGACTTCAAAGCATCAAGATGCCCTTTGGGCATATAGAACTGCCTTTAAAACCCCTTTAGGAAAGTCTCCTTACAAACTCATTTATGGAAAATCAAGTCATCTTCCAGTAGAATTGGAGCACCGTGCCTTTTGGGCCATTAAAAAATTGAACTTCGACTTCCAAAAAGCAGGTGCATGGAGAATGTTGCAATTAACTAAGTTTGATGAATTCAGATTTAATGCCTTTGAGAGCACAAAATTATATAAAGAGAAAACACAAAAATGTCATGATAAGCTGATTAAGCCAAAATATTTCCAGCCTAGGATGAAAGTATTGTTTTTTAACTCAAGATTAAGATTATTTTCAGGTAAATTGAAGTTAAGATGGACAGGGTCATTTAATGTCACTAAGGTCTTCCCTCATGGAGCTGTTGAAATCGCTTCAAATGATGGCACCTTTAAGGTGAATGGAAATCATTTAAAGCTTTATTTGGAAGAGAGTATTTTACAGGAGAAGGGAGGATGGACCCTTCAAGACCTTCCGGATGAATGGATCACTTAAGAGATCTTACACGTGTCAGGATGAGATGTTAAAATAAACACTTATTGGGAGGCAACCCAAGAATAAATAGGTTGTACTTTTTATTTTCCTTGGGTGTGTTTATTTCCTTTTTGTATTTTGATGAAGTAAATTTGGATTCTCCTACCTTCATTGCTTTTGCTAAACAAAATAAAGAAGAAGAAAATGAATTTTATCTAAATATTTACAAAAGTATGAGAAGTTATGAAAACACCAAAAAGAGAATTTTATTGTCAAACAAATAACTTAATTAAATAACAAATGACACACTAAGTGGATGCTCTAAACAAGGGAATAGTCTAAAATTGTGTCTAGTCTCCAAATATTTAATAAGAACTATGCAAAGTTCTAAGTGTAGGGGAAAAAAAGGGATGACCAAGCTAGTGATGAACCAAATGTTAACTAATGAGTGTGCTAAGCTCCTATGGGTCTTCATAATCACAAAGATTCAAAAATTGGGATGAAGAAAAATGTCTCTCCTAATAAATGAAAAGAAAAAGGAAAAGAATAGGGATGAAGAAAAATATCTCTCCCAAGAAAAGAAAAAAATGAATCAGGATGATGAAAAATATCTCTCCTAAAATATCTTGTATCTTTGTGATTCATAAGAAGGAGCACATATGGCATAAACTTTTAGTTAGTCACTATCTGACTAGTATGTAATATCTAAGTATTCCTCCAACACAAGGTGTTAGCATAACAAAACTTAAAATTGGAGACTAAACCAAGCAACCAAGGATTATGACCTAAGTCAAGCAATTATTTAGTGGCTAAACATTGGTGAATCATTCAAGTTAAAGCAAGTTTTTGAAAGACAATAAAATTGATATCCTTAATAACCTCTCATATTTTATAAATTTAGATAAAAATCAATTCACGAGCTTACTCGAGGACAAGCAAGAAACTAAGTGTCGGGGTGTGATGAATCCATTATTTACTTTGATAAATTTTGTGTAATTTCAGGGAAAATACAAGCTCAGCAATTTCTGGACAATTCTGGAATGTTTCAGCAAATTCAAGAAGAAAACGGCTGCAACACGCTTTAGTGTGCCACAGCGGGTGAACTTGCGAGACTCAACTGCTAGAGCGCGTTGCAGCGGGTGGACTTACGGGACTCAATTACTACAGCTCGCTGCAGCGAGAGGACTTGCGGGACTCAAGCACTACAACATGCCACAGCAGAAGGACTTGCGGAACACGATCGCTGCAGCGCGCTATAGCGCGCTCCAACGGGCACCGAATTTTTGTCTTCTTAGAACATTAAATGCAGCTGAGATTTGACCCAAAATTTGGATCTAGTCTTCTAGCCATTTTTCCAGACCTGCTGCTTGATATTAAATTGGGATGAGGTGATTTTAAACAAAATAAAAGAATAAAAATGGGAAAAGAAGTTGTCACCTCAAGCTCCACTTGGTTTGGCAATGATGGCAGAAATTTTAAATCAGTTTTTTAGATTTCAAAAGGGCTGAAAATTGATGTGCACCCCTCCTATAAAAATAGCCCTTCAATTCATTAGAAGGGTTCCCATATTTGGCTTACAAAACCTTTAAGTGTGGAGAGGGCTGCATAAAAGAGAAGGAGAGCTCTCCTAGGGTGTAAGGACTTCAATTGCTAAGGAGAAGAAGGGAGAAAAGCAACACTACAGACCTAAGAGAAACAACCAAGAACAGGAAGAGGAGAAATCCATAGAACTCCATCAAAGGAATGTTCCTAGTACTCTCTAACTCTTGTCTTTATATTTTTCTTAGTTGATCATGAAAGGGTTTTTATCCATGTATGCGTTCTTCTTTATCTCGAGTGTAATGGAGAGCTAAACCCCTCCCCCCCCCCCTCCCCTTGGGGAGGGTTGGGCCAATCCTATATGTCATGTAAGGGACTATTATGTATAAAACTTTTCTCAAGCTTCTAATGAAAATTTGTGAAATGAATGACTTGTTAAAGAAATCAAAAAGGGACTATTTGTTAACTTAAATGTGCACCATATAACAAAGGACCAAAATGACATCAAGACTTAAGAGTCTGGTGCTCCATAGCTCACTCTTAGTTTTGTGCTAGAATTATGAGTGCACAGGATCTTAGAGCTATATGAGGAAGTTCTTGAGCCTAGTGCACCTTGATATATGCCCAACTAAGGTATTGATGCATGTGAGCTAAGACCCAATAAATGTGCTCTGCAGCTCAGCATAAGTGATGGGAGGAAGATAACTTATTGAGAGCTCATGTGTGATGTGACATAGCACATTGAGCCACACTTGTCATCTCCTATTCCAAACTGAACATGATGCACGTGATGCTCTTAGTGGAGTCAATGCTTGTAAGATTTTAAATAAGGAAATAACTCTCATTTCGATAATCTAGAAATAAGAGGAAAACCAATGTTCTAAAATCTTACGAGGGTCTTTGTGCTGAAATAAAACAGACTGTGTGTTCATTTCAAGCATAAGATTTAAACTTGTAAATCTTGGAGTTACACTCTAAGGAGGACAATGTGCACTTGATTAAATAACATAAAACTATGTAATAATTAAAAAGGGTAATGCTTGAGGAATTATCCTACATGAGTCTCTAATATTTAATATGGGAGAGAACCAACTCTCCTCTCCTATTATCATAGTTACTTTCTACTGAGACTTATTGTGCTTGTTTAGGAACCTAATCAACAAATTATGCATAATTTAAACATTATTGAATGTAGATATACCTTACTAACAAAACACCTGATTCCCTAAGGATGATAAATCTCAGAACCTACATTCCAAATTATTACTTCAAACCACGTACACTTGTCTGGTTTGGGAACTTACCTCAGTCTTGTAGATGTACTTGACTCCTTATCTACTTCTGGATGTGTTCACAGGAGTAAAGTAAAATAACAAAAAAAACTATTGCATATGTATTTTTAGCTTCTTCAGTACATTACAATTTTTTTTACCTTAGCTTTGAAAAGCTAAGTGATATGATGTGATACAATTTAGTTCAGTTACAGCTCTTAATGGCTTATTTAGCCAATTTTTCTGATATGACAGCTTTTACATGATTCATTATGTTTTCTGATACTTTTATTGTAGTTCAGCTTTAGTATAGCATTACTTGCTTACATATATGTTAGGATTCTAGTTGTTGATTCATTTTAGTTATATATATCACACTTCAGTTTACTTTTTATTAATATGTATAATTTCATATAATCATTAACATATTAGGATGAGTCTTTCTTTTTTGTACTTATAGTTTATCTTATATATATATATATATTGCCTAACCTTAATGCAATTTTAGGCTGAGGTATGTCTTCTTACCTCCCTATTTGTTAAGTTATAAATACTTTATTTATATATTTCCTTATTCTCTCTTAGCTTGTTGCACCCATTTGTTTGCTTAGTTATTTTAAGTAAATGGTGATATCACTTAATACATAAAACTAATCAGCCTAAAATGTACTTAGACAATATGTCTAATCAGTCTTTATTTTCTTTTTGCTAAGGCCCTGTCATTGTGAAACCAACAATGGCAGATTCTGAGCTGTTTGAGGTAATTGAGCCAGGATTAGAGCTAGATTATGAGGAAGAGCGCACTGCTGCTGAAGACCTTTCTTATTTGCTTATGAGACTGAGATTTTACTTTCCTTTTATTTATAAACTTATTAAAATGCTGTAATAATACAAATGCCATTTGTATTTACTTTTTCACTGCATTACTTTATTATGGGCCACATATTTTTATTATTTTCTGCATTATGAAATAATAGATGTAAACTCATTCTTTACTATCTTCCGCATATTAAATGTTATATATGTATTTAGTGAATGATTTTGTTGCCTTCCATAGGGCTTATCCCTCCTTTATTAGTGGATTGGGGATCATACTCTAATCTTATGATAAGTGAGGGGTTTGCCAAGTGACGACCGCCTCTTAATCATGCTGGATTTAGGGGCGGGCCGCCACAGTTTGTATCAGAGAACACTGTAAGGTGTCAAATTGAAATTTGCATTCCTATGTACCTAATGGTTTGTTCTTCTGCCAAATAGTCATTAAATTAATATTTGAAATACATCCATAGTACCATAATTATATGCTCAGACTAAAGGGCATAAAATAGAAAATACTTCCATGAGTAGTCAAACTTAGGTGAGAATGAATTTAAGAGTCATAAATAGTTTAATAACTTAAGGAAACATTTATAAAATCTCTAGGATCAAAGAAACTGAAGTGTCAAACCTTGACTGCTATACTAAGGGATATGATTCACTATAGGAATTCAACTATCAAATAGATTTTCTACTATTCTTAAGCAGCTTCCTTCCACTTTCTGAACTATGTCTTTCTTATCATAATGACATCACAATCTACTTTTGTGATTCATGAGGGCTGATGGTATCCTCTCTCGAAGTTTAAAAATGCATTATTTCCAAAACTAATGGAAGTAAATCTTAGACATTCATCTTCCACTCCCATTACATTCCACAGTCCTATTGGAGAGATCAATGCTCTGGATGAACTATTAGAGCCTTAGTAGATAATTCATTGCTCAATGCAGCTAAAACTCCTCACTTGTATCCTAGTTCTTATAACCTAATTTCCTCTCAACCTTATTATCAGCACATTACTAAACTACTGCATAGCTTTATTCATTTAAGAATTCTATTTAAGAACACCAACTCTTATTCTAACAACTTGAAGATATTAGATCTCTTAGGGATATGGTTGGGGCTTTGCTTGAAAGCTAGGCTCATTAATCCTAAAAGAGCTTATAAAATATGAAGATATAATAATATGACCTTGTAAATAGTTATATTAAACTATAAATAATGTGTTACTTAAAATTTGTAACCATGCAGATAAAAAATAGTTTTATGTTTTGAGAATAACCATTTCACTCTTGAGATTAGATTAAGCTAGTCCCAAAAATTTAGA
The DNA here is from genome assembly GCA_016760335.1 of Gastrodia elata. Taxonomy (NCBI): domain Eukaryota; kingdom Viridiplantae; phylum Streptophyta; class Magnoliopsida; order Asparagales; family Orchidaceae; genus Gastrodia; species Gastrodia elata. The sequence goes on along the minus strand of CM028670.1, from coordinate 27,617,504 downwards.
CATTTAGTATTGCTGTTTAAACCATTTTATAACTTTGGTATTGGGTCAGCTTAACTTAACCTAAATATTATATATGGTGTAGATAATTCTACCCTATCTTGGTAGGATAAATCCTTATTCAAATCTACTACTTATAATAAGCCTAATCTTGGGTTCAAGGTGTCATTTTCTTGATTTGGCAACTACCTCTTCTTTAGCTTAGTCAATCAAACCTTATATGGTTAGGTCACACTCCTAAGACTTATAGTAATAGTTCCTCTTGTGAGAAGTGCCTTATCCAATTAGGTGAATAATTTCTCATTTCCTTAGACTAATTGATTTAGGATAGGACACATTTGCGACTTGAAGTGTTAACCTAGCTTATCCTCTAGATTTTCAAATGCATTGTTCCTTTGGGTTGAGTGTATCCAAATCTTTTGAAATAAATATTTATAACCATAGGACCTTAGTTAATTGAGTCCTAATAATGACTCTTAGTAGTAGCCTTATGATTTGTTTTTCAGTTTCTTATCCTAGTTGGATCATTTATGCATTGCCTCGATTTATTTTGTTGACCCTTAAAACCTTAAATGCATCAAACTTCTCCCCTCTCCCTTGAGATTAAGTATCCAAGTTGGATAGTCACCCACTTTATCTTTGTATCATCCCATAGTCAAAGATGAATATCTTGTTATTAATAGAAGCCTTATAATGAATTAACCTTATGGTTAGTTCACCCTAGTCCTTCCTAAGTGCGAAGTTACATCATGGTTAGATTGTCTATCCTATGTATGTACGCTCAAAAGATTAACTTATAGTAAATCTTATTTCATTATTGAACTTAGTCTAATAATGGTGCTATATCCAGTTTTCAAATAGAACCTACTCTAAGTTAAATAATCTTTACACTTTGATAATTAAATTCCCCTTAGGTTATAAAACCTTTGGATTCTAATAATTGGGTTAGAGTTATTAGTTATCCCTTAGAACCACTTGCTGGTAAAGTCACTTATGGTGACTTAATAAGTTAACCTTGTATTTTCCCTTATCCATCTTGATTGGATGATAATTCTCTTTTCTTTAGTATAGTCTTCATTAAGTGACAAATGTCACTTAAGTGTAATATCCTATTTGTGGAAGATCTTATTCCCTATGAATAAGAAGATCTTCTTTTCAAGTAGTTTAAGTTATGTCCTTGAATGTGTGCCTAGGTCATGATATGACTAAAGCATTAATTAATCATTCCATTGGAATGAGTTCTCCTTCAAGCTAAGTTAAGTTTAACCTTTAGATCCTTGGTGATCTAAGTCACATCTGGTGACTTAGATGTTAGCATCCAGTTCAAGACCCTTTGGCATAAGTCATAGAGTAAGATTTATGGTTGTGATATTAGTCTCTAGTAAGATTCCTATCACTTCTCCTTATGGATAAGTGAGTTCCTTGCCTTAACCAAGTCATATCTTATGACTTGTGTTATTAGTCTTTTTGTAACCTTTTAAATCTTGGTGTTAAGTCATCATGTGTAAACTAATGTCTTAAGTCCTCCCTTAACCTTGAGGTTATGTATCATAAAGGGATATTGATCCTTTTTACCTTATTAACACCACTTAGTAAGAGATAGATGTTTCTTTATTAGTTCAAACCTGGTGTGGACTAATTCATATAGCTAGTTCATCTTAATCGTATCCTTTAAGTAGAGTTTAGTAGCCAATTTCTTAGCTTAATTCTGAGACTTAGTCTAATAATGGCTCTTTAGCTAGCTTTTAATCTTAAATTCTAATAGAGTAAGTAGTCAAAGAACTCTAGTTTTTTATTGCCAAGCCTTTTGGATTCTAATTCACTAAATTAGAATCATTGGTATCCTTTAGCCTTAGTTAAATCTTATAGTAACTTAACTAGGTTGCCTAAGCTTTCTTAAGTGATGAGCATCACTTAAGTCTAGAACCCTTAGGACCTTTGATCCTTAGTTATCCTATTCTTAGTATGTAATGTTATGTACTAAGTAATAGGTTAACCACATTGTATAGTTAACCTTAGCCTAAGATCTTTAAGTGCTAAGCCAAATATTGTGACTTAGGACTTTAACCTTGTTAATCTCTTAATATTGTATTCAAACTGTGTTAAATGCTATTGACATTCCTTTAGATGCCTTCCTTATTAAGTAATGGTTATCACTTAGTTTGGTTAGGTTCCTTAAGCTTAGAATCTTGGTAAGGTAGGATTATGAGGGTTCAGCCTTAAGCTATAAGTTTAACATTGGATTCTAAATTTGGAATTTATGAGCCTTCAAATACCCTCAAGCCTTAGTTCCTTCGAGTAGTATGAATCATTTATTATGTTCACGTCAGTTATTAAGGGTGGTCACCTATCTGACCTTCAATTCCAAAGGCAATGCAATTGTTAAGGAATGTATTGTTGAATCTGCCACAAAATACCATGATTGTAGTTTAGTCAGGGCAGGACTTCCTAAGCCTGTAATTATCCTACATCTTCTACCAATTCTCAAATGGAAGTAGTTTGATGTTCCCATGAGCCTTATCATGAGTTTAGACCCAGTGCTAACTCAATCTGTATTGTAGTCAATTGACTAACCTAATAACACTTCTCATTCCACATAATCATGCAATATTTTATGTTGAAGCTTGCCAAATTCTGTATTAAGGAAATCATCAGGTTGCTTGGTTTTTCCAAATCGATCATTTCCAAAGAGAAATAAGTATCATGACCTTGTCATCGTCCTCTTAAATCCCAAGAAGATGACCTCATCTTTCTAAAATTAAGGAACCTGCTATCCTAGATTATCTAGAAAGCTCTGTCCAATGTTGTTGGACCTATCTGGATCTTATCCAAGATCTAGATCATCAGCCCTTCACTAGAATTATCCAAGATCTAGATCATCTTGACCATTTTGCCCCTACTTAAGGGTTCAAAAAGCTACTTTTTGATTTAGGGCTCCATAATGGATTTTCTTACTACTAAATGATTCCTTACTGTCTATCATGAAGATAGACAGTAAGTACACCAAATTTGGACAATAAATGGGTCCTATAGGTCCAAACTAAGGGATTTAGTTCAAGTGGTGATTTACTAATTTTTTCTAGATGAAAACTAAAAATTTGTGCAGTTTATTGTTGCTTGCTATTCAAGGATTCCATAGAGTTCAATAACACTAAATTCAGAGGCCTATTGAATTAGTTATGAGTGTTCTAAGTTTAAGGGTAAATGTGTCATTTCTAAGGTTAAGAGGGGTCAAAAACCTAACTTTTTAATTTGGGATCCAAATTCAGCAAACTTAATGGCTATAGTTTTCCTATATCACACTGAGTACTTTAACTAGGAGTAGACCCAAATTGGAACTCATTTGGCCAAGCTATGACCAAATTAGGGTTATGAGTATTTTGGTCATCCTAGGGCGGTCAAAACCCAAATCTTATTTCAATTTACTGTTGGCACTGAATTTCTAACCTAGTTAGCATCTTGAACTTCTTAATTTGGAGGTTAATTGACTAAGATATAGTCAAATCAATATCTAGGGTTTTAGGGGCGATTATGGATTAATTATCAACTAAGGCAAATTAAAATTCACCTACACACTTATACAGTACTTAATTTTACTTAAACTAAGTTCAAATTTAATTTATTTTGACCCCACTAGGGTCCTAGGGTCCTTAAAATTCAAAAATTGTAAAGTTTTGACCATTTCAGCCAATTTTGGACCAATCTGGACAGTTCTAGGCGCTACGACGTACTGTAGTGCGCTACGGCGCGCTATAGCGCGTTGCAGCGGATTTTGGCACCATGGTGCGCTGCAGTGGATTATGGCAAACTAAACTCAAAGCTCGAGCACTGCGGTATGCTGTGGCACAGTAGCGTGCTGGAGCACAATATGGCGCGCCACGGCGAACCCAATTTCAAAACTTTAGGGGCTGCAGCGCGCTACAGCACCTGACGGTGATTTCGCCTATGCGAAAACTACAACAAGTCATCTTTCAGGCTCAAATACTCTCAACCTAGAGTATTTCACATGTGGTGCCATATACTGATGGAAAGGTATTTCTGAGACCTTTCCATTGATACCAAAATCAGCATGAAAGGATTATTCTAACTATGCAGAAAGAAGGAAAATAGAGCATTTTATCTATAATGAAATCTAATACTTTAATGAGCTCTAATGGCTTCCATATTACAAATCATATATTTCTAATGATACAAACTAAGCATAAGAGTGAAATGAAGTAGCCATTGAATCTATTCAATGGGGGAAAGGAGTTACCTTGGCTTTCAAATGGAAGAAGATGGAGGAAGAAGCTCTATTTCTGTAGGAACTTGGGAGCTTCTTCAATAGCTCAGCAATGGATAAAGGAAGAGAGGCCTAGGAAGAGGTGAAGAGATTTCAGCTTGAGAGTAAAGGGAGAAAGGGTCGGGCTAAGAGCTGCCTTTAAAGGAAAGGGGAGCATGGACTTTATGATGGGCTGAGATTAACTCACCCCATCACAAGAATGGAAGGGATGGGTTGGAGAAATGAAGAGGGAGAGGGGTTGGCTTGCGGTCAAATGGGAGAAAGGGGGTGCCAGCTAGAAGAGAGAAAAAGGAAAAAGGAGAGAATAAAAATGGAATTTAAATTAATTAATTAATCTCTAAAATTCATATTTTATAAACGATCTCCGAAAATCTCAAAAATTCACCCATAGCTAATTTGGGAGTGATGAATTCAACGAAGAAGTCGGAATTCAATTCTGACGAGTATTTAATTTTCCTATTTTTCAAGGTATTTAATTATATTAAAATATTTGATAAAATCTAACGACTTCCAAACACGTCCAAAACATCACCCCAAGCTAATTAGGGGGTGATGATCGCAATGGCAAAGTCGGATTTTGATTTTGAGGTCAAAATAATTAAGTGAAATTCCAGAGTTCTTGAACTTTCCAAAATCATGGTTTGATCCATTTGACCTTTGATTTGGACTAGGTCTTAGTGGTGAACTCCTAATGACTTAATTAATGCACTAAGATCAAAATTGTGACTTGAATTAGTTCTAATTGGCTAGGGTAACAACTTGCATTGTTACAAATATTCCTTATCATTCTCTTGGGCAATTATTATGCGCTGCAAGAATGTAGGCTCTAGAATATTATTTTCAAGTAAATTATTTAATAGTTTTCTATTAATAGGTTTTATGCCATTATAGTATTTTGGTCTGCTTTTCTGTTGAGAGCATTAGCTATGATATTAATTTTTCCTGGATGATATTGTATATCTAAGTCATACTTGCTGATCAATACCAACCATTGCCTTTGTCGACAATTCAACTCTTTATGATGAAAATATATTTTAAACATTGATGATCATTAAATATTTCACATCTTACTCCATATAGGTAGTGCCTCCATATTTAAAAAAAAAATACTACTGCTACCAGTTCTATATCATGCAATGGGTAGTTCCTTTTATGAAATTTTAATTGCCTAGATGCCTATGCTACTACCTTCTTGTCCTTAATGAGAACATATTTAAGCCCTACTATGGATGCATCATTATAAACTTGATAATTTATTATCTCTTGGGGTAAAGTAAGTACTGCCCCGAATATCTGTCATTATCTTTTGTTAGGGTCATTCCTGAATGGCGCTTATCTTTTTCAGATCGACTTTGATTCCTTCGACATTCACTATCTTGCCTAAGAAGGTGATAGAATCTAGCCAAAATTCACATTTAAAATATTTAGTGTATAGCTGATGGTGCCTTAGAGTTTCCAGAACGACTCTCAGATGATTTTCATATTCTTACTTGCTCCCAGATTAAATTATAATATCATCGATGAATATTATTATAAACTTATCCAAATATGGTCTAAGAATTCTTTGCATCAAGTTCATAAAAATGGATGAAGCATTGGTTAGACTAAATGATATGACCATGAACTCATAATTCCCGTAGCATGTTCTAAATGTTATTTTTAGAATATCTTCTTATTTTACTCTTAATTGATAATAGTCTGATCTTAGATCTATCTTGGAAAATATCTTAGCTCCAGCTAATTGATCAAATAGATCATCAATACGTGAGAGAGGGTACTTATTCTTAATAGTTATCTTGTTAAGTTCATGATAATCAATACACATTCGCATCGAACTGTCTTTCTTCCTTAAAAAGATCACTAGGGCACCCCATGGTGACATGCTTTGTCGAACAAAACCTTTGTTCATCAACTTTTACAGTTCTTCACTTAACTCTTGCAGTTCTTTGGGTGCCATACGAAAAGGTGCCTTTGCTATTGGTTGAGTCCTAGGAATTAACTCAATTGAGAATTTGATTTCTCTTACAAGTGGTAATCCATTTGATTTATAATACGACAGTTAAGAGTTTTAGCAAATCTTTCTAAAATGAATGGGTGGCTTGCACTAGTGTCAAATATTGTGCCACAAGATTTGTCATTGAAATGTAAGGTGCCAAGGGTTAAAAATGAAAGATAATTCATGCTCTATTTAAATATAATGTGAAAGATATTTAGAAAACAAAAGAATATGGTACACGATACTACTTTATTATCTCTTAAAGATAGAACTAGGGTGAGGGTATATATCGTCGCATGTGTAGCTTGCTTAGGAGCAATTGGTCTTCCCTTTTGATTAGTTGCTGGTGCTTTAAGTGCAATGGGTAGACCTCTCCTTTATATTGGAGTAGGTGTAGGTACATGGGCTAGTCTGGTTGCTTATGTAAGCTCTTGCCTTCTAGCTGGTATGGGTGCTTGTTGTTGTATTTAAGGAGGATGGGTGATACATTAATTTTCCACTATATGGGTTGCTAGACATTGCCAAAAGTTGTGACCAAGTTGTCCACACATATAACATATTCTGCTAATGTGATAATAATTACCGTAAGGATGCGATTGGTTGCATTTCCCAATGGATGTTTGCTGAGCTATTTGATAAACCCTGGCTTTGTATTTAATTTGTTATACATGTACAATCAGGGGTCTTTTTGTTAGCTCTTCTACTTCTTTTTATTTCCCATGTTTTAATATTTTTGTACTTTCAAGCATATTTGAGAATTTTAATATTCGAAGAGCCATAAGCATTTTCTTGATTGAAGGTTTCAATCCTTTTATAAATCGACTACATCGAGCAAAGTTGATGCACACTAGTAGTGGTGCATAATGAGATAATCTTTGAAATTTAATTACATACTCAGCGACACTATGGTTGATTTGACATAACTTTATGAACATATAGTCCATAATGGCTTGAGCAACAGTGGTGTATTTGGCTCTGAAAGCTTTGACAAATTATTTCCATTGGATATTCTCAATATCTATGCTTACAAACAATAAGCTTGTAGTAGTTTCCCACCAGTGTTCTGCTTCTTCTTCCAAACTAAAGATGATTATTCTAATTACATGTGTAGGTGGCCATTTCAGGCAAGTTAGTATTTTTTTCGATCTTCTTTACCTAATCTTCGGCATCCATTGAGTTAGCACTTTCATTGAATATTAGTGGTTGGAGTCTTAAAAAAGTTTGAAGTAGTCAATATATCTCGATGTTTGGGAAATGGGTAGCTGATAATATAGAAGTAGGACTATTTTTATGGGGTGTTTGTTATATTTGAAGCTAAAAAGATATTTGATTTTGTGTATTTACACGTTTCAATAGAGCATTCACAATATCAAACAATTTGTCGACACGGTCCACGGAAGTATTGACGGATATTAGATCGTTTAAGAGTATTCCAATGATTAAAGGAGAATATTCAGGATCTATCTGAAAATAGTATTTTTATTATTATACTTTTATTGGAGTAAATTTACATAAGTATCATTCTCAAATATTTGATAAAAATAAAAGTATCCTTACTAGCTAGAATATATATATATATATATATATATTATTTTACTTAGGTCCTATAAATAATTTTTTATTCCCCTATTGATTTATATAGCTTTTAAAAATTCTTACTTCATATATTTTTCTTTTATTTATTTTGGGATTTCAATTGCATGAATGGCTTATACACTTTTATACTAATTTTCTCGCAATCTTACTCTGATACAAAATGTGGTGACCCGCCGCTAAGTCATCATAGCTAATCTAGTGTTAGGTGCCCACTCCCCAGGAGCATATAGGGGCTTAGTATAATAATGTATTTAGAGGTGAATAAAATACACACTTCCACATTCATTGCAATATTCAGAAATATCAAAATAATAAAGAAAATATTTTCATTACAAATATAATAATTATTTTATAAAATCTATTACAAACTAATTAAGAATTTAAAATTTTAAGAAAATTAGTATTTAAGCTGCTCCATCATGAATTAGCTCTGCCTCAAAGACTGAATCCAGAGATTGTTCATGAACTGCCATTATATATATATATTTCCTTTTGATGTGTGGTCGGTGGGACTTGAATCCATGACCTTGAGATAACAAATCCTAAGCCTCAACCATTGGACTACAACACCATTCACTATATATATATATATATATATATATATATATATATATATATATATATATATATATATATATATATATGATATGGCGAACAAAGAAAAGAAAAGCAAAAAAAGAAAATATTTAATTAGACAAAGGTCTAATTACGGTTTATAGTATATCAAAATTTACATATAATAATAAACGGCATGATTCTACATGAGAAGCATATACAAATAGAATGTGATATTTAATTATATATACTTGCAAAACTGTCAAGATTATGAATGCAATATACATATTTAAGATATGTGCTAATTTTGAAATAAAATATAGCAAGGTATAATATTTATTTTATTTGATAAAGTTACAGAATAATTGATGAGTTATATATGTCTATCTAATTATCTAAGATGTGGGTTCCTAACTAACTATGCATTCCCCCTCAAATATTATATGCAGTTTTCTTATTTCTCTAGATATCAGCATGTCCTGGCCTAATGTATTGTCTATGTAGACCTGAGATCAACCTGAGTGAGCCCATGATACTTATTTTTAATCATTTATTTTAAGTTATGAGCACAAAATCTCATATAAATATATCAAAATAGGTCAAAACTTAATAGCAATACAAAAGCTGCAAATTAAATAATTAAATGAATAGATTAATAAACTTCATTTTATTTTAGAAAAAATATCAATATTAATATTATATTTGTTATTTATCTTTATACATTAAAATATAATAATTTTTATTATTATAAGTAATATATATATATATATATATTAAATAAAAGAAAAATAACTGAATTGAAAGTTGGAGAAATTAGAAAAAATATAGAAAAAATGAAAATGACAAAAATAAAAGTTGCAGAAATTAGGAAATATATACATATATGAAAACAAAATGACAGAAATAACAATTATAAAAATTATGAAATATATACATATATAGAAAAAAAATGATAGAAATGAAAGTTGCAAAAAATAGAAAATATAAATATATATAAAAAATGATATATATAAAAGTTACAGAAATTAGAAAATATATACATATCTAGAATAAAATAAAAATAACAAAAATGAAAGTTAGAGAAATTAAAAAATATATACATATATAAAAAAATGACAAAAATAAAAGCTGCAGAAATTAGGAAATATATACATACATAGAAAAAAAAAAAGAAAATTACAAAAATAAAAGTTGCATAAATTAGAAAATATATACATATATTGAAAAAAAAATGATAGAAATAAAAGTTTTAGAAATTAGAAAATATATAAATATATATAAGAAAAGAAAATGACAAAAATAAAAATTGCAGAAATTAAAAAAAAGCATATATAGAAAAAAAAATTATAAATAAAAATTGCAAAAATTAGGAAATATATACATATATAATAAATAGAAAATGATAGAAATAAAAGTTACAGAAATTAGAAAATATATACATATATAAAAAAAAAATTGCATAAATGAAAGTATAATAATTATAGTAATAATATTAACATTAATAATAATATTATTATTAAAAAAAAAAGAAATGAAAAGAATAAAAAATATTCATCTCTTTCTCATTTTTACCCTATATTGATATTGATGAGGCATTACTGGAGGTCGGTGGGATACACTAGTAGTAGATGAGGAAGAAGGGGAGATGAGGAGATAAGAGAGGTGGGAGAAGATGAGAAGAGGAGGGGGTGGGAGTGTATTTATAAACTTCTTTTAATTAATTAATTTATTAATTAAATTTTCTCTTTCCCTTATTATTTGTCTTCTTCATACTTTTTTTGAGTGTTCAAATTAGCTTTCTCTTCCTCCTTCTTATCTTTTATTTCTCTCTCCTTTTTCTTCTAATCTTTCTCTCCTCTTTCTCTCTACTTTCTCTCACTTCCATTTTTTTCAAGAAATAACAAAACTTCACACAGAGGTGTATCTTGATGAGAAGAATATACTCGTGCAAATTTTTTTTGATTTGGAGCAATATCTTTTTATTAATTTCTGAAGATGAAACTTCAAAAATTAATTATGGATAATATAGAGTTCTAAATTTGACAAAACTTTTTCTACAGCTTTTTATAATATTCTTAATTTAATGACACTAAAATCCCTGAATTTAAACTTATATTTAATTTTTCCAATTTGCTGAATTTAAATAATTTAGAAATTAATTCATGAGTATCTGTTATCTAGATCACTTTCAAATTTGGGCATTATGATCATAAAAATATACTCTATCCAATGGTATTTTTGGTTAGCCCTAATTTTGAAGTCACTCGAGGTCCTAATTTTTGGGATGAGTTTAGTCATAATGGTCATAGTAACGACTTGGGTCGTTACACCCATGTTAAGGAGATCCACAAGAGTCATAAGACCGCCATAGAAGTGCTCTCCTTTTTTATTTTACTTATAACTAATGGATGGTGGTGAATTAGAAAAGTCACTTCATGTTAAATATTCAATTAAGTGGGAGGTTACAATGAATGATAAAATAACATCACTCATGTCAAATGGGATATGGGAGTTGGCACCTCTACTAGCTGGGAAGAAGGCACTTCAGAACAAGTGGGTTTACCGAGTGAAAGAAAAATGAGATGGGAGCAAGCGCTACAAGGTGATATTTATAGTAAAGGGTTTCCAGCAGTAGTATGGGGTCGACTACAGTGAGATCTTCGCCCTACTTGTGAAAATGATAACCATCAGAGTTATATGAACATTGCTATAGTTTAGAATTTACATCTAGAGCAAATGGATGTCAACACTACATTCTTTCATGAAGAGCTAGAGGAGAAGCAATACATGCAATAATCTGAAGGGTACAAGCTCAAGAAAAAGAAAAAGCTAAGCTAGTGTGCAAGCTCAAGAAGAGCCTCTATAGCTTGAAGCAAGCGCCAAGGCAGTGGTACAAGAGATCCAATAGGTTCATGTCATAATTGGGCATGTCATAATTGGGGTACAAAAGATGTTAAGTAGATCACTGTTTTTACATAAAATAATGTAAGTCCTTCTATATCATTCTATTGCTATATGTAGATGATATGTTGATTGTAGGATTGAATATGGTGGAAATAAGGACACTGAAAGAGATGATGTCAAAGGAGTTTTACATGAAGAACTTGGGACTGGCCAAGTAGATTCTTGGAATAATAATCAATAGGGAAAGAAGTGCAGTAATTCTGAAGCTTTCGCAAAAAGACTATGTTGAGAATGTGCTAAAAAGATTCAACATGAGCAAGGCGAAGCCAGTAAGGACTCCCCTAACAAGTCACTTTAGCTTATCAAAGAAATAGATGTAGAAGTCTGAAGGAGAGAAGGGACATATGTTAAAAGTTTCTTATGCTTCAGCAGTTGAGAGCTTGATGTATGCGATGATCTGCACGAGATCGAATATTGCCCATGCAGTAAAAGCCATTAGCAAATTCATGGGAAACCTAGGTAAGCACTATTGGGATGCAGTCAAGTGGATTTTAAGGTATATAAAAGGTACAATTGACAATCTTTTATGCTTTTGAATATCTGATATTGTTTTATAGGGCTATAGAGACTCAGATTTTGCAAGAGATGCTGATAGCCAGAGAAGCACTAAAGGATATGTGTATACATTGAGAAGTTCAGCGGTCAGCTGAATCTTTAGGCTACAAAACATTGTAGCGCTATCTACCATGGAGGTAGAGTACGTTGCCATTATAGAGGCAAATAAAGGGATGATCTAGTTGAAGAGCTTTATGGCAAAATTGGGGTAGGAGCAGAAGAATATAAAGCTCTACAGTGATAGTATGAGCACTATTCACCTAGCTAAGAATGTAGCATTCCCTGCTAGGATAAACTGTATACAGGTCTAATATCATTTTATCAGGACACTGTTAAGGAAGTGTTGCTTGGATTAGAGAATATTCACACTTTTAAGAATTTAGCTGATATGCTTACAAAAGCAATAACAGTTGAGAAATTGAAACTATGTGTAGCTTCAGTTGGCCTCAGTACATGATAAGAGAGCGGAGGTGAGTCACACCATGTTCCTGATAGAAATTGAAGAAGAAAAATGAAAAATTAAGGATTTAAGAGGGATGACTCCAAAGTGGTCTTTAAGTGGGACATTATAATATTATGGAGGCTATTTAGTTCATTATGGAGATGCTAATAGTGCACTGGTGAGCTTGTAGAAGGTTCCAGGGTGATTTTGAGTAAAGTATGAAATCTAGCAACATCACAGGCGCTGTGGCACGCCTTGATCTTCCACACCCAAGGCGGAGACGCTATCGCGCGCCTCAGCACCTACAAACTGAGAAGTAGGCACTACAGCATGCCACATCAAAATCATGTGCAACGGCACATCACAGCAGAAGCAGGCGCTACCCGCGCACTCCAGCGGAAGTTGCCTCAAGAGGCAGGCGCTATAGTGTGTCGCAGTGCACCCTGACGCTTGGATACCCAAAGTTCAGGCGCTACGGCACACTGTAACATCTGGCAAAATTCTCTTACGGCTTAGGTTTTTCCCCAAGTAAATTGGGAAATATTTTGAACTTTTTGGGGTTTAAAAATGAGCTGAATATTTAAGAGAACATGTTGGAGGACTTCCAAGGTGTTGACATTTCAGCTTGTGAGGCATTAGCTACAATGAACTATAGTCCAATAAAGAACCCGAAGGTAGAGCTGCTGTGCAAGATAGCTCTTGCATGCTGGAGAAGACACTCTATATGATAGCTATTATTTTTCTTCTTCATTATAAAGTAAGAGCTAGTGCTCTTTGAGGAGTAAGTTCTTTGTAACTTTGTACTCTTCAATTTTAAGTAGTGAAAATTTTCTGTGTGGTATGGCTCCATGGTTTTTTTCCATTCTTCGGTTTTCCATATAAATTTCTGAGTTTGGATATTTGTATGAGTAATAACCCAAGATTATTAACTAGCTAGTCTAAGCAAAAAACTAAGTACTAATTCTAATTTCATTAGACTCAAATGGCAATTTAAACATAACCCTGAAAGTTTGTGTAACAACCCTAGGTTATTACTTAACTTTATTTTAACTTAATCACATCCTAATTATTATTTCATTGAGTTCATCTAGTCACTAGAACAAATCCCAAGAGATTTGGAGCAATTTGTAGCTCAATCAAATAATTGGAATATTTAATAATATTTAATTAATTAGAAAATTAAGATATTTAGTTTAACCTCAAAATCAAAATTTGACTTTGCTCAATCTAATCTGCCCCTCTACCTCCTGCCAGCCCCCCTATCTCACCAAGTTGGATCACATAACTCAGGCCCAACCCATCCCATGGCAGGCATTTCTTCTTAAAAGAACCTTTAGCTCTCAGCTCTCCATTTCCCCTATTTTCTTTCCCCAGCTGAATCCCCCCCCCAAATTGTTGTGTTTGCTGAAGGAAGGATCCCTCAAGCTCCCAAGTTCCTGCAGAAATTAGAGTTCTCTTCCTCCATCTTCTTCCATTTGCGAGTCTAAGGTACCTCCCTTTCTCCCATTGAATGGATTCAATGGCTACTTCATTTCACTCTTATGCTTAGTTTGCATCCTTAGAAATCTATAATTAGGATATGGAGTTCATTAGAGCTCATTAGGCTTGTGATTTTATGAAGTTGTAATAGCTCTATTTTTCCTCCTTTCTGCATACCTGAACCTTTAACTCCATTGTTTGTATAGATAGAATATCGCATTTTGCCGATTTAGGTATTGATGGAAAGGTCTCATAAATAAATTTCCATCGGTATATGGCACCACATATGAAGTGCTATAGATTGAGAGTATTTATGTCCTGTTGCGGTTTTCGCACATCCAAAATCACCGTCGGACGCTTTGGCGCGCTGTAGCGCCAGAGGTTTGAAATCAGGTCTGTCGTAGCGCGCTGCATCGCGCCACAGCGCGCAAGAGTGCCCAAACTTTGAGTTGAGTTCACCATAATTCGTTGTAGTGCGCCACAACACCAAAACCCGTTGCAACACGCCACAACGCCGAAATCCGCTGCAGCGCCCTTTAGCACGCCGTAGCGCCCGACTTTCGGCCAAAAGGCGCTACAGTGCACCGTAGCACCCAGAACTGTCCGGATTGGCCCAGAACCAACTGAAATGGTCAAAACTTCACAGTTTTTGAATTTTAAGGACCCTAGGACCCTAGTGAGGCTGAATTATATCAGTGTGTAGGTCAATTTTAATTTGCCTTAGATGATAATTAATCTATAATCCCCCATAAATTACTATATATTGATTTAACAATATCTTAATCAATTGGACTCCAAATTAAGAAATTCAAGATGCTAACTAGGTTAGAAATTTGGTGCCAACAGTAAACTGAAATATAATTTCGGTTTTGACTGCTAGAAATCCTAGGTTGCCAAAATACCCCTAACCCTAATTAGGTCATAACTTGGCCAAATGATGTCCAATTTGGGTCTACTCTCAATTAAATTACTCAGTATAATATAGGGAAGCTATAGCTACTAAGTTTGCTGAATTTGGATCTCAAATTAAAATGTTAGGTTTTTGATCCCTCTTAACCCTAGAAATAATACATTTACCCTTAAACTTATAGCACTCATAACTAATCTAATAGACCTTAAAATTTAGTGTTATTAAACTCTATGGAATCATTGACTAATAAATAATACTAAATTGCACAAATATTTAGATTTCATCACGAGAAAATTACTAAAACCCCTTAGGTCAAATTCCTTAGTTTGGACCTATATGACCCATTTCTTATCCAAATTTGGTGTGCTTACTGTCTATCTTTATGTTATACAGTAAGAAATCATTTTATAATAAGAAAATCTATTTTGAAGCCCTAAATCAAAAAGTAGCTTTTTGGACCCTTAAATAAGGGCAAAATGGTCATTTTGCCCAAAATTTAGGTTACATGCTTTTAACCTCTAAAATATCTTTTAAACTATTAGAAATAGTAATAAAATTGATTTATGATCAATTTAAGTCTTAAATCTCATAATTTGAATAATTTGTCAAACATCCTAATTTAGGCTTGAAAATCTCTAAGGATAATATGCCTTACTTAGCTAAAATTAATTCCTAACTTCCCTAATTAAATAAAACAACAAATAAAGATAAATTATAATGACTATCATCAACTCTTAAAATCTATTAAGTCTTTTATTAGAAGCTTCTTAGGGTCTACATTTACCTTAGGACCTTTTCCCTTAAGATTCAAAGTAGATCCTATGTTAAAATTCATTCGTTGAGTAAATAGGTTATTCAATGAATGAAATCTTGGTTTTTATTAATTTCTAGATTTTCACACTTTAATTATGATTATTTTATCTTTTAATTTTTGATTAAGAGTAGGAGATTCATCCTATTAAGCCTTAATTTTGCTTGATATGATTTGCCTTAATCTTTAGTTCACTTTTAGACTTTAAAAAAAAACTTTAGATCTTATGTTTGACCCTTGGATTATGTGATTAATTCCAATTTGTGGTGTTTAAGTCATAATTCCTAGTTTTAGTAGATCTTGATCAGATCTTAATTTAGAATGTCTAAATTCATCAATTAGGACGTAATGATTTCTTATTGAACTTATAATCGTTATTTATTGAATAAAATTAGAACCTGATCAGTTCTAATTACTTTTAACTTATAAAGTTGTGCTTCTAAGTTACACTCGATAGTAAGAATTGGAGATACTGAACTTGTGTAACTTAGAATAGTTAGAATGCTTTAACAGATAACAACAGATGTCACCATATATAATAGAGTCCCTTGCTCACTATTATTTTACTTGTGCTTTCACATTCCTTGTATTTTGTGCCAAATTCCTTGAACATGTCATACAAGATAATATTGTTGCATGAAATGAAAACATAGAATATTAGGATAATATTTATATTGGGTTCAGTTACTTGTTGATTTGGCGCATTTTACCCTACTAGACAGGGGTAAGGAGAAATAAAGAGTACTTGGCATTACTCATTGAGGAATGTTGTGCTAAGTTTGGAACTCATATAGTCTTGTAGATGTGCTTGACTCCTCAGCTGCTTCTGGACATATCCATAGAAGCAAAAGTAAGACAATAAAAACATTACTGTATTTGTGATTATTGCCTCTTTAGTTCAGTTTCTATTATGTTATTCTAGCCTATCCTCAGATGATGTTAGAAATATTTTGTCATCTTAGCCTTAGCGTTGATGTTAAGAATTCTTTTGATATCAGCAAGTTAGATTAGCCCTCTTATGATATGGCAGTACTTATATACATGCTCTTTATTTACTATTTATAGTTTACAGTTTACTATTCGCTATTTCCTATTTATCATCATACTTGACTTTAGTCAACCTTGCTTTACTTGTTTATTTATATATTATGGGATGCTAGACCTTTGTTGCTTACTTATATATACCACGATTGGATTAATTCCTTTTAAATCAGCATATGTCATATGATCATCAGCATGTTTAGGATTAGATTTTTCTTTTAGTACTTTTACTTAATATATTATACATGTGTACCTATCCTTGCTTAGTTTACTTGAGGTGTGCCTTTTTTTCTCAAATCTTGTTTAATTATAAATGTTGTATTTATAACTTATCCTTCACCTTTGTATGCTTGTTGCATCCTTACACTTTGCTTATTTTTATAGTCTAAGTAAAATGGTGATATCATAAAACTTATGAATTATTAACAGCCTAAAATAGTACTTAGACAATATATCTAGCCAAATTTTTTTCTTTTCTTTAGCTGGGGCCCTATCATTGTGAAACCAATAATGGTAGATTCTTAGTTATTCGAGTTAGTCAAGTCTTCTGAAGATTAGATTCAAGAGGAGCAGCGTGTTGCCACTGAAGATCCTTAGCTTTGCTCTCTTTTATTTTGTGAGGATGAGAGCCTTATCTTTTTCATTTAAATTTAATTAATATTGTAATAATATAGGTACCATCTGACTATGTTTTGCTTACTGTACTATTTATTATGAGTTTTATGTAGCATTTTTCTCTATTTATTATGGTAAATTGGATGAATGTTTACTTTACCTTGCTTATACACTCTGATTCTGTATTTGCTTAGTGACTGATTACATAACATGTATGCATTGGCTTATCCCTCCCTTACTAGTGGAATAGGGTTGACACCTAATCTAATGTTAAGTGAGGGGTTTGCTAAAGTGACACACAACCCCTTAGCTTAATCTTGTGGATTAAGGGGTGGGGCACCATAGTTTGGGATCAATCGGAGCTCATTTGAGCAATGTAGCTATTTTTCCTATTTTATGATCTTGGAAATTAGCTAAATTAATTTGATCATCAAATTAAAATTTATTTTTGAATTCTTCACACCCTAATTAGTTAATGGTGAAATTTTGGAAATTTTTGGAGATCATCTAGTCCTAAATTGGATTTAGAATTAATGAAATTTATTCTATTAATTAAGGAATTATTAATATAAGTTAAATTAAAATTTTAATTATGCAAGGTCCCAACAGTGGCATAGCAATTCCCATGCCTAGATAAATTCACATGAATGTTAGCGTGTAGATCAGACGATGTGGGTAAGCGACGCCCTGATCTATTGCAGCCGTTGGATCACGCTCGCAATCCAATGGCTGACAATGTGCCTGCACTTCTTTTAATCTAACGGTGCATCAGACTGTCCGATCCCAACAGCTCCGTAGATTAGACGGTTGTGCCCTCATCAAGCCCTGTTCACCAAATAGCCAAGTGCCGCGCGATCGTACTATCATTAGAGACGTCCGCCACTCTCACGCCACGTCAAAAATCTGCTTGGAGCATCCCTGTCCGCGATGTGCGGCTCCAGCCAAACCTCCGGCCCGAATTCTTCTATTTTGGAAAGTAAAGTTTCACTTTCAGCCCGAGCCCCAACTCTGTCTCCAAGCTTGGCAACCATCCCTAGGCCTTCTCGCACCCCATAAACACTTCTTTCGAATCACAATGAGCACCTTTGATCCTCTAATTTTTCCAACCCTTCCTCTCCCGATCTCTCGGTTACTCTCAGCAAATCTAGCTCCATTCTCTAGGGATATGAGTACTAGGTCTGGCATTCAGATTTTCTATGCTTCTTCCCGAGTCGTCCTGCCGCTCCAACTTCCTTCAACTCATCCTAAGTGTTTCTACCTTCCCCAGTCCATGTACTAGCCTTTTCCCCCATTGAGTCGTGTGGGCTTAATATCAAACTTGCATGCACTAAGATAGCTCTGCAATGTCTTCTAGCTTATATTAGATCTCTATGACGTCTGCACATGGAATTTGGATTGAATGGACCATGTCCAGACAATAATTACTTATTTTCTAAATTATTCAAGTGTTCAGTGAGGTCAAAGTCACCCCACTGAAACCCAGAACCCATTCTAGCTCAATTTATCTCGAACCTTCATCTCTTTGATAATCGAACTCATTCCAATTAATGCTAGGGTCTAAGCTAGATATGAACAATCGTATCGATCGGTCAGGCTACTACGCATCTTAGGAACTATGTTCAAGTAAGGACACAGTAACTGAGTGCCTATTGAGCCTCGAAACCTTGGGTGTTTAACTCGCCTCACCTCGCAAATTTTGTAGGGATCGAACACCGGTTGAATGGCTGTGCCTGTGAGGAGAATTAACTCCTCACAGTAAACCCTAATCATCTGCATATAGATAATCTGATGGAGTAGGGTCCTGGCTTTCTTGTAACTCCCACAAAGGGCTTCTATGCTCAATCTAAGCATCTTGATCCATGGATGGTGTAGTTGTGGCGTGAAGTATCTGTGGCAAATTAAGTGATCCAAGCATCCTTTTAGCATTTGTCTGCGAATTAGGGTTTGGGACAACGGTACTATCGCTTCGATCCGGGCTAACCCAGGCCCGCGCGGTGTGACAATGCAGACCGAGTAGGGTTCCGTGTAGCCCGCGCTATTTGGATTTTGGGCCGAGCCCTTAATTTAAATATATGAATTATTTTCCTTATGGAAAATAAAAGGCAAATCTAATGTAATTAAATAACCTATGATATTTTAATTGAAAACATTCGATTTGAATTAATGAAATAACTTTGCCAATATAGATCCAAATGGTATGATCCAATATATTATTTTAATCAAAAAAATGTAAGGAACATTAATATAAAATAAAATTTTTGATTTAGCCTAATCTCCCTTTAAACTTAAATAGTAAATAATTAATTCATTTATTTTCCAAATAGCTTGCTTAATGCCTCTAAATGTTCATATGATAGAGAAAGACTTAATCATGCCATGTAAAATATTTTAGGAGTTTTAAAATCACTAATCAACTCTTAATTTTTATAATTAGTGATTAGTGAATAATTAGTCCAATTGATCTCTAATTTTTAAGACATTGATATCTATTTTAGGAGTTTTAAAATCACTAATCAACTCTTAATTTATATAATTAGTGATTAGTGAATAATTAGTCCAATTGATCTCTAATTATTAAGACATTGATATCTATCATCTCCCTAAGTCTTATAGAACTTATTTATAAACTTAGACCTCACATCCTTAGAATTATTTTATTAAACACCCTTAATGGCCCTAAGATTTAATTAGTGTTCATTTATCCTAAATGCAAATTTGATATTTAAGTTGTTAATTTCTTCATAATGCATTAATGAACCAATTATAAGTGCTTATAATTAATTTGGAACCTTAAATCTTGAAATCTATATTTTCCCTTAAAGGAGCATTTTGAATATTTTGACCAAAAGTTGGTTTAAGAGCCCTTAACCTCTAGAACTCTCATTAAATGCTTTAAATTAGTAAGATAATGATTTAGTAGCTTTTCAAAGGCTTTTTAACCTAATTAATGAATCCTAAGTGTTAAATCTTAAAATTTTCTTAAAATACACTTAAGAGCCATCAAAATCCTAAGATGATCTTAGATCTTCATTATAGAATTATTAAAAGATTATAAACCTTATTAAATTAGTGCTAGTTAGCTTAATTATCATCTAACTCAATTCTAGTATTCTTCCTAAATCTAGGTCTTAAGCAGATCCTTAAGTCTAAGATCTTAAGTAATTAATCTTGACCTTAGATCCTAATGGCTTAGCTCTATTGAGTGATCAAGTTCTTCTATAAATGAGATTTCCTTAGAAATAAATTTTTCAATCCTTAGATCCTTTAGGGTATCCTAAGTTCTAAATTCCTTAGTGGTTTAAGTGAGTTCAACCTGTAGAATAATGAAATTTATTCTGCAGATTGAATCTAGTTCTTAGATTTATTCATTTTTTCTTCATTATTTTGCTTTATAATTTTAGATTCAGCCTTTCTAAATAGGAGCTTATTTCCCTAAATCTTTCAATCCTCAAAATTTCATACCATTAGAGTAAGGCTTGGTGTGAAACCTTAGATCCATAGATATTAGTATCTTGGATTTAGAGTTTAAACCCCAAATAGAGGCTTAGCTTTAAATACCTACATCTTGATTATTTCTAAGATCATATTGGGTATGGGTTATTAAAATGCAATAATTAAGTTATTGAATAATTATTTAATATTAGTAGTCAACATTTCTGATTATGAATTAGAACTTGTTAAGTTCTAATATTTAATCTTAAGGCTGTAAATCTAGGATTATACTTGATAGTTGGATATTAGAGATCCTATGTTTATACTATATCAGAATAGATAGAATGAATTAAATTAGACCATAAAAGATATCACATGTGTTTAGTAAAGTTCATGCTTACTTAACTTTGTGGCATTGTATGCCTTGAATTTAAGCTTTACACCTTGGACATACTAGTTGGATATTAGATATTTGATAAGTATCCTATGTTAGATTTGAAATGCATAAAATATTATTTAATTCTTAAATTAATACATTCAGCTCTTTAGATATCAATTCAGTAGAGTTTGTTCTAGTTAGTCTACTTTTTCAGTTCAGTTCTTTTGTAATAGAATCAACTCGGATCCACCCATGATAGTGTTTGGATGATACATGTCTGATTCTATAGTCCAACTCGAATCCACTCATGATAAGGATTGGATGATACATGTTGAACTTTCTGTTCAGTGGCTTTATATGGCATATTTCTGTTATGTCAGTACTGACTAAGGTACATCTCTAGATTCAGTTCATTTCAATTCAATTCAATTCGTTTCAATTCATTTAAGTACAGTTTTAGTAGCTTTGGCTTTGTTTAGCCAATTTATACTTTAGCATTATATATATATATATATATATATATATATATTTTTTTTTTTTTTTTTTTTTTTTTTTTGAAAATGTGTCCATTTCATTAAACAAAACAGAAGTTACAACGATATCATCACCTCAAAACGAGGACCCACTGCAGAACCGGATGACCCAAAAAATTCAAAAAAAAAATATAAACATCAAAAAAATCCCAAAAAAGTTGGCGGCAAAGCTCCCCACAGCCGCCCAATATCAGCAACAGCAAAAAACTAAAGACGAAGAGACATCAAAATAACGGGAATAAAACCTCGATGAGCACCGTAAGCAACCACAGCAGAAACCAGAAATTGAACGCAAGACGAACGAGGTGATCCACCGACTGATCTGGGAACGACAGTGAAGACGACAGACGCTCCAGAGTCCCGCACACTTCGAAGAACATAATCACGCCGAGCCAGAACACCTTTGGCAAGCCGAAGACAAGTACCGCGATTCATGAATTGACACAGGCGGAGGCGAACTCCCAAAGAGCTCAGGCCAGGCACAGGGTCGACCAGAGGCGGCAGAGCAACCTGAAGAAGAACATCAGCGAAGGACCGCCACGAAACCTGCTTAAGATAGAACGGAAGATAAGCCACCCTTTGACAAACATCGAGAAGCAACTGGAAGAGCAGAGCCAAAGCAGGGAAGGGTGTAGAAAAAGGACTGGGGCAGCGAAACGACACTACCAGCCGGGTCACTCTAATCCACAGAACCCCATATAGGCTGAGGATCCCAGAAAACGAAGCGGCTCCAACCAGCCAGAGATCGCACGATCTCCCCCCAAGGAAGCCATCCTGTCGCCAAATCAGGGAGGCGACAGACCCGACATCACCAAGCCAGAGCGAAAAGACAATAATTGACATAGTGAGACGACAGCGCCGTCAAAAACATCCTGAGAGAGGGACACATCCGAAATCTCTACAGAAGGAATTTAGAGATAAAAGAAGAAATTTCCCCTCCAACAGAAAGAACGACTCCCAACCAAGACCTTAATCCCAGCACCACTAAAGGAACGGCTTGAAATGATCCAGCCAAAAAGAAAAATAAGCAGCTAGATCCCTGAAGTTAGAATCTCGATAATGTTTGCACCAGCAGATAGCTCTAAGAGAACCCACAAATCAAAAAGTGGAATCAGAGCAGCCGCACCGAAACAACAACCAGAGAACGACCCAAGGAATCCACCAAATTTTAATGCTTGAGCCTACTTCACAGGACCACCAATATTCATTTAAAGTAGCCTTATACCACCATTTCCAGCCAATCATACTAATGAAGTAATTACCCCCATAGAATTGATCAACCCGTAAAACAATGAGGGACAAAGAGTGGCACAGAGAAATACTACGCTGGAGAGGACGATCCTCAGCCAGCCCACCATAATCGAACAAGTGGGCCTGAGGGTCCCCTGCAAAGAAACTGGAAAGCACCGCAAGATTCATATAATTTTCAATAAAAATTCCGAGCAAACGGGTGGACACCCTAGATGACTTTTCCCAGTTAACCCTTGAGCGGGCAGACCAAACTTGCCAACAAATTTGGCTCGCTAAGGAAAAATCCCACTGCCCCATACGATTAAGGCTCCATAGCAATAGCTCCGAGATAGAAGAGCTTGGAGGGCACGCAGAAGCCCACCAAGAAAAAAAATGGGACCAAAGCCCTTTAGCTAGCGGACACTCCAAGAATAAATGAGGCAGAGATTCTTCACCCTGACAAAACACACATTTGGAGGCCAACAAGATACCATGAGATTTGAGGATGTCATCTGTCGAAATGAAGTTCTTGAAAAGTCTTCAGATGAAAAAGGAAAGGGCAGTCGTGGGCAACTAGAACCAGCCAGGAACGACCGGGAGGGAGGGCTCAATAACCAATTTAACCAGCTTCAAATTCGACTTAGAACTAGCACCCACCAGAACCACCATTGAGTCCAACTCGTCCAAGATGGGAGTGTTGCAAATCAGAATTACCAGATGCAAGTTCGAAACAACTGCCGCAACCTTTGACCAATCCCACCTGCCCTCCAACCAAAAATTAGCCACCAAGCTGAGAGCAGAACCCACCACCGGAGAAAGAGAGGAGAGAGGGCCCACCTTTAACCAATTATCAAACCAGAAAGAGCAGGAGCCATCCCCAAGGGACCAAGAAATGTACCCTTCCACCACACTCTGAATTCTCAAAAAGCTCTGCCACATCGAGGAGTCATTTTGGAGGGCCCCCCTAGTAGAAAGATGACACTTATACCCATACTTCTTGAGCATGTAGGAAGCCCATAGTCCCTCCCCACAGTACAAATGCAACCATTGCTTCACACAAAAGGCCACATGGGTGCAATGTAGGGTAGAGAAACCCAATCCGCCAGAGGCCTTGGGGATTGCGATCGACTTCCAGCTGCACCACCTGGTGGCTTTCCTTCCCGCATAATCACCCCAGAGGAACCCATTCCAGAGAGTGTTGAAACGAGAGATAAGTGCAGCCGAAGGCTGCAGCACAGCCAAGAAAAAATTGGGAATGGCATTAGCAATAGCTTGGAGAAGAACAAGCCAACCCCCAAACGAGAGGCATTTTGTCGCCCAACCATTTACTTTTGCAGAAATATTTTGAATAACAAAATTGAACGCAACTGGGTGCACCAACCCTTTTGACAGAGGAAGACCCAAGTAGTTAATGGGCAGATAGGATCTAGTAAGACCCGACAGGAGAAGAAGCTCCTGAATTCTGGTAGGAGGCACCGTTTTCCCAAACACCACATTTGACTTATTGTGATTCACTTTCATCCCCGCCACCACTTCCATGTGATCTAGAATCTTCAGGACCAATTTGAACGCTTGTTTTGTTGGTTTGCAAAAAACAAGAGTGTCGTCAGCAAAGGATAAATGCAAAATGATCAGCCTACCTGA
This sequence comes from Gastrodia elata, assembly GCA_016760335.1. Taxonomy (NCBI): domain Eukaryota; kingdom Viridiplantae; phylum Streptophyta; class Magnoliopsida; order Asparagales; family Orchidaceae; genus Gastrodia; species Gastrodia elata. Next base: position 27,593,043 of record CM028670.1, on the reverse strand, counting down.
GTTATGGAAGGCAACGCCCTTGCGAATGGAAAAATCACGGGCAAGGAGTCTGGAGAAATACTCATTTACAAGAACAAAAAAGGGCAGGAGAAAGAGGGTCCCCTTGACGCAAGCCCCGGGAAGATGGGAAAAAACCCTAGCTTGCCCCATTTAGCAGCACTGAAAAGCCAATATTGGAGATTGCTTTGTAGATAAACTCTTACAGAGAATGGTAAAGAGAAAACACCACTCAACTCTATAAAATGCCTTCATGATGTCGAGCTTGATGATAGCATTTCCACCGTAGCAACACTTATCTAAGTCCTGGATAAGTTCTTTAGCTAGGAGAAAATTATCAGAGATTAATCTGCCTTGCACAAATGCACTCTGGGCCGGCGAGATGAGGGTAGGGAGTAGGGAGCACAACCTGGCAGCCATAATCTTGGAGGCAATTTTATTGAAAACATTACAAAGACTTATAGGGCAAAAATCTGACCACCACGAGGGGTGATACTTCTTGGGGATTAAGGCAATAGAGGTAGCAGAAACAAACTTCGGAATGTAATCTGAAGCAAAAAAATCCAGAACAGCCTCAATGACATCAGCCTTGATCACTTGCCAGCACGACTGGTAGAATTGAGGAGAAAACCCATCCGGACCCATCGTAGTATATGGGTCAAGGTTCATAACCACCTTTTCAATCTCCTCGAAAGTAAGTGGAGAGAGGAGGCTGGCATTAGCCCCATCAGAGACTTGGGGGAACATAATATCACCTCTTAAGGCATCAACGGAGCACCCCTCAGATCTCCAGAGATCAAAAAATAACTGGACCGCCGAATCACCCAAAGAATCCTGAGGGATGCTAGCGCCCTCCAAATCTTTCAAATGATTAAGAAAATTTGAAGAATGCTTGATTTTGGTCCAAGAGTGAAAGAACTTAGTGTTCTTCTCACCACCCTTAAAATGCTTCAAAGCCGACTTTTGAATCCAGAAGTCTTGCTCCATAATCAGAATAGCCCCAAGATTACATCTTGCTTCACGCAGCTCAATGACAGAAGCCTCTGAGCCCTCAGCTTCCCAAAGTTTCTCCAATCTATTCACCTCATTTTTAGCTTTAAGCACATTCTCAAATATATTACCAAAACAATTTTTGTTCCAAGACCTGAGACAAGCTTTTAGACGCTTTAATTTTAAATAGAGAGTGGACATGGCCGTTCCAGAAGAAATCACCGGGGCAACCCAGCTGGACTTCACCATATCAAGGAAATTCGGATGATGTACCCACATATTCTGGAAGTGAAATAAACCTCTAGGCAAGAGGGAGGGAGGAGTCGGATGTAGAGGTAACAGGAGAGGAGAATGATCCGAACCTAGATGATTAAGATGGTGGACAGTGAGGGGAGAGAATAGGCTGAAAAAATTAGGATTGGCCAAAAATCTATCCAACCGCGATAACTTAGATTTGTTACACCAGGTGAAAGAAGAGCCTTTGAAATCAATCTCAAAAAAACCCGAGTTAGAAATGGAGGAGTTGAAATCCCTCATAGCTTCCGAGAAACCCCTTCCCCAACCAAACCGTTTCGAAGGACACCTGACCACATTAAAGTCACCACCCACAAGACAGGGTAACTCATCAGAGGAGCACCAAGCTTCTAGTGAGTGCCAAAGAGATCTATGTTCCTGATAAGAGCAATTAGCATAGACCACCGAGAGCATGCAAATAAGATTTTTCCAAGAGACCAGGCCCTAGATACTCTGAGCCTCATCCAACACTACTTCGAAAGCAACCGAATTCTTCCAAAAAAGCCAAATCTTACTATTGACATTTGCACAAAAATTTCAGAAGCCCAAACATTTTGCAAAAAGCTCAATCGCCTGATTTTGAAGGAGCGGTTCAAGAATTGCCAAAAACACCACCTGATTACTTTTACACAGAGAAATGACTCTAGCCATACTCAAACAATTTGCAATACCATGAATATTCCAAAAAAGAAATGATTTGTTCAACATAGATGAATATGATTTGATTTTTTGGAACTAGCTCTCAAAAGGATCATCTCAACCTTCATTCTGCGAGTGGATCTGTTCTTTTTTGGCATAATCCACTCATTCGACTCCACCGAGGGCAAAAGAGAACAGCCAGCCCCCAATGACAACAGCTCTTTATCCCTTTGCTGAAATGCCTCGACAATGAAGTCCACTAGGTTCGGCTAAGCCACCATCAATTGACTCTCCCTGTCAAGGGGACTTTGGCCCCCCGAGGCAACAAACTGCATGGATGCCCGCCTCAGGGGCGAATACGAGATTAATGCCAAAGAAAGATTAGGAGAGATAGCCTCAACTGGGGGGGAAGGACTCAATTTCGGTCTCCATTGGACATTAGGTTTCTTAAGTTTAACTTGGCACCCGTCCACAACATGACCACAATGACCATAGTGAGAACACTTAACATACTCCTGTTCTACTCTGACCTTTTGAAAATGATTAAAAATAGACCCCGAGATGAAAATTTCTTTAGGGCACCTCCGAGATATGTCCAGATCAACTAACACTCTAGCTTTTTGAGCCAGCCAGAAACCCGAATCTTTATCAATGGCTATCGGCGCCCCCACAATACTCGCCAGGGCCCACAAGTGGTGAGGATTGTTCAGTTTCGGCCGAAGGGACTGAAATGAGATCCAGTGGGGCTCAGTGAGGAATTCCTTAGTAGAAGATTGTGACTTATCAGCAAACAACTTCGAGGAACCTCTACTAAAAAACAAAAATCTATGAGATAGCAGGGCAACAAAGTCATCCAACAGAACCAGAGTGATCGAAAATGAGTTTTTAGGAAGGCTTTGAATCCAGAAACCTCCTTTACAGAAACTACTCAAGAACAGGTTGAGCTTATCGACAGCTACCCAACCCCTAAGGCAGATCCCAAGAATTGAGAAGCCTCCTCTAGCGTGACAAGGATAGCAGCATTATATATATATATATATATATATATATATATATATATATATATATATATATATATATATATATATATATATATATAGTTTTCTAATTCATTTCAGTTTAGTTATTTTAAGTTCAATTTTACTTAGTTTTTTATATATTAGGTTGCTAGTTATGCTTATTTCAATTATTTATATGCTTCAGTTTTGTTTGTTTTCCTATAAATTAGCATGTATACATATGATCATAAGCATGTTATGACGAGTTTTGCTTTTGGTACTAGCAGTTATATGTTTTATTACCTAACTTTATTGCAGCTTCGGGTTGAAGTATGTTATTCACATACTTCATTTTGTGTAGTTATATATGTTTTATTTATAGCTATCAACTTTTTGTACCTCTCGGAGGATGGGTGTGCCTTTTTGTTTTAAATTTAAATTATGTATTGTTATAATTAATGTTCTGGATGTCATTATTTTTCTGCACTTCTATACTGAGTTAAGATCTTGTTTTTCTTTTACATGCTATGGAATGGATGTTGTACTTATTTTTGCTTTTGCACTTTGATATTTCACTCATGATTGATGAATGGATTATAGTTTCATGCGACAAATCATGTTAATATTAGTATTAGCATGACCACGATAGGGACAGGATGCCACAGTTGATATCAAAGAGCACCATAAGGTGTCAGATTGGAATTTATATTTCTATCTATCTAATGGAATGTTCTTCTGTAATACAGTCATCAAATATAATATTCATAGCACCATACTCTCAAGCAACTCAATATAAAAGTGTGAATTGGAAATATCTAAGTATAAAGATTGAAATTGATCCTCAAATAACTTAAATAGTTTATAAAATTTTCTAGTATAGGCAAATGGAGTGTGGAAGATCCAATTTAAGCTACTTCCCAGCCCAATTCGAAGCCATCTAGGATTATGACTATCAGCTTGGCCAAGAAGGTGGGATATCTGTAGATGAAGTGTTAGTCAAAGGATTCTTAGAGGACCATCTTAGACTTCATAGAGTGTCCAGACTTTGCCAAACTATCATTAGAGGACTTGACTTTCTCGATTTTGGCCAAAGAATGGTTGAAGTGCGTAGAAGCCATCTTAGACTTCATAGGGTGTCCAAATTCAATCCCCGTAGAGCTTATGACCTTTCTGCTTCAAGATCCACTCGATGATTGGTGGGTCATCACCAATTGGAAGCCAAAAACTAAATACAAGAGGAAGCATTGTGTTATAACCTTTACTTAGTTTTGTCTTGCGTTCTGTGCCAAATTCATCAGAGAGAACTAGTAATATTTTAAGAGTTATCAAAATGATTATAGTTGCTTTATCATCTTTATATGTTTTGGTACTCATACAAGTTATCTTTTCATATTGCCATCTATGTAATATTTTCTTTACAAATGTATAAACAAATTTCTGTGAATATCTAACTATCTTATTTTCATACTCGCTCTAAAGTAATGATTCGTCTTTCTACAACATGATGAATTCAAGGTCACCCTACATGACTACACCCAACAAAACTACAGTTGCTTCTATCAGTATTCCTGATGAGGTTACTTCTCTGAGAAGTATGGTGGCGGCAATGCTGGAGAACCATACTTAGCAAGCCTTAGCGATTCAAAAGTTAATTTCCATCCATCCTTCACCTGCTACCAATAGTCCAACACCTACAGTACTTGTACCATATACACCTCATATGTCACATCAATCTGACAATGGACCCTTGCATAGTTTTCTGAGGTTGAGACCCTCAAAGTTTAGTGGGACCTATCCCCCATGGACACAACCAGTTAGCTAAAAATGGTAGAAAAGAAATTAATCAGCATCAAGTGCCCAAATTAGAAGGCCATCCATCTAACAACCCATCTATTTCTTGAAGAAGCAGAATATTGGTGGGATAACATCCGGAACACCTGTTTTATCGACTTCAAGATCGAGGATATCCCCTGGGATGAATTTGTGGAAATATTCAAATCAAAGATTATTCCCCCATCAGTGCAAAATATAATAGAAGACTTGATACTAAGGTTGAAGCAAAGCAATCCTCCTGTCTCAAAATATGAGATGGAATTTAAAAGGCTAACTCGCTTTGCTCTAGACCTCATCAGATCAGAAGCTGCCAGGTGCCACCGATTTTAAAGCGGTACGCAACTTAATTAAAGATCACATAGTTCTGCTTCATCTCACTGAATTCTCACAATTGGGTGAGATGGCATGGATGGTGGAACACCATCAGTAAGAAAGGGATCTAAAAAAAAAAGATCCATGTAGCACCAAACCATCACAAAGTGTTCAAAAATCATAGGCCTCAACCTGCTAAATTTATCAACTCAAAGCTGCTTCACCCTTCGAACTAACACAGGATGTAACATGCCCCATCCATATGGCAAGTGTTATCACTTTGGTCATAAATTCTATACATGCGATCGTCAATTGCACTTGTTCTACCATGGCACTCACCAGGAAGCTATGATAGTGTTCGTATTCACCATTCATAGTGGAACTAAGTTCTATGTCATGCCATTGAACAAGTGAGAACTTAGGATGGTAATAATACCAGCTCCTTCAGTAGAAGCCTTAGAATTAGCAAGGGAGCCAACTGTATCACTAAGCTTCCAGAATCAAAATAACTTTAAAAAGCAAACAAATAATCGTATTGCAGGTCCTGCACGTGTCTATGCTTGACTGCACTTGAAGCTGTGGAAGACAATAATATGGTTTCAGGTACATATTTATGAACCCTTCTTTTCTCATTATTCCTAAGTACTACATTTTAGTATTGCTATTAGTTAATGCCATTGATTAAATAATTTTAGGAATGCTCCATTTTAATAACAAACCCTGCAATGTGTTATTCGACACCGAGGCGAGACATTCTTTTATCTCTGAATGTTTCATCAAAATTCTAGACCTACCTTCATATAAGCTAGCTAAGTCATTAAATGTTATACTTCCATCCAGAGCCCAGTTCAGTGCCCACAAGTTCTGTGATGTTAATATTTTGTTAAATAATCAAGCTTTCAGTTCTAAACTAGTCATTTTGCCTCTAGCCAATTTGATATCGTTCGCAGGATGAATTGGCTTAGTAGTCACAATGCAATCATAAAATGCCTAAAGAAGAAAGTCACACTTCTTTCCTTTTGCAATCCTGAAACCTTTATATGAAAGATTAGCATACAAGCATCTCTAATTAATGCTGTTAAAGCTGAGAACTTAAACATCAAGGTTTGTGATGCTTTTCTTATCACCATGATAGGTGAAGTTAAGGAGAACTTTTCTCTCTTTGATTGTAAAGTAATGAGATAATTTGCTGATGTATTCACTAAATATCTGTCAGGACTACCTCCAGCTAGAGAAGTATAATTCTCTATTGAGCTAGTTCCCGAAACTCAATTGATTTCTAAAGCGCATTACTGAATGACACCTAAGGAACTGCAAGAGCTTAATGAATAATTATAAGAGTCTTAAATAAAGGTTTCATCAGACCTAGTATGTCTCTTTGGTGAGTGCCAGTTCTATTTGTTAAAAAGAAAGATGGATCTATGCAAATGTGTATAAATAATCACAAGTTGAATAAAGTAACTATCCAGAACAAATACCCATTACCTAGAATTGATTACTTATTTGTTCATCTATCTGGTGCTGTTATATTCTCCAAAATTGATTTGAGGTCAGGATATCATCAGTTGCGAGTAATGGATGTCGATGTTGAGAAGACAGCTTTTTGCACTCGCTATATCCATTATAAATTTCTCATGATGTCTTTTAGACTCACCAATACATCATTAATATTCATAAACTTAATATAGCGTGTACTTAAGACATATCTAGACAAATTCATTATCATTTTTATCGATGAGATTCTCATCTATTTTTGAACTCTGAAAGATCATAAAGTTCATCTAAAAGTAGTATTAGAATCATTGCATAATCACCAGCTATATGCCAAATTCTCCATGTGTAAATTTTGGTTAAAATCTGTAACTTTCTTGGGTTATGTAATTGATGCCTAAGAGATTTTAGTAGATCAAAATAAGGTAAGCGCCATCCAAAATTGGGTAGAGCCCATGTCAATGACTGATATTCAATGCTTTTTGGGTCTAAGCAGATACTATAAAAAAATTTTTAAGGGCTTCTCCCAGAAAATCTCACTAATAACTAAACTTACTCAAGAAGTCGTACCTTTCATCTAGAGTTATGATTGTGAAGAAGCATTTTAAACTTTGAATGATGCACTCTCTACTGCCCCAGTGCTAGTTTTGCCTAAAAAAAGATTTAAACTATTAGGTCTATACTGATGCATCTTGAGTTTGTTTAGGATGCATATTAATACAAAAATTAAAGTAATTGCTTTTGCCTCTCATCAGTTGAAACCCCATGAAAGGAACTATTCTGTTCATGATCTTGAACTTGTCGCAGTAATATTTGCCTAGAAAATCTGGCATCATTGTTTATATGAAGTTCAATATTCCATTTTCACTGATTATCAGAGTTTGAAATATATCTTTACTAAGTGTGAATTAAACTGCCAACAAAGAAGGTGATTGGAATTAATTAGTGATTATGATTTAGGCATCCAATATCATCCCAAAAAAGCGAACATCATAGAAAATGCTCCCAGCCATCATGCCACGTTATCTGCCATAATTATTGAAAGATCATTAGAAGAAGAATTTTGTAAGCTCAATATAGTGCTTGTTTTTTGTGACTTGCTAAGTATTATGTTAAGCCAAAGCATCATTGAACCCACCTTTTACATAGTTGTCTCAATCTATCAAACTGAGGATAAAGACTATACAAATTTTAAAGCTATGATTGAGAGTAGTCGTCGCCCTGATCTGCAATTGCGTAACGGTGTTATTTATCAAAACAATCATCTTTGGATTCCTAAGTTCATGCATCAAGAAATTCTTATCGAAGGACATCATTCTGGATATAGCATCCACTGCAGATGTGCAAAGATGTATCAAGACTTGAAGCAGTCCTTCTGGTGGCCCGGTATGAAGAAGAGTGCAGCCAATTTTGTGGTCAAATGTCATGCATGTAATCTGGTGAAAGCTGAGCACCAAAGGCCTAAAGGTCTTTTGCACCCATTGGAAATTCTCGAGTGAAAGTGGTTTGATATTTCAATGAATTTAGTTATGGGATTGCCTTACACTAGATTCAGTGCCGATGCAATTTGGGTCATCATTGACAGTTTAACTAAATTTGCTCATTTCATTCCCATTCGTTAGACTGACTCAGTGGAAAAGCTTGCAAAGATTTATATTATAAAAATTTTCAAGCTGCATGATATTCCTAAGTCCATCATTCCAGACAGAGATAGTAGATTTACTTCAAAGTTTGGTAGGCAGTGCACCAAGATTTAGGGACTACGCTTGCTAGGAGCATGGCTTTTTATCCCCAAATAGATGGTCAAACAGAAAGAGTGAACCAAGTTCTTGAAGATCTGCTCAGACTCTGTATACTTGATTTTATCAATTTTTGTGAAGATCATATTTCATTATTGGAGTTTACATACAACAACAACTTTTATGACAGTGTCAAAATAGCCTCTTACAAGGCCTTATATGGCAAAACGTGCAGTACTCCCCTTGCATGGTCGGAAACTAGAAGTGTTCAACTTTATAGATTTGAATTACTTTAAGAAACTAATAGAAAAGTTCAGTTGATTCAGTAAAGAATTCGTTTAGCTTAGGATTGTCAGAGTAAATATCATGATGCTCATCATCGTCCTGTAGATTTCAACATTGGAAATTTTGCATACTTAAAGGTTAGTCCGATAAATTGTATCTTTAGAGTTGGGGGTAGCAGAGAAACTCAGTCCCTGTTATGTTGAAACTTTTGAGAAATCAGCCAAAGTAGGATCAGCAGCCTATATGTTAAATCTTCCTAATAATTTTGTAACAGTTCGCAATATGTTTAACATATCATCATTAAGAGGATGTCTCATGGACCTTACTCATCTAGTTCAGCTTCTAGCAGTAGAAATTTAACCTGACATTTTGTATGTATAAGAGCCCATTAAAATTATATATCGCGACCAAAAGCAGTTAAGAAACTGCTCTATTACAAAGGTTAAGGGTTAGTGAAAAAATCATTCTTTAGAGGAATCTACTTGGCAAAAGGAAGTGGATATGCATCATAAATATCCAAAGCTCTTTGAAAGCCCTGATACTTCTCCTATTCTTTTTTCTTCAGTAATCTATATTTTGCATTTATTATGCTTTCTTCACTTGAATGATGTCGGGGACGACATCGTTTTTAAGCAAGGGAGTCTGTAATAACCTAAGACTGTTACTCTGACTAGTCTAATAAGCTAAACCAAGTGCTAGTTCTCATTCTATTAGACTCAAATGGCCATTTAAACCTAACCCTAAAAGTTTAGTATCAATCAGAGCTCATTTGAGCAATTTAGCTATTTTGCCTATTTTAGAATCTAATAAATTAGCTAAATTAATTTGATCTCTAAATTAAAATCTAATTTCCTTTTTTAATTCCCCACACCCTAATTAGCTAAGGATGAAATTATGAGAATTTATGGAAATCATCTGGCTCTAATTTGGATTTAGAATTATTGAAATTTATTATATTAATTAACAAATTAATAATATTAATTAAATTTAATTATGTGGGATTTGCTATCAGGACCGTGACAGACTGCTGTGAGGTCCCAATAGCAATGCAGTGATTCCCACGCCTCGATGAATTCACACGAATCTTAGTGTGCATATCAGACGATGCAGATAAGATGCGCCCTAATCCATTGTCCACAACTGGAACACGTTCACAATTCAATGGCTAACATCGCGCCCATAGTAATGTTAATTTGAAGGTGCATCAGATTGTTTGATCCCAATGGATCGATGGATCAGACGGATGTGCCCTCATCAAGCCATGTTCACCTTCATCCCTAATGGTTTGCCCAACAACGGAGTACCCCGTGATTGTACTAGCATCAGAGGCTGTTTGGAACTCTCACATCACATCAAGAATTTTGTTAGGATCTTTCCATCCCATGATGTGCATCTCCAACCAAACCTCTGGCCTAAATCCTCCTATTTGGGCAGGAGAGGTTTAACCCTCATCCCGAGCCCCAGCTCTGTCTCCGATCTAGGCAACCATCCTTAGAAATTCTCACTCTCTATAAAATACTCCCCCCATAATCACATTGAGCTCCTTTACTCACTATGATCCTATAATTTTTCCAACTCTTCTTCTCACGAGCTCTTGGCTACTTTCGGCAAATCTAACTTCATTCTCCAGTAATCAAAGGGCTATGTCTGGCGTTCAGACTCTCTGTGCTTCTTCACGGGTATTCCTGCAGCCCTAACTTCCCTTAACTCTTATAGGGTGCATCTGCCTTCCCTAATCCAGGTACTAGCCTTCTCCCCATCAAGTCATGTGGGCTCGACGTCAAATTCGCACGCACTAGGATAACTCTGCAATGTTGTATAGCTTTTACTAGATCCCTTGGACATCCACATATGAAATTGAGATCGAATGGACCATGTTCAAATAAAAATTACTCACTGTCTGGACGATTTAGGTATTCAGTGAGGCCAAAGTCACCCCACTAAAACTCAGAACTCACTCCATCTCAGTTCACCTCAAACCATCATCTCTTAGCTAATCAAACTCATTCCAATTATCGCCAGGTTCTGAGCTAGCTCCGCTCAATCGTGTTGATCGATTGGGCTGCTATGTGTCTCAAAAACTGAGTCTAAGTTAGGACCTAGTAACTGAGCACCCCCTAAACCTTAAAACTTTGGGGGTTCAATTCGCCTCACCTCCCTGATGACGTAGGGGTCGAACCCCGGGAAAATGGTTGTGCTTGTGAATAGAATTAACTTCTCACACTAAACCCTAATCATCTGCATAAAGCTGATCTGATGGAGTAGGGTCCCAGCATTCTCATCACTCCCATGAATGGCTTTTATGTTCAATCGAAGCATCTTGATCTTTGGATGGTGTAGCAATCAAATACAGGCCATGGCGTGAAAAGTTGGTAGCAAATTTGGCGGTCCAAGCTCCCTTCTAGCGTCTGTCTGTAAATTATGGTTGGGGGCTATGACACTATAACTTTAGGCTGGGTCTGCCTAGGCCCGCGTGGGGAGACAATATTGGCTCAGTAAGGTCCCGTGTGACCCCCGCCATTTGAATTTTGAGCTGAGCCCTTAATTTAAATATAGGAATTATTTTTCTTATGGAAAATAAAAGGAAAATCAAATGTAATTAAATAACATATTATATTTTAATTGAAAACATTCCATTTGAATTAATGAAATAATTTTGCCAATCGAGACATAGGGTACTACCGCACGTCGCAGTGTGTTCCAACCCGAGAGTCAAGAGCTATGACATGTCGTAGCAGGCGGAAATCTACTTCAGTCCAGGTTTTGCCCTAAGCAAATTGGAGGGCATTTTGGACCTTTTAGGGTCTAAATTTTAGTTGGGTACTTAAGCAAAGAAGTTGGGAGGAGAGTTAAGTGTTGGCATTTTCAGTTGGAGGCTTGTGCAAGTTGTGAGGAGGAGATCCTTAGGTGAAGCCCTAAGGAAGCTACTATGCAAGATATACTTTGCATGTTGGAGGAGAGACTCCTGATGGTGGTTGATTCCTCTCCTCTCCATAGTAGAGTAAAGAGCTTGTCTATTTTAGCTAAGGAGATAAGCTCTTTGTACCTCTATAACCTTCAAGTCTTTCAAGTGGATATTTCTATCGTGTGGCTCCATGGTTTTTCCCGTTCATGAGTTTTCCACATAATCCTTAGTGTTTGGATGTTTTATTGTTGTGATCTCTTGCATGAATGTGATGCAATTCTATTCTTATAATTTTATGATATTAAGTTGCTTTGTAACCGTCAATGTAACTCCGATCCTAAAACAAAAAGAACACACTCTATCAAATCGCTTTTGCTACGGTTATTGTGTACCAGAAGTCTTCATGCTTAACCAATTTATTACCAATGGTAATCTCCTTCCAACATTTTTGCTTAAGTACCTAGCTGAAATTTGGTCCCTAAAAGGTCCAAAATGCCCTCCAACTTGCTTAGGACGAAACTTGGACTGAAGCAAATTTTTGCCAGATGCTACGATAAAGATCTCACTTTAGTCGACCCCGTGCTTTTGCTGAAAACCCTTTACTACAAGTCTCTCCTTGTAGCATTTTCTCCCATTCAAGTCTTCCTTCATTTGGTAAGCCCACTTGTTCTGAAGAGCCTTCTTCCCAACCGTTAAGGGTGCCAACTCTCATGTCCTTTTTGACATGAGTGAGGACCATTTCATCATTAATAGTAGCTTGTCACTTAATTGAATCTTCAACCTGATGTGTCTCTTCCAAGCTTTTTGGTTCACCTCCATCCATTTGTAACAAATAGAATAAAAAAGGAGAGTACCTCTATGGCAATTTTATGACTCTTATGGGTCTTCTAAATATGGGTATTTGTGATTCAATATTGACACCCTCCTGAGTTTCTTCTTGTACTTCAACATTTTGATCAATGTTGTCATCAATCTCTATGTGTTAAGGCTCACCATCTGAAGCAGCCTTGGAGTCAATCTTGACTCCAATACAATCATTGTACATTTCACTTTCATTGAAAGTGGCATCCCTACTTCTGATGACCTTTTGGTTCTGATTGTCCCAGAACCTGTAACCAAACTCGCCCGCACCAAATCCAAAAATGTGCACTTGATCACCTTTGCATCAAGCATGCTCCTGAATCCTGCATCAATAGGCACATAGGATGAGAAGCCAAATACCTTGAGGTGGTTCAGTTTCACCTCCTTTACGCTCCAATCTTCCTCGGGAATCCCTTTATTCAAGGGTACAGAAGGTCCCTGATTGCATAGATATATCGTTGTGTTCACTAGCTTCAGCCCAGAACTACTTTGGGAGACCAGCATGCAATCTCATACTTTTGGCTCTTTCTATGATTGTTTTGTTCATCCATTCTACAACACTATTTTGCTATGGTGTTCTAGGGACTACGAACTCCCTCTTAATGCCTCTCAAGGTATAGAACTCCTTGAACTCTCTATCATAATACTCACCACCATTATCAGACCTTAAGCACTTAAGCTTTAATTCTGTCTCGTTCTCCACCAAAGCTAAATCAGTACATTTAGCTCTTCATATATCAGTTCAGAGTGTGTTCTAGTTAGCCTGCCTCTTCAGTTCAGTTCTTTAGCAATAGAATTGACTCGAATCCATCCAACATAGGGCTTGGATGACAAATGTTTGGTTTTATAGTCCGGTTCGGATCCACCCATGATAAAGATTAGATGATACAAGTTGGACTTTCTATTCAGTGGCCCAATTTTTTAACAAACCAAGTTGTTACCCAGGCCAATTAGGACTAACCTAAGTCCTAATTTTGATCTTAAGTGTTAATTAAGTCATTAGGAGTTCACTACCAAGACCTAGTCCAAATCAGGAGTCAAATTGATCAAAAACTGATTTTGGGAAAATTTAGAAACCCTAGAAATTGACCTAATTATTTTGACCTTTGATTAAAAATCAGACTTCTCCATTGCGCCCATTGCCTCCAAGTTAGCTAGAGGTGATCAAAATTACATCGAATATTTTAATAATATTTCAATACCTCGAAAATTGGGAAAATAAAATACTCGTCGAAATCAAAATCCGACTTCGTTGTTGCGTTCCTCACCCCTGAATTAGCTATGAGTGAATTTTTGGGAATTTTTTATTTGGAAAGTCAATTAATTAATTATTAAAATTAGAATTTATATTAGTAATTAATTAAATTATTTAAATTAATACTTAAATTTTCTGTGGCCGTTAAGTATTTAACACCGTCCGCCGTAAATCGCTTGCGCCGTTAAGTCCATCTGTTAGGTTGTAAGGTCGAATCCGGATCGTCTGATCGAGGATCAGATGGTCTTAGCGCGTCTTCTCCCTCGACCTCCTCGCTGCGTGTCGCTCAAGGACACGCAGCTGGCCACCAAATTCTTGGCCTATCGGCGTCCCTCCCAGCCTCGTCGTCTCTGTCCCGCCTTCCATTTAGCCTCCATTAACACGAAGGGATACCACATTGCGCGTATTAGCACCTCAGGAGCCGCGGTATCAGTTTTGATCGAGCCCTACTTTTTTCCCCACTGTTGATCACAAGTACGCCTCCATCTCCCATTTTCTTCTATCAAATTGCAAGCTAGCATTTCAAATTCTTATTTCATGCTTTAGATTAGGGTGTGAATGGATCTGATAGATCGATCTATGCTTCGATCAAACCAATTCCTTGGGTCAGATACAATGCTTACCGTTACTCGTAGATCGTCCGTCTTTAGGAAATTAGGGTTAGGTATTCTTGGTGCGCCTGACCTCCTCCGCCCTTGACCCAATCGTCAATAGCAAGCCCTCGGCGTCCCCTTCACCACGCCGTACGGGTTGGCCTCCGGCAATGGCCGGAGAGCGGCTAATTTGACAACCCTAGCCCGGGATGTCCTGGTTTCACCGTGTCTGGCTTTGGATTTTAGGCAGGCCGGGTCGGGCCGATCCCGACCCAAACCATTATGTCGGGTCCATGTAATGGCCTAGCGGGTCCCGCACGCGTATCTGTGCGCTCTCCCTGCACGCCGCATGGCCGTGGGGCCCAGCGAGTCGTCAGCGGGGGGGGGTCCCATGATTCGACAGACCACAGGTGGCGTCCGCGTGGGTCCCACTCCAATCTTCCCCGCCTATCAGCGCTTGCCATGGGGCAGTGTGGGTCTCGCCGCCATTAAATTCAGGAGAAAAATTAATAATATATATATATATATATCAGTGCTCTCTCCGTTTTCTTCAACAGGATGGCTCGTTCGCCATTGAGTCGCATCCTGGGTGGAAGTTCGCCTTGGTTGCTGATGTCAGCTAGAGCTTTTTATCTTCTTCTACATCACTTTTTTAATCTCACTGATCCTTCTAACGTTCTGTTTTTTCCTTGGCTATTGGTGTAGTTATTAAGCCGATGTCTCTGGATCGAAGATATGATTAACAAGTTCGTAGAATGATTTGACTCTCTGATCCGTAAAGTTTTGATCTTGACCGGTTTTGCACTTAGCTTAGTAATTTGGTCTGTGTTTGGAGGCTTACATGGTCTCGGCTGCTCCTCGCCCGTCCTTTGGAGATAGACTCTTTCTCAGCTTTTGGTCTCAGTGTTCGTTTTTGGATCCTTTGCTGTTTTCGGAAGCGCTCGAAGATGGATTGCTAGCAGTGCAATTTTCTTTGTCTTTTGCAATTTTCTCATTTCTTTTTTTGAGTCCTATTTGTCTAAATTCAGAGGATAGTTTTGCTTTGGGTCCGCTGAGGGTTCATTCGGATAGTTCGTCTGAACTCAGGCAATCGTTTTGTTCTTTTATTGGCTTTTGTTTTTTTTTTGGATTCAATCGAATCCTAGAAATGTTTGTCCGTATGTTGGTCATTTTTTTGGTTCAATGAAATACGGTTTTATCAATATATATATATATATATTTATTTATTTATTTATTTATTTATTTATTTATTTATTTATTTATTTATTTATTTATACTTACTGTTAATTAGATTTAATTAAATTAATCAGTTTAATTATGATTAGTATGTAATTAATTAGTTAACACTAGAATTATGAATTAATTTAATTAACTTCAACAATTAAGAACAGTTAGTTAAATTAATTTAGCCAATTAAATAATAGTCAATTAATTAGTAGTTAATGTTAATTAATTAATTATAAACAGCAAGTTGTAAACTTAATTAATTTAGTTGATTTATAAATAAAAGAAATTTAATTCAGTTAAAAGTTATCAAAACAGTAATTACTTAATTGAATTAATCTATATTATTAAAATCAATTAAATTAAAATTATGAAACTTTAGGATGCCATAATTTTTAAAATAATAATCCAAACATATTAAATATATATTTCATTTCACTTAAAAAAATAAAAGAATTAAATGATATAAATCAAAATTTTCTTTCAGAAATTATTTAACATAGTGATATTTTAGGACCTACACAACTACTCATAACTTTTTACCTAGTCAACCAAACATAATCAATATGGGTCCTAAAATAATCAGGAGAATAACTCTATCAGTGTGGCAGTATTAATATTTTCATTTGGTGTTTAGTTTACTAAATCATTTTTTAGGACCCTCCCATTATGACCAATATTTTACTTAATATGATTTGCCCTAATCTTTAGTTTATATTTAGATTCAAATCTTAGTTCTTAAGATTTATCTTTGGATTATGTAATTAAACCCAAGTTCGTGATATTTAATTCCTAATCCCTAGTCTAGTAAGATCTTGTTCAAATTTTAGTATAGAATGTCTAAACTTATCAATTAGGATGTCATGATGTATTAATCTATAGTCGTACCTGATTGAATTAGATTAGAATTTGATCAGTTCTAATCCTTTTTAACTATAAGGCTGTGCTTCTATATTTCACTCGATAGTAGGAATTGGAGACCCTGAATTTGTGTAACTTGGAATAGTTAAAATGGTTTAATTAAATAATAAATAATATCACTATGTGTAGTAGAGTCACTTGCTTACTATTGAACTTTTATTGCTTACACATTCCTTGAATTTTGTGCCTCCATGAATATATTATACAAGATTATTTGTTGCATGAATAGAAAATTTATGATAACCTTGCATTGGGTTCAATTATTGGTTGATTTTTGCGCATAGTACCTCGATGGGCAGGGGGAAGGTGAGATAAGGATTAATTAATATCACTCATTGAGGAGTGTGTTCTTAAGTTTGGAATCTGAATAGTCTTACAGCATGCTTGACTCCTCAGCTACTTTTGAAATTGTCCACAGAAGTAAAGTAAATAACTAAAATATGAATTGCATGTGTTTATACTGTCTCTCAGCTCGGTTATATATAGCCCTAGCCTCCTTATTGATGCTTGGAAATTTTGTCACCTTAGCCTCCTTGTTGACCTTAAGAACCCTTTTGATTTCAGCATACTAGATTTAGCCCTCATCTGTATAGCAGTCATTACACAACTTTTATTATTTTAACTTTACTGAATTCTAATTTCAATTATGCTTTTCAATTATACTTTTATTTACTTGCTTATATATAGGATGCTAGATCTTTTATTTCTTACTACACATATCACTGTTAGATTGTTTTTTTAATTTGAATAGTTCATATGATCATCAGCATGTTTAGGTTAGATTTTTCTTTCAGTATTTTCACTATACTTACATATATTTTGCCTAGCCTTATTTTAGCTTATTCTAAGGTGTGTCTTTTGCCTCACTATTGTTTAAGTTATAAATGTTGTTATTTATAGCTTTTCCTATTTCTATTGTATGCTTGTTGCTCCCATTTTAATTTATGTTGCTTAAAGTTTAGGGAAAATGGTGATATTAACAAATGCATGTATAATTATCAGCCTAAAATGTACTTAGACAATTTGTCTAATAAATTTTTCTTTTTTGCTAGGGCCCTGGTATTGTGAAACTGATAATATCAGAATCTGATGAAGCTGAAGATTTGGTGCTTGAGGAGGAGGAGCCCTATCTTGAGGAAGGGCAGCAGGGCAGAGCTGAAGAAATTTAGTTCCTTTTTACTTTATTGAAGGATGAGAGATATTTTCTTTTCATTTTATTTCAAGCTTTAAGTAAATGTTGTACTAATAACAAGTACTTATGGCTGTACTAATATTTCTGAGCTATTTTCTATTTTGCCTCTTATTTGATTTATGGTAGATTGGATGTAGTATTTACTATATTTACTTTTGCACTCTGTACTTATATTAATTTAGTGATTGATATTATGTATACATTCTGAGCTCATCTTTCTCTTATTATGTGGATTGTGGTTTTCACCTAATCTAATGATAAGTGAGAGATTTGCTAGAGTGGAACCGTCCTTAGACTAATAATTGTGGGTCTGGGGGCGGTGCACCACAAGTTTGGCCCATGTTATGGTAATACTAACTTAAATGCATCTCTAGATTCAGTTCATTTCAGTTTATTTCAATTCATTTCAGTACAATTTCAGTGGTTTTGTTTAGCTAAGCATTTTGTATATAAATATGCTTTTCTATTTTTTGCGCACTTTTTTAGTTCATTTTAGTTCAATTTTACTCAATTCTTTATATATTAGGATGCTAGATATGCTCACTTCAATTATTTGTATGCTTCAGTTTAGTTTTTTTTTATAAATTTACATGTATCCATTTGATCATAAATATGTTAGGATGAGTTTTGCTTTTGGTACTTATAGTTATATGTTTTATTACCTAACCATGTTGCAGGTTCTGGATGAGTTATATTATTCACATACTTCATTTTGTGTAGTTTTAAATGTTTTATTTATAGCTATCATATTATTTTGTTGCTTGTTGCACATCTTTGAATGTTTAAATGTTTAGTAAAATATGATATTTTAAAATATGTAATTTTTATTAAAGTAGCCTAAAATGTACTAAGACAATTGTCTAACTTAAGTTTACTTTTTTTTTTTGTTAGGGCCCTAGCATTGTGATACTGATAATGTCAGATTCAGAGTTATTTATGGAGATAGCTTCAGGTGATGAGCTTAGCGATGAGGAGGACCTTCCTACTGCTACTGAGGCTTAGATAGTTTTTCTTTCCTTCTTGTGAGTTCGAGCATGCCTATTTATTTTAAATTTAAATTCAGTACTGTAATAATTAATGTTATAAATGTCTTTACTTTTTTGCACTTCTATACTAAGCAAAGATCTCGTATTTTTTTTACATGTTATGGAATGGACATTATACTTATTTTTGCTTCTGCACTTTGGTAATTCTTCCATGATTGATGAATCAATTATAGTTTCAGGCGACAAATCCTTCAACTAAGCGGGTTGGGCTGAAGCCTAACTCGACTATAGTTGGGGAATTTTGCTGCAATGCGACTGCCTCCACCGTGATAATGTTAATATTAGTATTAGCATGATCACGTTGGAGATGCGACACCACAGTATGTTTGAGATTGTCTTGCATTCATGTGTTGTAATCGATTGCTTGTGGATTTTATGATTTTGTTGTTTGCTTGGTAATCATCAATGCAACCTCGGTCCTTGATCGAGTGCTCAACAAAACTGTCTGCTTTGGTGTGCTCTCGGTGGTGAAAAGTATGTTGTATCTCCAATAGTTGCCAAATGAGATCACTTCTTAAGCTCCATCTAGGTTTGATAATGCTCAATCATCCAAGCTCCCTCCAAGATCTTAGAGAAATTATCATGGCGCTGAGACATCAGGTGACTCTTGATGATGTCCTTCAGTTACTTAAGAAAGCAACTACACCTAGTCATTTCTAAACGCACTGTTAGAGGTACACAAAGACAACTTCCTAAACTCCATTTCGTATGCTAAGACTGTCTATTCCCCTGACTTAACTGCATAAACTCATCCTTAATAATCATCTGGGTGGATGAAAGAATGAATTAATCCCTGAAGACCTCTTCAAACTCTTTCCAAAAGATATCCTCAACGGTAACCTCAGAGAAACGGGACTTAAGCTCACTGTGCCACCAGAATTTTTCTTCTTCCATGAACATGTGAGTGGTAAGCCAAATAGCCTTGCTCTCGGGGCACTTAATACTGGCCAAGTCCTTTTTAATTTTTTTTAGCCAATTCATAGATTTGATAGGAGACGCAGAACCATTGAATGTTGGAGGGTTCAACCTCAGGAAGGTAAGGAGAACTGTTCACAATGGATCCAGATGTCGGTTGCAGACTAATATGGATAACTTGTGGAGTAGGAGTAGGAGTAGGTTTAGAAGGTGGTTGAGGTGGTAAATCCATCCTCTCTGCAATACGAGTTTTGCTTCTACCATAACTTTCATCATCTGCACTAGAGTTTTAAGCTCTTCTACAATTGATGATGAAGTATAGGTAGGTTCTTTCTCCACAGAAGAAAGAGGAGTATCATGTTCGAGATTCATGCTAAGAAAGAGAAAGAGACATAATTCAAAAACTAAGAAAAAAATTATTCTCATTAATACTAAAGGATTGAGATATATGATTGAAAATGTTAAAAGCAATAAGAGATAGATAAAAGCAACTACTAAGAGATTATTACAATCAAACATAATACAATTATCTACAGAAAGTGAAATAGAAAAGGATTTTAAAGTCCTGATAGATAGGAGCACGATAATATCTCTTACTATCACGAACTATCATATGGTAGGCGGATCCACCATTCCTTGGCATAATTAACCAAGAGCTTATCTAGAACTCTAAAAAAAATTGGATCAACACAATCAATCACATGAAACGCCTCAGTTATCCTAGATATCCACTCTCTAGCTAACTCTCAAATGCAGTTCTTTGTAAACACCGATGACTTAAAGATCTTGTTGAAAACGTCACCACCCCGCTTGAGACACTCCAAGGTACAACCTTTCTTACTTTATCCTATTTTGATAGTTATCTAGTGTAGTAATCAAAATCAAACTCGTAACTCACCATTTGAGAGTTATTAATGATTCAAATTAAATTAGGTTTATTATTGATATATTATGGCGTTTACTGACATATGGCGAAATATTTAATGCTTTTATTCTATCTTTCTGTGTTGTTTGATTTGGATAGATGGATGTTCACCTAACTTATCTTTCTCAACTTTGGCTTTATACAAACTGTAATGATACTAATATTGAATCAGGATATCAGTCCAATACTAGAACCTTACCATAACACTTAACACAGAATTATGAGGAACCTAACTCACTATTAAGTGCTATACGACCAAGAATCTTTTGAGACAAATAAGTTGTAAGTAAAAATGAACAAGTAGGTAATATGAAGCAAAGTAAGTGCTTCTATATCCACCATCCAAATCAAGCAAGTAAAATGAAAATGCATCTATCATAGAAATAATGTAAAAATATCTTAAAATTTAGTTATTACAAATAAAATTTAAAAGTAATTAAAGTAAATTCACTAGTCCTCATAAAATGCGGTAAAATAGAAGCATAATTTTTAAGCTATAGATGCCTGGTACTAGTCCCAGCTCTAAAGTGCAGATGATGCTCCTGATCAACCGTATTTAGTTTTTAATATGGTAGGGAACTCCCAGCAAAATAAAAATAAGTGATTAGACTTAAAAAAATAAAAGTACATTTTAAGATTATATTAAGTTCTATTTAATTTTAAGCGGATATTACATTAGCCATTTATAACTTATAATGAGTAAGCAGAACACTAAGCATTAAATTAGGGTATAAGAGTGTGCAAAAACAATAAGTAAAGTAAGAGAGTTAGAACTCACTAATAGGTTAGCTTTAGCCCGCAACACAAGTAAGGGAAAACATGCATACTATAAAGGCTAAAAATAACTAAAGTGTGAAAGTACGCATAAAAGGATACATGAATATGTCTGTAACAACTCAGGTTGTTATCGTGGATAATTAAGACTAAACCAAGTCTTAATATTGATTTTAACACTCTTAAATAGTCATTAGGACCCCACCCTAACTTTGGAAATTTCAAGAATCCTGGAAATTGACCTAATTAATTTAACCATAAATCAAAAATTGGACTTTGCCATTACGTTCATTGCCCCCAAATAGCTGGGGGTGAAGTGTTGGAAGCGATTGGAAGTCATTGAATTTTCATCGAATATTTTAATATATTTAAAAACCCTGGAAAAATAAAAAAAATGAATACTCATCAAAATCGAAATTTGATCTCACCGTTGCATTCCTAACCTCTCAATTAGCTAGGGGTGAATATTTTAGAATTTTTGGAAGCCATTTAATTATTAAATTTTAATTAAGAAATTATGTATTTAATATTTAAGTAATTAATATTTAATTAATGGATAACGGCATCGTTCCCTTTTGCAAATGCTGTTAGGGATCTACCGTCATGATCAAAAGGTTAATCTGAACTGTCTGATCTAAGATCAGTTGGTGTGCATTCATCGTCCCCTTCGCACTCTCCGAGTGGCATGCTGCGGCTGGACAACGCCGCGGTCTGCCAGTCCTCGCATGGGAGCTTCCTCGGCGAGTCCGTCGAGCCTTCTTAAGCTGCAAAACCACACTCCCTTCTGATTTTATGCGAACTAGGATCCTTCTGGAGGCGGAAGCAACCTTGCTCGAACCCTAATTTGCACTATTGTCGATCACAGGTACACCAATCCCCTCTATTCTACTTATTATTTCGCCTGATTCCTGCTCGATACCCTATTGCATGCGATTGATCGAAGTAATTTAGCGTTTGATCGGAGTTTAATAGGCTAGATCGACCGAATTTTTACAAACCCGTAATAGGGATTTCCGTTTGTGGCACCCCACCCCTTAATCCACAAAATTACGCTAAGTGGAGGTGTACTACTATGGCATATCACTCACTTATCATTGGATTAGGTCTAATTCCATAATCCACTAATAAGAGAGAGATATGCTCAGGTTAAAATAATGAAAATCAGTCACTGCATAAATATAACTCTGAGTGCAGAAGCAAAGTAATTATAAATAGCACATCTAGCTTATCATAATAAGTAGAGAAAATATAACATACAACTCAAAATAAATAGTACAGTAAGAAAAAATACAGTTAAAGATATATGTATTATTATAGCATTTTAAATATATTTAAATGAAAGGAAAAAAAAATCTCTCATCCTCACAAATAAATCAGAAAAAAAAAAACTAAATAGCTTCTGCTTCTCCCAGCTACTCCTCCTCATTATAAGGCTCCTCTTCTGGCACGAGCTCCTCAAAATGATCCAGATCTGACATTATCGGTTCCACAATGTCATGGCCCCAGCCAACAAAAGAAAAATCTTATTAGATAATTATCTATTTATATTTTAGGCTGATAAATTTTCACATGTTTATTAATGTCATCATTTTATTTAACAACACAAAAACAGCAATCTAGCACAGAAGTAATAAGCATACAAACAGAATAGTAAGTTATAAATGCAGCATTTATAATTAAGTAAGAATGAGGCAAAATGCATACCTCAAATAATCTAATACAAGACCAGGCATATATGTATAAATATAATAAGTATAAGTACTAAAAGAAAAGTCTAAACTCAAATATGTTGATGATCAAGTGACATATGCTAATTAAATTAAAGAATCTGATTGTGATACATACATAATAAGCAGTAGCAAAATTTAGCATCCTATAATATACAAATAAACAGGTAAGGAAAAGTTGACTGAAATAATATGCATCATTAAAATAGTAAGCTGTAAAATAGAAATAGAAACAGTTATGTACAAATTATCATATCAGAAATTGGCCAATCAGGCCACAGTAACATTCCCAAAGCTTTTTAGGGCTAGGGCAGAATAGAATTCCCAAAGCCTTTCTATGCTAGGACAGGCCAGGACAGTACAACAGGTCTGAAAAGGTAGTATATACAAATACAATGAATTTTAGTTATTTTACTCTTACTTCTATGGACACGTCCACAAGAAGCTGAGGAGTCAAGCACATCTGTAAGACTATATGGGTTCCAAACTTAACACGCACTTCTCACTATGTTAAGTATTCTTATTACACCTTACCCCTGTCCATTGGGGTAATGTGCACCAGAACCTAGCAGAATATAACTAAACCTGATGAATCCATAAATTATATCTAAATAAAGGGGAAAATTCATCTATTTAAGATCTTTATGCTGCTCCTAAAATAAAAAATTTTCTATCTTTTTCAGGGAAATGGAATTCAAAGGCATTTCTGCAGGTTTTTAAAAATTACTAAAGGAAAACCGCTGCAGCGCGCGACCGCGCGCCCCAGCGAGTTGCAGAGGAAATATCTAGTCTTTATGAAAATTAATTGAATAGTATTTTTCGCATAATTCACCGCTCCAGCGCACGGTCGCACGCTGCAACGATTTATCGCGAAAATATTTATGATTATTAAATGGGGGCACAACTAATTGAATAGTGTTTTTTGCGGAATTCACCGCTACAGCGCGCGGCGCGCGCTGCAGCGGTTTACCACGGAAATATTTATGATCATTAAAAGGGAGTTCAACTAATTGAATTATTTTTTTTTGCGGAATTCACCGCAACAGCGCGCGGTCACATAGTGCAGCGATTTACCGCAAAAATACTTGACTTTATAAATCGGGGCGCCCAACTAATTGAACAGTGTTTTTCACGGAATTCACCGCTACAGCGTGCGGTCGCGCGCTGCAGCGATTTATCACGGAGGACCTGGCATATAAATCGGGCCGCCCAACTAATTGAACAGTGTTTTTCGCGAAATTCACAGTTACAGCGTGCGGTCGCGCGCTGCAGCGGTCTGTCGCAGAAATATTTCTCTCTATAAAATGCAGGAAAAAGAACTAATTGAATAGTGTTTGCGGAATCGACCGCTACATCGCGCGGTCGCACGCTGCAGCGGTCTACAGCGGAGGACTTGGCTACATTGCTAAGAACCGGGGTATGCTAAAGCATGCCGCACAAGCTCCAGCGCGCGGTAGCGGCCACCAAAATTTTTCCCAGACAATGCATTTAATGCGGCGGAGACATGACCTTTATCCTGAATGTTGTCACCAGCCATCATTTCCTGCAGTAGCCATTTTTGTAAAAAAATGAAGCTTTGAGGTGATGTTGTGGCTAAAGAAATGAGATTATTGTCACCTCACCCTAAATTAAAAAATTAGTGCAATGATGAATTCAGTATTTTTTATAGAAATTCTGGTTTCTTATGGAGGAGAGGAGCATGCAGTCCCCCCCCCCCCCCACTTATAAATACCCCTCCTCTTAACTAGAGGAGGGTTCATAATTTTAGTAAAAATTCCCTAAGTAAGAAGTAGAGCCAAACGAAGAGAGAACTCCCCATGGGTGCAAGGCAAGCTTTTGTAAAGGGAGAAGAGGAAGAATGCAGCACTAGCAACCTAAAGAGGGGATAATTAGAAGGAGAAGAAGAATTCCAGAGAACTTCTACAGAGCGTTTCTAGTATCTTCTAAACTCAATCTTGTATTTTCTTATTAGTGACCATGAAAGGGTCTTTATCTATGTATGTTTCTTCCTTATTTTCTTGTGTAATGAGTAGCTAAACTCCTCTTGGGAAAGGTTGGGATGAAGTCCCATGATCCATGATATAATATTGATGTATGAGTGTTTTCTCTCAAGCATAATCTATTTGTGATTTTAATTCCTTACTAAAAAATTTTCATCTAAATTAGTCTTCATGTGTTTATGAGAAAAGAACTAAAAAAATCCAAGATCTAATTATCTTGTGCTCCTTAGCTCACCTTAGGTTGGATGCTAGATTTTGAGTGCATAAAAGCTTAGAACCATGTGAGAAGGTTCTTGAGCTCAATGCACTTCAACCTAAGCTCAATCTAAGAGTTGATGCAAGTGACGCTAAGACCCACTAAATGAGCTCCTTAGCTCCACATAATTGAGATTGAGTAATGAAGTGTTGAGTGCTCATGAACTAAGTGACATAGTCATTGAGCCCAACATGTGATTCTCTCATCTCAGCTATGTGAGATGCGAAGTGATGCTCGTAGTGGAAAATCAATGCTTGTGAGATCCTAAGATTTAAGAAAATTTAAACTCTTCTTAAATAATGAGAAAATGAATTAACTTTAAATCTCAAGAATCTTACAAGAATCTTTGTGCTAAACTAGAACCGAATGTGAGTTCATTTTGTGCACGAGATTTGAACTTGTAAGCCTTTAAGCTAGACTAAAGGACAACAATATGCACCTGATTTCAATTAAACTAAATGATAAAGCTTGAGAAAGAAATCTATACAAGTATTATATCATTGCATGTGGAATGGGCCCAACTCTCCTCTTTCTTTAAATCTTGTTATTTACTTAGTGAATATGTGTGCTAATTTTAGACCAACCAACCAATACATACTATAGCTTAAACATTAGTGAGAATAGATATACTTTAGTGCCAAATCAACCAATTCTCTATGGTTCGATAAATTCCCAGAAAGTCACACTTTCCATTTATTACTTCAGACTACGTACACTTGCGTGCAAGCGCAGACGTGTATTTACAGTCTGTCAAGTTTTTGATTTGAACTAAAGATAATATATAAGTAGCTAGCGATTTAAGCATTTGATTTTATTTTTTTTGCTTTATATTGTCTATTGAAATTACCAAGCTAACATTTTATATTTCTTTTGGTTTATTTTCATTTCCAAAATATATATGTTTGATCTTTATTGCTAAATCGTTCTTAATAAGCTTTATTGAAACTTGTATAAGTAAAAGAGTATGTACTGAATATCTATTTGATCCTGAAATAGAACGAACATACTTATAAGCTAGGTGAGAATGAAACTTATCAAACCAACAAGTTGTGATGGACACTTTCACTGAAAACTTAGAAGAGCCTAGGGGTAAAGCACTGAGAGATTATGTACTGCCCACGATTAGGGGCATTCCCCATGCGATTGTAAGGCTGAATATAGAAGCCCATAATTTTGAAATCAAACCCTCTACGCTGAGTATGGTACAAAATAATCAGTTTGAGGATTAGCCACTGAAGATCCAAATTCACATATTTCCACCTTCCTCGAAATATGTGATACCTTCAAGTTCAACGGCGTCTCCGAAGACGCAGTTAAATTGAGGCTATTTCCTTTATCACTGAGAGATAGAGCCAAGAGTTGGCTCTGCTCTTTACCAAGCGATTTTATCCGTACTTGGGGCGATTTGGCTAAAAAATTCTTAGCCAAATACTTCCCTCCGACTAAAATTGAACAGTTGAGAATTGAGATCACCAACTTTACTCAGATGGAAGGTGAAACTCTCTATGATGGGTGGGAAAACTTTAAGGAGTACCTCAGATGTTACCCGCATCATGGGTTCCCTCTCTGGATGCAAGTGCAAACCTTTTACAATGGTTTGAATGCTCCGACGAGGACACTCATTGATGCAGCCGCCGGGGGAACCATTAGTGGAAAAACCCAAGATGAAGCCTATGACCTCTTGGAAGAAATGGCAAACAATGCTTACCAATGGCCTTCTGAAAGGCATAAAAAAGAATCTATCAAGGTAAATGAGTCAAGTCAAATAACAGCTTTGCAACAAGAAATTCATGCCTTGAACGAAAAAGATAGAAAGGATGAACATACACGTGGTTTCTGAGGTACAATGTGAATTGTGCGGTGGGAGACATAGTAGTGAGAGATGTAACTTGAACAACTATTTTGTGCAAAACAACATTGAACAAGTTAACTACTTAAGAAACAATAACCAAACAAATAACCCCTACTCCAACACATACAATCCAGGGTGGAAGAACCACCCAAATTTCTCATGGAGTAATAATAACAATAATGCAAATCAATATGGGGGGACTCATCCAATGAACAAGGCATGAATTATAGTAACAATAGCCACAACTACCAGCACAATCTCGAAGGGGCATTCAATGCATTTAAGGCCGAAACAACCCAATTCATGCGTCGCACTGAGGCAACTGTCACACATCATGAGGCTTCTATCTAGGGAATAGAAGCCTCCCTTAGAAATATTAAAACTCAATTAGGGCAAATCTCAAAGCAGCTGACTTCTCGGCAGCAGGGGGCTTTACCTAGTTCTACTGAAATAAACCCAAGGGAATTAGTGAGTGTGATCTATTCTGAAATTATACCAAGAGAAATGAATGATGAAACTGAGAGAGCAATAAATTTTGAATTAGAAGTAGAGGAAGGAATAAAAGGGAATGATAATAAAAAGCTAACCGCACCCAAATGTGACGATCCAGGGAGGTTATGCATTCCATGCATAATAAGAAATGAAGTATTTATAGATCCCTTGTGCGATCTAGGCGCCTCAGTTAATGTTATGCCCTACCATATATATGAGCAACTAAAGGTAGGAGGGATGGAATACACCTCAATAATTCTAGAGTTTGATAATCTTGAGTCCCTTACTCCTCTAAGAATGATAAAAAATATTGCTGTGGAACTAGGAAATTTCATTATTCCAACTGATTTTGTGGTGTGCGAATGGGACAGATGGAATAAAAATTCAACAATTATTTTTGGAAGACCCTTTCTGAAGAGTGTTAAGGCTGTTATAGATGTAAGTCATGGTATAATGAGCGTCAGTGTTAAGAGAAAAACAGAAGTGATTGATTTAAAACCCGCTCTCTTTAAAAAGAAAAAAATGGAGGAAGAAATCAGGAAAAGAGTTAGAGAAGAGAGATTGTGGGTAGATAATGTTCTAGGAGACTTGACAATAGGAAAAAAAATTATGATTGCTATTCGACTTCTTCCTCTAAAAAGCAGACCAAGGAAGGAGTGAAGAATAGAAAAATGCGACGGGGAAAAAGGAAGAAAAAAATTCAACAAATCATGAAGTTGAAAGAAGGGATCCTTTGGTTGAGGTTGAGGATGAACAGGGTTCGAGCCACCAAGAGGGAGGTGCTCACTTAAACATCCTTAGCCTATGGATAATGAAACCGCCGGATCCATCGTATTAATCTTAAGAAAGTCTAGCTTATGACGTTAAACAGAGAGCTTATTAGGAGGCAACCCAATCAATCAAAAAAAAAAAAAAATTTGTGCGCTACAGCGCGCTGCAGCGGGTGAACCGCGCATAAACGACATCATGACAGCACGCGGAACCATTTTCCGCCCGGGCGCACCCTAACCCGCAATCGCACGCTACAGCGCGCTGCAACGGTTTGCCCATATTTTCTACCTTGGGAAAATACAGTCAACAAGTCATGACCCTTGGGTTCCCAAGGCAGTCAAAAGTTGCTGAAAAAGCTGCCCCCCCCCCCCCGCCTTCACATGGATCACCACATTAATGGCATGGGGAAGACCATTTGACCGTCTTCTCTTGCCTTGAATACTTGGGCTATAAATAAGGAGGGAATGGGGGGGTTATCATTGCACCTTCTCTTTATCTTTCTTGAGCTCTTGATCATCCAAGGCAATGTATTATGGGAAGAAGGCAATTGCTAGGAAGGATGTTGAAGCTTCCTCATCCGGAGGAACTTTCAACACGAAGAGGTTCTCCTCGGTGGAGGTCGAGCACCGTTTCACCTCTATCACTTCCCAATGGAAGTTGATCCCGGAGCGAAGCTTCAGCGTTGCCTACCCTGTCCCTCATGAACAGGTCAATCCTAGAGGATGGCAAGAGTTTGTGACCAAGAGAGCTCCCACATACACGGCAATCATCTAGGAAGTGTATGCCAACGCAATTGACGCATCTAGGCAGCGAATCTTCTGTCGGGGAAAGGGTGTCACTCTAGGAATTACTCAAATAGAGCAATTCTATAGGTTGGAGGAGGTAAGCTCTTGTTCGTACTCTGATCTCTTGGACTCTCGTTTTGACCCCCGTGCTCTTGTTGCGGAAATCGTCAATGATCACACCGAGTGGGAAGGGGGACTCGCCAACATTCCTCGCTCCGAATTAATGGAGACGAGTAGTGCTTGGCTAGTCTTCATTTCTTGCTATGTCATGCCCTCGAGTCACTTAACTAAAGTGACTCGTGCCCGAGCACTCCTTTTGTGCTCATTGGTTAGGGCAGGCAAAATCCGCATCTCAAACATTATCTTTAAGCAGCTTTGGAAAGCTCTCAAAAGTTCATGCACAGCATTGGCCTTCGGGTCTTTGATTTCTGGGTTATGCGAAGCCCAAGGGGTTAAGATCCTCTCCTCCGACACCATTGTTCCCCCCAGCGTTGCCCTGCACCCCTCGAATCTTAACGTCCGGGCAAGTGAACGTAAATTGCCCAATAAAAGAAGGGGCCAAAGGGCGGAAGCGTCTGCACCTTCTGACACGCGTCTCACAAACCAACTCTTGATGCGCCTCCATAATCAAAACACAGAGCTTAGTAAAGCTCTTGCTGCTGATATGGGGTTTTTCAAACTGGAATATGTCCAACAGCGCCAGTTCCAATCAAAATTCCATGAAGCCCTCGGGATGTTGTTTGATGATTGGAATTTGCACGGAGGATCGAACGCCTCCTTGTTGCCACGGCTTCCCATCGGTGTACCCATACCGGAGACGCGCTACCCTATCGAGACGGTGTATGTGTCAAAGGAAGATAATGATGAGAACGAGGAAAATTAACTAGGTTGTATTTGTTCGTTTTCACTTTTTCTTTTTGTCTTTATTGTAGTTTGTTTTTATTTTGAGATTGTAATTTATGAATTCTCATATTCCCGCATTTATTGAGTTATTCTTAAGTGATATACTTTTTTTGAATTTTTCAAAAGAAATGAAAATCATAAAAATGCAAAAATCAAATGAGATATAAGTAAAAGAATGCCTTAAAAAAAATGATTAAATAAATTATAAGCAATCAAATGTGAGATTGAGGAATGAATGGAGGAAAATCTAAATCTCCAAAAATTAAAATAAATACTTGAGCTAAATGTAGGGGAAGGCATATGATTTAAACTAAAAAAATATATGACATGGATTCTAAATGGAGTGTGCTAGGCTCCCATAGGACTTCATGATCACAAAGATGTTAGGGATGAAGAAAAATATCTCTCCCTAAGGATGAAAAGAACAAAATATTTATGATAAAAGGGATGATAAAAAATATCTCTCTCAAGTGAATAAAATAAGAAAGGATGAAGAGAAATATCTCTCCTTTAAAAACTTTTTATTTTTGTGATTTATAAGAAGGAGCACATATGGCACAACTCTAAGAATCTCTAAACCATGTCTTTAGTCTAAAAATCCAAAATGTATGGAACCCATCACCTATTATTAAGCATTAAAAAAAATTCAAATATTTGGAGATTTAGTGACTTTATCACCTTAGTGACTCAGTTGAAAATATTAAGATTGCTACAATGTTCATTTCATTTTTTCTTGCCATGCACACATTTTCACTTATACTTATTTCAATTATATTATTGTGACTTTCATCCATTCAAATACAGAAAAAATTATCATTTTGAGCTTACTTGAGGATGAGCAAGAATTTAAGTATGGGGATGTGATAAATCCATAAATTATATTTAAATAAAGGAGAAAATTCATCTATTTAAGATCTTTATGCTGCTCCTAAAATTAATTTTTTCTATCTTTTTCAGGGAAATGGAATTCAAAGGAATTCTAAGGCATTTCTGCAAGTTTTTAAAAATTATTAAAGGAAAACTGCTGCAGCGTGCGACCGCGCGCCGCAGCAGGTTGCAGCGGAAATATCTGGACTTTAGAAAAATTAATTGAATAGTATTTTTCGCAGAATTCACTGCTACAGCCCGCGGTCGTGCACTGCAGCGGTTTATCGCGAAAATATTTATGATTATTAAATGGGGGCTCAACTAATTGAACAGTGTTTTTCGCAGAATTCATCGCTACGGCGCTCGATTGCGCGCTGCAGCGGTCTGCCGTGGAAATATCTCTCTATAAAATGTAGGAAAAAGAACTAATTGAATAGTGTGCGGAATCGACCGCTACAGCGCGCGGTCGCGCACTGCAGCGGTCTACAGTGGAGGACTTGGCTAAATTGCTAGGGACCAGGGTATGCTAAAGCACGTCGCAGCACGCTACAGCACGCTGCAGCGGCCCGCCGAAATTTTTCCCAGACAATGCATTTAATGCTGCTGGAGACATGACCTTTATCCTGAATGTTGTCTCCAGCCATCATTTCTTGCAGCAGCCATTTTTATAAAAAAGGGAAGCTTTGAGGTGATGTTGTGGATAAAGAAATGAGATTATTATCACCTCACCCTAAATTAAAAATTAGTGCAATGATGAATTCAGTATTTTTTATAAAAATTCTGGTTGCTTATGGAAGAGAGGAGCATGCAGCCCCCCCTCCTATAAATACCCCTCCTTTTGACTAGAGGAGGGTTCACAATTTTAACAAAAATTCCCTAAGTAAGGAGGAGAGCCAAAGGAAGACAGAACTCCCCAAGGGTGGCAAAGCAAGCTTTTACAAAGGGAGAAGAGGAAGAAGGCAGCACTAGCAACCTAAGGAGAGGATAATTAGAAGGAGAAGAAGAATTCCGGAAAACTTCTACAAAGCGTTCCTAGTATCTTCTAAAC
This sequence comes from Gastrodia elata, assembly GCA_016760335.1. NCBI lineage: Eukaryota > Viridiplantae > Streptophyta > Magnoliopsida > Asparagales > Orchidaceae > Gastrodia > Gastrodia elata. The sequence continues at coordinate 27,561,153 of CM028670.1, read as the reverse complement.
TCAATTTTGTATTTTCTTATTAGTGACCATGAAAGAGTCTTTATCTATGTATGTGTCTTTCTTATTTTCTTGTGTAATGAGTAGCTAAACTCCCCTTGGAGAGGGTTGGCATGAAGTCCCATGATGCATGATGTAATATTGATGTATGAGTATTTTCCCTCAAGCATAATATATTTGTGATTTTAATGCCTTACTAAGAAATTTTCATCTAAATTAGTCTTCATGTGTTTATGAGAAAATAACTAAAAAAATCCAAGATCTAATTATCTTGTGCTCCCTTAGCTCACCTTAGGTTGGATGCTAGATTTTGAGTGCATGGAAGCTTAGAACCATGTGAGAAGGTTCTTGAGCTCAATGCACCTCAACCTAAGCTCAATCTAAGAGTTGATGCAAGTGACGCTAAGACCCACTAAATGAGCTCCTTAGCTCCACATAATTGAGATTGAGTAATGAAGTGTTGAGTGCTCATGAACTAAGTGACATAATCGTTGAGCCTAACATATGATTCTCTCATCTCAGCTATGTGAGATGCAAAGTGATGCTCGTAGTGGAAAATTAATGCTTGTGAGATCCTAAGATTTAAGAAAATTTAAACTCTCCTTAAATAAGGAGAAAATGAATTAACTTTAAATCTCAAGAATCTTACAAGAATCTTTGTGCTAAAGTAGAACCGAATGTGAGTTTATTTTGTGCATGAGATTTGAACTTGTAAGCCTTTGAGCTAGACTAAAGGACAACAATATGCACCTGATTTCAATTAAACTAAATGATAAAGCTTAAGAAACAAATCTACACAAGTATTATATCATTGCATGTGGAATGGGCCAAACTCTCCTCTTTCTTTAAATCTTATTATTTACTTAGTGAATATGCATGCTAAGTTTAGACCAACCAACCAATACATACAATAGCTTAAACATTAGTGAGAATAGATATACTTTAGTGCCAAATCAACCAATTCTCTGTGGTTCGATAAATTCCCAGAAAGTCACACTTTCCATTTATTACTTCAGACTACGTACACTTGCGTGCAACCTATAGTTTAATTAATCTAAACTTATATAAGTTCAGAATCTCCAATATCTAACTATCAAGTATAAATCCATAATATCGTGCCTACAAGTCAAGAGAATGTTAGAACTAATCGAGTTCTAACATTTATAAATCACATGACGCTTAATTAAGTTAAAATAATAAATCAAATGTCCTAATTAATGATTTTATGAATCCCAAACCAATCTTGATTAGTCGTAATCAAAATTGGGGGATTCAGATGTTAAAAATCTTAAGTATTGGATTTTTAACTTCTTAATCATAGAGGTTCTAATCCTAATTGTATAAAGTTAAATGCACGTCTCACGAGCTATAATTAAGGTTATCTTATTAAGCAAAAATAAAGCCTAATAAGATTGATCTGTAATCTTAAATCTAAAGTTTAAATATATAATAATCATAAATAAAGGATGAAATTTTGAAAACTATAAAACCAAGGTTTCATCTATTAAGTACCCAATTACTTAATAGATGAACTCTAACCTAATTTCTAAGCTAGATCCTAAAGTTTGAAGGAAAACCTTAAGAGAATAATTAAACTATATGTTTGATCTTTCTTAACAACTATTATGATGAATTTAACTTAAAGAAGGCATAAGGTGAACTAAATTCACCTTATGAGACTTAATTTAGGACTTAGAGAATTTTAGGCCATTTTTAGGGTTTTTCATAAAATGTCATTTTAAAGAGTTTAAATATTAAATAATGAGTTCAAATCAGTTATATTACTGATTTTAGAGGTTTAAGACTGAATTTAAGGTTTTAAGATGCTTAAACCTAAATTTGGGCAAAATGACCATTTTGCCGCTTATTTAAGGGTCTAAATTTTATCTTTATAAATTAAAGCTCAAATCTGAAATTTCTTAAAGTTGAATGATTACTTACTGTCTAATATGAGTTTAGACAGTAAGTTCATTAATTTTGGTTAAGTATTAAGCCTTATAAAATCAAATTAAAAAGTTTAACCTATAAGGGTAAATTAGTAATTTTACCTAATGAAATATAAATTTTCTGTCAGTTTGTTAAAGGTTAAGTCCTAAGGTTTCCATAGAACCTAAAATCATTATACTTTGATATGTATTGGCTAAGTTATAGCCAATATAAGTTCTATGGTTAAATTGGTAATTAAGAATTCTTAACTAAGGGGCAAAAATCCTAATTTCTCCAATTGATGTCCAAATTAAGTAAAATTAGTGGTTATGGTTCAAAATCAATCCACATATTTCATTGACTAGCGGTAGGCTCAATTTTGACTCTAATTGGCCAAGTTATGGCCTAATTCGGGTTTAAAGTGATTAGTGAATGATTAGTAAAATGAATTATCAAACTACTAAACTAACTATATCACTAGATTTTAATTAACTCTAGGAGTTCTCTGAAATTTGAATCACTCAATTTGGATCATTAATTTTGCTAATCTTTACTAATGAAGTTTTAGGGTAATTAGGGTTGATTAAGAAATCTAATTGTTGGATCCTAAATATTTTTATAGTTTACTATTAATTAGGTTTTTTTGATCTAAATAGATATTTGGATCACCTATTTGGAGCTAAATTGACCAACTTATGGTCAATTAAAGTTCTAGGTTTATTTGACCTAATTAGGGTTATGTCCTAAAAGTCATTAGTCTCAAATTAATCCAAACAGCAAAATAAACATTCTCAAATTAATCCTTAGGGTTTTCTGAGCTCTTTGAGACCCATATTGGGTATGTTTGGATTAGACGGTACAAAGTTATGGCTAATTGAACATTTGTAACAATTAGGGTTCAATTTAAGGATCCTAAATGTTAATATGTTAAATATTGATCCAAATGGAAAATTGACAGTGACAATGTGTTCTTCTCAATTTTCTAATTTTAGTGATATATAATTTTACTATGTTTAGATTATTAAATTTATTTTATAAGAAAATTAAAATTCTTGTTTAAATTGATTTAAATTAAATGACTTAATTTAATTGAAACAATTTTGACATATTTAATAAGCGCGTGGGTCCCCTAATTTAAAGGGCTGGACACGCATCAGGTGTTGAGGCAACGGGCTAGGCTATCTAAGTTCGGGTCACGAAAGACCCGAGCAAACCCAGTCTCCTTCGTCCCCCTCCTCCCTGAGTCTGACACAATAGCCAACTAGGGCATCCTCCGCATGACACACAGAACTCCTCGATTCCCGGCCTTCACACCAAATCAAGCCTTGGACTGAATCTGCACATCACACTCTAAAACACTAATCTTGAAACACTTTTGTCTCCTCAATTTCGGTGCCTTAGGTTAGCGAAGAGTTCAGACGGAAGCGACAGAAAACTTATCTTAATTTTAGGGTTCATAGCACAATAATTGATTTAGGTATTTTGAGAATTGAGTAAAATAATTAAAGAATTCAGGAACTAGATTATAATCAATATTTATGATCATCAATTTACTAGGTAAAGAGGGAGTACCTTTGGTCGACGAAGAAATCTTAGTGTTTATTCGGGATAAAATTCTAGTTGCTCAATCGACTCTAGATGAAGATAGGTTGCGAAAATTAAGATTAAAGGTTCAGTATATTGATAAGAATGGATCCTAAGGTGGTGGATGACAACACCTGTTCAAGGCGAAGGCTCGACGCGTGGAGGGGTTCTCGCCACGCGTAAGTACTTCGCGATGGAATGGAGAAGATGGAAGAGAATCGTTCGATCCTGAAGGGAACAGCTAGGATCAATCGTTAATGCTAATGCCTACCATGAATGATGCTTAGAAGAAAAAGCTAACGGTGGGATTAGGGAGAAGACGGCGCCATTTATATTAATTTAATTATCAATAATTTAATTATTTTATACATATTTTATTAATTACATTTAACTAATTAAATGCAGTCATAAAATTTCCAATAAATCACCCCTAGCTAATTGAGAGGTGGGGAACGCAATGGTGCACTCCTATATTTGATTTGATGAATATCTAATTATTTGAATTTTCAGGTATTTAAATAATATTAAAATATTCGACGAAAATCCAATGTCTTCCAAATGCATCCAAAACTTCACCCCTAGCTATTTGGGGGTGGTGAATGCAATGGCGAAGTCAGATTTTCAATCTGAGGTCAGAATAAAAAGTCAATTTTCTAGGGTTTTAGGATTTTCTAGAAATCAGGATTTACTTTATTTGATCCCTGATTTGATCTAGATCTTAGAGGTAGGTTCTAAATGACTTAATTAAGATACTATAACCAAAATTAAGACTTAGATCAGTCTTAATTAACCTAAGTAACAACATGGTTTGTTATATACTGCCCCACTTAAGAATGATGTCATCCTCGACATCACCCAAGTGGAAAAATAACATAATAGAATATTGGAATTGAAGTTACTAGAATTGAGTAAGTACCTTGGTTAAAGAGATTTGGGTATTTCTGACACATATCAGATTCTTTTTCCCAAGTAGCTTCATTGCAGGAGCGGTTCTTCCACTGAATCTTGATCATTTGAATGAAACAACTCCTTAACTACTTCTTATCATGATCTAAAATTTTGATTGGCTCTTCAGCATAAGTGAGATTAGGTTGGATTTCTATTTCTAGAAGTTGAACAATATGAGATGTATCTCGAAGACATCTTCTTAATGATAAGATCTGAAAAATATTATGAACAGCAACAAATTCTTCTAGAAGATCTAACTTGTATACAGATGATCCTATTTTAGCTAAGATCTTATAAGGACCAATATATCGAGGGCTCAGTTTCCCTGCTACACCAATTCTGTAAACTCCCTTCATAGGGCTCACTTTCAAATACATTGAATCTCCAACCTTAAACTCTAATTGGTGATGATGAGTATTGTGAACTTGCTTTGATGATCCTGGGCAGAACAAATTTTTTATTGAATTAAACAAACCTTTTTATTGGTTTCTTCTACTAACTCAGATCCTTAAAGTTACACGCTCCTTGTTTCTGACCATGCCATGGGTGTACTGCATCTTCTACCATATAAAGCTTCATATGGTGCCATTTTTATACTAGCTTGATAACTATTATTATAAGCAAACTCCACTAATGGCAAATGGTTTTCCCATGATCTAGCAAAGTCAAGAATACAGAGTCTGAGTAAATCCTCTAATACTTGATTCACCCTTTCTATTTGACCATCTGTTTGTGGATGGAAAGCGGTACTCATTGCCAGAGTAGATCCTAGGTCCTGATGGACAGCTTACCAAAACTTTGAGGTAAACCTGCTATCTCTATCTGATACGATTGGTTTAGGAATGCCATGAAGTTTGACAATTTCCTTGATATAAACCTTAGCAAGTTTCTTAATTGAATCAGTTTGTTGAATGGGAATAATATGGGTAATCTTAGTTAATCGATCGACTATTACCCAAATTTCATCTGCTCCGGACTTGGCTCAAGGCAAACCCATTACAAAATCCATTGATATATCAAACCACTTCCATTCAGGGATTTCTAAAGGATGAAGAAGGCCACCAGGTCTTTGGTGTTCAGCTTTCACAAGATTACAGACATGGAATTTGGCTACATATGTAGCTATACTTTTCTTCATGCCAGGCCACCAGAATAACTACTTTAAGTATTGATACATCTTTGCACTCCCCAAGTGAATTTGATATCCAGATTCGTGACCTTCAATTAACACTTCTTGTTGCATGGATTTTAGAATCCATAAATGATTTTCTTGATAAATAGCACCTTTATGGAAGTGAATATCTGTTCTGTGACCACTTTTTTTTGCCTATTTAAAGTTCAAGTATTCATCATCTTTGGTTTAGTTTATAGATACATCTCTATGGAATGTGAGTTCTATATTGATGTTAGCTAATACTGAGCTTATCACATCACCCCAAATAGGAATAATCTCCATCTTTTGGAATTCTTCTATTAATGAACTTGTAGTAATCATTGCTGACAGAGTAGCACGATGACTAAGAGTATCGACTACAACATTAGCTTTTCCTGGATGGTATTGAATATCCATAATCACTGATTAGTTCCAACCATCTCCTTTGTCTGCAGTTAAGCTCCCGCTGGGTAAATATATACTTTAAACTCAGATGATCTATAAATATAGAGCACTGAACTCCATATAAATAGTGTCACCAGATTTTCAGAGCAAAAACTATAGCTGCTAGTTCCAAGTCATGAATCGCATAATTTCTCTCATGTGGCTTCAATTGTCTAGATGCATATGCTATAACTTTGCCTTCTTGCATAAGCACACACCCCAGACCGGTACCAGAAGCATCCGTGTAGACTTGATAATTAATCCCTTCTTTGGGAAGAACTAGTACTGGTGCAGATGATAGAGCATCCTTTAAGGCTTGGAATGCCTTCTCACATTTAGGAGCCCAGATAAATGGGATAGCTTTCCGAGTTAGCTTGGTTAATGGAGCAGCTATCTGAGAGAATCCTTTGACAAATTTTCTATAATAGCCAGCCAGACCTAAGAAACTTCTTATATCGGTTACTATTTTTGGCTGACTCCACTCTTGAACGGCACAGATCTTCTACTGATCAACCCGAATTCCTTGAGCACCTACAATATGACCCAGGAATGCTACTGACTTCAACCAGAATTCACATTTTGAAAATTTGGCATATAATTTATGTTCTTGTAAAATCTCTAATACCATTCTTAAATGATTTTTATAATCTTCCATAGTCCTTGAATAAATGAGTATATCACCAATGAAAATAATTACAAATTTATCTAAGAATGGCTTTAGGACTCGCTGCATTAAGTCCATGAAAATAGAAGGTGCATTTGTTAGTCCAAAGGACATCACAAGAAATTCGTAGTGTCCATATCGGGTTAAAAATGCTGTCTTCTCCATGTCAGAATTCTTTACAAATAGTACTGGGGCATCCCATGGTGACATACTTGGCTTAAAAAACCCTTGTCTAATAGTTCTTTTAGTTGCTCACTAAGCTCATGAAGTTCCTTAGGAGCCATTCTGTAAGGAGCCTTTGAAATTGGTTGGGTACCCGAAACTAAGTTGATTGCCATTTCAACTTCTCTTGATGGAGGCACCCAGGTAACTCATCAGGAAAGATATCAGCAAATTCATTAACCACCTTAATCTCAAAAAGTGGTATGTTTTCTTTATTATCTCCCAGCATTGTAACTAGGTGTGCTGAACAACCCTTATTCATTAATTTAATTTCCATCATTGTATTGATTAATGAACTTAAGGTACTAAACCTTCCTACAAAGGTTTCTGAGGTATTCATTGACTTGAGAGTTATCTTCTATTGTTGACAATTTATGATTGCATTATGGGTACTGAGCCAGTTCATTCCCAAAATAATATCAAAGTTTACTATAAGTAGAACTATCAGTTTGGCTTTAAATGCTTGCTTATTCAAAGGTATTTGAAGGTTATAAAACTGAGTGGTACTGAGTTGAGTTCCACATGGAAGCCCAATAGATAAGGTTCTTGCCATTTTGTAGCATGGCAAATTTAAACCCTTAGCAAAAACCTCAGATATTAATGAATGGCTAGCTCCCGTATCAAATAGTATCTTACACGAACGATCATTAATACATATGGTGCCTAATATTTAATTGAAATTACTTAAAAACTTAAAGAATGAAATATGAATTATGCATACTTAGCTATGATTATTCAAATTTAATAATGTTTACAATAAGAATTCATAATTAAATATGCGTACCTGATATGACAATGTTATCCTCAGCAGCCTCCACTGGAGTAAGAATATAAACTCTAGCATAATCAGATGTTCTTCTAAGGATTTGTTGCTGAGGAGGCTTGAAGGTACTAGGTTGTGTGATATTACTTCCAACCCTCCTTTAAGTTGAGACAGTAGGTTGTTGAGATGACACCATAGTAAGGGGTTGACTGCTTCGACTAAATCGAGTAGTATTAAGGACTTGAGTTTCATTAGGACGGTCAATACGTGCACTGTCGATTGTCACATTGAAATTACACTGTCGATAGAAAAGTCCTTTTCTTCCACATGTATAACAACATTGTTGATTATGATAGCATTTCCCAAAGGGATGAGGTATGGTACACCCATTATACATTTCTATGGGTGTAGGATCTGCTTCAATTTGGTAGACTTTCCCTGAAGGAGCTCTAGCCTTTTTGGGATTACTATCCCTATATGAGGTCAAGCTTAAAGTCCTTTTAGATTGCTTTTGTGATTGATGCTGATCGATGACATGAGCCATTTCAATTAGTTCTGTAAAATTAGATAGCCTTAGTGGCACTACATGATCCTTTATTGAATCATGAAGTCCACTTATAAACCTATGGTAGCATACTTCTTCTGTTCGTACCATGTCAGGAGCAAAATGAGCTAATCGCCTGAATTCAGATAAATACTCAGCTAGAGTGCGACTTCCTTGTCTCAACCTAAGGAACATGTCACCCAAATGATTTTGAACTGATGGAGGGATAAATTCTACTCTAAAGGCTTTTACGAATTCGTCCCATGGAATCTCCTCAATGTCGTAATTTGCAAAAAGTGTGCGGCGGAGGTTATCCCACCAATACTCTGCCTCTTCCTGGAACATGTGGGTGATGAGTCTAATTGACTCAGCATCTGGACAGTTTATACTAGTTAAATTTTTCTCTACTATCTTAAGCCAATTGGCTGTATCCATAGCCGACATATTCCCGATGAAATTAGGAGTTCTCAATCAAATGAAGCTGTGTAAGAGACCATCTGTAGGTTGTTGGTATTGTTGAAGAGGATAGTAGGGTGCAAAATTTACAGATGCGGGAGATGGGTTTTGTTGCCTTTAAATCAATCTCTCAATTCTTTCAAATTGTTGAGCATTAGTGGCTACAAGAGTCTTTACTGCCTCCAACAGTGTATTGATTTTAGCGGAACTACTGCTAGACGCAGCAGGGTGTGATGATGGTTGACCGGGGTTCATGTTTATACCTGTATTTTAGGCTGTAAATTATTAAATTTTAATGATATCACAATATTTAAGCAACATAGGAGCAGTAAGCATCAAAGAAAGGTAATAAAGTTATAATTATCATAATTATAACTCTAACAAGATGTGAGATAAGCACGTACCTCAACTCAAGCTGTAGAAAAGGTCAAGTAATGCATAAGTAAATTTACTAAATACAAGTGAAACTTCTAAGTATATGATCAATATAAAACATGCTAATTTACAACAAGGCTAAAAGTACAGAACTAAAATTATAACTCTAAAACCCTAACATGCCAAAAAGTATAAGTAAGCTGCTGAAGGGTATAATGGATATACAAAGCTATAAGTACAAAAGAACTACAGAAAATGAAAATATAGCAGAAGGCGTACTGAACTATTAGACAAAGTAAGAACTGTAGAAAATGAAAATATAACAAGAAATGAACTGAACTGTAAGGTAAAAGTGAGCCAAAATTATAGAGTAATAAAAAGACAACTGCAAAGTGACTGTAAGGTAATTATAAAGTACAAATTAAATAACTAAAAAGTAATTGAAAAATGTGAGATATTCCTACTTAGTCCTGCCATAAGTAACGTCCATCTACTCATCTGGAAAAGTAGTCCCAGATTAAAGTTAATTACATCTGAAAATTAACGGCTAAACATCTGGAAAAGTAGTCCCAGATTCACTAAGAAAGTAGTCCTAGTCAGAAACAACAAGCACTAGGAAAGTAGTCCTAGTCCAAATACAACTGGCACTAGGAAAGTAGTCCTAGTCCAGATACAACAGGCACTAAGAAAGTAGTCCTAGCCCAAAAGCTATCTAACAGGCACTAGGAAAGTAGTTCTAGTTCAGATACAACAGGCACTAGGAAAGTCGTCCTAGCCCAAAAGCTATCCTACAGGCACTAGGAAAGTAGTCCTAGCTCAAAACCATTGTAAAGTAAAGTCGCACTACATGGCAGACTAAAAAGACATATCTCTTCAAGTTTGGTAAAATTGATTTCCATCAAATTTCCTTCTAAAAATATGAAATGTCATATGCATGTATTCAAAATCATCATAGAAATAATCATCCAATATTCTATGTTTAATGCAATATATCCAAATGTAAAAAAGTCCAAAACAAAGGAAAGCATAGCATACAATATTCAATGTATATAAAATATCACTAAACAACATTTGTGATACAACTTTGTTTTCTATTTAGGACATTCTAACTAATCTGAACTTATACAAGTTTAGGATCTCCTATATCTAGTTATCAAGTATAAATCCAAAATATCGTGCCTACAAGTCAAAAGAATGTTAGAACTAATCAAGTTCTAACACTTATAAATCACATGACGCTTAATTAAGTTAGAGTAACAAATCAAACGCCCTAATTAATGATTTTATGAATCCCAATCCAATCTTGATTAGTAGGAATCAGAATTGGGGGATTAAGATGTTAAAAATCTAAGTATTGGATTTTTAACTTCTTAATGTAATAGGTTCTAATTCTAATTATATAAAGTTAAACCCACGTCTCATGAGCTATAATTAAGGCAATCTTATTAAGCCAAAATCAAGCCTAATAAGATTGATCTCTATTCTTAAATCTAAAATTTAAATATATAATAATCATAAATAAAGGATGAAATCTAGAGAACTATAAAACCAAGGTTTCATCTATTAAGTACCCAATTACTTAGTAGATGAACTCTAACCTAATTTCTAAGCTAGATCCTAAGGAATTAAGATCCTAAAGTATGAAGGAAAACCTTAAGAGAATAATTAAACTATAAGTTTGATCTTTCTTAACAACTATTATGATGAATTTAACTTAAAAGCATCAGGTGAACTAAATTCACCTTATGAGACATAATTTAGGACTTAGAGAATTTTAGTTCATTTTTAGGGTTTTTCCTAAAATGTCATTTTAAGGAGTTTAGATATTATATAATGAGTTCAAATCATTTATATTACTAGTTTTAGAGGTTTAAGAATGAATTTAAGGTTTTAGGATGCTTAAACCTAAATTTGGGCAAAATGACCATTTTGCCCCTTATTTAAGGGTCTAAATTTCATCTTTATAAATTAAGGCTCAGATCTAAAATTTCTTAAAGTGGAATGATTACTTACTGTCTAATATAAGTTTAGATAATAATTTCATTAATTTTGGTTAAGTATTAAGCCTTATAAGGTCAAATTAAGGAATTTGACCTATAAGGGCAAATTGGCACTTTTACCTAATAAATTCTAAATTTTTTATTAATTTGTTAAAGGTTAAGTCCTAAGGTTTCTATAGAACCTAAAATTATCAAATTTTGATATGTATTGGCTAACTTATAGCCAATATAAGTTCTATGGTTAAAGTGGTAATTAAGAATTCTTAACTAAGGGGCAAAAAGCCTAATTTCTCCAATTGATATCCAAATTGAATAAAATTAGTGGCTATGGTTCACAATTGATCTGCTGATTTCATTGACTAGTGGTAAGCTCAATTTTGACGCTAATTGGCCAAGTTATGTTCTAACTAGGGTTAAGGGTGATTAGTGAGTGATTAATGAAATTAATCACCAAACTACTACACTAACCACATCACTAGATTTTAATTAACTCTAGGAGTTCTATGAAATTTGATTCACTCAATTTGGATTATTAATTTTGTTAATCTTCACTAATCAAGTTTTAGGGTAATTAGGGCTGATTAAAAAATCTAATCATTGGATCCTAAATATTTTTGCTGTTTACTGTTAGATAGGTTTTCTTGATCTAAATAGATATTTGGATTATCTAATTTGAAACTAAATTGACCAACTTATGGTCAATTAAAGTTCTAGGTTTATTTGACCTAATTAGGGTTAGGTCCTAAAAGTCATTAGTCTCAAATTAATCCAAAGAGCAAAATAAATATGCTCAAATTAATCCTTAGTGTTTTCTAAGTTCTTTAAGACCCATATTGGGTATGTTTGGATTAGAGGGTACAAAGTTCTTTAAGACCCGTATCAAATAGTATCTTACATGAATGATCATTAATACGTATGGTGCCCAATATTTAATTGAAATTACTTTAAAACTTAATGAATGAAATATGAATTATGCATACTTAGCTATGATTAGTCAAATTTAATAATATTTAGAATAAGAATTCATAATTAAATATGCGTACCTGATATGACAATGTTATCCTCAGCAGCCTCAACTGGAGTAAGAGTATAAACTCTAGCATAATCAGATGGTCTTCTAAGGATTTGTTGCTGAGGAGGCTTGAAGGTACTAGGTTGTGTGATATTACTTCCAACCCTCCTTTAAGTTGAGATAGTAGGTTGTTGAGATGACACCATAGTAAGGGGTTGACTGCTTCGACTGAATCGAGTAGTATTAAGGACTTGAGTTTCATTAGGACGGTCAATACGTGCACCGTGGATTGTCACATTGAAATTACACTGTCGATAGAAATGTCCTTTTCTTCCATATGTATAACAACATTATTGATTATGATAACATTTCCCAAAGGGATGAGGTCTGGTACACCCATTATACATTTCTATGGGTGTAGGATTTGATTCAATTTGGTAGACTTTCCCTGAAGGAGCTCTAGCCTTTTTGGGATTACTATCCCTATATGAGGTCAAGCTTAAAGTCCATTTAGATTCCTTTTGTGATTGATGCTGATCGATGGCATGAGCCATTTCAATTAGTTCTGTAAATTTGGATAGCCTTAGTGGCACTACATGATCCTTTATTGAATCATGAAGTCCACTTATAAACCTATGGTAGCATACTTCTTCCGTTCGTACCATGTTAGGAGCAAAATGAGCTAATCGCCTGAATTTAGATTCATACTCAGCTAGAGTGTGACTTCCTTGTCTCAACCTAAGGAACATGTCACCCAAATGATTTTGAACTGATGGAGGGATAAATTCTACTCTGAAAGCTTTTACGAATTCATCCCATGGAATCTCCTCAATGTAGTAATTTGCAAAAAGTGTGCGGCAGAGGTTATCCCACCAGTACTCTGCCTCTTCCTAGAACATGTGGGTGACTAGTCTAACTTATTCAACATCTGGATAGTTTATACTAGTTAAATTCTTCTCTACTATTTTAAGCCAATTGGCTGTATCCATAGCTGACATATTCCCATTAAAATTAGGAGTTCTCTATCTAATGAAGCTGTGTAAGAGACCATCTGTAGGTTGTTGATATTGTTGGGAAGGATAATAGGGTACCAGATTTACAGATGTGGGAGATGGGTTTTGTTGCCTTGAAATCAATCTCTCAATTCTTTCGGATTGCTGGGCATTAGTTGCTACAAGTGTCTTTACTGCCTCCAACAGTGTATTGATTTTAGCGGAACTACTGCTAGATGCAGCAGGGTGTGATAATGACTGATCGGGATTCATGTTTATACCTGTATTAAGGAATCACAGTAATTTTGAGAGAGCTTAAAAGAAATAAGTTTTACATACCTTATTAATTTGATTGAGCAATTTCATATTTCTTAAATTGTTAATATAATGTGTGTTTCGTGTCTATCTTAAGTATATTTGTATTTTATGCTCACTATTCTGAGTATAAGGAAATATGGATGTCATTTTAGTATTCATTTAGTGATTGTATGGCAGAAAAACTATCCATTAGGTAGATTGGAATACGAATTCTAATCTGACACCTTATGGAGTTCTCTGATACCAACAGTGGCGGTCGCTCCCTGATCACCCAGATTAGGAAGTGGTCATCACTTAGCAAAACTAACTTAGCATTCAGATTTAGGAATGGGTCTTCTTAATCAATTGCCAATGGAGGATGTGCATTAATAAGCATAGAGTAGCAATAGAAACAATCAGTTAAATGAGTATACTATAATTTATCAGAGTGCGTAAGAAAAATAAGTGTAACATCCATACAATCTAGATAAAAACTATACAACTCAGAATACATGAGCATGAAAAGTAAAGCAGTTAAATCCTGTATTATTATAAATGACATTAAAGTTTATGCAGTAAGAAAGGTAAAGTCCTAATATCCTCACAAATATCAGAAAGTGATTAATGATCTTCTCCTGAATGCTCCTCCTCCTGAATCAGATCCCCAGAAGGTCTCACAACCTTGAACAGCTCAGAATCTATCATTATCAATTTCACAATGGTAGGGCCCTAGCCCACAAAAGAAAAATCTAGTTAAACAAAATGTCTAAGTACATTTTAGGCTGTAAATTATTAAATTTTAATGATATCACAATACTTAAGCAACATAAGAGCAGTAAGCATCAAAGAAAGGTAATAAAGTTATAATTATCATAATTATAACTCTAACAAGATGTGAGGTAAGCACGTACCTCAACTCAAGCTGTAGAAAAGGTCAAGTAATGCATAAGTAAATTTACTAAATACAAGTGAAACTTCTAAGTATATGATCAATATAAAACATGCTAATTTACAACAAGGCTAAAAGTACATAACTAAAAGTATAACTCTAACACCCTAACATGCCAAAAAGTATAAGTAAGCTGCTGAAGGGTATAATGGATATACAAAGCTATAAGTACAAAAGAACTACAGAAAATGAAAATATAGCAGAAGGCGTACTGAACTATAAGACAAAGTAAGAACTGTAGAAAATGAAAATATAACAAAAAATGAACTGAACTGTAAGGTAAAAGTGAGTCAAAATTATAAAGTAATAGAAAGACAACTGCAAAGTGACTATAAGGTAATTATAAAGTACAAATGAAGTAACTAAAAAGTAATTGCAAAATGTGAGATATTCCTACTTAGTCCTGCCATAAGTAACATCCATCTACTCATCTGGAAAAGTAGTCCCAGATTAAAGTTAATTACATCTGAAAAGTAACTGCTAAACATCTGGAAAAGTAGTCCCAGATTCACTAAAAAAGTAGTCCTAGTCAGAAACAACAAGCACTAGGAAAGTAGTCCTAGTCCAGATACAACTAGCACTAGGAAAGTAGTCCTAGTCCAGATACAACAGGCACTAAGAAAGTAGTCCTAGCCCAAAAGCTATCCAATAGGCACTAGGAAAGTAGTCCTAGTCCAGATACACAGGCACTAGGAAAGTCATCCTAGCCCAAAAGCTATCCTACAGGCACTAGGAAAGTAGTCCTAGCCCAAAACCATTGTAAAGTAAAGTCACACTACATGGCAGACTAAAATGACATATCTCTTCAAGTTTGGTAAAATTGATTTCCATCAAATTTCCTTCTAAAAATATGAAATGTCATATGCATGTATTCAAAATCATCATAGAAATAATCATCCAATATTCTATGTTTAATGCAATATATCCAAATGTAAAAAAGTCCAAAACAAAGGAAAGCATAGCATACAATATTCAATGTATATAAAATATCACTAAACAACATTTGTGATACAACTTTGTTTTCTATTTAGGACATTCTAACTAATCTGAACTTATACAAGTTTAGGATCTCCTATATCTAGTTATCAAGTATAAATCCAAAATATCGTGCCTACAAGTCAAAAGAATGTTAGAACTAATCGAGTTCTAACACTTATAAATCACATGACGCTTAATTAAGTTAGAGTAACAAATCAAACGCCCTAATTAATGATTTTATGAATCCCAATCCAATCTTGATTAGTAGGAATCAGAATTGGGGGATTAAGATGTTAAAAATCTAAGTATTGAATTTTTAACTTCTTAATCTAATAGGTTCTAATTCTAATTGTATAAAGTTAAACTCACGTCTCACGAGCTATAATTAAGGTAATCTTATTAAGCCAAAATCAAGCCTAATAAGATTGATCTCTATTCTTAAATCTAAAATTTAAATATAAAATAATCATAAATAAAGGATGAAATCTAGAGAACTATAAAACTAAGGTTTCATCTATTAAGTACCCAATTACTTAGTAGATGAACTCTAACCTAATTTCTAAGCTAGATCCTAAGGAATTAAGATCCTAAAGTATGAAGGAAAACCTTAAGAGAATAATTAAACTATATGTTTGATCTTTCTTAACAACTATTATGATGAATTTAACTTAAAGAAGGCATAAGGTGAACTAAATTCACCTTGTGAGACATAATTTAGGACTTAGAGAATTTTAGGCCATTTTTAGGGTTTTTCCTAAAATGTCATTTTAAGGAGTTTAGATATTATATAATGAGTTCAAATCAGTTATATTACTAGTTTTAGAGGTTTAAGAATGAATTTAAGGTTTTAAGATGCTTAAACCTAAATTTGGGCAAAATGACCATTTTGTCCCTTATTTAAGGGTCTAAATTTCATCTTTATAAATTAAGGCTCAGATCTGAAATTTCATAAAGTGGAATGATTACTTACTGTCTAATATAAGTTTAGACAATAATTTCATTAATTTTGGTTAAGTATTAAGCCTTATGAGGTCAAATTAAGTAATTTGACCTATAAGGGCAAATTGGCACTTTTACCTAATAAATTCTAAATTTTTTATCAGTTTGTTAAAGGTTAAGTCCTAAGGTTTCCATAGAATCTAAAATCATCAAATTTTGATATGTATTGGCTAAGTTATAGCCAATATAAGTTCTATGGTTAAAGTGGTAATTAAGAATTCTTAACTAAGGGGCAAAAAGCCTAATTTCTCCAATTGATATCCAAATTGAGTAAAATCAATAGTTATGGTTCACAATTAATCCACTGATTTCATTGACTAGTGGTAAGCTCAATTTTGACGCTAGTTGGCCAAGTTATGTTCTAACTAGGGTTAAGGGTGATTAATGAGTGATTAGTGAAATTAATCACCAAACTACTACACTAACCACATCACTAGATTTTAATTAACTCTAGGAGTTTTATGAATATTGAGTCACTCAATTTGGATTATTAATTTTGTTAATCTTCACTAATCAAGTTTTAGGGTAATTAGGGCTGATTAAGAAATCTAATCGTTGGATCCTAAATATTTTTGTTGTTTACTGTTAATTAGGTTTTCTTGATCTAAATAGATATTTAGATCATCTAATTTGAAGCTAAATTAACCAACTTATGGTCAATTAAAGTTCTAGGTTTATTTGACCTAATTAGGGTTAGGTCCTAAAGTCATTAGTCTCAAATTAATCTAAACAGCAAAATAAACATGCTCAGATTAATCCTTAGGGTTTTATAAGTTCTTTAAGACCCATATTGGGTACGTTTGGATTAGAGGGTACAAAGTTATGGCTAATTGAACATTTGTAACAATTAGGGTTCATTTTAGGGATCCTAAATGTTAATATGTTAAATATTGATCCAAATGGAAAATTGACAGTGACAATGTGTTCTTCTCATTTTTTGATTTTAGTGATATATAATTTTACTATTGTTAGATTATTAAATTTATTTTTTTAAGAAAATGAAAATTCTTGTTTAAATTGATTTAAATTAAATGATTTAATAATAAGCGTGTGGGTCCCCTAATTTAAAGGGCTGGACACGTGTCAGGTGTCGAGGCAGCAGACCAGGCTATTCACGCTCGGGTCACGAAAGACCCGAGCAAACCCAGACTTTTTCGTCCCCCTCCTCCCTGAGTCCAACGCAATAGCCAACTAGGGCAACCTCCAGCACGACGCTCAGAACTCCTCGACGCCCGGCCTTCACACGGAATCAAGCCTCGAACTGGATCTGCACATCTCCCCTTAAAACTCTAATCCTGAAACACTTTTGTCTCCTCAATTTCAGTGCCCTAGGTTCGCGAAGAGTTTAGACGGAAGCGATAGAAAACTTATCTTAATCTTAGGGTTCATAGCACAATAATTAATTCAGGTAATCTGAGAATTGAGTAAAGCAATTAAAGAATTTAGGAACTAGATTATAAAAAATCTTATGATCATCAATTTACTAGGTAAAGAGGGAGTACCTTTGGTCGACGAAGAAATATTAGGGTTTATTCGGGATAAAATTCTAGTTGCTCAATCGACTCCAAATGAAGATAGGTTGCAAAAATTAAGATTAAAGGTTCAGTATGTTGATAAGAAGGGAACCTAAGGTGGTGGATGACAACACCTGTTCGAGGCGAAGGCTCGACGCATGGAGGGGTTCTCGCCAGGCACAGGTCCTTCGCGATGGAATGGAGAAGACGGAAGAGGATTGTTCGATCCTGAAGGGAACGACTAGGATCAATCGTTAATACTAACGCCTACCACTAATGATGATTGGAAGAAAAAGCTAACGGCAGGATTAGGGAGAAGACGACGCCATTTATATTAATTTAATTATCAATAATTAAATTATTTCATACATATTTTATTAATTACATTTAACTAATTAAATGCAGTCATAAATTTTTCAATAAATCACCCCTAGCTAATTGAGAGGTGGGGAACACAATGGCGCACTCGGATTTTTGATTTGACAAATATCTAATTATTTAAATTTTCAAGTATTTAAATAATATTAAAATATTCGACAAAAATTCAACGTCTTCCAAATGCATCTAAAACTTCACCCTTAGCTATTTTGGGGGTGGTGAGCGCAATGGCGAAGTCGGATTTTCAATATGAGATCATAATAAAAAGTTAATTTTCTAAGGTTTTAGGATTTTCCAAAAATCAGGATTTACTTTATTTGATCCCTAATTTGATCCAGATCTTAGAGGTATGTTCTAAATAATTTAATTAAGATACTATAATGAAAATTAAGACTTAGATCAGTCTTAATTGACCTAAGTAACAACCTAGGTTGTTACATACCTCCTCTACCTAAGCAGGGGTGGATCAATGGTGGGGGTGCACCGAGGCTGCAGCACGGTCAAACCCTTGATCTAAGGCTCAGGTGAATGGGTTTAACGATTTGTACTGTTTGACTTCGCCCTAATTCAATCAACCGATCGAGCCTTACAATGATCAAAACTCATCAATCATCGATCATACATGATGAATAGAGATGCAATTACTATCAATTGAAATGTGATAAAGAAATGGGGTTTATTGAGGTACCTTGATCAATAGT
This sequence comes from Gastrodia elata, assembly GCA_016760335.1. Lineage (NCBI taxonomy): Eukaryota > Viridiplantae > Streptophyta > Magnoliopsida > Asparagales > Orchidaceae > Gastrodia > Gastrodia elata. The sequence goes on along the minus strand of CM028670.1, from coordinate 27,542,257 downwards.
GGATAATCGAGGATTCATGTAGACGGGTTCCTGAGAGCTCCAAGGGTTCCTTGATGTGTAGCCTGAAGTCTTGAGTCCCTGTGAACCTAAGAGGAGCACTCGGTGGAGTTGGCAAGGCCGAGGTCACGGTGATAGGGCAGCGACAGCGGTGGCTTGTCGCATGGACGCGTTGTGGAGGGTTCGAGGAAAAGGATGACCCCGCATCATTTGATCCAGATCATATGGCTAGGACTGACGACGCGCGCGTTATTAGGTCGACGGTGTAAAGGACTTAACGGCGCCGCGGTTTTTATTTAAACTTAATTAAAATAATAATTTAATTAGTTTAACAATTTAAATTCTCATTTTATTAAATAAATTTTAATTATTAGTTGACTTCTAAAAAAAATTTCCAAATATTCACTCCTAGCTTTTTGAGTGGTGAGGAACGCAGCAGCGATGTCAGATTTTTGATCTAATGATGATTTTATTTTCCTAATTTCTAGGGTATTCAAATACTATAAAAATATTTAACAAAATTTTGATGACTTATGATTACCACCTAAATATCACCCTTATCTATTTTGGGGGCAATGAGTGCAATGGTGAAGTTTGATTTTTGATTTGATGCCAAAATAAGTAAGTCAAATTCTTGGGTTTCTGGATTTCCCAAAATCATAATTTGACCCATTTGACTCCTGATTTGGACTAGGTCCTGGTGGTGATCTCCTAATAATTTAATTAATACACTAAGATTAGAATCAGGACTTAATTTAGTCCTGGTTGACTAGAGTAACAACCTAGATTGTTACACTATTACCCATCTCTCACCTAGTTCGAGGAGCTAGGGCTCGACCGTGCAGCTGCCTCGGTGCACCACCGTACTGGTCCGACCTTAGTTGGGTAGGTGAGATCAAGCCCTACCCAAAGGCGTGTGTGTGGGCTAAGCTACCTCATTGTTGAGATCACCGCCGAAATGCCTACCCTAAGAATAGTCGATGCGGGAGGTCGAGAGAGGCCTTAGGTCGGGTCGGACCCAACCCACATGGAGTTCGAGCGAATGGACGTACAACAACCCTAGTTGTTACCCTGGCTAAATGCAGATTAATTAAGTTAACCAAGCTTTGATTTTGATTCCATTATACTCAATGGGTCATTTAAACCTAACCCTATAAGTTTGGAATCAATCGGAGCTAAATTGAGAATTTTGGTATTTTTGCCTATTTTTAAGCCCTGAAAAATACCTAAATTAAATTTATCTCCAAATCAAAATCTAATTTCATTTTTGAATTCCTCATATCCTAATTAGCTAAGGGTGAATTTTTGGGAATTTCTGGAGCTCATATAAGCCTAAATCGAATTTAGGAATTAATTAGAATTTAATTAATTATTAAATGGATTAATACTAATTAAATTAATTATATAAATAATTTTTAATTCATGGGATTTGCTGTCGGGACCGCGGCAGATCTGCTGTGGGGTCCCGACAGTGGTGCATATGTTTAGGCCACCCGATGCGATAGCACGCATCTTGGCACAAACCATTAAATAGAAGGATCTCCTTCGTGGTATGATTTAATCCTAAGCGTCGATCCATCGCTCGCATCTGACGGCTACTATCTAATTTATTTAAGTAGTCTATCAGGATCATCCAGAGCCAACAGTCGATCCATCCGATGGCTCTGAAGACCCCAAGCACTATGGATCATCATCCACCTCCTGATCACTCCCACGCGTGATGGTCCCCTTACAGCGAGATCCTCCCTGCCCCATGGCAGTATAGGAAATTACCCCATTCTTCCTCCTTTGCCCTCCGGTGCAATGGTCTGTCGGTAGTGCTCTCCCCAATCTGCCCTCAGACGGTTAAACCCATCCTACCCTTCGGGGCAAACCTCACGCTGGTGCCCAAGCCTCAGTGTTCACCCCTAGGGACTCTCTTGACCTATAAATACCTCCTGGGAATTATAGTGAGTCCCTTTACTCACTGTGATCTCGTTAATTTCCTGCTGCTTTCTCTGAAGCTCTCAGTGACCCCGGCGTCTGGACCTGCTGTGTGCAGCTGATATAGGGCGAGGTCTAGCGTTCAGACCCCCTTGCTAGAGCTTCTATGACTATCTAGAGTGATCCGAGCTGCCTGCATTTCTTCTGTAACCTTAGCCTCCTTAGGTACAGCCTTTGATCCCATTCCTCTATCGAGCTAGTTTTAGCTTGAATCGCACTCAACTGACCTTAGATGCTGTAATAGGACCTCTCCTTAGCTCCCTAGTAAGCGTCTAAGCCCTCTGGTGGGAACTGGCAATGGACCAGATGGCGTAATCCCATCTGATTGTGCACTGCCAACTGATCCTTAAGGCGCTGGATGTCGGCATCTACCCGAGGCTTCGAGCCCTACCTTCAATCCTTAAAGCCTCCTGAGGTGATTGCAAACTAATTGCAATCATTGGGCTCGATCTGATCAATCGATACGACTGGGATCGATCAACTCAGAGCGAGCCTATGTCCGTGAAATGCCACGAGTAGCACCTAATTGATTCCTCCATGCTTAGGACTAAGTTATACGCCCAATCGATGTCCCTTGGATCCCTGAACGCATAGGTGTAGAGCTCAGCTTGTTTCGTCAGCTCTGTGAGAAAAATTCGATCCTTATAGGTGCGCCATAAAAGGACGTCTCAGCCGAGTAGCACCCCGGCGATCCGGCGCATCCCAGATGGGGACTTCAGGTTCCAACAATGCGTCTTCAGTCCCTGAAGGTTTAGCCATCGAGATCTTGGTGTGGCGTTGTCAGAGCATAGAGAATTCGGCACTGGAAGTGAACCCTAGGGTTCGGACGTTGGGTGTCTCCACGAAGATGAAGCACTAGCGCTTCGGGCCAGGTCAGACCTCGACCTGCGCCTTTTGTATTTGGGCCGACTGTTAATATTAAAGGATTTCTAAGAAAACCAAACCTACAGTTTTTATTTAAATAAAAATACAAATTAAATTATTTAAACAACTAGCTATACTTATCCAAATGGTATAATCCAATATACCATCTTAATCAGAAAAATGCAAGGAATCTGAATATAAAATAAAATCAAAGATCCAATAGTTAGATTTTAAATTATTACCTAATCTTTTTATGTTTTTCATTAAATCATAATAAATTTAATCAATGTCCAAAAATATTGATTAAGATTTTTGATTGCTCATGAGACCATAAAGAATCTATGTAGACCATTAAAAGTAAATTTGGAACTTTAATTTCATTAATCATCTCTTAATTACCCTAATTAGGGATTAGTAAATTAAACCATGATTAAACCTCTAATTTTGGTGAATAAGTTCCTAATGCCTTCTTAAGTATATTAGAGCCTATGAATAAGGTTGGATCACTCTAGAATGCCTTAATTTCATTAATCACCTTAATTGGCCTCTTAATATGATTAAGGATAATTAAACTAATTAAATTTCCAAAACCTAAAATAAGTGTGTATCCTACCTCATTAAACAATTTGGAACCCATTAAAACAAATTTGAATCAATTTGGATGGTTAAATCTTAAAATCCTATTTTTAACCTTAAGAGGGGTATTTTGGTCATTTTGATCAATTTAAGCACCACTTAAGCCTTGAAAATTCAGCAAAATATCCCTAGTTAATATGTTTAACATCTTTCTGAAATCCTATGTTGATGATATTGAGTTAAGTGAAGAATCTTAAAATAGCTTACTTAGATCTTAAGACATTAAGTGTTCCTAAAATCACCTTGTCTTAAGAGCTAAGTTTAACTATATCAAAGTACTAGATCCTTAGCTAATAGCTTAATTAAGTTGATTCTTGAGCTTGAATCTTATAAGAAATACTCTTGTAAAATCCTATGTTTAAATCTTAACTTAAGTCTACAGTGATCAAACATCAGATCTTAGATCTTAGACTTTAGATCTTCTAACTGTATTGGACTTCCTCCATTTGGAATTCCTTAAGTGATTTATTGTTTAATTCCTTTGCAGCCTTCCATGTGGGTATAGGATTGATTCAATCTATAGAATAATGTAATTATCCTAAAGATTGAATATAGATCTTAGATTCTTAATTCATACTAATTATTTTATCTTACAACATTAGCACAGCCTTTCATTAAGATCATAGCTTCTGAATCCTTCAACTTATAAGATTCCTTACCTTTAAATTAGGTTTTAAAGTGTGAACCCTAGATCCTTACTAAGGATACTACCATGGATTTAGGATTTGAACACCAAGTGGGGTTTGGATCCAAAATCCTTAAGTCTTAACTTACTAAATCAAGACTTGGGTTAAGAGAGAAAAACAATAATAATTAAGTCATTGATTTGCTTACTTTAACTTCTTATAGTCGTCATATGATTATGAATTAGAACTTACTAAGTTCTAATATTAACATTAAGGTCGTAAATTTGAGATCTTACTCGATAGCTGGATATTGGAGATCATAAACTTGTATCTTCTAAGAATAGTTAGATTTGGATAAAGTAGATAACAATGGATATCACATGAGTCTAGATTGAGTCTCTTGCTTACCTTGACTTTGATTGCTCTACACACCTTGAATTTTGAGCCTTGTTTCTTGAGCATAATAGGAAAACTTAGGATATTGAAGATACATCTTAAGTTAGTATTTGAAAAGCAAAGCATTCATTCAATTCATTTAGTGTTCTCAGTTAGCAGAGTATGTCCTAACATAGTCTGCCTCTTCAGTTCTAGTTTTATTATAGAATAAACTCAGACCTAGCTTGACGCATGTCTAGGATGGATACATGTTGAACTTTCAGTTCAGAGGCCCTGTATGGCCTGTTCTATTATGGCAGCACTATCTCTTAGGATTATTACTACTTTAGTTCAGTTGTCAGTGTTTGTGTTGCTTTGCCACATGCTTCAGTGGCCTTTCTTTTAGTGCTTGACTTGCTTTGCGACATGTATCAGTGGCATTACTTTTGCTCATGCATGTACTTAGTTTACTTTTGCCATATGTCTCAGTGTCCTTTTTTTCATGTCAATCTGCATGCTTGTATATACACTCTCATTAATTAGTACTAAGATATTGGCATATTTAGGATACTAGAATTGTATGTCTATTTCAGCACTTGTGTTCTTATTATACTCAGCATGTCTCCATATGATCATAAGCATGTTAGGATCAGATTTATTTTAGTAGTTGCAGTTACTTTTGCTTTTAGCCTCACCATGTTTAGTTGTTATTTTTGTATGTTATTTTACATACCTGTTGATTAGCTATAATTGATTAGTTTATTACTATCCCGTTATTGTAGCTTGTTGCACCTTTTTAATGCTTGCAGTTTAAAACCTTTAAGTGTAATTTCTTAAATAGTTAGTTCACTTAAATAACCTAAAATGTACTTAGACAATTGTCTAACTATAACATTTTTCTTTTGTCGGCTGGGGCTCTGGCAATTGTGATACCGATAAATATCAGATTCATAGTTATTCATCGATAGTGATGCAGGATCGAAGCCGGTGCAGGAGGAGGATCTTCCTACTACTGCTTAGATAGATTTTTTCTTTTTGCAGTGAGATTAAGAGGTCTTTATTTCTATTAAATTCAGTTTGTAATAATTAACTTTTGGATGTATTGACTTTTCTGCATTTGATCTGAGTTACTATTTCTTTTACTCTCTTATACTATATTATGCTGTGGATGTTATATTATACTATTTCTTGCTTCCACCACTTTAATTTGTATTGATGTATGTTCACAGTTTCTTCTACAGGGTGACAAGTCCTTGGCTTAAGTCGAGTTGGGTCCTACCTGACTCTACTTGAGTTGGGGATTTGCCACTGGAATGGAGCACTGTACTCCCCGCAGTTATGTTATTATTAGTATTAACATAGCCGCGGGAAAGTACGGGTACCACAGCTGGTATCAGAGAACATCATAAGGTATCAGAATAGGATTTGTGATTCCTTTCTACCTAATGGACCGTTCTTCTGAGGTATAAACATTAATATGTAACATCCATAACATAGTATTATCTGTAACTCTTTGAACAATTGTAGAATGAAATTACTCATATCTTGAAAATCTCATTATTTCTAGTTTAGCAAAACTTAGTAACTTCTCCTCTTAGAGTCAAAATAGATTCTGAAGAGTCTGGCATGGACTATTATCTACATACCTTCAAGTTGGCTTGGAGCTATAGTTTCAAATGGCGATAATAGAGTAACTGGCAGATTGAAGGAGTTTCAATAAGAGGGACCTTAGTCTCGGACAAACTTCTACATCAAGCAGTGTGCCGAGTGCTTGACTTGCTTTGCCACATGTCTCAGTGGCCTTATTTTTGCTCATGCATGTACTTAGTTTACTTTTGCCACTTGTCTCAGTGGCCTTTCTTTTTTGTCAATCTGCATGCTTGTATATACGCTCTCATTAATTAGTACTAAGATATTGGCATATTTAGGATATTATAATTATATGTCTATTTTAGCACTTGTGTTTTTATTATACTCAACATATCTCCATGTGATCATAAGCATGTTAGGATTAGATTTATTTCAATAGTTGCAGTTACTTTTGCTTTTAGCCTCACCATGTTTAATTACTATTTTTGTATATTATTTTACATACCTGTTGATTAGGTATAACTGATTAGTTTATAGCTACCCCGTTCTTATAGCTTGTTGCACCTTTTTAATGCTTATACGTTTAAAACTTTTAAGTGTGATATCTTAAATACTCAGTTCACTTAAATAGCTTAAAATATACTTAGACAATTATCTAACAGTAACATTTTTCTTTTATTAGCTGGGGCTCTGCATTTGTGATACAGATAAATGTCAGATTCAAAGTTGTTCGTTGGCAGTGCTGCAGGATCGGAGCCGGTGCAGGAGGAGGATCTTCCTACTGATGCTTAGATAGATTTTCTCTTTTTGCAGTGAGATTGAGAGATCTTTATTTATATTAAATTCAGTATGTAATAATTAAATTCTGAATGTATTTACTTTTCTGCATTTAATCTGACTTATTGTTTCTTTTACTCTCTTATACTATGTTATGCCTGTGGATGTTAGATTATACTATTTCTTGCTTCTGCCACTTTGATTTGTATTGATGTATGTTCACAGTTTTTTCTACAGTGCGACAAGTTTTTGGGGTAAGGCGAGTTGGGTCCTACCTTACTCTACTTGAGTTGGGGATTTGCTACCGGAATGGAGCACCGTACTCCCTGCAGTTATGCTAATATCAGTATTAGCATAGCTGCGGGAAAGTATGGGGTACCACTGGACGCATGTCAAATGAACATTGGAACAGGCCCCATATCTCCTTAGCCGCCAGCTAGTGGACCCCGCCGCTCTGTCCGATGAATCTAGAGACGCCATGTGTCTTGTCGTGGGTCTCGCAGCCGCATTCAATCAAATTTAATTATTTCTACTTAATTAATTTGAATTAAATAAATTAATACTTTGGTTCATATTTATTATGTAAATCAGCATGTATTCATATGATCATAAGCATGTTAAGAAGAGTTTATTTTCAGTACTTTCATTTATTATATATATATATATATATATATATATATATATATATATATATATATACTGCTTAAACCTTCTTGCTACTTCTAGTTGATTATGTTACTCTACATACTCTGTTTTGAGTGGTCATAAATGTTAATTTTTAGCTATCATGTTCTATAGTTTGTTGCACCTTACTTACTCATATGCTTAGTGTAAGATATGATATCTTAAAATGTTCAGCTCATTTATATTAGCTTAAAATATGCTTAGATAATTTGTCTAACTGTATATTTTCTTTTTCTTGGCTGGAGCCCTGGCATTGTGATACCGACAATATCAGATTCAGAGCTTTTCATTGAGGTTCTAGCTGGAGAGGAGCTTAGTCAGGAGGAGGAGCTTCTTATGGCTTTGATTAGTCTATTATTTTATTTCAGCTGTGAGGATGAGTGTTCATTTTTCTTTAACTTCAAAGTCTATAATAATTTTATATTTTTAGATGTATTTACTTTCTGCATTGTTATATTGAGCTGAGTTATTGCTTTACTTTTACAGTGCTGTGATGTGGATGTTGTATTACTTTTCTACTTCTACTACTTTGATATTTTAATGTATGATTTTTAGTCTCAGGTGACAAATCTTCTGATTAAGGTGGGTTGGGTTTATACCTAACTCATCTGTAGTTAGAAGGTTTGCCATAGATGGAGACTATATTCATTATAATTATATTAATCTCAGCATTAGCATGACCATGAAGGGTATGGGGCCCCATAGTTGGTATCAGAGAACACCATAAGATGTTAGATTGGGATTTGTATTCCTTTTTACCTAATGGACCATTCTTCTAAAAATTTTAGTCATCAAAATTTAACATCCATAGCACAATACTCTCAGCAACTCCATAAAAGTGTAGCTTTAAGGTACATATTTAAGATAATTAAGTCACTCTCCAAATAATTAAGGAAACTTCTATACTTTTTTGATAGAACAAAATTGAGTGTGAAAAAACAGAATTGGACTACTACATCGTCACCTTCAACATTGTCTAGGAACTCATCCACAAATGGAGAAGAGGAAGTGAGAGATCCATAGCAAGATTATCAGCTCAAGGAATCCTAGTCTTAGACAACCTTCTTCAATGATCTGTTTTTAGAGGTCTTGACTTCCCAATCTTAGCAAGAGAATGGTTGAGCTGTGTGGAGTCAGTTTTGAACTATATTGAAGGTCCTAAGTCCATCCGCATTGATCTTGCGACCTATCTACTTCAAGACTATGCAGGAGATTGATGTGGCATCACTAGTAAGCTTGAAAGAAAGTGCAGGAGAAAGCGTCGAGCTGTAACATTTGAGTACTTTTGTCTTGCATTTAGTGTTGAGTTTATTAAAGAACATTAGTACTAGTTTAATTAGTACAATCCTTTATCATCTTGTGAACATAGAAAATATATAAATTTTCTATCTTCTTCGTCATACGTAGACTGTCTTTCTTAAGTAATGAAATTTTGTGATTATCAAATGAAATTTCGCACTTAATTTTGTTTTCTTAATTTAGTTCTAAAATCAAGATTTGTCTTGTTAACTTAGGATGAATCCAGGATCACCTCCAACCACTACACCTATTAAGTCTGCCATAGCTTCTAGTAGCTCTACTAATAAAATAGCCATCTTCGGGAAATGGTAGCTGCAATGCTAAAGAACCAAACTCAACAAGCTTTGGCTATCCAAAAGCTAATTTCCATCCACCCCTCTCCATTGACAAATAATCTTGCATCAGCTTTTCTTGTCCAACCTTCACCCTATTCATTCCATCATTTTGTTGATGGTCTCCTTCATAACTTTCTTAGGCTAAGACCTCCTACCTTTAGTCGGAATATGTCCCTAATAAATACATCCAGTTGGTTGAAAATGGTTGAAAAGAATCTAATTAGTCTGATGTGTTCGAACTCAAAAGTGATCTGTCTCGTAACACACTTATTCCACGAGGAAGCAGAATACTGGTGGGATAACATCTGAAACACTCATTTTGTTGACTATGAAATCGAAGATATTCTGTGAGATGAATTTGTTGAAGCATTTATAGCTGAATTCATTCCGAAGTCTGCACAAAACATCATTGAGGATACCATTCTGAGGATGAATCAAGGAAGTCGTTCCGTCTCAAAGTATGAGATGGAGTTTCAAAGATTAACTCATTTTGCCCTCGAGTTTGTGCTAACTGAATCTGCGATGTATCATCGGTTCTAGAGCGGGTTACGTGATTCACTCAAGGATCACGTTGTTCCGCTTTGTCTTACTGATTTCACCAAACTCGTCAAAACATCAAGAATGGTGGAACGCCACTAAGAAGAATGGGATCTTAAGCATAAGATCCAGGTAGTTCCTAACCATCATGAAACCTTTAAGAGGCACAAGCCTCAATCTGCCAAGTTTTATTAGCTTGAAGCTGCACCTCCTATTGAACCAATTCAAAGCTGCGATTGGCCTCATCCGTACGGCAAGTGTTACCACTTTGTCCATAAGTGCTACACCTTCGATCCTCCAGGCCATCTATTTCACCATTTCACGCATACGGAAATAGTGGACGGTGTCCAAATAAACCATTCGCAAAGAAACCAAGTTTTCAGGGCAACATCTTTGAACAAGTGAAATTCAGCCTAGCCATAATGCTAGCTCCTTCTTCAAAACCAGGTCAGGAGCAACCTACCGCTCCAAAGTTCCAAAACCAATTCAAAAAGCAGGCAAATAGTCGTCCTGCTGGTCTTGCTCGAGTTTATGCTCTAACTCCTCTTGAAACTACAAAGGATAATAATGTGGTTTCAGGTACATATTTCTGAACCTCTTCTTTAAACTAAATTTTTATACTTTAAATGTTGCAATTAGTTAATGCAATTTGTATTAATAATTATAGGCACGCTTTATTTTAATGACCAACCCTGCGATGTGTTATTTGACACTGGGGCTAGTCATTTGTTCATTTCTGAGTATTTTGTCATCCTTCTTAAGTTAACTACCTATAATCTAACTAAGTTGTTAAATATTGGACTTCCGTCTGGAGCTCAACTCAGTGCACATAAGTTCTGTGATGTCAAAATTCCATTGAATAATCAGATGTTTGATGCCAAGTTAATCATCTTGCCGTTAGCCAACTTTGATATCATTCTTGGAATGAATTGGCTTAGTAGTCACAATGCTGTGATAAATTGCCTTAAGAAGAAGTTCACTCTTCATTCCCAGGGCAAGCCTGCAACTTTTGTATGAAAGATTAGTACCCAATTATCATTAATAAATGCCATTAAAGCTGAGAAATTTTCTCAATAGAGGATGTGATGCTTTTCTTATCATGATGATGGGTGAAGCAAAAGAAAGTATTGCTCTTTCCGATTGTAAGGTGGTGAAAGATTTTGTAGATGTGTTTTCTAAAGATCTGTCAGGAGAGCCTCCATCAAGAGAAGTAGAATTCTCTATGGAGTTAATTCTAGGTACTCATCATATATCTAAAACTCCTTATATATTGGCACCTATGGAACTGCAAGAGCTTAACAAACAATTATAAGAGCTTTTGAGCAAAGGCTTCATTAGGCCTAGCATGTCTCCTTAAGGAGCACTAGTTATATTCGTTAAGAAGAAAGATGGAATAATACAAATGTGTATAGATTACCATGAGTTGAATAAAGTCACTATCAAGAATAAATATATGTTGCCTAAAATCGATGATTTGTTTGACCACCTATCTGGAGATGTCATATTTTCAAAAATCGATTTAAGATCGGGATATCATCAATTGTGAGTAAGGGATTGCCGATGTTGAGAAAATATCTTTCCATACCTGTTATGGTCATTTTGAATTTCTTGGGATGCCTTTTGGACTCACTAATGCGCCATCAATATTCATGGACTTGATGTAGTGAGTCCTTAAGCCATGTTTAGACAATTTCTTTATAATTTTCATCAATGGCATTCTCATTTATTCTCAAACTTCAAAGGATCATGAGGATTATTTAAGGATAGTATTAGAATCCTTGCACAATCACCAGTTATATGCCAAGTTTTCTAAATGCAAATTTGGGCTGAAATTGGTAGCTTTCCTAGGTCATGTAATCGATGCCCGAGGTATTCTTATAAATCAAAAGAAGTTCAGTGCAATTCAAGATTAGGTACAACCCAAGTCAGTTAATGATATCAGAAGCTTTTTGAGGTTGTTCGAATACTACAAAAAACTTATCAAAGGCTTCTCTCAAATTACCTCACCTTTAACTAAATTGACTCAGAAAGTCCTATCTTTCATTTAGAGTTCTGAATGCGAGGAAGCATTCCAAACCCTTAAAGATGCACTCTCTACTGCTCCGGTGCTTGTTATGCCTAAAAAATGTTTGAACTATCAGGTTTATACTGATGCATCTGGAACTAGTTTAAGCTATGTACTAATGCAAAAGGGTAAGGTAATTGCTTATGCCTCTTATCAATTGAAACCCCATGAGAAGAATTATCTAGTTCATGACCTTGAGCTTACTGATGTAATTTTTGCCTTAAGAATCTGGTGTCATTACCTATATGGATTTCAGTGCTCTATTTTCACTAATCATCAGAGCTTAAAATATATCTTCACTCAGAGAGAATTGAACTGTCATCAGAGAAGATGGTTAAAACTCATCAGCGATTATGACCTGAGTATTCAATATCACCTAGGTAAAGCAAATGTGGTGGTCGATGCTCTTAGTCGTCATGCCACTTCATCTGTCATGATTGCTTCAAGTTTATTAGAGCAAGAGTTTCATAAGCTTGAAATTTCTCCAGTAAGTGGAGATATGCTAAGTTTGCTTCGGGTAAATATTAATGTGGAACCCACTTTCCACAGAGCTGTCTCCATCTTGCAAACCAAAGATGAAGACTATCTGAGATTCAAAGTTGACATCGAAGGAGGTCATCCTCAAGATCTGCAGATGCGTAATGGTGTAATTTATCAAGGGAATTGTCTGTGGATTCCTAAATCCATGCATCGTGAACTTTCGGTAGAAAGCTATAATTCTAGATATCATGTTCATCAGGCAGTACTAAAATGTATTAGGATTTAAAGCAATCTTTTTGGTGGTACAGTATGAAAAAAAGCATAGCTGATTTAGTGGCTAAGTGTCATGCTTGCAATTTGGTGAAGGTCGAGCACCAAAGACCTGGTGGTATTCTGCATCCTTTAGAAATCCTTAAATGGAAATAGTTCGATATCTTAATGGATTTAGTTATGGGATTGCCTCACACAAAATCGGGTGCCGATGCAACCTGGGTTATCATCGATTTATTAACTAAATCAGCTCATTTTATTCCTATCTGTCAGACTAACTCTATTGTGAAGCTCGCAAAGCCTTATATTAAGGAAATTGTTAGGCTGCACAGTATCCCTAAGTCGATAGTATTTAACAGAGATAGCAAGTTTACTTCTTATTTATGGCAAGCAGTGCACCAAGATCTAGGGACTACCTTAGCTATGAGTACAGCTTTTCATCCTCAAATGGATGGTCAGACTAAAAGAGTAAATTAAGTTCTTGAAGATTTGCTTAGGCTCTATATTCTTGATTTTGCTGGTTCCTGGGAAGATTAAATTCCGTTAGTGGAGTTTTCCTATAACAACAGTTTCTATGCCAGCATTAAAATGGCTCCTTATGAGGCTTTATATGGCAAAAAGTGCAGTACCCCTCTAGCATGATCAGAAACAATAAGAGTTCAACTTTATGGATCTGAGTTGGTTGAAGAAACTAATAAGAAGATTCATCTAATTCAACAGAGAAACCATTCTGCTCAAGATCATCAGAGCAATTATCATGGTGCTCGTCACCGTCTATTAGAATTCAGTGTTGTATATTTTGCTTATCTGAAAGTGAGTCCGATAAAGGGTGTCTACAGATTTGGCGTAGTAGGGAAACTCAATCCCCGCTGTATTGGACTTTTTGAGATTTTAGCCAAAGTGGGATCATCAGGCTATAGGTTGAATCTTCATGATGAATTTGCAGCTATTCACAATGTGTTCCATGTGTCGTCATTAAGAAGATGTCTCAGAGACCCTTCTCATCTCATTCAACTTCTAGCGGTGGAAATTCAGCCTGATCTTTCTTATGCTGAAGAACTAGTGAAAATCTTAGCTCATAATCATAAGCAGTTAAGAAATCATTCAATTCCAATGGTTAAAATTTAGTGGAATGATCGATTATTAGAAGAATCTACTTGGGAGAAAGAAGTGGATATGCACCAAAAATATCCGTGGCTCTTTGTAAACTCATGTAGTTTCATATTCCCTTCTTTCCAGTTATTATTCAATATTTCATTTGCATAGTACTTTCTTCACTTGAGTGATGTTGGGGACGACATCATTCTTAAGTGGGGGAGTCAATTCTTAACCATTAGAATATCTTCCTTAAGAATTAAGAATAGAAATTAGGTTATATTTTATTCATTGAGCAAATGAGTTACTCAAGGGATGAAACCTGAGTTTTTTTTAGTTTTTAGATTTCATCCCTTATTTATGATTATTTTGTATTTAAACTTTAGTCTAAGTTTAGAGATCCATCTTAGTAAGCCTGACTTTGCATAATAAGATAACATAACTTGTAATATTGGGAAAATTTGGGATTTAAACCCTAGCCTTTAGGATTACCTTTAGATTAAGTGATTAAACCCTAATTTTGAGTTAAATTCTTAATCCCTCAATCTTAATTTATCTTAATCAAGATTAGTTTGGGTCATTTAAATTAATTGACTAGGATGTGTTTATTCATTATTTAGCCTATAAGCGACATTGATTAAATTCTATTAGAACCTGATCAATTCTAGTTATTTAAAACTTGTAAGGCTGTTAATATAAATTTATACTTGATAGTAGGGTGTTGGAGATCCTGAGCTTGTATTAACTTTGAATATTTATAATGGATAAATTAGACAATAACAAATATCACCTGCATTTAGTAGAGTCTCTTGCTTTCTACTGAACTTTGTACTTTGCATTCCATGTACTTTGAGCCTTTTTATATTGAATATGTCATATAAGATAATTTGATGCATGAAATGAAAATATAGAAAAGTTAGGATAACACTAGCATTGGGTTCATGTTCTGGATGGGAGACTATGTATACACATTACTGCCAAGGGGCAAGCGATAAGGAGAAATATGGATACCTAACACGTACTCATTGGGGTAAGTTATGTCTGGTTTGGGAACCCATCTCAGTCTTGCAAATGTGCATGACTCATCAGCTACTTTTGTACGTGTCCACAGGAGTAAAGTAAAATAACTAAAAACTATTGCAGATGTATTTTCTACCTCTTTAGTTCAGTATAGTACATTTTTCTGCCTTAGCTTGAGATGCTAAGTGATATGATATGATATAGTTCAGTTCAGTTATAGTTCAGTGGTTTGTTTAGCTAATTTTTTTGATATGGCAGCTAGCATATGACTCTTTTTTATTTTCTATTGCTTTTACTACTGTTCAGTTTTAGCTTAGTGCTTACTTGCTTACATATATGCTATGATGTTAGATATATATTTAATTTACTTATATGTATCACACTTCAGTTTATTTTTTATTCTTCATATGATCATCAGTATATTAGGATGAATCTTTATTTTTAGTACTTACAATTTATTTTACATATATACATTGTCTAACCTTGATACAACTTTGGAAGGAGGTATGTCTTCTTACCTCACTATTTGCTAAGTTATAAATGCATTATTTATAACTTTTACTTGTTCTTTCTTATCTTGCTGCACCCATTAAATTGCTTTAGTGGTTTTAATAAAATGGTGATATCAGTTAATATATTAATCTATTCAACCTAAAATATATTTAGATAATATGTCTAATCAGATTTTCTTTTCTTTTGGTTGGGGCCCTGTCATTTTGAAAACGATAATGACAGATTCTGAGCTGTTTGAGATTGAGCCAGGAGTGGAGCTAGATCCAGAGGAAGAGCGCCTTGTTGCTAGAGACCTTTAGTTCCTTATTTATTTACTTATGAGGATGAGAGTTTATTCTTCTTTTCACTTTAAAACTTAATAAAATATTATAATAATACAGGTAGCCTGTGTATTTTCTTTTCACAGCATTACTTTATTCTGAGCTGTTTATTTTTTTACTTCTTGCATTATGATAAAATGGATGTACACTCGTTCTTTACTTGCTTCCGCACTCTGAATGACATGTATGTATATAGTGAATGATTCTGCTGCTCTTTGCTTAAGGGCTTATCCCTCCCTTGTTAGTGGATTAGGGGTCATACCCTAATCTAGTGATAAGTGAGAAGTTTGCACAGTGACGACAGCCCCCTCCTAGGGGTGGGCCGCCATAATGTCCAATTAAATTATGCTAAGTATTAAATAACAGAAAGTAGTGATGCATAAAATGTAAGTAAAATAACATACACTGTAAGCAAAGACTATAATACAAGGTCAACAGTAGTAAAAAGTAAAATTGTATAGTTAAGTAAAGTAAAGTGAGACTTAGTCACATGGACTAAGTAAACAGAGTTAAAGACTATGATAAGTAAGCATAGCCAAAAAGGCTATGGAAAGTAACTCACAATTTATAAGATTGTGATAAAGTAATATTAAGTTTTTTAAGTTATATAAGATATTATTCTGTGAGCATAAATTACAAAACAAAATGAGGAGTTAAGCATGTTTGCCTAACTAAGTAGAAAAGTCGGGTCTCCCAAAACACACATACTCCTTCTCTAGGATGTGTGATGTCTTCTTATTACTCTGAACATATCTTGGCTTGTTGTCCACCCCATAAAACTCCTATGTTTAAGTATCATTTTGTTCATCTTTTTTGTGTTGTTGCATTTAGAAGTTTAATAACAGTTGTAACATTAATCAAGTATTTTTAGTTAAGATTCAATTAATTATGAATGTAGCATATCAATTTCATGTATCAAAAGTATCAACTTAATTTTGAATGACAACACAATTTTTATTATCTAAATTGAACAATGATATTTTTATGAAAAACTACAATGACAAAAACATTGAGCTTCTATTCATCATCTTTAGAAGGGCGAGCAATTTTTAGGAGCTATCTGTAATTTTGAGCAAAAGGGCGTGCAATGCACGATTTAATGATTGTATATACATTGCATGAATCATATTGGTGGCAACTCCATTGAAACTCTGAAGTGAGTTCAAACAAATTAGAGCTCAAGGTTTGACTCCAAGCTAGAGGCAATTTCAAAGCGACTCAAACATGAGTAAATTCTCAAGGAAAGCTTCCAAACCAAAGAATTTTCATCGATGCCAAAGCCTGTTAAAAATTCCTTGTTTCATTGAATTCAGAACCAAAGAATCTCTAATACTTCTAATAACCCGCCGCTCTTAGCTCAAGACTCGGAGACCGTTCAAAGTTTATATCCGCACATTATGATGGTGTACATTATCTTTTATCAGGCTTAAGCAAAAAATCCCAAAAGAGAAAGATTACTATAGATTCATCGAAACTCCGCATCGAGATTCTTCCCCCAACCAAACAAGGCATTTCGCTGTCATGATAGGCTGACTGCTGATAAGACACGAGTTGGGCAGGGAACCTTGGATTAATCCTTGCCGTCTATAAGAGAATGAACGGATGGTACAGTGGATAGAGGCCGGATACTACATGACCGGCTTGTTATTGTATCTCCATTTAAAGAAAATAAAAGTAAATGATATTATTTTATTAAGAAACCAAATAATAAACAATCATTTGCATGTTCTGATGTTTCCTTATTGCGTAGGCATCTCTAAAATATAATATTCGGCTAAGGACAGCATCTTTGCCGATACTTAGTCTGCTAATGAACAGCATTAATGTGACACCTGACCTCACCCCCCTAATCGCAGCAGTTCTGCAGTTATCGGAGCTCTCAACGCTCCCTTTTACTAATTCGATTTAAAAAGAAAAAAAAAAATAAATCTAAGGAATTATCTCTAAGGGAACACTATATTTTGTGAACTGCTAATTATAATATTTAAATTTAAATTTTAAAAATTAATTATATTTATTTCATTAAAGTAACTTTAAAAAAAAATTAGTTTTCAAAATATATAATAATACGCCAATGTAGCACTACAATAAAATTGAAGAAAAGTAAATAAACAAAACTGCAAAACAAAAATTCATGATAGTTATGGAGGTATAGGAGTGAACTCTCTAATACAAGATCTTGTGCTAGTATCTCTAAAACAAGAGTTTAGGTTTAGGTTTTTCCACTCAACGGCGCCCTTTGTGGGGTTGCCACCGGCTTCGCCCGCTATACAAGCCAGTGTATTGGAGCGGGCTCCTTCTCCTCAATAATATGGCTCGTTGGTGAGTTGTAATTTTGTAACAGTGTTGTTGCATGATGTAGTGGAGCTTCTATAGTGCAGTGTAATGTGTATTGTTGTGTTGGTATTGATATTAAACATTATTATGTAGTGTAATAATGTGCAAAATTGCAAGTTCTGATTGGGTAACCTATAATGTGGTATAGTAGTGTAGCACATCTAGTCTCCTAGTGTGATTATTGTTTGGTAAATAAGAACTTCCAGCACTGAGAACACTCTACAGCGGAAGCGGTTTGGTTAGCGCACTCGATTGAGAACCGGGTTGCGTTGACGGTTACCAAACAAGTTCGAAATCACAAATCCATAAATAAGAAATCACAGCACATGCATACAGAATAAACTCAAGCGCACATACATCTAAACATAGAAAAAATTATATGGAAAACTCAAGAATGGAAAAACCGTGGAGCCACACCACATAAAATTTACATTAAGAATCTTGAAGAGTACAGAGTTACAAAGGGCTTAACCTTTGATAGGAAACACAAGCTCTTACTCTAAGATGAAGAGGAGACGAAGTAGCCTCCACCAGGATTATCTTCTCCAACATGCAAGAGTTCACTTGCACTGCAGCTTCTGTAAGGCTTCAACTTGGGATCTTCTACTCACACCAGCTAAAGCCTCCAACTGAAATTCCAACACACTTAACTTGCATTAGGAACTCCTCCACATGTTCCCTTAAGTACCCAGCTCATTTTCGAACCCTAAAGGATACAAAATGCCTCCAAATTACTTATGGCAAAACTGCCAAGCACTACAGCGCACCATAGCTCCTGGGCTTCGAGTTGCCAAGCGTCAGGGCGCGTTATAGCGCCCTGATCACTGTTAGCCTGTGACTGCGGTGCACCGTAGCACCCGCCTCTCGATATGACTACCGCTGGGGCGCGCTGCAGCGCTGATTTTCACTGCGGTGCACAGTAGCGCTCGCTTCTCTGTCTGCTGACCGCTGAGGCGCACGATAGCGCCTCTTTCTAGGGTGAGGGAGTTCTAAAGCATGCTGTGGTGCGCCACGGCACACTACAGCTCCTGTGTTGTTCTTGGATTTCTCACCTTGTTCTGAATCACCCCTGAATCCCCCGGAAGCTCACTGGAACGCTATTAGCATCTTCATGATGGACTAAATGATCTCCTACTTACAAACCTTTAGAAAATCACCCCCTCTTCGATCTTTGCTTATTCATTGTCTTCTTCTTATTTCTATCAAGAAAGTGGTGTAGCTCACCCCCACTCTCTCTTCATGTACCGAGGTCAACTCAAGCTGCACATTGCTTCAGTTTCTTCACTGTTACTGTTTTTGTAAGCATATCAACTGAATTCTTAGAAGTGTGGATCTTCTCCAATCAAAACAGTTCTTCTTCTAATAGTGTCTGGATTAAATGATAACGGACTTGAATGTGCTTTACCTGGCATGCATTGCTGCATTCTTCGCTATGTAAAAAGCATTCATACTAGCACTATTAGCTTCACATCCTCCTGCTCCTTTCCCAATTCTACCATAAGACTCTTGAACCAGATTATCTCCTTACTTGCCTCTGTAATGGCAATGTACTCTGCCTCTGTGGTAGATAGTGACATAATATTTCGTAGCCTAGAGACCCAGCTCACTGCTGCACTTCCTAATGTATACACATATCCCGTAGTGCTTCTCTAGCTATCAACATCTCTTACAAGATCTGAATCTACATAGCCCTGTAAAATAATGTCAGATCTTCCAAAGCATAAAGGTTTTCCTGATGTACCTTTCAGATACCTTAAAATTCACTTGATCGCATCCCAATGGTGCTTCTCTAGATTTCTCATAAATCTACTAACCACTCCCACTACATGGGCAATATCCAGTCTTGTGCAGATCATCGCTTACATCAAGCTCCCAACTGCTGAATCATAAGGAACCTTCATCATGTGTTCCTTCTCCTCTTCAAACTTTAGCATCTGCTCCTTAGATAAACTGAAGTGACTTGCAAAGGGAGTACTCACTAGCCTTGCTTCACTCATGTTAAATCTTTTCAGCACTTTTTCAACATATTTTTCTGTGACAGCTTTAGAATTCTTGCACTTATTTCCCTATTGATTCTCATTCCAAGAATTTGGTTGGCCGGCCCCAAGTCCTGCATGTTAAACTCCTTTTACATCAGCTCTTTTAGCATCCTTATCTCCTCCATGTCTGGTTCTACAATTAGCATATCATCCACATACAATAATAGAATGATGTAAAAGAACTTACACTTTTTATATAATAATAGTGATCTACCTGGCATCTCTTGTACCTAGATTCTGACATGAACCTGTCGAATCTTTTGTACCACTTCCTTGGTAGTCACTTCAACCCATACAAGCTCTTCTTGAGCTTGCATGCTATCTCATCTTTTCACTTCTCTTGAGCCATGTACCTTTCAGGTTGTTGCATGTATAGCTCCTCCTTCAGCTCTCCATGAAGGAATGTAGTTTTGACATCCATTTGCTCCAGATGCAAATCCTCAACTATAACAATATTCAACACAACCCTGATGGTTGTCATCTTCAAAACTGGGGTGAAGATCTCACTGTAGTCGACCCCATGCTTTTGATGGAAGCTCTTTACTGCAAGCCTCACCTTGTAGCGCTTTCTCCTATTTGTTTCTTCCTTCACCCGATAACCTACTTGTTCTAAAGGGTCTTCTTCCCAGCTGGTAGAGGTGCCAACTCCCATGTTCTATTTGACATAAGTGATGCCATTTCATCATTCATGGTAGCCTCCCACTTGATTGAATCTTCAATCTGAAGCAACTCTTGCAAGCTTTCTAGTTCACCATCATCCATTAGTAATATATAAAATAAGAAAAGAGAGTACCTCTATGGTGATCTTATGACTCTTGTGGATCATATCAACATGGGTGTTCATAGTCTAACATTGATACCCTCCTAAGCTTCTTCATGTACACCAACATATGGCTCAACAGTGTCATTAATTTCTATGTACCGGGGCCCACCATCTAAAGCATCCTTGAAATCAGTCTTGATTCCAATACAATCCTTATACATTTCATGTTCATTGAAAGTAACATCCCTCATTCTGATAACCTTCTGATTTTGATTGTATTAGAATTTGTAACCGAACTTGCCCATGCCATATCCAGCAAATGTGCACTTGATTGTTTTAGTGCCAAGCTTGCTCCTGGATCCTGCATCAATGTGCACATAGGAAGAGCAGCCAAATATCTTGAGGTGGTTCAATTTCACTTCTTTTCTGTTCCAAGCTTCCTTGGGAATCCCTTCATTCAAGGGTACGGAAGGTCCCAACTTATCAAGAAAATAGCTGAGTTAACAGTTTCAGCCCATAACTGCTTTGGGAGACCCACATGCAATCTCATGCTCCTAGCTCCTTCTGTGATTGTTTTATTCATCTGTTCTGCAACACCATTTTATTGTGGTGTTCTTGGGACTATAAACTCCTTCTTGATGCCTCTCAAGACACAGAACTCCTTGAACTTCCTATCATAGTACTCGTCATCATTATCGGACCTCAACCACTTAAGCTTCAATCATGTCTCATTCTTCACCAAAGCTAACCACTTTCCAAACACATCAAATACATCAAATTTATATTTCAAAAAGTAAACCCGTACTTTTCTCGTATGCTAATAAATGAAGGTAATAAAGTATATGGCTCCACCTATAGAAGAATTATGAGTTGGCCCCCATACATCTATATGAGCCAACTCAAGTTTCTTGCCTTTTAGCTCTCTTCCAACTTTGGAGAATAAAAATTTCTTCTGCTTGCCCAGCACACAATCTTCACAAAAGTCTAAGTGTACTAACTTTAGTCCTTGGAGCTTCCCCTTTGGCTATAAAGATTTCAATCCCCTCTCGCTCATATGGCCAAGCCTCTAGTGCCATAGATCCGCATTTATCTCTTCTTTAGCTGGAATAGAATTAGACACTTTAATGATCAGGTAAAGTGTACCTTCCATATTGCCTTGTCCAACAACAAGTGCACCCTTGGTAACCTTCCATGAGTTTCTAGTAAAATAAGTGTTGTAGCCCTCTTTAGATAATTAGCTCACAGAAATTAGATTTCTCTTTAGACTTAGCACATGTTTAACTTATTTGAGCTTCCAAACTATGCCGCTTGGTCGCTGAACATCCACATCACCTCTGCCAATGATGTTGCAAGCCTTATCATCTCCAAGATATATTTTTTCCAAGTCACCCTTGGTGTAGTTCTTGAAAGCACACCTCGATAGAGTCGCATGAAAGGATGTGCTCGAGTCCACTACCCAAGAATCCGTGTTGATAAGTGGGATGATCAATGCATTTTGATCCTCCTTAGCTAAAACATTTGGAGTGGGGCTCATCATCTTACCTCCACCACTTTGATTCTTCAAGGTAAAGCAATCCTTCTTAAAGTGAGCTGCCTTCCCACAGTTCCATCAATCTGACTTTGCTTTTTGATATCTTAATTTTCCTCATCGAGATATTGACCTACTTCTATTATGTCTCATTTCTATATGTCTTCCCCTGCTTTAAGCATTCAATGCTATGATGGTTTCTTATCCATGGGATTTCTTCCACACCTTCTCATTCAGCATAAGCCAAACAATGTTACCAAATCTCAACAACATAATTCCTGATGAGTTACTGATGGCAGTAATTAGCCCATCTTAACTATTCGGTAATGAAGAGAAGAACAACAAAGCTTGGACCTCATCATCAAAATTGATGCCCACTGAATGTAACTGGCTCGTCACCGTGTTTAACCCATTGAGGTGTTCAGTCATTGAATAGTTATTCAAGATCTTCATCTTGAATAGTCCTTTCATCAAAAAAACTTTGTTAGAAGCCAAGGGCTTCTCATGCATTCTCATCAGGGCATCCATGAGATCTACAGTGGTTTTCTCATTAACAATGTTAAATGCAACAAAAGAAGACTATAATGCCCCATCTCATCGCCACGCGCAATTTGAGTTAGTTTAAGGAATAATAATTGGCGGAGGAAAGGTGCGTTACTCGAGAAAGAAAACTAAACCTCCCCAAATACACTTGCTGGGTACAAGAACTGTTGAGACTCAATCTCAAGAGAAGAGGGCTGAGTACTAATCTATAAGATAAGTGTAGTATCATTATCTTAAGTATTAGATAGGGTACTCATGTATATTGGATTATGAATAAAGATACTAAGTATAAGTAGAAGTAAATACAGAGTGCGGGCGCTAAAGCATACATCCAGAAATATATATCATAGAAGCTAAGTAAAGCATTTAACTCAGAAAAGAAAAGAAAATACATCCAGAATTATTACAACTATTTTACTAAATAAAAATACAGATAATTGTCTAAATACTGAACTGCATAAACAAATGTGAAAAATAAAGGCTGATGGAGAGTCCTCTAATGCTCCACAAACTCCTCCTAGATCTCCTGTGAAGGTTCCTGATCTGGCTCTACAAGCTCCCCTTATGGTGTTCCGCCCCCTAATCCACAAGATTAGGTTAAGGGGAGGTGTGCCACTCTGGAAAATTCCTCGCTTATCATTAGATTAAGGTAAGATCTTTAATCCACTAATAAGGGAAGGATTTGCTCTAATTATATGCAGCGGAATCATTCACTAAGTATATACAATCACAAAGTGCAGAAGTAAGAAAAGTAAAATACTACATCCAATTCACCATAATATAAGTAAGAAAAATAATAATGCAGCTCAAAATAAATAGTATAGTAAGAAAATAGTCATAGGAACCTGTATTATTGTAAACATTTAAATAAGTTTTATAAAAGCAAAATTACAACTCTCATCATCACAAATAAAAGAATAAATTTCTACTATTCTTCAGCTCCACCCTGCTCCTCTTCAAAGAATGGGTCCTCCACAGGCGCAAGCCCCTCAAATTGAACAGTTCCTAACATTGTCAGTTTCACAATGCCAGGGCCCTAGACAAAAAAAGAAAATCTTGTTAGACATATTATCTAAGTATTTTTAAGCTCTTATTTTTTATAAATTTTATGATATTACCATTTACTTAGACTATAAAATAAAAAAGGCATATAGGTGCGACAAGCATACAATGGGATATGGAAAGTTATAAATATAGCATTTATAACTTGGCAACATATGAGGCAAAAGAACATACTTCAATGCTAAGTTGTGACAAGGTTAGGCATATATGTATAAATAAAATAAGAAAAGTACTAAAAGAAATGACTTATCCTAAACATGTTGATGATCATACAAATTATGCAAGTTTAAAAGTAAGCATTCTATCTATGATATGCATAAATAAGGGAAATCAAGCATCCTATAAGTATACAAGTAAGCAGATAAAGTAAAGGCTAACTGTAGTAAAAAGGTAATAATAAAATAGTAAATAAGTATATAATGACTATTATATCAGAAGATGGCTAAACTAGTCTACTGAACTAAAAAATGTATATTCTTAGCTTCATCTGAGGCTAAGCCGGTAACTTTCTTTGCGTCATAAGAGGCCAAGGCAAATTAACGAAGCAGAACTGAACTGAGGAGGCAGTAAATACAAATGCAGTAATATTTTAACTATTTACTTTACTTCTGTAGACGTATCTAGAAGTAGCTGAGGAGTCAAGCACATCTACAAGACTACCTAGGTTCCAACTTAGCACAACACTTGTCATTGAGTAATGTTAAGTAATCCTTATTTTTCCTTACCCCTGTCCTGTATGGTAAAATACACATGATCAATAAGTAATTGAACCCTATGCAAATGTTATCTTAATTTTTCTAATTTCTTATTTCATGTATCAATGTTCTTATATGACATGTTCAAGGTAAAGGCACAAAGTACAATGAATGAAAAAGCAACAAAAGTTTAATATTAAGCAAGGGACTCTACTAAGTACAGGTAATATCCATTGTTATCTACTTAATCCATTCTAACTACTCTAAATTATACAAGTTTAGAATCTCCAAATTCTACAATCAAGTATAACTTAGAAGCACAACCTTATGAGTTAAAAGCAATTAAAAATGGTCAGTTTCTAATTTAGTTCAATCAATATCGATCATAAGTTAAATAAGAAATCAACACATTCTATTTGATGAAATTAGATGCTCTAAGCTAAGATCTGATCAAGATCTACTAAACCTAGGGATTATGAATTAAACATCAAGAAATGGGGTTTAACCTCTTAATCCAAAGGTAATTCTTAAGGACTATAGTTTAAATTTAAGTTGTGAACTAATTATTAAGACAAATCCTATTAAGCAAAATTAATGCTTAATAGGATGAATCTCCTAGTCTTAATCTAAAATTGAAAGATAAGATAATCATAATTAAAGTATGAAATTTATAAACTAAAAAAACTAAGATTTCATTCATTGAATAACCCATTTACTCAATGAATAAAATCTAACCTAGGATTTATTCCTAATCTTAAGGGAAAATGGTCTAAGGAGAAGTGTAGATCCTAAGAAGCTCCTATTAAATGACTTTGTGAATTTTAGGAGTTGATGATAATTATTACAATTTATCTTCATTTTCTAATCTAATTCACTTAATATAATTAAGGATGTGAAATTGAAACTAGGTTAGAAACTCATAGATTTTACTTAGGAAATATTCAAGTCTGTAATGGGAATTATTACCAAATTACTTAATTATGAGGTTAAGGGTTCTAGATTGATTTCAAATCAGTTTTATTACTAGTTTTAATGATTTAAATGATACTTTGGAGGTTAAGAGCACTTCACCTAAATTTTGGGCAAAATGATCATTTTTCCCCTACTTAAGGATCTAAAATATTATTTTTTGATTAAGGGCTCTAAATTGGATTTTGTGCCAAATGATTCCTTGCTATCTAACATGAAGATAGATGGTAGGTACATCTAATTTGGATAAGTATTAAGTCCTTTGGGTTCAATGTAAGAATTTTAACCTATAAGGGCATTTTCATAATTTCACTTAGTGAAATCTAAAAATTCTGTTAGTTTATTATTTTCTACTGTCCAAGGATTCCATTGAGTTTAACAATACTAAATTCTGATATCTAATGATTAAGTTATAATCATTTCAATATTAGGGTTTTGCTTAAGATCATTAAGGGTTTAAGGGGTATGTTTCACATTGAAAATCCCCTCCAAAATCAAACAATGCTTAATTTTACTAAATTAAAGTTTGATTTTTATATATTTTGGCCCCATTAAAGTCTTAGAGTTATTAAAATACAAAAAATAATAAATATGGGCCGCTACGGCGCGATGTAGCGCCTTCTGGCCGAGAGCCAAGCGTTGTGGCGCGCTACAGCATGGGAAATTGCTTTTAGGTGCTGCGGTGCGCTGCGACATATTTTTGCATTGTGGCATGCTGCAATACTTTTAGGCGCTGCAATGCACCACGGTGCAAAATTTCCCGAGAGCTGTGTGTTACGGCGCACTGTAGTGCCCCCTGGCTGAGAGTCAGGCACTTCGGCATACTATGGCGCACTAAGTTGCTCTACGGTCTAGCCAACCAGAGATGCAAGCATTGCAGTTTGCTATAGCGGTCCCTAGCCGAGTGCCAGATGCTATGGCGTGCAGTAGCGCCTGTGCGAAAGCTGAAATGTGTCCTCTTTCGCACACAAATACTCTCAATTTATGGTACTTTAAGTGCGGTGCCATATACCGATGGAAAGGTATTTCCGAGACCTTTCTATTTATATTAAAATTAGCACAAAAGGATCATTTTAATGATGCAAATAATGAGGTTAAAGGTCCAAGGATATGGAAAGAAGAAAAAATAGAGTTTTTTACCTACCATAAATTACTGACTTAATGAGCTCTAATGAACTCCATACCTCAAACACAGATTCTTATCAGCATGAAACAGACATGCAAGGTAAATCTAGCAAATATTTGATAAAGAGAAGAGGTACCAAAGAGGTACAATGGCTTTGAAATGAATGGACGAAGAGAGCTCTATTTTCTGTAGGAATTTGGAGGCTTCAAAGCTTGAGGGCTTCTTCAGTAGCGAGCACAATAATAGAGGGAAGAGAAAGAGAAGATCTTAGCTTAATAGCAAAGAAAATAAGGAGGGCTGAGGCTCTATTTAAAGGAGGAGAAGAGCATGGCTTTTGGATGGGATGAGCTTTACTCATCCCATCACAAGCATGGAGAGGAAGATTTGCGCGGAAAATAGAGAGAAGAGGGGATGCCCCTTTTTGCGTTCGCAGGACTTGAGAGACGCCAAATAGAGAATGGAGGTGGGTCCTAGGCGCAGAGAGAAAAACGGTAAAAACAGAGGAAAATGGAATTAATTTTTAAATCAACAAATTTTATTTTAGTTAAATTAATGCATTTTACTAATTAAAATCAAATTGATATATGAGTTTCGAAAAAATCCCAGAAATTCACCCCTAGCTAATTCGAGGGTGAGGAACACAATGGCAAAGTTGGATTTTGATTCCGATGAATATTTTATTTTCCTATTTTTCAGGGTATTTAATTATATTAAAATATTTGTGAAAATCTGACGACTTTCAAACACGTCCAAAACATCACGCCTAGCTAATTTTGGGGTGACTAGCGCAATGGAGAAGTCAGATTTTAATTTCGAGGTCAAATTAAATATCTCAATTTTCAAATTAATTAAATATTATTAAAATAATCTAAATATTAAATTGAACTCTGAATCGCTCCAAATTTTCAAGGATTGATTCTAATGACTAGATGAACTCAATGGAATAATAATTAGAATGTGATTAAGCTAAGTAGCAACCTATGGTTATTACAAAATCACAGGCTGCTGAGTTTCTAGAAGGCATTAGGGGTCCTGAACATCAGGAATACCCTATATTAGTGGTACGCAAGTGGTTGGATCACCAATGGAAGCCTGGATAGATTAGAAATGAAGAATTTGGGGGAGAGCTCAATTAGATCCAATTGACCATCAAAAGAGATAAAGGAAGAATCCTGAGCCAATTTGTAGCCTCATGGAATGCAAGGATGAGACTGGATGGGCTGAAGGAGGCCCAAGAGGACGGGCCACGACTGAGAGGTTGTGCCATGGCCGAGAAGTTTGGCCATGGCCAAGCTCTCAACTTTCCAATTTGAGCTTGGTCGGGCCATGGGGCCCTATTGGGCTGATACGCCGTTAAGGGAAGATCCCTAACAGCCTGCTGAAGTGGTAAGGGGAGTGAGGAACAAGGCATGCGGCCAGGGTATGAAGGATTTTCCATGTTGGGAGCATGAGTGGAATGGAGACAAAGATTCACAATGCTATGACCTTCGGATGCCGTATGATCGATCAATTAGATGGTCCTATAGCTTGGACTGCTCAGATCCTAATGGCCAATTGCGGGAGCGATCCGGACCATATGATCTACAAGCTGGATCTAACAGTAGATCCACGGCTCCGCAGATCTGAATCCTAACAGTAGGAACAGCGAGACGGGTGGTGAGATGGAGCAAGGCTCAGTTGTCGCATGAACCGAGCTTAGCAACGAATCACCCGCAGTCCACACATGGATCCCGATCATTGCAAAACTAAATTATTGTGATCCCTTCAATGCAATTATCCCAAATTAATTTTGAATTTAATTATGGCCTAAATGACCTCTAAAAATTTTTAAACTTGCACCCCTAGCTAATTTGGGGGTGAGTAATTCAAAAATGCAATCAGAATTTTAATTAGAGATCAAAATATTTTTGCTACTATTTAGGGTACCTAAATGGACCAAAGTGCCCTTTTTGACCTGGAGAGGTCCGATTGACAACAAACTCTTAGGGTTAACTTATAATGACCTATTGATTGCAATGCAACTATAATTAGAGCATGATTAAGCTTATAGTTAGCTAAGTAACAACGTAGAGTTGTTTCAAAGACAATGATAATCAAATCAAATCATGTGCAGTTCTATCTAGAACTTCCCAATCTTCATTAGTCATAGTTGCAGGTTTTCTGTCGACTTATTTTTTAATAAAAGATAAAACTTCTTTGGGTAAAGCAAATCCTCCATCTGCATTTTCTAGAAACCAAAGTTCATACCACTGAATTTATCTATCTTGTATCTCATCTTGTCGGTCATTGCTCCCACTCAAACGGCAAACCCTAGGACTAACAAAGTAACATCTCTCTAATTCTACTTATTGGGTAAATAAAAACTTCCAGCACCAAAAACACTCCGCAGCAGAAGCGGTTTGGTTAGCGCACTCGATTAAGGATCAGGGTTGTTGTTAATAATTACCAAGAAAGTCTGAAATCACAAATCCACAAATAAAAAATCACATCACATGCATGCAAAACAAACTTAAGCACATATACATCCAATTACAGAAATAATAATATGGAAACTCAAGAAAGGGAAAAACCACGGAGCCATACTATTAAATATCCACTAAGAATCTAAAAAAGTATAGAGTTATAAAGAGCTTAACCTTTGATAAGAAGCACATAAGCTCTTACTCTATGATGAAGAGGAGAGAAAGCAGCCACCACTAGGAATATCTTCTCTAATATGCAAGGGATGAAATGCAAACACACTTAACTTGCATTAGAAAACTCCCCCACATGTTCTCTTAAGTGCTCAACTCATTTTCAGATACTGAAGGTTCCCAAATGCCCTCCAAATTACTTATAGTGCACCATAGTGTCTAGGCTTCTGGTAGCCAGGTGCTACAGTGCACCGTAGTGCCTGGGATTTTGGTAGCCAGGCGCCAGGGCATGTTGTAGCTCCCTAGTCTCTATTAGCATGCCGCTGTGGTGCGTGGTATCGCCTGCCTCTCAGAATGACTACTTCTGGGGCGCGCTGCAGCGCCAATTTCCTCTACGGCATGTTGCAGCTCCAATTTCTGCAGCGCACTGCAGCATTGCATCACGTTGCAGTGCCAATATAAATGATTTACTTAGCTTCTATGATGAAGGATATGGATGTATGCTTTAGCTTCTACACTTTGTGCTTACTACTAGTAATACTTAGTACTATGATATGGTCAACATAAGTGAAATGTAAATACTCATGTATATTGGATCTTTATTCCACTCATAATCTAATATATATAAGTACCCTAACTAATACTTAGGTTAAGAATTTTACTTAAAAGATTAGTACTCAGCTCTCTTTCCTTTGGGGTTAAGTCTCAGTAGCAGTACATTTGAATCAGCAAATATTCGAGGAGGTTCAGCAGTCCTTTATGAGTAACGTATTGTCCGTCACCAGTTGTTTAAATAATTACCTCGGTTACATGCGGTGATGGGATGGGGAATTACACATATGCATTGTCTGTATTGGAGGATAAAGTCCCCACTCATTATAAATAAGCGATGATGGGCTCAAAAAGAAATTATGGAAACAGGTTATGGATGAAGAGATTGAGTCTCTTCACAAAATGAAGCATGGAAATTGAAGAAACTCTCTCTAAAAACAAAGGATATTGGGTGCCAGTAGGTGTATGCAAAGAAAGAAGAATCCTTTGAAGCAGATGTGCGCTACTATAGCGCCCCACCCCGTTGCCACGTGCAACTGAAGTATATAATAACAAAATAGATGTCAGCAGAGCTGTGTGCCACTCAGGAAGGCATTACCCATCTCCACGAATAGGCTAAAAATAAACCCATACAAAGGATTGCTGACTCATACCCAAAGAGAAGAGTAAAGAGCTAACACTTAAGATAAGAGTAGTATCCTTATCCCAAGTACTAGACAAATACATACATTATATTACATACAAAATTAAGAATCCAACATATATAAAAGATATCAGTATTTCTAGTATACTGATCATATCATAATACTAAGTATAAGTAATATATAAACAGAGTGCAAAAGTTATGCATACATCTAGAGATATTCATCACAAAAACAGAATAAAATATTCATCTCATAATAGAAAAGTAAATACTTTTTGAGTTAATACAAACAGTTTACTGAAATGATATTGAAATAAAGTCTAAGAATTGAAGTAAAATAACTAATCAAAAGCAGTAAAGCTGGAGGAGAGATCTACTAAGGCTCCACTAACTCCTACTGAACTTCTGCACGTCCTCCTGATCTGGCTCAATAAGCTGCTCAAAATCTAAAAAATTGTCAAATCCTAAAAGTACAACATGTTATACAATAAGTCTAACACATCAAAACTAATTTAATAGTTCTAACTATTTACTTAACATTTAAATAATATAAACCAAACTGCAGAAAACTATAAAAGTAACTAAAATTATGAAACTATGTAAAACTGAAGTAAAGTAAAGCTGACTGTATACTGGATACTGAAATGGAATAAAACTGAGCAAATAGCATATAAAATTATGTGGTATGTCACTGAATACATGCATCTGTATATGCCACAACACGAAATGCAACTGATATGCAACCGAAATATCACTAAATGGGTATGAATCGTGCGGCCCAATACCCATATATATCCGATTGGGAATCCAGTACTAGTCATCTTACAAATTCCCTAATTAATATATGCAGCATTCCATAATCTATAAATCATCACTGTTGCTCATACATTATGCTCATGTCTCTGTACTACATGTATAAAATTCATAAATCCAGAAACAATGCTTTAAAGTCAGATAATGAATCAAATGTCTTCATTATGTAGAATCCATCTAAAAGATGGATTCTAACTCCAAGTTCTAATTTTGTTAAATTTGTTTTACTTGAAATTTTACATATAATCATTAGTTGGAAAGGTTGTATACATATTTAGTATGTTTCCAAAAAAGGTGGATTAATGTAAAATACCAAAATTCCATTTCAAATTGTTTATTAATATTTAAATAATTTTGACTTCAGATTGAAAATTTGACTTCACCATTGTGTTCACCACCCCCAAATTAGCTAGGGGTGAAGTTTTGAACGCATTTGGAAATTGTAAAATTTTAGACAAATATTTTAATATTATTTAAATACCTGAAAATTCGAGTAATTACATACTCGTCGGATCAAAAATCTGAGTGCGTCATTGTGTTCAGAAGCACTCAATTAGCTAGGATTGATATTTGTTTTTTTTTTTTTATCATACAATAGAATTAAATATTAAGTTAATTAAATTTAATTTAATAATTATAAATATTTCTTATATTTTTCATTTTTTTTTTATTTTCTTCACATTTCTTTTCCTTCGCATCCTACCCTAAATCCCGATCCCTTCACTCGCACGCGATCGATCGAAATCAAGCCCTCTCCATCCTTATCCTTCGAGCGAACGGAGGAGAGCCGACGACGCGTGGTTCGCGCCGCTAACCCTCGCCAATGGGAGGCCTCGTCGAGGATTAGATCGTCGTTGCCTCATCAAGTCGTGTGAAGGTAAGCCGACACTACCTCCTTATTTATTCAAACCTCACCGTCTCGGTTTGCCAGTATTGACAGGTTTCTGAAACAACACAAAGCAGACGATCTTCTAAACCCTAGCATAAATCCTTCAATATTCAACTCAGGTACTCCACCCAATTTCTCCTGTTAAGTTTAGATTTCATAAAATTCACTTGATGGATTAATAAGGATCGTAATTAATCTGGTGATAAGCTCTTTTAATAACCTGTTAATAAAATGGATGTTTCTTTTTAGTTGATTATTATTTATAGCAGTACACAAGATCACCAAGATCAATTCCTTCCAACATAAAGCACCAGCAATACAATGATATTAACATATAAATTTTCAATTAAGATGAATTGTTCTTTAAAGACTCTTGAACTTCGATCCCCAGTCGTCACAGAAATTGGTATCAGAGCGAAGTTTGAGACTATTTAAGAAATAATTCATAAAAAGAGCCAACTATATGAATATAGTTACTAAGTTATTAGAAGTTAGATTTTTAAGTTGGAGAGCCAACTAAGTATAATTTATTATTTCCCAGATTATGGATAGTCAAAACAATAACAACAATCAATCACAGGAGGAAAATGTTCCTCAAAACACTCCTAGTCACAACGAGACTGTTTCACCTAATGTTGAAGCAGTCTATCCTTTTGATCATAGTGGAGCAAATCAGATGCTCCAGTTCATGAATATGATGAGTCAATTCATGAATAGTCAACAAATCCAGAACCCTCATCCTATTCAGAGAAAAACAATAAATGAGGACATGCAAATATTTCTTAAACTTCAGCCACCCAGATTTAATGGCAAAGCAACTCCCTACCAAGCTGAGGAATGGATTCAAAGGATAGAAAAAGAGTTTAAATGTGCAAAGAGCTCAGAAGATCAGAAGGTATCTCTAGCTATTTATCTTCTGACAGAAGCTGCTGAGAAATGGTGGAAGACGACCAAGAATACCACATTCCAAAATAAAACAGAAGAAGAGATCCAATGGGAAGAATTTGTGAAAGTATTCTTAGGCAAATATGTGCCTCAATCTGCTAGGCAGACGATGAGAAAAGAGCTATTAAACCTAAAGCAAGGAAGTCATACAGTAACTGAATATGAAGAGGAATTCACTCGTCTAGCCAGCTTTTCCCCAGAAATGGTTACTACTAAAGAAGTCAGATGCCATCTATTCCTTAATGGATTAAGGAACAACTTTCAACATATCCTAACACCTCTTCAGATTTTAAACTTTGCTCAACTAGTAGAGAAAGCCAAGCTTATGGAAGCTCAAGAAGAGCAGTACTCTTCCAGAATGAAAAGACCAGCATTCTCCCCCCATTTTAAATCCAAGAGACAGCAATTCTCCAGACCTCAAGGAAAAGTGTATAATATTCAAGGTAACTCAAGTAGACCTTCTCCAAGAACACCAAACACATGCAGGTTTTGTGGAAAAATTCATAGTACAGATAAATGCTTCACCGGTGAAGGTCAATGCCACCGGTGTGAAAGAACAAACCATTCCATAAAATTCTATCGTGCCACTTATACAGTCAATGGATATCAAATCCCAAATCAAGGAAAATCAGTTATGAAGAATCAAGGAAGACCACCAGTAAATCAACAAAGCAATATTGCATCTTCCAGTAATCCAAGAAATAATCAAGCTCAAGCTAGAATATTCAACCTATCTCAAGAAAAGGCAAAAGAAGAACCTGATGTGGTCACAGGTACCATTTTATTATTTCAGTTCCCATGTTCAGTTCTTTTTGATTCTGGAGCTACGCATTCTTTTATTGCGTCAAAAATAGTTCAACAATATTCATTACCAATAGAACAACTTTCATCAGCCCTTAAAGTTAATCTACCATCAGGAGAGTTCTTAGAAACAAACATCTTCTATAATTGCAATATTGATATAAATGGAAATTCTTGGGAAGCTAAACTCACTGTCATCCCTATAACTAGTTTTGATATTATTCTTGGGATGGATTGGATGAGTCAGAATAAGGCATTAATTGATTGTGCAAAGAAAAGAGTATATATTTATAATGGAAGTAAGAAGGTAACTTTTATTGGTCAAAGAAGTGCAATTATTAGTCTTATCCCAGCAAATAAAATTGAGAAGTTTATTAAAAAGAAGTATCCTTTATTCCTAACTTTACTCTCAAGTTCTGAGGTTAAAACTACAACCTTAGAAGAGACTCCTGTAGTAAGAGAATATGCAGATGTATTTCCTGATGAACTTCCAGGTTTACCACCTCAAAGAGAAGTGGAGTTCAGCATTGATTTAAGTCAAGGAATGAATCCTTTATCTAAAGCCCCATACAGTATGGCACCCAAAGAATTAGAAGAACTTAAGAATCAACTTCAAGAGTTGACTGAAAAAGGATTTATAAGACCAAGTAATTCTTCTTGGGGAGCCCCAGTTTTATTTGTTAAAAAGAAAGATGGAAGTATGCGATTATGTATCGATTACCGGGAATTAAATAAGGTTACTATTAAGAACAAATACCCATTGCCAAGAATAGATGATTTATTTGATCAGTTAGTTGGTGCTTCCATATTTTCTAAGATTGATCTGAGATCTGGTTATCACCAACTTCGTATCAAAGACGAAGATATTCCTAAATCTGCATTCAGAACAAGATATGGGCATTATGAATTTTTAGTAATGCCGTTTGGGTTAACAAATGCCCCATCTTATTTTATGGATCTAATGCAGCGAATAATGAAACCCTATCTAGATTCTTTTATTATCATCTTTATTGATGATATATTAATCTATTCTAAGAATGCTAAGGAACATGAAGAGCATCTTAGAATCACCTTGAACTTGTTAAGACATCATTAAATGTATGCCAAGTTCTCAAAATGTGAATTTTGGCTTCACTCAGTCGCCTTCTTAGGCCATATAATTAGCAAAGAAGGAATATCAGTTGATCCCAGCAAAATAAGTGCAATTCAAGATTGGCCCCAACCTACTTTCAGTAACAGAAATAAGAAGCTTCTTGGGTTTAGCTGGGTACTATCGTAAGTTTGTTAAGAACTTCTCTCAAATTGCAGTCCCTCTTACTCGTCTTACTCAAAAAGATGTACCTTATGTTTGGGATTCATCTTGTGAATCAGCGTTTAAGAAACTAAAAGAGTGTCTAACCTCAGCTCCTATTCTAGTTCTGCCAGTTGAAGGAAAAGAATATCAGATTTATTGTGATGCTTCTGGAATTGGATTAGGCTGTGTACTTATGCAGGAAGGAAAAGTAATAGCTTTTGCATCTAGACAACTCAAAATTCATGAAAGGAATTATCCAGTTCATAACCTAGAATTAGCTGCAATAGTCTTTGCATTAAAAATCTGGAGACACTACTTGTATGGAGTAAAATGTGAAATCTTCACAGATCATCAAAGTTTGAAGTATATTTTTACTTAGAAAGAGATCAATTTAAGACAGCGAAGATGGTTAGAATTAATCAAAGATTATGATTTATCAATTCAATATCATCCGGGCAAGGCAAATGTAGTAGCAAACGCACTAAGTCGGAAGGCAGTTTCACATTTACATGTTTTGACTTCTAATCCTACACTACTCAAAGAAATAAAAGATCTTCAGTTAGAAGTCAAATTGCCATCAAATGCTAAGCTATTTCAGATGACTATAGAATGTTCATTAATTGATGAAATTAAAGAAGCTCAACACCTGGATGAAGAATATAACTCCTTATCTGCATCCATTCAATCAGGAAAGCAATTAGAATTGAATTTAGATTCAAATAAGAATATTTGGTGTGGATCCAGAATATGGATACCAAATAAAGATGAGCTAAGAACTAAAGTATTAAAAGAAGCTCACTAGTCTAGATACTCAATTCATCCTGGAAATAATAAGATGTATCAAGACTTGAAATCACACTTTTGGTGGTCAGGAATGAAAAGAAGTATAGCTGAGTTCATATCAAAGTGTGAAGCATGTAACCTGGTAAAAGCATAACATCATAAACCAGGAGGATTACTTCAACCTCTAGCTATACCCCAATGGAAATGGGAAGATATCTCTATGGATTTTATCACTGGATTTCCTTGTTCAAAATTCAATAATGATTCTATTTGGGTAATTGTGGATAGGCTTACAAAATCAACACACTTTGTACCCATTAAGCAAACAGATTCAGTAGACAAATTGGCAAAAATCTATCTAAAAGAGATAGTAAGGTTGCATGGTATTCCAAAAACTATTGTTTCTGATAGAGATAGTAGATTCACTTCAAAGTTTTGGAAAGCAGTTCATCAAGATCCTGATTCACAGCTCTGCTTAAGTACAGCTTTTCATCCATAGGCTGATGGACAAACTGAAAGAGTGAATCAAACTCTAGAAGATCTTCTTCGCCTGTGTGTCTTAGATTTTGGAGGAAGTTGGGATGATCACCTTCCATTAATTGAATTTTCTTATAATAATAGTTTTCAGGCAAGCATAGGAATGGCTCCTTATGAAGCCCTTTATGGAAGAAAGTGTATCACTCCTTTATCCTGGAATAGTGTTGGAGAAAATAGGATATTAAAATCAGATCTGATTATTCAGGCAACAGAAAAGATAAAAATAATTCAACATCGAATGAAAGCAGCTCAAGACAGGCAGAAACAGTATTTTGATGCTCATCATCGTCATATTGAATTTTCTGTTGGAGATTTTGTATATTTAAAAGTGAACCCAATCAAAGGAGTTTCCAGATTTGGAGTTTCCGGGAAACTAAGTCCAAGATTTATTGGACCTTTTGAAGTTTTAAAAAGAGTAGGTCAAGTGGCATATCAGATCAAGCTTCTAGCACATCTAAGTCTGATGCACGATGTGTTTCATATCTCTTCACTAAGAAAGTGCTATCTGAACCTTCAATGAGAATGGAAGTAGAAGATATTAATTTGCAACCAAATCTCAGCTATGCGATCGAACCAGAAGAGATTCTAGATCAAGATGAAAGGAAGTTAAGAAGTAAAACTATTCCCATGATAAAGATCAAATGGAAGAACTATCGCAAAGAAGAAGCTACATGGGAAGAAGAATCAAGTATGAGGAAAGCATATCCTCACTTATTCCATTAAGTAAGTAATTCTAAACCTTGTAAATATCTTTAAATTTTAGATTGATGTCGGGGCGACATCTCTTTTAAGTTGGAGAGAATGTAAAATACCAAAATTCCATTTCAAATTGTTTATTAATATTTAAATAATTTTGACTTCAGATTAAAAATCTGACTTCACCATTGCGTTCACCACCCCCAAATTAGCTAGGGGTGAAGTTTTGAACGCATTTGGAAATCGTAAAATTTTAGACAAATATTTTAATATTATTTAAATACCTGAAAATTCGAGTAATTACATACTCATCAGATCAAAAATCTGAGTGCGTCATTGTGTTCAAAAGCACTCAATTAGCTAGGATTGATATTTGTTTTTTTTTTTTATCATACAATAGAATTAAATATTAAGTTAATTAAATTTAATTTAATAATTATAAATATTTCTTATCTTTTTCATTTTTTTTTATTTTCTTCACATTTCTTTTCCTTCGCATCCTACCCTAAATCCCGATCCCTTCACTCTCACGCGATTGATCGAAACTGAGCCCTCTCCATCCTTATCCTTCGAGCGAACGGAGGAGAGCCGACGACGCGTGGTTCGCGCCGCTAACCCTCGCCAATGGGAGGCCTCGTCGAGGATTAGATCGTCGTTGCCTCATCAAGTCGTGTGAAGGTAAGCTGACACTACCTCCTTATTTATTCGAACCTCACCGTCTCGATTTGCCAGTATTGACAGGTTTCTGAAACAACACAAAGCAGACGATCTTCTAAACCCTAGCATAAATCCTTCAATATTCAACTTAGGTACTCCACCCAATTTCTCCTGTTAAGTTTAGATTTCATAAAATTTACTTGATGGATTAATAAGGATCGTAATTAATATGGTGATAAGCTCTTTTAATAACCTATTAATAAAATGGATGTTTCTTTTTAGTTGATTATTATTTATAGCAGTACACAAGATCACCAAGATCAATTCCTTCCAACATAAAGCACCAGCAATACAACGATATTAATATATAAATTTTCAATTAAGATGAATTGTTCTTTAAAGACTCTAGAACTTCGATCCCCGGTCGTCACAATTAAACACTTAGTTTATTTGAAGCCGCACCTGTCAAAGCATTCTTCGATATGAGGCATCACCTATTGGCATTTTTATTTCACTCAAACTAAGCTGTTAAATACCTTAACTACAAGCATACTTAGTGTCCTAAGGAGGGTAACTTTAAATACTTAGTTTGTTTGAGACCACCACTATTAAAGTATTCTTCGATAGAAGGCATCACCCGTTCACAATTTTTATTTCACTAAACTAAGGATTTTGGTCCCT
The DNA here is from genome assembly GCA_016760335.1 of Gastrodia elata. Classification (NCBI taxonomy): domain Eukaryota; kingdom Viridiplantae; phylum Streptophyta; class Magnoliopsida; order Asparagales; family Orchidaceae; genus Gastrodia; species Gastrodia elata. The sequence goes on along the minus strand of CM028670.1, from coordinate 27,503,805 downwards.
ATTTAAAACACTCTGATGATCAGAGGATTTACTCTAAGTGGACTGTATCCGCCTAAGCCCGTATGATAGCACAAAGTTAATTCTTACTTAGAGTGACTCAACTAATCCTGAATACTGCTGAATTGATCTAGCACTGTGGATATACACTACTATACTCAACTAATAATCTGGGTTCAGTGAATGTTATTTAATCAATAAGGATCACCAAAGTTATGAATTTAAACTTCATTGGGATGAATCCTATACAAGGTTCCAATGATTTGATCAAAAGGTCACCCAATATAGGCTACTACTATATGGGAGGAATCTTATGCTAAGTACTTTAGGTGATTCTACCATAAGGGTTGAAGATTAACTTTTAAGGTTAAGGGGAAATATCTAAGTTCCTACCTCAAGGTTCAGCAAAAGACCTTCCTACCTCAATATATTATCAATTAATAAAGTCATTCAATTACATTATAAATCCTATTGTAAAACCATCAAGATCTTACACATCTAACATTTACCCTAAATTTAAAAGTTTCATTTATTAAACTTGAATTGAACATATCAGATCAGATGGTTAAATCCATTTGATCACATCCTATACTACAATTATAGGATGAAATCAAAAATATTATTGGGATTTGATCTTGTAATAAATCAACATAGTTTTATAATTATCTTCATGCTAAGAATCTTATATAAGAGAAAATCAAAGATCTTAAGCTCAAGTCCAAATATTTAATCACATAATTTCTTTTAATAGTCTTAACACTTCTAATTCAATAATTTATGATCAATGTCAAATCAAATATATTATTGGAATCATATTAGTTAAATTGTCATTCAATCAAGTTGATTGATTTAGTGATTAGCATTTAGATCTTAATTAGATAGGATAGGGTTTAACTCCTAGCCTTTCCAACTTAAGATCAATAGTTGATTTATAGATCAATGACAAATCAATGTATTATTAATAAATTATTGATGACAAATTTTATATTTCAATTAAGTATCAATTATTTAATCATGTTCTTAAGATTCTTGTATTCAAATATAGTTTAATATCAAATTAAGTAAATCAAGGTGTCCAATTTAAAGATAAAATTCTCTGACATACATAAACATTACATTAATTAAAATAATGATTAATTAAGGATAATCAAATCTTAAATCAAACAAAAAAGAATTAGCACTTAATTACAAATATAAAATATTTAAGTTTCATACAATTTGATCGTTAAGTTCTATATTGACCATACAAGCAATTAAATATCCTAACGTTTCTATTCGGCATAGTATTTAAGCAATTTTTTATGAGATCTAAAATATACTATATATGCTAAAATAGTGGATTTCATATTGAAATTCACCTACAAATTCATACAATGTTCATTTTTATTAAATTCAATTTTAATTTTAATATGATTTGACTCCATTAGGGTTCTAAAACCATTATAACACAAAAATATGAAGCTTTGACCATTCCAGATGATTCTAGACTCTATGGCTCATTTAATTTAATTTTATTAATATTTATATGTCGTTGCGATGCATTGTAGTGCGCTAAACATGCTACGGTAGATGCATTTTCAAAACTTCGGGTGCTACTGCGCACGGTAGCGCCCGACGATGATTTCGCCTGTGCTAAAACTGTAACAGGTCACCTTTCGCACTAAAATACTCTCAATTTAGAGCACTTCATGTATGGTGCTATATACCAATGGAAATGTATTTCCAAGATCTTTACATTGATACTAAAATTGTTACAAACTGATTATTCTAATAAATAGAAATTGAAGTTCTAGCTATGGGTATACAAAAAATATGCAGTTTTTGCCTGAAATCTTAAATGAAGGAATGGGCTTCGATCGGACTCAGTCGAGTCGGATTGAAGCGCAATAATCATGCATAGATTTCATACAGTAACTTAATGGAAATATCATTCACAACACTTTGCTACATATGAAGAGAATATCTCAATGAATAGTTTAGTAAAAGGGTACCTTTGCCTTAGGAATGGAAGAAGAAGACTTGGCTAGTTCCTCGAGCATTTGAGGGCTTGAAGAATCCTTAAATAGCAACACAGCAAGAGAAGAAGGGGAGCTCAGCTAATGGTCAAATAAAGAGCAAGAGAGGGCTGAGCCTTTATTTAAAGGAGAAGGAGAGCATGGCTCTTCCTTGAATTCTCCATCAATTATGGGAGAGAAAATGGAAGGCCATGAGTCCTTTTTTTTTATTGTGTGCATCAGAGGAGAGGAAGGGGAAGAGAATTTTGGCTGAGAGGAAAATAAATAGTTAGATTTTGGCAGCGTATTAGGTTTAGAGACTATTTAACAATCTATTTAAAGCCATAACCTAAATCAAGACAGTCATTAGATTAAAATCGAATGGCTGAAATTTCTTGAGCCATGATCTATAGCCATACGAACTCCAAAAATTACAAATTTGGTATCAAAATGAGTGTCTAGATGACTCAAATGCACACATCCAAAAATAATTGAATTTAGGTGACTATTTTATTTTATATTAATTTTTAAGTCAAAAACTTTAAAAATTCATTACGATTAATCCGGAACTCGAAAATCTACAAAACTTAAAACATAGCATCCACATAAGATGCATAACTTAAATAAACAAAATTTCTAAATTCCAACTTATACTTTATCTATTATCAACTCCAAAAGTTTAAACTTCACAAATTTATTGAGGACAATTCGAGATCCCAAATGCGCTCAAATTTTTGCAATAAGATCCCCTCAATACGCTTTATTTGAGGATATTTTTATTTCATTTTTATTTGACTTAAAATTAGGATCTTGATTTTCAACTTAATTTGATCAATTTATGTCAAATTAACTGGGTAACAACCTTGGGTTGTTACAGCTACAAAGCTAAATTGGTGACCAAATGCTTTGCTCAGAAAGAAGGGATTGACTATGATGAAGTGTTTTCCTCAGTTGTTAAATGCTAATCGATCTGTTTACTACTAGTATTGGTGGCACAATTTGATTTGTTACTTAAGCAGTTTGATGTTAAAATGATATTCTTGCACAAAGAGCTTGAAGAGGAAATATTTATGGTGCAGCCCCCAGTGTACAGTGAACTAGAAAAAGGAGATTTGGTATAAATTTGAATAAGTCCTTTTATGGGCTAAAACAATCACCAAGATAATAGTACAAAAATTTTGATCAGTTCATGCAAAATGAGGAGTACCAAATATACTAGTTTAACTATTGTATGTATTCCAAAAGGTTGCCTCGAGGTAATTTCATTTACTTATTATTGTATATCAATGACATGTTAATAGCTACTTCTAATTAGATAGAGATGAATCACATAGATGGATCACATTAAGGATCAACTGTCAAAGGAATTTAAAATAAAGAACTTGGGATAGGCAAAAAAAAATATTGTGAATGGAAATCTATATGAACAAAAGGGTAGGAAAGATTTGGTTGACCCAAAAGGGTTATTTGGATAAGGTGTTGAAGAGGTTCAGTATTGATGACTCTACAAAGTCTATGAGTATACCTTTAGCACCTCACTTTTACTTATCTGCAAAATAGTGTCCAAAAACAAATTTGAAAAGGAAGAAATGCACACAATGTCATATACTAGTGTAGTTGGAAGCTTGATGTATGCCATGTTTTGTACTAAACCAAATTTGGCTCAAGCAGTTTGAGACGTGAGCCAATACATGCTTAATCTGGGGAAGGATCACTGGCAAGCTATGAGATTTTTTGGTACCTAACAGGTATAATTGGTGTTGGCCTATTATTTTAGAAATAGTCCTCAATACCTGACTTATGCATTAGATACTTGGACTCTGACTATGCCATAGATTTGGATCAAAGGCAATGAACAACTGGTTATGTATTCACCCTAGTAGGAGGGTAGTATGGTGGAGGTCAACTCTTCAGTCTACAGTTACTCTGTTACTCTGTCTATGATAGAAGCTGAATATATGGCAGTTACAAAAGAATTCAAGGAAGCTATCTAGATGAAAGACTTGCTAAAAGACTTAGGTGCAAATCAAAAGGAAGTAGTAGTTTACTATAATATCCAGAGCGTTATATTCTTAGCTACTAATCCGGTCTATCATGCTTGCACAAAGCATATTGTTGTCCGATACCATTTTGTTCGAGATATAATTAAAAAATATATAATTTTACTGGAGAAGATTAACACTAAAGATAATCCTATGGATGATGAAAAGGTGCCCACAATTCAAAATTTCACCTATTGCAAAACCTTGATGAATTTGGAGAAGTATTTATAGACATCTCATTTCTTGGAACTACGGATGGCTAGATTCTATTGAGAGGGAGATACATATGCAACCAAGTAGATGCAACCACATTGATAGAGAGTTTAAAGGAGTTAGCACTCATGTAGAACACATAAGATCTGAGGTGGACATTGTTAACAAGAAGGAGGTTGGAAGCGTGCAACAATGCGCCGCAGCAGAAGTAGGCGCTGCGCATGCCCCAACGAAATTCATCCTAAGAAGCGCGCGCTATAGCGCACCGCAATTGCAAAAAAATAGAGATCATGGCACTACAGCATGCACAGGCACCTGGCTGCCTGAAGCCCATGTGCTACGGCGCACCGTAGCGCCAGACGGAATTCCGCTCCGGTTCATGTTTCACCCTAAGTAAATTTGGGGGTATTTTGGACCATTTGGGGCCTAAAAATGAGCTTGATTCTTAAGGGAATAATAGAGGAGTTTATGGGTTGGCATTTTAAAACTTATTAGCCTCCATTAGTTTTATATGGTGGCTACTCCATTGGTTTTGTATGATGGCTGCTCTATCAATTTCTTTGCTATTTTTTCTACTTTTAGTACTCAGTTTTCAGCCTCAGTTTTACTTTCTTTTTAGATTTGTACTATTTTAGATTTTTTTAGTTGTTTTAATACATCCTGCAGTTTTATTTGATTATTTAAATATTAAACATTAGATAAATATAACTGTTTAGAATAGCTTTCGATGTGTTAGACTCATTGTCTAACACATGTTACTTTTGGTACCGACAATTTGCTAAATCTAGAGCAATTTGTGGAACAAGTTTAGGAGACTTCATATAAGATCCAAGAGTAGTTCATGGAGCAACAGTGGGCTCTGCATCATCATTTACCTTTCTTAGATTAATTTACATCAGTTCAGTAAATAGACTATTTTCTATTATTTCATTTAAAGTAAGTTATTATAATGATTCTTTATGATATAGTTTTTTCTTTTCTGAGATAAAGAATTTACTTAGCTTCTATGATGAATGATTTGGGTGTATACTTTATCTTCTGTACTCTATATTTACTACTACTTATACTTTGTATTGTGATGTGGTCAACATAAGTGAAGTGTTAATACTCATGTATATTGGATCTTTATTCCACTCATAATACAATATATATAAGTACCCTACTTACAACTTAAAATAAAGATTCTTCATTTATTTTAAGCCTTAGTACTCAGATCTCTTTCCCTTGGGATTGAGTCTCAGCAGTAGTTCATTTAAATTGGCAGATATTCAGCGAGGTTCAGCAGTCCTTCCCAAGTAATGCACCGTTCTGCCAGCAACTATTTAAATAATTAACTCAGTTGTGCGCGGCGACTGGACGGGGCATTACACATATGCATTGTCCATAATAAAGGATAAGGTCCCCATTCATTACAAATAAGTGATGACGAGCTCAAAAGGAAATTTATGAAAATATACTATGGATGAAGTGATTGAGTCTCTTCATAAAAATAAAGCATGGAGATTGTAGAAACTCTCTCAAGAAAGAAAGGCTATTGGGTGCAAGTGGGTATATGCAAAGAAAGAAAGATCCTCAGAAGTTGGTGTGCACTACAAAGATAAACTGGTGGCCAAATGCTTTGCTCAGAAAGAAGGGATTAACTATGACTAAGTGTGGGCCCTGTACCCTTCGTGGCCATGCTAATACAGATATTAGCATAATTGCGGGAAGCACGGTGCTCCAACTGTGGCAAATCCTCAACTTAAGTAAAGTGAGGTAGGACCCAACCTGCCTTAAGCCAAGGACTTATCACCTGGAATTATGAATATACATCAATACAAATCAATGTGGCAGAAGCAGAAAACATTATAATACAATATCCACATCACAACATAGTATAAGAGAGTAAAAGAAATAGTAACTCAAATCAAAGGCAGAAAAGTAAATACATCAAGAATTTAATTATTACAAACTGAATTAAAAGAAACATCTCTCAAAATCTCACTGCAAGAAAGAAAATCTAACTAAACAGTAGTGGGAAGATCCTCCTCCTGCACCGGCTCCTCTCCTGCAACACTACCAACGAACAGTTCTAAATCTGACATTTGTTGGTATTACAAATGTCAGGGTACCAGCCAACAAAAGAAAAAGTTGTAGTTAGACAATTGCCTCCTAAGTATATTTTAGGCTATTTAAGTGAACTGGATATTTAAGATATCACATTTAAGGGTTTTAAACATGCAAGCATTATAAGGTGCTACAAGCTACAAAGAACGAGATAGCCATAAACTAATCATTTATAGCTAATCAACAAGTATGTAAAAATAATATACAAAATAACAACTAAACAAGGTGAGGTAAAAAGCAAAATAACTGTAACTACTAAAATAAATCAGATCCTAATATGCTTATGATCACATGGATACATGCTAAGTATATAAAGAACACAAGTGCTAAAATAAATATATAATTCTCGCATCCTAAACATGCTAATATTTAATACTAATCAATAAGAGCATTTATACAAGCATGCAGATTAATATGGAAAAGGCCACTGAGGCATGTGGCAAAAGTAAACTAAGTACATGAATGAGCAAAAAGTAGAGCCACTAAAGCATGTTGCAAAGCAAAATAAATATTAAAAACTGAACTGAAGTAAGAGTAAGCCTAAGACATAGTACTGCCATAATAGAAATAGGCCTTACAGAGCCTCTGAACTGAAAGTTCAACATGTGTCCATCCTAGGCATCCGCAGAGCTAGGTCCGAGTTGAACTTATAGAATAAGAAATGCATCCATCCTAGACATCCGCAGAGCTAGGTTTGAGTCTATTCTATAACAAAACTAGAACTGAAGAGGTAAACTAAGCTAGGACATACTCTACTAATTGAAAGTACTTAAAGAATTGAATGAATGCTATGCTTTTCAAATACTAACTTAGGATGTATCTTCCATACCCTAAATTTATATATTATGCTCAAGGAATGAGGCTCAATATTCAAGGAGTGCAAAGCGATCAAGTAAAGTAAGCAAGAGACTCAATCTAAGCTTATGTGATATATGTTGTTGTCTAATTTATCCAGCTAACTATTCTGAGAAGATACAAGTTTAAGATCTCCAATATCTAGCTATCAAATATAAACCCAAATTCACGACCTTAATGCTAACATTAGAACAAATTAAGTTCTAATTCATAATCATATGATGACTATAAAGGTTTAAAAAAAATAAATCAATGACTTAATTATTATTATTTTCCTCTCTTAACCTAAATCTTGATTAAGTAAATCAAGGTTAAGGATTCTGGATCCAAACTCCACTATAGAGTTCAAATTCTGAATCCAAGGTGATGTCCTAATGAGGATCTAGGGTTCTCACTTAAACAGAATTGAAAGATAAGGAATTTTATAAGCTGAAGTTTTCAGAAACTAAGATCTTAATAAAAGGTTTATCTACTAGTTATAAGATAAAATAATCAATTAAAAATTAAGAATCTAATATCTATATTCAATTTCTAGGATAATTACAGTATTCTAAAGATTGAATTAATCTTACACCCATAAGGAAGGTTTCAAAAGGATTAAGCAGTTAATCAAGTAAGGAATTCCAAATAAAGGTAATTCAATTTAATTAGATGATCTAAATGTTAAGATCTAAGATCTAAGATCTAGGGTCTAAAGTCTGATCACTTAGATCTAACTAATGAGTCAAAGTTTTAGAGTTCTTTAAAGCTTTTGCTTTTACTTTCTTGAAGACTATAATTCATGAATAAACTTAGGTAAGATAACAAGGATTAAACACTTAAATATTAATACTTATTAAGCTAAGACTTTTAGAAAGGGTCTTAAGATCACTTAAGATCTTAAGAGCTTACTTAAGGATTGTAAGATTTAAATACTAAGATTCAATCATGAGATGATACCACTTAGCAATTAATATTAATATATTTCATTACTGATTATAATCATTTTACTTGAGATTCTTAGGATTAGGGGTACTTAAGCACATTTTGGTCAAAATGACCAAAATACCCCTCTTAAAGATAAAAATGGGATTTTATGATTTAATCATCCAAGTTTATTCAAATTGGCTTTAATGAGCTTCATATTGATTAATGAAGTAAGATAAACACTTATCTTAGGGTTTGGATATTTAATTTAGCTTAATTAGCATTAACCTCAAATTAAGGCCAATTAAGGTGATTAAGGAAATTATAGCATACTAAGATGATCCAAATTTAATTATTGGTGCTAACATACTTAAGAAGACATTAGGAACTAGATTCATCAAAATCAAAGACTAATCCATGGCTTAATTCACTAATCTCATTTTAGGGTAATTAAGAAGTGGTTAGCAAAATTAAGGATCCTAAATTACTTTTAAAGGTCTACATAGATTCTTTATGGTCTTATAAGCAATCAGATACCTTAATTAACATTTTTAGATAATAAATAAATTTATTATGATTTAAATGAAAATAGAGAAAGATTAGACAATTATTTTAAATCAATCCATTATATCCTTGATTTTAATTTATATTTTTATTCCTTGCATTTTTTTGATTAAAATTATATATTGGATCATATCATTTAGATAAGTATAATTAAAGTTATTTCATTAATTTATTCTACATTTTTATTTAAATCAAATCATATGGTATTTAATTAACCCAATTTACATAAGAATTAATAGAAGGAAAATAATTCCTAAATAATTTAAATAAAGCTGTGGCCCGAAATCAGAACAGCGTGAGTCAGGGTCTGGCCCATCCCGAAGCGCCAGTGCTTCATCCCCGATACCCCCCTTACACAGACAGCCATGGGGAGGGCACCTTGGACCGCCAAATTCGTCGTCGATAGGCCACACCGCAACCAGCATTCAATCGCTACACCTTCAGGAGGTCAAGGCGCGTCGATTGAATATGAAAGCTGTAACTAGGGTGGGCCAGAACGCTATATGACTACTCCACTGAAACATCCATTTACAAATGATTAGGGTTTGCTATGAGGGGATAATACTCCTCAAATAGGCCATTAAATGGACAGGGCTTGATCCCTATACCATCAGTAAGGTGCGGCGAGTCGAACCCCCAAGGTTTCGCAGTCTAGGGTGCAGCCAATTGCTGGATCCTTACTCAAACTCAACCATGGCTTGGCCACTAGCTCGATCAATCGATATGATCAAACAGAGCTAGCTCAAACCCCGGAATAATCAGATTAGGGTTCCTAGGGGGCTAAGGTCAATTAAATGACATCCAGAGGTTCAATTAGAAGCTATGATGGAGAACTGAGCTCACACAGCTCAGTTGGGAAGAAGTTGTACCTAAAGTCAAGGTTGCAGGCATGGTCGAGAGGAATTGAGGTGAGCTAGAGCTTCCCAAGCAGTATGCGCAGGTTCACAGGGGGTTTGAACACCAGACGGACCCTCCATCAGCGGTTCGCAGTTCCAAAAAATGCTAGAATTTGCTAAGGGTGACGGGAGCTCCAGGGAACTTTGGCTGGGAAATTGAAAGATCCCAGTGAACAAAGGGACTTATTGTGATACTCAGGCGGTATTTATAAGCAGAAGGAGCAATGGGGGTGGATACCAAAGCTCGGGAATGGATGAAGGCTCGGGCCAAAGGGAAGGCTTGGTTCCAACGGTCATGGGCAAATTGGGGAGACTACTACCGGGAGGAGGTTGTGCCAATGGTAGGAGACAAATTTTGGCATCTCCCTGTACTGCCACAGAGGCTATAGGTTACCTAGTTGTCGGGGGGGACCAGACGCAGACGGGCGAGGCGAGGGAGACGATCCACAATGCTCAAGGTACTCTAGGCCGTCTGATTGATAATCAATCGATGAGGAACTTCTCTGATCTCCCAATACTTAACGAACAAAATGCAGGTAAAAAATCATTCGTTGGATCAAATCGAAAGATCTTATGGTTGATTGAGGATACTTATGGCGAATAGCTAGATGTTGTTGGATTGGAATCTCGGAACCGCGGAACGGTCAAGATAAGATGGATCCGATCGAAGGCGCGGGCCATTGAATCAGATCCACGAAATAAACGGCCCGGATGGCGCCCGCAATTTTGAGGTCAGTCGACCGTTGGAGGGAGGGTACAAATGCAATTAGGAATTGTTTAAAACCCTAATTTGCAATTGAACTAATTTAAATTAAATCCAAAATAGGCCTAAATGACCTACAAAAATTCTCAAAATTTTACCCTTGGCTAATTTTGGGGTGGGGAATTCAAAAATAAAATCAGATTTGATTAGGAGATCAAATTAATTTATTTTTTTTCCAGGGCTCAAAAATAGCCAAAAATACTAAAATTCTCAATTTAGCTCCGATTGATTTCAAACTTCTAGGGTTAGATTTTAATAACACATTGAGTCTAATGGAATCAAAATTAAAGCTTAGTTTAGCTTAATTAATTTGAACCTAGCTATGGTAATAACTAGAGTTAATACAGACTCCCTCACTTAAGAATGATATCATCCCCAATATCACTCAGTGAAAAAAGTACTATTGGGATTGAAATATTAAAATAAAATTGATGAGAAAGAAAAGAACAGTACCTGGACTTGCAAAAAGCTGTGAATATTTATTGTGCATATCCACTTCTTTCTCCCAAGTAGATTCTTCCAAAGATTGATTCTTCCACTGGACTTTGACCATAGGAATTGAACGGTTTCTTAGCTGCTTCTGATCATGAGCTAATACTTTGATTGATTCTTTGGCATAGAAAAGATCAGGTTGATTTTCTACTGCTGGAAGTTGAACGAGATGAGAAGGGTCTCTGAGATATCTCCTTAATGATGATACATGGAACACATTATGGACAGTTGCGAAGTTATCAGGAAGATTTAACCTGTAGGCAGATGATCCTACTTTGGCCAATATCTCAAAAGGTCCAACATAGCGGGGACTGAGTTTCCCTGCTACACTGAATTTGTAGACACCTTTCATTGCACTGACTTTCAAATAAGCAGAATCTCCAACATTGAATTCTAGGAGATGATGATGAGTATCATGATACTTACTCAGGCGATCTTGAGCATAATGGATTCTCTATTGAATTAATTGGATATTCTTATTAGTTTCTTTAACTAACTCTGAACCAAAAAGTTGAACGCTTCCTATTTTTGACCAAGATAGTAGAGTACTGCATTTTATACTGTATAATGCCTCATAAGGAGCCATTTTGATACTGGCTTGGAAACTGTTATTGTAGGCACACTCCACTAACCGAATATGATCTTCTCAGGAACCGAAAAAATTGAGAACACACAGCCTAAGCAGATCCTCCTGAACTTGATTCACTCTTTCAGTCTGACCATCTATTTGATGATGAAAAGCTGTACTCATAGCTAGAGTAGTACCCAGATCTTAATGCACATCCTACCAAAACATAGAAGTAAATCTGCTATCTCTGTCGAATACGATTAATTTCAGAATACCATGCAGTCTAACAATTTTCTTGATATAGAGTTTTGCTAACTTCTCCACTGAGTCAGTCTAACGGGTAGGAAGAAAGTGTGCTGATTTAGTTAAACGGCCTACTATAATCCAGATTACATCGGTGCTAGATCTTGCGCAAGGCAATCCCATGACGAAATCTATAGATATATCGAACCATTTCCATTCAGAAATTTCTAATGGATGCAGAAGACCACCATGTCTTTGGTGCTTGACATTTACCAAATTGCAGGCATAAAACTTAGCCACAAAATCAGCTACATCCTTTTCATACCAGGCCATCAAAATGATTGATTTAAATCCTGGTACATATTGGTACTGCCTAGGTGAATGTGATACCTAGAATTATGACCTTCAATCAACACTTCACGGTGCATGGATTTAGGAATCCACAAATGATTACCTCGATAAATTACACAGTGGCGCATTTGCAACTCATGACGTCGACCACCTACGATATATGCTTTGAGTTTAAGATAATCATCATCTTTAGTCTACGAGATAGAGACATCTCTGTGGAAGGTAAGTTCCACACTAATATTTACTAGAAGTGAACTTAGCATATCGTCACTGACTGGACAAATTTCTATCTTGTGAAATTCTTGTTCTAAAGAATTGGAGGCGATCATGGAAGATAAAGTAGCACGACGGCTAAGAGCATCAGCCACTACATTTGCCTTACCTGGATGATACTGAATGCTCAGATCATAATTACTCATAAGCTCTAACCATCTTCTCTGACAGTAGTTCAGTTCTCTTTGGGTGAAGATATACTTTAAACTTTGATGATCAGTGAAATTGAACACTGAACTCCATATAAATAGTGTCACCAAATTTTTAAAGCAAAGATTATAGCGGCAAGTTTAAGATCATGAACTAGATACTTTTACTCATGGGGTTTTAACTGACGAGAGGCGTAAGCAATTACCTTATCCTCTTGTATTAACACACAACCTAGACCAATTCTAGAGGCATCAGTGTACACCTGATAGTTTAAACCCTCCCTGGGCAGAACAAGTACTAGAGCGGTAGAGAGTGTGTCCTTCAAGGTTTGAAATGCTTCCTCGCATTCCGGGCTCCAAATGAACGAAGCAGCTTATAGAGTCAATTTAGTCAAAGGTGAAGTGATCAGGGAAAATCCCTTAACAAACTTCTTGTAATATTCGACTAGTCCCAAGAAACTTCTAATATCAGTGACTGACTTAGGCTGGACCCAGTCCTAAAAAGTGCTTACTTTATTTTGATCTACACGAATACGATGGGCATCGACTACATGTCCTAAGAATACAATGGACTTGAGCCAAAACTCGCATTTGGAGAACTTGGCATACAATTGTTGTTTACGCTGAGATTCTAATACTAACCTCAAATGATCTTCATGATCTTTTAATGTTCGAGAAAAGATGAGAATATCATCAATAAAGATGATTACAAATTTGTCTAAGTATGGCTTAAGAACTCACTGCATCAAATCCATGAATATTGATGGCGCATTTGTGAGTCCAAAAGACATCACTAAGAATTCAAAATGACCATAGCGACTACAGAAAGCGATCTTTCCTACATCATCTTCTTTTACTCGCAATTGATGATATCCAGACCTTAAGTCAATCTTAGAGAATATGATAGCTCCAGACAGTTGGTCGAACAAATCATCAATTCTAGGCAATGGGTATTTATTCTTTATAGTGACTTTATTTAGTTCACGATAATCTATGCACATTCGCATATATTTTATCCTTCTTCTTTACGAATAGAATGAGTGCTCCCCAAGGAGACATACTTGGCCTAATAAAGCTTTTATTCAAAGAGAGAGATACTTTCTTTTGTTTCACCCATCATAGTGACTAGAAAAGCATCACAACCTTTACTGATCAGTTGCTCAGCCTTAATAGCATTGATTAAGGATAGTTGTGTACTGACTATTCCTATAAAGGTTTCAGACTTGCCCTAGGAGTGAAGAGTGACCTTCTTCTTAAGGCAGTTTATCATGGCAATATTGTCACTAAGCCAGTTCATCCCAAGGATAATATCAAAGTTTGTTATTGGCAGGTTGATTAATTTAGAATCAAACTTCTGACCATTTAATGGGATTTTGATATTATATAACTTATAAGCATTGAGTTGGGCTCCAGATGGAAGTCCAACATTTAATGATTTTGCTAAGTTGTATGGGTGTGGTTTAAGGATATCGGCAAAATATTCAGAAACAAATGAGTGACTAGCATCAGTGTCAAATAACACATTGCAGGACTGGTCATTAAAATATAGTGTGCCTAATTTATTCATACGAATCACATTAACAAATTGCAATAATTAAGGTACAGTAATACAAATAATAAAGGAAAAGTTTAGAAATGTGTACCTAAAATCACATTATTATCTACTGTGGCTCTGGAGGCATTAAAGCATAAACTCATGCAAGACCGGCAGGACGGTTATTTACCTGCCTCCAGGGATTATTTTGGTACTTGGGAGTAGAGGGCTACTGCGGAGCAGCTTTAGGTGCAGGTGCTGGCATTATTGCCAAATTCGATTCTCTCCGATTCAATGTAGTTGCTCTGAATACTTGGTTCTTTTGGGATGGCCTTATCAAAACTCCATCCACCATTTTTGTGTGTGTACAGTGATAGAACCTATGGCCTGGTCACCCACAATTGTAGTACTTATGGCCGAAGTGGTAACACTTGCCATATCGATGAGGCCTATTATTGTAACAGCCCAAACTCTTAAGCAACAAGGTATTGTCCGTTTTGGCCAGAAAGGCCTCACGGTTTTGCCCTCAGAAGATAACTTGCTGGGCTGAAGTGGTAACACTTGCCATATCGATGAGGCCTATTATTGTAACAGCCCAAACTCTTAAGCAACAAGGTATTATCCGCTTTGGCCAGAAATGCCTCACGATTTTGCCCTCAGAAGATAACTTCCCAGCAGGTCACCCATCCTGGGAGTGCTCCCACCTGAGCACGCTTAACTTTGGAGTTCTTATCAGGAACTCCACCGTTATCTGAAAAAGTGCCTCGATGTTTAAGAGTTTCACTTATTACTACTTAAGCGGGTCTTCACAATCTCCCCAACTTAAGTAACTGACGTCCTCGTCAGTATCCACACACAGATCCAAGAACCATCCATTGAGTAGATAGGACTATAGGTGACCCCTACAGGCGCAAGAGGTACACCCACAACCATATAGCACCTTAACCATCATGGGTTCAAGAGGCTGCTCACATGAAGTGGTACTTTGTCCTGTATGGCACTTAGCTCCTATCTGACACCCTATGGTTTGCTCTGATATCATTTGTAATAGCCCAAACTCTTAAGCAACAAGGTATTGTCCGCTTTGGCCAGAAAGGCCTCATGGTTTTGCCCTCAGAAAATAACTTCCCAGCAGGTCACCCATCCTGGGAGTGCTCCCACCTGAGCACGCTTAACTTTGGAGTTCTTATCAGAAACTCTACTGTTATCTGAAAAGGCGCCTCGATGTTTAAGAGTTTCACTTATTACTACTTAAGCGGGTCTTCACAATTATAGACTTGAATTTGTTCTGCAGTTGGTGCAGCTTCAAGTTGAGAGACCTTTGCAGAGTTATGCATGTGCCTCTTAAAGGCTTCATGACTGAGAGGAGTTGATTGCATCTTTCAGTTGAGATATTTTTCTAAGTGATGATGCTCAAGTACCTTAGTTGTCTCTACTAGCTCACAGAAGCTAGTCAGGCAAAGTGGAACCATCTGATCTTTCAGTGAATCTCATAGTCCACTGAGAAAGCGGCGACACTTAGCCGATTCGGAGTGGGTACTCTCTGGAGCAAAATGAATCAACCTATACAATTCCCTTTCGTAGTCAGCAACAGAATGACCTCCCTGAGTTAATCTCAGAATCGTGTCTGCTATGATATTTTGTGTAGACGGGGAAATGAATTCAGCTTTGAATGCTTCTACAAATTCATCCCAATGGATGTCTTCTAATTTATAGTCAACAAATTATGTATTATGGATATCATCCATCCAAGATTTTGCTTCTGCATGAAACATATGCATCGTGAGATGAACGGCTTCTAAATTTGGGATCGTCAGACTAATTAGATTCTTCTTGACTGCTTTCAGCTAGTCGATTGTATCCATTGGTGATAAGTTTCCACCGAAGGTGGAAGGCCATAGTCTTGAGAAGTTATGGAGAAGACTATCCATAAAGTGATGGGAAGGAAAAGTATGTTGTAGAACAAGAACAATAGGAGCAGTAGCAATAGCTGGGACTGGGCGATCGGACATCATCTTTTGCATTATTGGTGCCTGTTGAGCCTAATTTTTCAACAAGGTTGCCACCATTGCAAGCAAATGAGCTACTTCATCTAAAGAACTGCTTGAAGTGATAGTATTCTTGATTGGAGTAGTAGTAGGAGGCAATCCAAAATTCATTCTAATTAAGCAGTACATATCTAGATTTCATAATTATTTTAAGGAAGACAGTAATTTAAATTTCTAATAGATGCCAAAAATTCTCATAACTTTTGAAATGAGGGATTAAATAAGATTTATAAAATACCAAAAATCACAGCACTACTAATATCAAGAAATGATAATTACTCTAACAAACACTCAGATCTCTTTAATGTACTCAATCCTAAATGTAACACAAAAATCTTCAAATGTCACTGCCTGACACTTCCTCTTGCATTTTCATTCAAGCTTCTTGATGGTATCGTACCACCAGATTCCTGCATAGTCTAGCATCTGATCTATTATTATATTAACCCAGAGGGACTCTGGACACTCTATGTGGCTCAGGACTGACTCTACTCAGCTTAACAACTCATGTGCATAGATAGGAAAGTTAAGCCCTCGGTACGCTATTTGATGTAGAAGTTTGTCTAGGACTAGGGTTCCTTTTGTTGAAACTCCTTTGATTTGCCATTTGTTCTCCTGCCTCTATTTAAAACTATAACTCCAAGCCAACTCGAAGGCATGTAGATAATATTCCAAGTTGGACTATTCACGATTCATTTGATCCTAATAGTAGAATGTATTGGTTTTTGTTAACTATGGATGAATATATATTTAGGATATGAGTTTTTCATTCTACATTTTTCAGAGAGTTACTGATAGTACTATGTTATTGATGAATCCATAAATTACATCTAAAAAAAGGGGAAAATTCATTCATTTAAGATATTTTTTGCTGTTCCTAAATCAAATTTTTCTATCTTTTTCAGGAAATGGAATCCAAAGGAGCT